>WUAM01000107.1:26949892-26977183 GCA_024336885.1 Actenoides hombroni | reverse complement strand
CCCTAGTGAGACCACATCTGGAGTATTGTGTTCAGTTCTGGTCTCCCCAGGTCAAGAGGGACAGGGAAATACTAGAGGCTACAAGGATGATGAAGGGACTGGAACATCTCTCTTACGAGGAAAGGCTGAAAGACCTGAGGCTGTTTAGCCTGGAGAAGAGAAGACTGAGAGGGGATCTTATGAATGTTTACAAATATCTGAGCGGTGGGTGTGAAGTAGAAGGGGCCAGTCTCTTTTCAGTGGTGCCCTGTGATAGGACGAGAGGTAATGGTAGCAAGGTGACACACAGGAAATTCCACCTCAACATTAGGAAAATCTTCACTGTGAGAGTGACAGAGCCCTGGAACAGGCTGCCCAGAGAGGTTGTGGAGTCTCTTTCTCTAGTGCCTTTGAAGACCTGCCTGGATCTGTTCCTGTGTGGCCTCTGCTAGGAGTTCCTGTATTGGCAGTGGGGTTTGGACTAGATGATCTCCAGAGGTCCCTTCCAACCCCTACCATTCTGTGATTCTATGATTCTGTGAACCTAATCTATATTTAAGGCATTCTTTCCTTTTGTCACCTTTTTCTTCTTGCCAGTACTTCTACAGTTCATTCTACCAGGCAACAGTCTACTCTGAAATTTTGTGTTTAGCTACATTCTCACTCACATATATAAAGGGACACTGAATCATAAGCTCATAACTTTTTCTAAGTACTGTGCTGTAATTGAGGAATTGAGGTCTCTGAGACTTTAGTAGTCAGTCCTTCAGGTTGATTTGTTGGGGTTTTTTTCCCCCTGATTTATTAAAAAAAATCCTTCTTTTAACAATAAGAAATGATTAGGAGTAGAAAGATGTGTGCTTGATATCTGGAAGAAAAAGAGGAGTTCTTTTCCTGTAACTGTTGTTCATTGAGAACTCTCTTTATTTTCTTGCCGCTTTGAAGTTATTTCCATCATCACTGTAATCTTCAGTAGTCTTGTGCAAAGAAATGGAGAGGGTGTAGGGACAATCCTTTCATGTTTTCAGCTGTGAATAAGAATACATGGAGGACACGCTGTGCCCCAGCACACAGCTATTAGGTGGAGTGCGTAGGGTGCAGGCTCACCTGCAGCAGAATACACACACCATTCTTCTCTATTGCTTAACCCCCCCCAGACAGTTAGGTTTTTTTGTTTAAATACATCTTGTTCATGTTTACTCCTTTAATTTTATATTTGAAATACATTAGTAGACAGAACAATTTTTGCACCGACTATATTGATTTTTCCAAATTGTTCTTGAGACCGTGGTTAGGTGTGAAACTGTCTGAAATGAACAAACAAAATAATCTACTCTCTTCCAAAACAAGTTAATTAAATAACTAGTAATTTTCTTCAAATGATCCGGAAGATAAAATAAATTTTGTTTTAATAGAAGCAGTTGTTTTTTATGACTGCCTCTGAGATGCATTTAACTTATGAAGTATATGATTGGTTTCTAACTGTATTTTTAATGAGAGAATAATCCTTCAAGTGTTTCTTTCATACTGAGAAAAAGACAACCCATTTAGACACTTCTGCCAATTCAATATATATTTTAATTGATAGTGAAATATAAAACAAGCATCATTTTCTTAATACTTTACTTCATATAACCAAATAGACATGTATGGACTTGCAGTTGAGAAAGATGTTAATTGGTAAATTCTCTGTGTATTAAATACTACATTGGTAAAAAAGAGCATACTATAAATTCTGTGGAGAATTTTTCCTTCTTAAGACATGTTACGAACATTTGCTCTTACATTCTCTGTGAAAAAACCAGCTATGTGTAGAAGTGAAAGCAAAAGAATAAAATTAAAAGGCAAAAGTATCATGGGTCAAATTGTACAATATTTACTTAACCCAGATTATTAATCCTGCTTTGTCCCTGTTACTCAAAATGGTGACTAATTTAGGTGATTTTGAATAGCAAGTTATGCATTTTTGCATGTTCTCCTGAGTGTAACTGTATCCATAGTGTGTGTGTAGCATGCACGAAGATCAAAAAGATGGTGCAAATAACAGAAAATTGCATTTTCCGGAGGGTCTTTGGTCTTGTTAGTGAATTATTTTAGCATAGCCATGTCCAAGGTAGTTCAAAGTCTTCTAAGAAATTACAATTTTCTGTTGACAATAAAGACATTTAATTACTGTCTATTTAGCTGGAAATGTTAGCATTCCTGACATCAGTCAGAGCAATCGTCCTTACTGCTCTCTACATTTAAGTGTCCAGCAGCATTACAGACTTGCAAAATCATGTTCTAACTGCTAGATCATTAATGCATTCAGTCTTTCATATCTTAATTATTCTGATAGCACTTCCTAATGGAGGTGCATTAACATTTCGTATTTACACAGTCCCTTAAAGAATTTAATGTTATAATTATGCAATGATTACACTGCTTACATTTTGTTTCTGAAGTGATTTAACATAAATGCTGCTTCTTCTATAGAATTTCATCAGATCGATAGATTCAGGAGAAACAAACTTGGATGGAGCAATAGGTAAGGTAACCTGTGACATTGCAGTACTTTTATATGCAGGTGTTAACATCTGTTGCATTTTATAAAGAAATGTGATGATTTTTACCAATAGGGCAAGCTGCATCAGAAGAATTCATTAAGACTACTTTCTCAACCTTGGAAGCAGTAACACAGCATCCTGTCTTGCTGACAACCCATCGCTTGACTGTAAGTCTGGTCACAAGTTAAATAGATTTAACCTCTCTGGGCAAGCTAATTCCATTAGGAAAGTTTTGGAGATTTAGAAACTGTTTAGAAACACAATACATTCCAAGCTGTGTTTTATTTGACAGGAAAAATTGTTATTGTTTAATAGATTTAATTTTCAAGGAAGCAGCAAGGCTTTCAGGCTGAATTTACTATATTTAGTTGAGAAGTTAGAGGGAGAATGAGAAGGGCTTAAAGTTTAGAAATGGCACTTCTTAAAATCATTTTCATGCAAATATAACCCTCGATACAATAAGTCTGCTCAGCCTGCAAGCGTGTTGCTATATATTAGTGAAAATCTCCCCACTTAATTTGTCATTATGCTTTTAACATAGTTTGGAAAGACCACCTCTGAGGGTTGAAGATCCCATTCCATCAATTCCTGATGAGATCATCAATAGCAGTTATTGTGTTGGGGTTTTTGTTTATGTGTAAAAGATTGCTTACTAAAAACTGCATTACAGTTACCAAACCCGCTTAATGTAAGCTTCTTACATCATGAAGATTTGTTTTCTTTGAAGTTTCTGGCTAAATGATTTCCTGTGAGCTAAGCTAGCTGAAGCCAGAATGATTACGTTGTGAAACAGCTGTCAGCAAATCAAGAGGTCAGAACATTGGGATCAGTATTTGACACGTCATTGTAACCTGTACCTTGCATGTTCTTGTGCCTGAATTCCCACCTGAAGTATTTGTATTGGAATTAGGCTTGTATAGGAATTAGGTTAAGGGCACCCTCAATATAGCACTTAAATTTAAAGAGGCATTAGCAAATTGTAATACATGAGAAGGTGAATTTAGGGATTGTGCTATATAGAAGGGGTGATCTTAGAAAGTAAGTGGGTTTAGAAGTTGAATCCTGTCTGGTGTGCACGTTAGTTGAGTATTTAGATTGTAAAGTCATAATAAGTAAAAATAGTAAAATTAATCAAAAATACAAATTGGAATTTAAATAAATGTAATGTTTCTTTTCATTAATGCTCACAAAAGAGTTTTGCATAAACATCTAACCAATTAGTAGTCAGAGGGGGAGTAGTACTGAGCTGAACAGTTCAATTTACTTTAATATGGCAAACAATGTTCGAGAAAATAAATGTAGATGCAGGTGAGATACCAATGCCGGTGGGTATTTCTACACATGCCTATCAGCCTGCAAGTCACTGTATTAGGACTGTATCATCCTAGAATCACCTCAATTTTAAAAAAAAATAATTGTTTTGCTTTTGTGGATTGTCAGTGTGTCTTCTGTTGACAGAAATATGTACCCTTTTCTGTGGAGGTCCAACAACATGTACTGGAATTGCAATACCTTGTGTCAGTACATTAAATAAAATTCCCTTAGTTGTTTAAACTTTAACGCTCTGGGGTTTCTTCCCAGGAAGAAATAGCAGCCCTCAGACAGCTCCCCTCTCCAAGTCTTTCTCCCCTGTTCCCATCCCCACAGTCAGCAGAACATTACATTGAAGCCAGGCAGTGACTATCCACTGTATTTTAAGTAACCCCTGCCTAGAGTAGATGAGTTCTATTTAATAATCTAAATTTTGGGAGAACGATTTATATCATCACATATCTTGGGAGATTTTTATGCTTATTTAAATCCATCTGAGCACATCAGTTAACCTTATGTAGCTAGAAAGAAAATTTCCTGCCTGTCCAGTGCTTATAAATTTATGACACGTACCACTTCTGTAGAATAGTTGCCCTGAGTTAAAATAGGTATATATAGAAGTTTGTTAACTAAAACTAATGATATCCTTGTCAATGAAGAGCTGCTTTTTTTTTTTTCTTTTTTGAGAAAAGAAAATCTATTACTTCACTTATTTTCATAAATAACAGTTCTTCCTGATTTAAAAGAGCCCTCCTGACACTCAGCAAATAGCCATTTGGATACAAAATAAAGTGGAGAAATTACCTTGTATTTGGTATGTTAAATTCCAGAAATTGTCCACTGTAATTAATAATCTCTAACCACATCTGCCACTAGTGGTGCAAACAGTAATTAGTTTAATACTATTTACGAAGTCTAGTGTGCTAATTATACATGAATGTACAGCATACGTTACTGTAGAGGGAAGTGGTACTTAATCTTCTATGATGCATACAGAATATTTTTAGAATTGCTGTTACTCAAGGGATATCTTCTAATTGCTGCTCGCTGAGCATGACTGGAATCTATGAATATAAATGCCAGCACCCAGTGGAACTTGGTGCTTTAAAAAAAAAGTTGAAACAAGACATGTTTGAGATTCCAGATCAATATTTAAGTATAAGAGTGGTTAATAGGAAATTCTTTTCCTGGAGAGAAATGCATATCCTCGGCTGATCTCTGAAGCCTGGGTTGCTCATTTAGACACAGTTGTTTACAAAGAGCATTTTATGGAGGGGGTAGGGGGAAGGCCAAAAATTTCTTGAAAGGTTTTTTTTTTTTCCACTACAACTGTGACATTGCTTTAAAGTTTCTAATCAGAAATTAAATGCATTTCTAATAAAGTTTAATGAATTCAATAAAAAATGAGGTTATATTAAGCAAGCAGAACCAGTAGGTTGTTCAGTTCAGTACTGGTTTTAGTTTAGCTGCAATGGAAATTGTGTCAGTTAATAGGAATTTAAGAGCAACGTTTCAGGTTCTTTTCCACTTCAAGAAGAAAAGAATTGCTTGTTCTGGGTTTTAGTTCATGTTTGATTTGCCTTTGTATTTGTACCCTGAAAAAAAGAAACTGAACACACTGATTTTTTTAATGATTTTTTTTGTCTGTGTGATAAAGTGAAGGGAAATGAAATGAGTGGTGAGCAGTAATTTCATTTTGCATGAAATTGTGGGCTTTTTTACAAGATGCAAAGTAAACACTAAGAGTAAGTGTAACTCAGCAAATCTTGACAAAACTGTAGATTTTCAGGTATGCAAATATGATGACAAAGGCCATAAAGAAGAGTCTCTATAGACTGGAGTGAAAAATAAACTCCAGTTACTTAAACTGACACAAATCCAACTACCTGTTTCCTCCACATACCTAAAGTGGAAAAATATTAATTAAATTCAGATAAGTATTATAACAATATTTATTTTCAATAAAGGTTTAGATGTAGTGAACTGGAAGAATGCTATGCTGACTATATCATTTACATATTTCTTTTCTCTGTTAAGTATATTTATTTGCCTGAAAAAAGGACCTATGTTAATTCAGAGCACTTTGAGCAGTGCTGAGGTTCACGGTGTCAGGCAGTTCCTGTGGGAGTCCTTCTGTACTCTAACTAGCTCCCAAAAATGATCTGTATACTGCACAGATCATCTTTTACCTGAAGCATGAAAAGTTCTTCTCTGGTAGAGGCAAAACTTGTCAGCAGTGATTCTCCTCCTCAAGGTTTTAAAACTTCTTTATAAAATCAGGCTAAAATCAAAGCCCCCTGAACATGATGAGTTGCTTGATGGGAAGTCAAGGGAACAGTAGTATGACATGGCAATCTACTGGTTGACAATATAACAGTTATTATTTTCACCAAAGATGACAACACAAGGGTTAGAAGCCTCTGCAAGTGCTTTTTTTTTCTGCTTATCATAGGCTTTTCTTGATTTAGCATCTGTGGCTCTTTATCTACAGGCTGTTCTGATCTAACCACTGACACCTTAATTTTGTCAGTGTAAGTTATGAATATATGAACGTATTGTACAGCATTTCTTCAATCCCTTTCCCTTTTCAAGGAGATTAAGATTCAACACCCCACGTGGCATTCTGTCCATTAAGCTAATCCAGATGTCATGAGACGGTTTTGTGAAACCAGTTCTGTATTAATTGGCATGTTGAGTCAGTCAGTCAGTGCTGTCTCTTCCCAGAAGACAAAAAAACCCCCAAAACGCAGTGAAGGTTCTGAAGTTCTGAAAACTTATAAAAAAAAAAATTACAGAAATGTCATTCTTCTCCCCAGTTCATTATAACCTGCATTAGATTATTGTTTCTATTCCATTCTGAGAGATTAGGGGCAATATTAAAACACTGAGGAGCATGCTGTGCCTCCAAAAAATGCTTTAGGAAATTTGAAGGAGGCATGATCTTAATTCCATGGTCACTTTCAGCAGTAACTTTGTATGTGACATTTTAATGAGAATAAATGTTGAGGTGATGCTGGATGTTGTGAATCTTAGATGGAAAAAAAGGGGGTGGAAGCTGGTAGTCTTTGCTTTGGGTACATTCTGCTTTGAATAGTGGGTAACAAGAGGACATTTGTCAGTAGTTATAGGTTAATCATATGCACACTGAAATGAACTAGTTACCTCTACAAAAATCTCTGGAAGTCAAGTAATGGGCTTGGTCACTGGAAAGTTTGGATACGATAGCTGCATTGAAGGGACAGGGTGGTTTCTTCAGGTAAGTTTAATTCCAGGGTCTGATTTTCACTTGAGAACAGCGTGGTTCACAAACACTATTGGACCAGGCTTTCAGCCTGATTACTTTTTCTGTCCACACAGTGTAACACCAATTGTCAAGACTTTGGCCTTAAGCACTGGTTAAAGCTGTGAATCTCAGTTTTAATCAAGGGAGAGATTTCTCTCTGCCTTTCTCTCTCTCTCTCTGCGCCTCTCTCTCTGCCTGTCTGTCTTTCTTTCACCATGCTAAGCTAAGTTCTGTGGCCTTGAAGAATTTTAAACTAATGGACCCATTATCCTCTACAATTTAAGCTGTGTAGTTATAGAGCTAGTTCATAAATACATGATGGTTTCATGTGTATGTTGACTAGTTGAGTTTAGCCTTCCTGATTAGCACAAGTGAATGGGAGTTTAGTTCTCCCTCATCATTCTTATGGGCTGCCTCCTCCTAAAGAGGGATTTAGTGTGTTGGATCCTTTCACTGTGAGCCCTTGCAGTGTCTCAACTGCATTTTAGTGGGTATTTGTGGAGCTTGGACTTTGCTTGGTGAGGTTAAGTAAAGCTGAGGTAATACTTGTTTCTAACAAAGCAGCAGGCACATGTATTTAGGGTGCCAGCCTTGTGTCTGACATCTCCTGAACAGTAGAGACAAGATGAGAAGGACTGAAATGAGAGTTTTCTCTTCCAAGGCCCTCCTAGTAGCTGGTGAATACTTAACTATTCTGAAACTTTCTTGTCTCTTTCTCTTTTGAAGGTTAAAGTCACATACAGACTTTGCAGAAGAATTTCTATAAGAATTGTGCCTTGTTTTCAAAAGATCTGATTTTTGCAAGTAATGAAATACTGTCAAAAAGTGAGTAAAGCATTTGCTGAGTGCTTTTACCTCACTAGTAGAGTTTTCCTTGCAGAAATTGGTGAACATTATGGAGACAGATGTTCTGGGTTAGGATAGCATACTTGGATTTTCAAAAAGTTTTTGACAGTCGAAAGTTTTTGCGCCGAAGACTCTTCAAATGCATCAGTGGCCCTTCTCTCTTACCCTCTGACAGTTAACATTTACTAAGTAGAGAATACAGATCAGTTCTTTAAAACTTAGGTCTATTAAGAAAGGTGCCTTACAAAGATCTGGGTTGTAACATGTGCTATTTATAACTAATACAGAAAAGGGAATGAATAAGGAGGTGACAGAAATGACTGATGGTGCTAAATTATTTGCAGCAATGAAAATTAAAGCTGTGAGAAGAGGTGCAGGAAGTTTCAAGATACTGAGTGGAAGGACAATAAAATGACATACAATTCAATACTGATGAATCCTTGTTTGAGTATTCTTCTATTTGTTTCAATCCCTCGAGAAAATGCCCAAATATGAATACTGTGCTTCTGTCTGCATAACCCACAGAAATGTGCACTTCACTGGTGAAGTTATTAAAAATATTTTACGTACTATTACACCTCAGTGTATTTCACCTCAATAATTGCTTGCTTCGTTTATATCTTGTTTACAAATTTGTGTACATGTTAGTAAAAAATGACAACTTAGCAGAGAAAAGTGACCTTGGTGTCTTTGTAAGTGTGATTATGGATGAATTTCCATGATTATCCATCTCTTTGACTAAGGGCTCTAGCAGTGGAATAAACATAGATGATAGTGTATCTCTGTTCTATTTTTTCCCCCTGTGAATAATCTAAGCCAGATCTTTCTAATTCTCTGGTTTAGGTTGAAGACTGTATCCTCCCACCACTGGTTTCTTTGGTCCATAGTCAGAATGGTAAGTATATGGCCACATCAACTACAGTTTCCATGAATTCCACATTTTGTTTTAATTAGACTTCAGTGTGGTCACATTCTTGGCACTTTTATTTTCAAGTGGAATGGAGACTCTTCAGCTTGCGGTTGCTCTCAGAAACCACATCACTGCTTTTAAGCCACGAGGTCATGGCTGAGGAGAAAGGGGAGAGCCTTGACTCAAACAGCAAGCTTCTGTCTCTTGTTAGAGATTCATTGCTGCCTCAGTAAGTATAATATTGCTCCTGAATGGGGAATAACTTGATGCTCAATCCATTTTGACAGGGTATTTGTTTTAACTACCTTTTTTATGTTTAAATGGCAAACCGAAAAGAGAAATAGTGATTGACTGCTGCCAGAGTTCTCTGCCCATCATCTCTCCCCTGGTTTTATTTAGTGCTTTGTCATGTACAACCCAAACACAACTTCTGTGCGACACTCGTTTCCAATACTATGCCTCTGCTCTTGGATTGAAACAAGTTTCCCCTGGCTTTCAGGCTGTCATTTAGATACTCTTCTTTGTTCTGCTAATAGTCAGAACATTTTAACAGCAACATCTTTTTGTCTATATTGGATATTGTGCCCTCATGTAAGAGGTTCTGAAATCATATGGAATGGCATATAACCTTTGAAAAAGGAATAGTACAGGATGGATTAGTCCTCCATGATCCACCCAGGGGTTAGTGCGTGTAAGTTGCTGTCCTTTCCTGCTGCCCCAAGCAGCTGAAAAGCCCTACAGCAGAGAAGGTGAAACTACAGCCTGTGGGCCAGATGGAGAACCTAATTTCTATGGTTTATGGTTGAAAGAGGTTTGTCATTCCAAACTGACTTGGAGGTGAGCATAAAGACAGCACTCTCTGTTATGCTCATACATGAGCTGATAACATCGGAGAGTAGAGGGAGGGAAAGCACAGACACAAGATGAGTACAGTAATGAGGAGTCATCAGGGATGTTTCACATTATTCTAATGTTACAGTCTGTATTAACGTGTGGTCCTCAAAAGTTAATAATTGTTAATACTTAGTTGCCCAAAATGAGAAAATTGTTCCCCTGCCACTTAAGTAAGTGGCAGAAGGGTGGAGGAATGGATTCTGGATTGTGATCTGAAACACGGTGTCTTCCCCAAAAATGAGACTGTTTCTTGCTAATTGACTAATGCTCTTAGACTTTGAGGACAAAAGTTCTGTCCATGTGTGATCTTTTCTCAGTGAGAAAGCATGGGAAGGAAATCTTAAGAGGTCTATAGGGAAGCTTATTTTCATACCTTTCTTCACGATTTTTTTGTCCTCTTGGAAATACAGAATTTATCAATGTGAATTAAAATGGAAACTGGAAATATTATTTTAAAAACAGAATATATGCATTATTAAAAGCTGTCAGGTAACTTTCTTCAGATAGGGGAAGAGACTCGGATTCTAGCAAGACCAGGTTCTATCCTTGCTCTGAAAACTTGCCCTTTTTAGACTTGCCCATCTTACAAAACATTTCTCTTTGAACTGAAGGGCATGGAGGTGGGTGTGTCATGCTAATTAAAACTAGAGGGAAAACAGCCAGTGTACTCCTGTCTCCAAGCCAATTATCTCAATGGAGTGGCAGAGCTTTTTTGGTCTGAGACTAAATATGATCCTACTTCAGGGACTTCATCTGTGCTATCTTTTCTTACATTGCATTGGAGATATATGAAGAAGGGTCCTGCAGTAGCTCAGAATCTTGGTTCCAGGCTTTAAGTATGTCCTGAATCAGTTCCTTTATCTCACCAGTAGAGATGATGATCCTTGTATATGGAAAACAGTTTGAGATTATCTCCAGAAAATAAATATTGAAGTTTATGATACTTTGGAATATACTGAAACTTGGTATAAACTAATTTTACTCTAGCTTAGGAGCATAGTAAACCAGTATGTAAATCTTGGAGTGATTCAGAAAGAGTTAGCAGGTGTCTGCATCTCTAATACATGGCTTGCACCTGTAAGTTGAGGCAATCCCTGGTATGTCTGCCCACCTGTGGGGAGCAGGTGGTCAGTGCAAGGCACACAGGGAACAAAGAACAGAGAAGAGTTTGAGGAATTTCTCCAGAAAAGGAAACTCAAACTCAGTTTTGGTTTGAAAGCCTCAAAACTCAATTTGGAGAAGACTCAAAGAGAAACCAGTAAAAGGCTAAACCAGCTGCTTTGGATGTCAAAGTCACAAAAGGTCAGTTTTGTTCAGCAGTATTCTAGGTATGGATAAGAAAATGTTGATGGGAGGTAGGAATGGATCCTCATACACTCCCTACAGTTCTAAAAAGAACCTTTATCTGAATGCAAAGGGTTCTGGCCTAAATCTAAAGAGAAGGGACATCTAAGATTCGGCGTAACCTATTCGTAAGGATAACGTAAAGCTCTATCCTGAAAAGCAAGAGTTACTTGAAAACTCTGAGATAGAAAGTGAAGAGACAACCAGCTTGTATTTGGAGGCCGAAGAAGTGTTTGCTGATGTTGTTTAGTCTGGACAAAGGATGGGGCAGAATGTGACTCACCTGGAGGCCACTCTGAAGAGGAGAGGCATGCGATGGCTGTTTGTCCATCAGTAGTGTGTGTGGGGAAGGAAGTATTTCAACCCTTTGTTATTCTACTTATTAAGAATTGAGAGCTGCTTGAGTATGGAAGGGAGGGACAGCTGGGTTTAGCATGTGATGTTCTATTTAGCAAAGGTTATAAAGATACTAATTTGTGTATATATTTCATACCTAGAAATATCTTCCCCAAGTTAGTTGTTTAAATGTAAAGGTGACCCAAGATACAGAATTTTGGTCACTAGTCATGGACTATAAATGGTGTTCATTTTCATGCAGGTACGAGCGCATTCTGATGGCTCCGGACCCAGTACCACTGTATGCTCTGAAGCTGTTGGTGGCCCTGACTGAACACAGCCCGGCTTCTGTGAGGTGATAAAAGTGCATGTGTTCTCTTGATCTGAGTTCTTTCTGTGGAAATGTAGAAAATCATTGCAGAGCATTTGTGATAGAAAACAATCTTATGTCCTTTGTGCCAACCTTATATGATCCTGGTTATTTAAATATGGATTTAGTTAATGAAACACTAGAGACAAAATCACAACAATTTTGGCATTAAAATTATCATTGCAAACTTCAACAAAAATTAATGTGGAAACATCATTTAAACTGTTGCCTAGCTAAGCATGCTTGTGCTAGGACAGAGGTGATGTGTTTGTAAAAGGTTTAGATCAGTCAGTTCACTTTAAAGGTGCTCAGTTTTTCTGCAAATATAGCTACCTTCTGAAGCTCCTAAATAGGGATTTTAATGTTTGGTACAGGCACACTTGGTACGTTTAAAAGTATCTTGATATCTCTTCTTGTACCAAAGTTTAGGCTGTGATGGTCCCCCCCCAAAACAGTGTTATCAAACTTCATCTGCATTTGATGATAGCAAAAAGGAAGCAGCTCTCTCTTTTTCTCTCCCATGTGTGCCCACAGCTATTGCTCTTCCCAGATCTGCCCAGAAAATGGGGTTGCTCTTGCACTCACCATTGTCTGGTTTTGTTTGTGGTGTCTGGTAGTGTTAGAGCTAAGAAGTCCCTGTGTAACACACTCTCTTGCTTTGATTGACTGAAATGAGCACAAAAGTGGAAAAAACCAGTCAAACAAAAAAACTCCCAAACCAAAACACACAAGGAAGGAAATTTAATATGTTTTCCCCCTGCTTTTATTACAGAAGATGAAAACATCCTCTTTTAATCTTTTATGATGCTACTGTGAACAGTGCTTTAATATACTAAGCAAAAGTAAATAGTGGCTTGAGATTTTAAATGGTTTGGGTACAGTAAATCCACTTTATTGTGTTTTTGTTGTATAGAAGCTGTACGTGGTTCTGCAGGGTTTTATATATTACACAAATAGTACAGCTCTCTATTTTTAAAATTAACCTACAGATATTCTAATACTTTCAGAGTTAAAAATATTTCTGTAACTAGAATGCTGGATATTGTATCAGCACTTTTCCTCTGCCTCCTGAATTCTCTGTCGTTGTGGAATCGTGGTCTTTGCCATCATGCTGGGAGGAAGCAGGTGGTGGACGCACGCTCATCTTCCTGGTGTCCTTGCTGCAGGCAGCAATTCTTAATGTTATTAAAGAGCCGTCGATAACCAATGAACTATCAAGAATTTTCAATACCAGTGTATCCAGTACTGTTGTGTAAGGATGGGACACTAGGTTCCCAATACGAACACATCTGCAATTGTTGTTTCTCACACATCTTACCAGCCTTCTGTTAATGTGATACATCCATTAGCTCTTCTTAGATGTTTTGGCTGTTGTGGGGCATTTTATACTGTGCTACTCCAGGAAACTTACACTGGATCATGATTTTTAACTTGCCTCTTGGTCCTATAGATAAGGTTATGAAATGTAGATATATATTTTGCTGTGTGTTCTTTTATGCAGCTACTCAACTTACCTGTAGTGTGAAGCTTACAGCATTTCATGACATTAATATATCTGAAAGCTAACCACTCAAAACTGTGGAGTCTGATTTTTTTTTTTTATGGGTTGCTAAAGTAGATGGTTTTGGTTTCAAGGAGGGGATACAGTAGAGGAAATAGAGTAGAGGTGAGGGTAGTGTCAGATATAGCATCAGATAATAATCCTGGAGTGGGACACATTCCAGTGTTCTGTTATTAAGGTCATTTCCTGAGGGAGAAAAAAATATTCTAAAAACTAGTGGTATGACCCTTCTTAGATTTATGGCGGATTGAAGGACAGGGGAGCACATTAAGGATCCTTCCTCACCTCCTGTCCTTACTGCAGATTTCCTAGATGGACGTTAGCCCCTGCTCTAGAAAAGGGGAAGAGGTGCTGGAACACAAAACAGGAAGATGCTGAAGAGCAACAAAAAATGTGCTGCATCTAAATGCCACAGATCCAGTAGTTGTGAAGACGATAGATGGATCAACCTTGTACACCACAGCAGATTGTATTGACTAATTAAAGTAATTCTTCATCACATTGTCTTTGGGATCATCCAAGAATGGTCCAGTTTCCAAACTTCACTTACACTGGCTACTGTTCGTACCCATGCGTTACCTGTTAAAGACTATTAAAGGTGCATTCTAGTTCGTGTTAGTCATGAACTGACCCTTTTCTCATGATCTTCTACATTAGTATTTGGTTTTATTTTGGTATGTTCTGAAATGGTCTATCTAATATCCATGCCTTTCATTTCAAAAAGCAAACAGTAAACAAAAAACCAAAACAACACCCCAAACAATCACAACCTCAAACTCTTTGGAGTTCAGTGTGGTGCTTTTAATTGGTTTGTGTTGGCAGATCTGTGATTTGGTTCACAAGCACTCACTAGCATAGCGTGTGGATTGTCTTTTGAACCTGCTGTAGTTTCTTTGCTGTTACGCTTACAGGGCCAGCACTTCAGAGCTTCCCTTTCCTGTTGGATTGATTTGTGTGGGCTTCTATTAATTGCTTTAAAAACACTTTGTTCTTCTCAGTAGTCATTTTAATTTCCTAGTTTAAGCTTGAATTGCTCACTTGAAAAAGTAGATCTGTTTGCTTCTAAATTACGTCTCTATGTGTTTTCTTGTTTTCTGTGATGAATATGTATAAAATACTATGGAGCAGTTGGGATAACAAGTAAACCCATAGGACCTGAGCCAACTGAACAGTAGAATTAGAGGTGTAGAACATTAGCAAGAAAATCACAGTGCAGATGGATTGATAGAAGTTGTCGGAGGATGATACAGTTTTGTTAGAACTTTGGGGAATATTTATATAGTTTTTGAACCTGATGCTAATGACAGTAGTTTCACATCAATGCAAATTGAAATAAAACCCCCCAGATTTTCTTGCTAGAGAAATAGTGCTAATGTAAAACAGCAAAGAATTTGTGTGATCTTTGCTATTCCTGTTATTTGGTGTAATATTTGCATATATGCTGCTTTGTTGAATAACACTAGGCAGGAAGACTAACCCAGAAACAAACTCTTGAAACATTGTGTGTCAGCTAATGATGCTGTTGTCAAGTTGCACATCACTGTAATTCCGATCAAAGGCAGTGGTCAGAGTTGATTATTGCAAGTGAGTTCTCATAGTCTACTCATGCACTGACTGTAATACTAATCACCATTCTTAATGTAAAACACAACTCCGTAGTGATACATTTATAAAAGTTCCCCTCTGGTAAAGAAATTAGCTATTAACCTTAAACCTGTAATTTTGTTTCCTCTTTTGTCTTGCTGATCAATTGCTAGATATCTAAGTTTTAAAAATCAGGAGGATGTTTGATGTTACTGTGAAGTCAATTACTGAAAACTGTTGTAAGGTTCAGGTATTTGCTCTTTTAATGTAAAGGATTACACAGGAGAAAATACTATTCGTTCTTGGTTATTTTTACCTTCAGTGGTGAATTTTTGCCATTGTGAATATAAATAGCAAAAAAACCATGGCCATTCTATGAAATAAATTTCATGGCTAAAATCCTCTCTCACTTGCTTTAAGACATTTCCTTCATAAAGCTATGTAAGATAACAGTGAAGGTAATGTCACTCTCTCTTGTGCACATACATGCAAAGTGGGGATAAATAAGATTTAAGCTTTGTCTTAATACATTAGTTGGTGTAACTCCATGCTTTATCTAAGTTCTGAGTATCATTTTCTTTAAAGGCTGCAGCTATTTCTTTTTTTAGTCATAAAGGTCTGCAGGTGACCTTTAAGAATACGCAGATCTGCTCTAGTTTTGTCTTAGCTTATCTCAGCAGAAAGTATAGCTGACTTGGTAACGCTGTAACAGCCGGGGCTGCTTACAGGTTTGGAAACCAATTATTTCATAATTTTACCACAAAAGCATTTTCCTTGGTTTTGCCTCAACGAGGATTGCTTAGCTATTCTTGGTGTTTGATTGTATTTTACTGCCAATGTGTTCTCCCTTCAGAAGCTGCTTATGTAGCAAAGTAAGCGGTTTTTGCTGGGCTAAGTAATTCCAACATGCCCTAAGCCTAAGAGGGTTTGTGCTGGCAAAACTTCCTGTTGTCAAGATGATTGCTGTTACAGGAGTTGCTCTTTTGGGGAGTCTGTGGTGTTTAAATGACCTTTTTTACATTCAGTGTTGTTACACCTACATCAGGAAAATTTTCTTTTATAGGCATAATCTAAGCTTTTAATTTAACTAGTAAATTTGGCCCTGAAAAACCAGACTCAAATACAATAACTGCATTTGGAATCCTGGGACTCTGTCATGACCTGGTTGTGTCCTAGGTGCTATCACTGTCCATTTTAAGGGTTGTTAGATGGCACAGAGAAGAATAGGTTTCAGATTCTGCTGACCTGTGTAAGGAACTTGTTGAGATTTCCATTGCATAGGGATATTTTTTTTCCATCGACTTAATAAGAACAGGAATTTCCTTAAATTCAAGCTTCTTAACTTATAAATAATGAGTTTCTTTCCTTACATAAGCTCTTCTTTCTCTCTCTGTTAGATGTAACTTGTACCTTTACACATGTCTGTATGCAAGAAAAAATACACACGTTTGGTTGAAGAGGGCTGTTACCTAATTACATTACACATGTTTATATAGGTGCATGAAATAATATTGTTTTGTTAAATTTTGGACCAGTTCAATGGTTTAATTGCCTTTAGATCCACATGTCAGTGCTGTACAATGCAGTAGATCTTACACTAAATTCCTGTTGCCACCTCAACTTCATATAGATCCTATGTGGTCATCGTTATTCCATTTAGGTGAATGCAAGGATCAGAGAAATAGGAAAACACTATGAAATAGGAAATCATTACTTATACTTATTGCACATATTTGACTTCTAAATAGTTCTCGGTTCTTCATGGATATGGTTGTTCTGTTAGCATGCCTTTCATTCTATTTCCTGTACATAACATGATTTCAGCAAATATGAATGATCAGGGGTCTGATAGGTGACATTAATTCAAATAAAGTGTTTTATCATTCTCTGACCCATGGAGGTTTATTCTAGCCCTCTTTCAATTTTTTATTAAGTTGATAGAAGAGAATGTGCAATTGCTTTTAGTTGCTTCAGTTCACAGTCTAGTGCTTTAGCTCTCACTGTCCATAAAAATGATAGCTTTTTTCTTACTGGACATGAAGCACTTCAGTAATGTTATAAAGACACGAGAGAAAAATCTTTGCAACACAACATTTGGTGTTCTCTATGGTGTTTGGTCACCAGGCATCTAGTACAGTCTGTTAGGAAAAAGGACAATCATTCTTCAAATTAGATGGTATAATACAGGAAAGAGCATGTAGTCACAATTCATATGTCATCGTGGGGCTTGGAGAGACATGCTTTACTAAAAAGTCGTTTGAATTCTAAGAATAGAAAGGACTGCATTGAAGTATTACTGGCTTTTGAGAATGTTCTTTCTCATAAGTATATATATATGCTGATTTGTATTGGGATTTTGAAATGCAGGAGAATACAGCTAAACTCTTTGGGGTAACTACTCAGTATCGTCAAGAGAAGTAGCTGACAGATGTGTCCTATATTAATATGTTAAACTCAGGAAATCAGTTAATGTAGCATGCTTTAAAACATACAGCATATTTATAATTTCACTGGGTGTGCTGACTCTATTAATTTAAGTTATTAATGGTGCACGCTGTTTCATAGTATGCATAGTATTATATTTCTGAATTTTTATTAATTTCTGACATTAAAAAATATAATTTAATTACTGTTCTGCTCACTTGAATCGCCTCAGTGAAGCAAACCTAGAAGTAATTTCCAAAGCAGTATAACATTTCTGTTTCTATTTAATAGCTGAAGTGAAGCTCATTTTTGCGGAGAGCTAGTCAAAGGCTGAGGTTCTGGGTCATGGATTTTGGCAGCAGCTACTCTACTGCTCTGCTCCTTTTGTGAGTTTCGTGTGTTAAATAAGAATTCACTTCTTCCTTCCTTTTAAAATAAATCTTAAAATATGTTTTTTACAGCCTTGTGGAAGAAATCCATCTTTTCCCAGTCCTTTTCCAAGTCATCTTGGTAAGAATATTTTTTTAAAATATATCTTCTAATAGATAACTATCATATCTCCCAGATCATGTCAAGAGAGTAAATTCCATTAGATGTGTTGATAAAATAATGTATTGATAAAATGAAATTGAACAGTCTGTCAATACAGGAGAATCTAGTAAAGCAGCCATTTGTGCAGTTCTCACAGACTGTGACCTGTAGGAAGTTTCTTTTCTAAGATAAATACTTCTTTCTGTTTTGAACCAAATAAAACCCTGAAAAATAGAACTAATAAGCTTCAACCTTATTTAGAACTCCATATGTGCACAACACAAGCAAGAAATGCTGAGGAACTCACATTTTATTTAACAGTATCAAACTCGGTTTGGTATGATAATGCCAATTCCCACTGTTTGCTTTTAGAATTACACTCAGTATGAACTGTGAAGGGTATGATTTTGGATAGTCATGTGCTGAATGTCCATCCTTAAGTAGGATCTGTCATTTATGAAGATCATGAAAACTGTTGATGGTTTTGTCTCTGAAATGTTGCAACACCAGTATGTTAATGGAGAAGGAAAAAAAAAAAATCTGTTTGCTAGTTTGGAAGCCGGGTGCTGTGCTATCCACTAGCCTTGTTAGTGCTAAACTCCACAGCCTCTTGTTTATTTTTTTTCAATCTTTTTGTTCATGAAGTTGTATCAGGTAAGTGTCCTGTCATGTAAATGTGCTCCTGATGAATACTAAATATGCATTATAAATAAATATGCATAATTTATGCCATGCAGTCAGATTGCGTACTTGGGTTTTGTATCGCTCTTGAAATTCAATCTTACCCAGGGTAGATGATGTTCATAAATGTGATTCTGAATCAACTTTGATATTCCTTTCTTAGGTTTAAGTATTTTACAGTCTTCCTTTGCAGTGGTTTATTTCATTGCCTCTGATGTGAAATCTCTTTAATACCACATACCCAGATAAGCCCTTTTTTATTAAAGTAACCTTCTTTACTGATGACAGATTTTTTTTCCAGTAGCATACAGAACACAGGCTTTATGATATTTTCTGTACATATATATACCAATCTTTTCTTGTGATAAGTGTTAGCAAAAAAACCCAACATTTTCCAGCAGGTCATAAAGAGTTTTGACCTGGATGAGTACTACTTTTAGGCCTTAACAAAAGCGGAAGCAGTGGTTGGATTTTTAGATTTCATTTTGAATTTTAATTGGAGGAAAAAATCAAGCTACAGGAAATGGTTACAGTCAGAGATTCCATTCCTTGGGATCCAGTTAAAGCAATGAAGCCACCCACTTAGAACCCTTTAAAAATAATATTTTTCTGAGAAGCCTTTCCTGTGAAAATACTATAAAAAAAGGGAAAAAAACCACAAAAACACATTGGAGAGGAGAAGCCTCATCATTCCTATTTCACTTGGTTTCTGTTTTCTACTGAAATACTGCAGTCACGTGTCACTGGAGGGAAGAGGTGGAGTTGCTTTTCTGGTTAGCAGCCACATGGGTGATGGGTACAGAGGAACAGGTATCAGAGGTTATTGCAATTAAGGCATTAGTTACTTGTGTCTGCACCTTTTAGCCCAGTGTGGTGCACACTGTGTTGCTTGTTGAAGAATGGGGAGCATGTTTTCACTCTTACAAGTACTTGAAGAGCATCCGAGATGGACACTTGAAACAGCAGAGCGGAAGACTCTTGTACTCTCTACAGAATATAAGTTTACACTGCTGAACTCATCTGCTGGAGAAAATTATATATTTGTGTGTGTGTCAAATAATATAAGCTGTTCTTGTCTGTGTAGTTGGTGCTGTTATAAAAAAGTTAAATTCAATGCCTCCGTGACTTGGATGGGCACACAATTGATGCTCCTGTTCTCTCCCCAGTCAGGTTTTCTGTAACCACAAGATGCTTTAGTATCTTACAAAGTTCACAGTGCAGAGGTTTTGGATCAAGGTTTTTCCTCTTTTTCAACAGTTTTGAGTTGGTTTTGTGTTTTGTTTTCGTTTTTGGTAGTCATGAAGCTGTTAAGTATTCACATATTCTTCCATCACACTTGATTTGAGCTTTTTTTGATAGAAGTTTTGTATATAGCCTTGAGAATCTTGTGAGTATTTGTGTGATTAAAATCCTCTCAAGTTTTTTTGACACCTTATACTCCTCACTTTCAGTTTAATTTGCACTCCTTTTCAAAGCAACTGTGAAACCTGTATGTGTTCTGCTGTCAATAGTACTGACTCCACATATACAGCAATGCAAGATGTGTTGCAGTTATCACTCAGGATTGAGATACCATGGTTACATAAAAATATCTGCCTAATCCTTAGTCCTGGTCAGAAAAGCAAACTGAATGTTCTAGACTGTAAGAGGAAGTAATACAATGGTAAGCAGAAAACCATCATGCCATGTTAATCCATGTATGGATTTTGGGTTTCCCATCTCAAGAAGTTTATAGTAGAACTGCAAAAAGTGTTAAAAAATGAGATGTGGATGATCAAAGGTCTTGAATGTCTGCTGTGGAAGAGATTGCACTTCTGTATGATGTAATCTGGATGGTGATGACTGAGGGGAAGTATGATATATGCATGTAGATAGTGTAAAGTCATGCATGGCTCATGCAAGGTGAATAGGGAACAGTGCTGCTGTTCACTGTATCTTCTAGGAGCTGTATTATAAGAACTACAGAAAACTTGCGGTTGGGATCTTAATCATACACACTAGTATATTCTATCTACTTAGAAATGTAATTTATAACAAGTCAAATATTTATCTAAATTACAATTGGAGATTGAGTATTTGTGTGTGTAAATATGTATCTGTCTTTCCATGCACTTCAGTCACTGCACTTGTGTCCAAAATTCAGGTGGTGCCCATCTATTTGCCATGTGAAGTCATGTTTGTTTACTTAAATGGGAGTTTGATTAATCTAAGGACTCTTGTTTGCATGAAAAATGTTGGAAACTCTTCTGTTTGAATTGGCTTCCTTGAGGGTTTTTCATGCTTTCTTTGCCTGTTGTGGGTTACTTAGACTCTATATAAGATCTGATGTTTGTCACACTTTATTTCCTTTAGGTCTATTTTTGAGGTATGGTAGTGATCGTGTTGCTTTTTTTACAGACAACTAGAAAGAACATAAAAAAGACTGGACTGGGTCAGGTTGAGGGTCTTGGCTAGCCTGCTGGTTTTGGATCTGCAAGTGGCCACAAGTGGATGTCTAGAAAAAACTCCTCGGAGTAATCCTCTCTGACAGATCCACCAAGTACTTTCTCTACATCAAACCACTTTCAACTTGAGATCTTTCTGAGCTGGCAGGAGTTGCTATGTGTCTAGTAATGGACATCTTTTCCATGGCCTTGTCCAGCCCCCCTTGTAGACCCACAAAACTGCTGGAGGCCCCAACAGCATGGCGAGGCGCTGCGCAGCCTGCCTTGGCACAGCGTGAAGAAACAGCTCCGTTTGTCTGCTACGAACAGGGCTCCTGTCAGATTAATTGATTATTTCTAATTGCTGTATTCAAGAAATCAGCACACAATGAATATTCATCCACTTCTGACACACTTGATTTTTGGAAATGTCATTATTACCCCCTTGGTTTGCTAAAACATTTCTCTGGAAAGCCATCATTACTCTGGTATTTTTAAATAGAAGCTGTTGCACGCTTTGGATCATTCCTGCTGCTTTCTCAGAATCTTTTCCATATTCATATATAATTTTTGAGATGTAGGACCAGAGCAGAGTGTTCAAAGGGGGGATGAGTTGTGGGTTCATACAGTGGCATATTGATGTTTTTTAATTCTTCCTTCTTTTCCTTACGTTTCACTTTGGGTTTTTGACCTTTATTATTGAGCTGTCCTTTGTATGAAACTCTCTTCACTAGCCCGAGATGATTGGTTCATATATGAAGTTAGTACTTTTTCCCCACCATGTGTACATTACTTTATGTACATTACATTTCAGATGCAACTTCAATCTTCCTCCATTTACCCAGATTTTCCCTATCTGACCAACTTTCAGAGCTCTCAATGTTTAGCATAGCACATTTCCACAGCATTACCATTACATTGAAGCTCTTTTCACTCAGTCTTTGTAGTTTGACAATTTTCAGATGACTTAGAGAAAAAATACTTGGGAGGTGGTTGAGGATAAGTAAAGGGCTAACTGCATTCATTTTTAATTAGAGATTTAACTGGTATCATCATCTACAGATACCATATTACTTCTGCCACACCCCTTTCCTCCAAATGTTCCTGAGCATTTGCTGCCTTTCTCCTGCATTTGAATTTAAACAACAGTTTTAAATAAGTTTTAAAAGTAGTTCATCTCTTGGATTGGTAGCTTGTTCTGCTATAACTCAAATGAAACAAATTCTTTACCCTTCATCATCCATCCTCCCCCACTTTTATCAGTAACTGGTAAATCTTGCCTCCTGTTCTTTAGGCTTTTTTTTCCTTTCATTCTCACAGTTCTTGCAGTGCCCACACCTTGGACACATTTCATTTTGTTTAGTTCTTTTATAATTGGATTGTAATTTTGTAATAATCATATATAAAATAAACATGTATGTGACATTATTTATATTAGAAATCCCAAGGTCTTGGTGACCTCATAAGTGTTCTTCATACTGGATTGCATGACTGAGAGTGGTGATTCTTTCTAACACGAGACTTCAAGTCTGGCACCAAATGTCCTTTACGAATTAGAAGTTACAGGGAGAAATCCTGACCTTACCATAGTTCAGGTGAATTTTAAGAGACATTTTAAACAGGCCATATAGAAATGAATCACCATCAATGCAGATATTCTGTTGCCCAAGGTGTTTAATTTCTGCATGTAAATATTTATTTGGAGACACAATATTAAAACAAAATCTCATTCCTTCCAAACTTTGTTTGTCAGTCTGATTAAGAGTAACCTGCCAATTTACTGTCCGTGCTAATGCAGGGGATATTTGCTAATGCAAATATCAAGGCAAAGAGAAAGCACTGAAGGAGAAATGCACACTGAATTAAAGCTGAGATGTGCACTTGTGAGAAAAAGAGTTATTGATCTTATGACCAGAATTTTACAGTGACATTATCACTGTTCTGTCAAACAACTGAGATATATGTCCTGATCTCATCTAAATAAATATTGGTGTAGGAATGTGGCAGTTGCTGACTGTACATTTATTGACCAGCTGCATTCTGATGACTAAGGTAATAAGCTATTGTGTGCTTCACAATAGAGCTTGTTGTAAAAGCATATTGAACATCCACGAGTGGCTTCTGGCTGGCAGAGGGTTCCACATTATGCTTCTGAACTCTGATCATTTATCTAGAAATTTGTCTGGTTTGGCTTCAGTCATATATAAGGCATCCTGTATGTTAATGTCTTCCTGAGGAGTTCATATTGCAGGATGGTAATTAGATTTTAGAATGCAAATCTTCCACAAAGCAAAACAATTTAAATCTTAATACTCTTTTTTTCAACTTTCTGGTTTTAGCTGTAGTCATTTACTCATTGTCTTATATGCTTAGTTTCTAAATATATTTTGATTTATAAAATGTTTCTGTAGGCAAGCTTAAAAGTCATTGCTTTGCTAAAGTAGATGTATAGCTCAATATGTGCAAGATTAAGCTTACAATGATCCAATCTTAGTTTACCCACTGTAACTTTCTAATTAAAATAACAACAGTAGCAGCATCTCAAAGACTCAGCTGAGATTTTTGGTGGTCTTTTTTTCTTTTCTTTTTTTTTCTTTTCTTTTTTTTCCTCTTAGGTTTGTCTTTCAACTCCCCTGTTCATGCTACAAGGTTCAATTTCTGCCCCTCACTTGCTTTGAGTGAGTGCTTCTTTACTGCTCCTGTTGGAAGCAAAATTCTGCCCTAGAACTGTTTTCTTTCTTTTTTATACTCTTGGTTCCTTTCAAACTCCTGCCTACCAAGTGAAATAATAACCTGTTTGAACATCATGATGCTAAATACAATAGCTGACAGTTATCACTCTGCAGTTTAAGTGACGGCCGTAAATTGATCCCTGTGGCACATACTTGAGCACTGCTTGGTGGGTGACTTTGCTTTGAATTTTCCTTTGTTGTGTCATGTGATTTGATACAGAGTTTGGCAATAAATTAGATCATACACAAGGACAAAATAGTTTTCTTTCAGTTATTTGAGTAAACTATCCTTTCTTCTTGGGGCATCCTTTCTACTCATGTCCTGGTTTGAGTGAGAACAGAACTAATTCTGTTCAGTGATTTTACTTTTCAGCTCAGTTCTTCTAACTGTGCTTCCTGAAAGTAGCATCATGTTTTCCCAGGCAGTGTCTGCTTCTAGCAGGGATAACACCCCATGTTTAGTTACTACCAAGGATTGGTGTGCAGACCAAGGCCACTGCTGGATCTTGTGTACCACAATGGGGGTGCAGAAAGTGAAAGGTCACACCTGCAGGGAGGAGTGGACAGGACAGGTGACCCCAAAGTGACCAACAAGGGATTCCATTCCATATGTGTCATATTTGACATAGAGCTGAGGGATCTGGAGGGTCTGTGGCTCTTCTCCCCTCTTGGACTGCTTTGCCAGCTCCGCTTGGCTTGGCTCGGCTCAGGTCCTCTTTCGGTTCCTTCCTCAGAGCACCAGGAGGCCTCTGTCTGTTCTGTCTTTGATCCTGATCTGTGTGCTCCTAAATCTGGTACCAGAATCCAGCTCCTGAACACAGCTCCAGTCTGGGACTGCCCCAGTGCCTGCTCCACAGTATCAGTGGTGACAGTGATGGAATTACCACTGGGGGGTTGGGTTCAACACTGGTTTTGTATATATTTGTAGATATTCCATTTTTATTATTATTAATTTCATTTTCATTAAAGCTGCTGTAGTTTCCTTTTCTAATCACTGAGTCTCTCTCCCTTATTCCCTTTCTCTTCCCCTTTGTGGGGGGAAGGGGGTTAACAGAGAGCATCTGGAATAGGTCTAAGGGGCTGCTTTGACCCTAAACTGTGACAACTGGCTACGTCCTTTACTCATTTGACAAGGGCAGAAAGGAGGTGTATGAGGGTTGATAGTTCTGTTCACTACTGTGGAGAGCCAGGGATTAGTGCAAACAGTCCAATTTATTGGTTACTGTATATTATGAAGTTCCACATCTGCCTGCCCTGTAACAAGGTCTGGAGGAGGATTTAAATTCCCTGCACGTAGCTCTCTTTAGGGCTCACATCTGGATGGCACTGCAGGAGCGTATTGCTGAAAGCAGAGAGACGAGCAGTTCTGATGGTAACAATGGAGCTGGAGAAAACACAGGGTGCCTGAATAGGATTCCATTAAAAAGGGGGGAGTGAGAGGGATGTCTAATGCAGTCCATTTAATGCCGAGCTCTCCAGAGAGTGAAGTGGGGATTACGCCTGCTGCCCTCCTTATTAAAGGCTGGTGTATAAGATGCTTGTTGGGCGAGTGCTATCGCCATAACAGAAGCTCTATTTCTCATGAATATGTTTCTAATTATATCTTAATGATCTCAGCCACAAATAGGAAAACAAAAATCTTTGTCTCCCTCAGTGGTTACCTTAGTGGCTGCAGGAGTGGAAAGATTTAGATGATCCATCTCCTCTCGCTAATCCCGGGGGACTTCATTGTGAGGAATGAGACTTGTTTATGATGGTGAATTAAATTGCTGTAAAAGGTTATTTCAACAGACAGTTGGGAAATCATAATAAAATAATTTAGTAAAAATGGGAGCTAGAGTATGCTTAATGAAACATGATTAGATTTAATTTTCTTGCTATTTCAATCATTAAAGGTACATTATCCTTTCTCAGACCTCATTTGGGCTCTTTGCCACAGACCTACTCTTAAGTAACAAACTGAAACTTGCATGTTCCATTAGGATATGAAAATGGCTAATGATACCCTGCTCTCCTCTCCCCAGCTTTTTGTGAGATGTCTGTTACCAGCCTTTCAGATAGATTTTGGCTGTTTTCCTCTTTCATCCCTTTATTCCCTCTCATATCTATTGTCCATATTTTTCAGTGTGAATACCTATTCAGGGAGGATAGGTTGAATGAAATGAAGTAAAATACTAATATAGTTACCTTAATAACTTTAAAATGACTTATTAAAATAATTAATGAAATGAGTAATTAAAAAAATTAACTATTAGTTGTTTTGAGGACCCCATGTTCTAACGAAGTTAATATTTTATTCAGTTCATGTAAAATGTGTTTCTATGCTGTCTTAATCCAGTGGTCCAATTATTTGGGAATTTTTGTTTTGCTGGTGGTTTTATTTTCCTTTATGCTTTCATTTTACAGTGCAACAACATACTGTGTGACATTGTGCATGGGCTAAAATTTCTGTCTGGCCTCTAGTCATAATAAATGTAGTTCTCAATATTTTATGCCTCTCTCTTAGCATCAAAATGTTACTTTGATCTAAAGGTATCTAGCTTCTTTACAGGCTATGAGTTTTTATGAGAATAAAACTACTTTGTTGGTAGATGACTTGGGCAGAGCAGCAGAACTGTGCTGACAGGGGCTGGTCATGGATCCATGGTTTTCAGAACTCAAGTGTGTTGTTTGAGGAAAGAGATATTTGGATTATTTCAGTGTTTCATGATGTTATTTCAGTTTGGATGTAGGTTTCATTGAGAAAGGTTTCTTCAGGGTGAAATTTCTGCACAAAATGATGTGGAAGGAAGAGGAAAAAGGCAGAACTCAGGGCAGCTGGTAGCCTGTTCATCAGGAATGCATTAAGGGAAGGGGCCAAGTGCAGAATCACCCAGAGGGAATGGCTGATGCTGGATTTCTGAAGCTCAAAGTAAATATTTTTACTACTAGGCAAGGTGGTTTACTATCATCTCTCACAAAATTGTTTCAGTTTGTATATATTAAATTTTCCTTGTAGCAGAGGCTTCTGACGATCTGGACTTTCTTAAAATGAGGAGAAATAAAAGAACTTTAGTCCTCTACACTTCATATGAGATAGTGAACTACTGTGGGGTACAGGTGGTGTGAGAATTTAGGGTGTGTGTCAGCACACACTGGGAACAGTTTTTTTGAAGTTTTGCATGTGACCTGCTCTAGGTGGCCCTGCTCTGGCAGGGGGGTTGGACTAGACGATCTTTCGAGGACCCTTCCAACCCTTAACATTCTGTGATTCTGTGAATGTTTGAGAAATGGAAAGTCTAGCTCTGTTTTGAAACAACCTAGAGTCTCAAGTCTTTCGTCAGTGTTGTTAGAATAGTTTCTTTTTTTTTTTCATAGTTTGTATGTCATAGTTAAAAAAATTAGCAGAAAATGTGTCTATATGTGTATTTGTGAGTGTTTATATATTTAATGTATCTTTTTCTCCTTTCAAAGCAATAGACATAAATTCTCCTATAATCACTTAGTATCACTTTACTGCAACATGAACAAAGTGTGTGGGGGGGGGGGCGGGGGAG
>WUAM01000107.1:26927532-26948579 GCA_024336885.1 Actenoides hombroni | reverse complement strand
AACATGATGCTACTTTCAGGAAGCACAGTTAGAAGAACTGAGCTGAAAAGTAAAATCACTGAACAGAATTAGTTCTGCTCTCACTCAAACCAGGACATAAAGAAATTGGGAGATAGATGAATTTCACTTTTAAGCTTTAGTGTTAACAGTTAATGTTTATTGAGTATAACACCACTGTAATGATGAGTAGAGTGATTTAACAATTTTTTACTTAATAAACAGTGTTTTGCTAGAGTTTTTACTTGGAGCCATCAGTTCCTAATTTCTCTTGCCTTGTCTGCCTGTCTGGTGTCACAGTGAGAATATAGTTTACTTAGAGCATAACTGCTTGTCTAAGACTGGATGTGGGACATGAGAGCCTCTTGGGAGGTAGTGATGCTGGCTGTGGTGGTGCTCAGCACTTCGCCAGGCTCTGCTCTGAGGAACACTGTCGATGCTTCCCTGCTCCTGCGTTGGCATCAATGAACCAAAGCTGTAGCTTGCTGCTATAGGATGAAGTTGAGTGGGGAAAGGCTGGCAGATGGATTTGCTAGGATATCTGTACCCAGTAGTATGAAGTTGTCCTCTTTAAGGAGGAGAAATAGTTACTTTATTAATACGTGGTGTGAAAAACGCTGTTCTTGTTTTCACAAGTCCATTCAAAAACACTCTTCTTGGTCACGTTTCCATTCTTTGAAGTTGTATTCTCACATAATTTAAGAATAAAATGAGAAGAGAAAGGGCACTGGTATTATATGTATTTTCAGTTTTTAATGTCTGTTGTACGAAGGTACTTGTATCATGTTGACAAAAGCTGGTTTGCTAAAAGTAAGAAATTTTGTTCTACAGAGGCAATGTTCTTTAGAGCTCTGTTTATTGTAAATGTCACCTTTCCTCCTTATGCATCGTGAGATTTGGGCTGGTAACACAGCTAAAAATTGCATGCTTGTCTCCAAAATAACAAGGAATTCGGAGGAATGAAAAGGATGTAACAAATGAGTTGCAGAATAAAAAGAAACATTGTTAGGTCTCTGAAAATTAGGTATAGTAGGATAGCGCACTTGTAAATTGATAGACTTCTCAAAAAGTATCTAGTGAAACTTGGCATTGCCTGCTGCTGTGGGGTAAAAAAACCACCCTAAGATTAACAGATCTGCTTTCTGTTGGTTAGTACTTGACGTCCTAGGCTTTTATTAATGGTATTGTCTTGCCTTCATTAGTCCTTCAAAATTACTGTTATTTCTCTGTCGTCAGTTGACTTTGACTGAGCACTTGGTGACTAAGAATGCAAATTCTCTCCCTCTCTTTTTTTTTTTGGTGTTTTTTTTTTCCTTCTCCCCAATATTCCAACAGAAATTTCTGTGAAAGTTCCGCGTCTTCTGCTCTGTGTATGTGGACTGAATATATTACTGTGGAGATACATCTGAGAAGTGTGATTATTCCAGAAACTGGAAGCTGGATTAGTAGTTGCTCCTTATTGTGTGGCCATACCCACAGGAAAATATTTGGAAATATGAGCTCTGTTAGAACTGCGCTTTTGAAAAAGGGTTACTTTTTGTAAAAGCAGAGTAGCAAGAGACGTGGCTGTGCTTAGTTATGACATAGATCATCAATTAGGAAAATAATATTACCTTAATGTTAGAAATCCATATTTATAAGCTTTCAGTTTATGGCTTAGTGGTCTTATGCATCAAAAGCCCCAAACTGTTCAAGACCAGATTAGCCAGCTACGTGGGTAGCTGGATTAATTTTTCCTCAGCGGGCTTCCTCTTGTTGTTGAAGAACAGTGTGGATGTCCCTTGCAGGCTGCAAGCTAATACCATTTCACACAGGTTCTACTGCCATGTCCAGAAAAGTTTCTGATCCTCTATTTCACATATACAGAGCAATACAGTAGATAAAAATTAGCTGGGTTGAATGCACTATTGCACTCTTCTCTTGTTAGAGGTCCTTGTTAGCATCCATGCTTTGGTTTATCTCAGCTACACTGTGCCAAAGAATCATCCCATACAATGGCATCTTGTAGTAAATACAATTTGGATATGGTTCATTTCTATAATTTTCTTCTTTCAGTGGATTTTGTGTATGGAAATCGAGCATCCATCTTGTTACGTCCGCTCATTTACTTCACTTGCATTTATAGGTCATATGTAAACTTGAGGAGAGCCCCTTTATTTAATCACTCTGATTATACTGAATGAGCAGTGGTACTGTGGTATGTAGTGGTCCTTAGATCTAATCACAGCATATCTGTAAACTTAGCATTTAGTGCATCTTCTTCTGGATTCTTAGGCACCTGAGTAGGAGGCATGTACAAGAAGCCTCCCAAATCGGTCACTACTTACCTCATTGCTATCTCTTGTGTTACCTACAATGTAGTTAAAATACTGGAGTTTGTTCAGGCTGTTTTGAGTTCTAATCCACTGAAGGGAAGAGAAATGGCAGCTTTAGCCATAGTATCTTACCAAGATTCATACTAATTTATGCTTTTTCATAACCTCTTACCTAACTAGCTTTAAAAAAATACTTCAACTGATTTCTTTTGTTAACGTACAACCCTTCTAAATTAGAATGAAAAGTTTAATGGCCTAAATACAGTGCAGTTGTATTTGAAAAGCATGATTTATCTTCTGTGGTTCCTTTTTTTTTTTTTTTTTTTAATACTAGTATTTCCTTGTTATGCCCTTGGTATTTCATAGCTGTCCTTTTTAAGCACTGAAGCAATTAGTTTTGAGAAGGCTGATTCTTCAGGGTCCAGTGCTTTTCCTGCCTTTCATTCGCCGAAGCTGTACATTTTAATGAAGTTGTTTCATCTGTGTTGCCAAACACTAGAATTTTGCTGCTTCAATTCTAATTATCTCTGCTGGCAAATGCTGTGTTTTATTAAAGCTGTCAAGCTCACTGTTCATTAAATGTCCGCAGTCCGTGGTGCTGTGCACACAAATTAGATCAGCTTTGCTCCTTGATAGATTATGAAGAAGTTAAATATTTTTATTGAAACCTCCAAAATCGAGTCTAACAGCAATCAGTGATGACTTATCTAGGTACAGCATACCTGTAGCTCCTTGACACCTACTATCTTGTCAAAACCCATTTATTAAAACTCTAGTAATACAGCCAAGTGTACCTTTTGTAAGATTATTTTAGAAACCCTTTTTCTACCTGTGTTGTATCTTGAACTCTGTGTGGTTAGGGTAAGAGAGGTTTTGCATATGTGTGCTTTAAGTAAAAGCATCAGTACTAGTTGTTCAATCAAGGGTTGTATAGTATAATTGATCTCCATGAAAAGCAAAGATGGCTTCATTTTAATGTTACTCACCTGGTGAATGCAAGAGATTGTTATCATCAGCACCTACCAGCTTTTCTTGTAATTGGAGGTCTCAAAAGGGAATTCACTCAAAGACGTTCGCTTCAAATATCTGGGGCAGTAATAGAAATATTGCACTTGCAAAGAAAATATTTGAGTCAGCTCTCATTTGGCACTTGTGGAATTTTTTTCCTTTTGTTAGTTCTATATTCTCAGTGTACGTATCATTATTTTCAATTACACAAACAGTCATTCTTACTTTTTAATGTCTTATTTTCTAACTGTTCTTCAGGAGAATTACTAAGATCCTGTGAATGATAGACTACCAGATAAACACATTGCTGATCTTTCGAAAAATGCTTTTCTTACCCTTCAGCTATCTGTAGGAAATAACTTCAAATTTATTTTTAGCACCATGGCTTTATGGGCTTTTTTTTTTTTGCACTGGTTACCTTATCTTTTGAAGAATGTGGTATTTATACTTTCCAACACTGCTTTTAAATTTATCAGGATGTATTTTAAACCCTCATCAGAACACATATTTATTGTACTCCTTATAGAAATCAGAAGTGACATCTCAAAGTGCCACGTAAAATAAATAGAATCTCGGGGCTCTTGGAGGTATATATATTTGGGTTTGGCAGGAAACTACAGTCCTTTAGAAGGCTGTGAGCCACTCTTCTTTGTCTCTTCTCCTTGTGATCCCGTTTAAAGTGCTCTAGCATGAATAGAAAATCCACACAGCCTGAAGTTGAATAGGAAGCTGTGTATGTTTATATGTGCCTTTATCTGTTAATGCATTATGCTTTATAATGTATATTTCATGGTATTTACAGGAAATAATGGCACTTAATTTTCATTTTTGAATGCAGAAACAGAAATTAATGCTTTCAAAGCAACCATCTCAGCCTCTGCCTGTCATAAGCTTTCCCTCAGTAGTTAAATTTTTAAAGGGAGATATTTGTTCTTCCCATAACATGACCCTTCATACCACTGTGACAGAGGACCTTCCCAAGTGTCATTGAGGATGCATTTCACGCTATCCTGAATTTTATCAGACTAGTCAAGAACTAAAAATAATATTGGAATAGATGGCACGTTCTGTGACCAGGGGGTAGTTGAGTGATATTAGGGTATTGCGAGATGGGAGAGGGGAACATGGAAGTCACCCAGGTGCATGTGAAAAGTCTACAATATGTGACATATGAGTTGGTTTTTTTTTTCTTAACATTGTTATTTTCACTTTGGGTGTACGTTTCTGTTTGGTTTTGAGCCTGAAAAATCAGACAAAATATTTCCTGAACCTTCCAGGGAGATTGGAAATGTATTCAGGCTTTATTTATATCTAGACTCAGATTGGAAAAGCTTGTCCTGTTTTGGCTTCTTGGGAGCTACCTGGGTTATTACTGTCACTAGGGTGAAGAAATAAATGCTTTGATTGCACTGCCTTATCCACCCTTTTCAGGTTGAGTGTACAGATGTGTAAACTGTAACAGAGGAAAATAATCTTTATGAATTCTTTTGCCTTCCTCTTACCAGTACAGTAAATTGAAAATTTGCTATCAGAAAATTGTGAAAAATCGCTGAAACAATCATCAAAATAAGAGAGACATCATAAGTGATGCAGTCTGATACAGAAATAGGTCTTTAAAGTGCATGTGAAATTAATTTTATACTTATGAAAATATAAAAGCAAAAGCAACAAATAGATTTTATGATTTATTGTGGGTTATCAAGCTGAAACTGAAGAGAGTAAAATTAGTACCATTGCTAAAAGAAATGCTGTGCAAAGGGAAATGTTCCTGGTTCTGCATATTGGGTTGATAAAGCTCTATGCCATTTTTAAAAGTCCTAAAATTTTAGACCTAACTGGGAGCCCTTTCAGTTTAAAGGACATGGAGAGAAGTTTTCGTTCAAGATTTTAGATTTTGCTCCCTGAAATTGCTATTGTCTACTAAGATATTTTACTGTTTTTCTACTATTTTAAATGTTGAACTTTAAGAGATTGAGAAAGTATTGCTTTTGTATTATGACTTTTTGGTAGGGAATAGTCTTCTTCTAACCTTGCAAAAGGAAAACGTTGTTGTTGTTTTACAGGAGCACCAAGACAGCATGCTTGGGAACACAATGCAAACTGTAATTGCCTTACTGAATAACGTCGTTGCTAACAAAAGCACGAACATGATGTTACTCTTTGAAGAAGGTATGTCATCTTTGTCTTTAGTTCATCTCCTTACTACAGATGTTTCCAGTCTGTCATGATAATCTGGCGCTGTGTGAAACCACAGAGTTGTGCGTATGTATATTCTGTAGTGGTTGTTAGATAATTGCATTGTAATTGACTGGTGCTCCTCATCACTTCATCTACCTCCCTTACTGATTTGATGGTAAGTTTAACTTTTAGAAAGCTGTTCCTCCAAGAAAATGTGGTTACAAAGGAATTGCTGACTAGAAGTTAGATTCTACATGCCTGTGTATAATGGCTTTGGAAAGGAATGGGCTGGACCACTCCTGACAGTAACAGTGCGGAGTGCAAAAAGAGATAGGCTCTGCAATGTCTTCCTTGTAACACTGCTCAAACCTGTGAAAAGATAAGTTGTACAATATTTCTGAACTTAAAAAAAAAAAAAAAAAAAGAAAACCAAAACAAACTAGCTTCTGTTCCACTGCAGTGATGTAGACTGGTGGGATGGAGCGCAAACTGACCATGAAGTCTTAGTCTAAAAACCATTCCACATCTTCATTTCACTCTCTTTTATTATTAAAGCTCCTTTTATTTAGAAATTGGTTCTGGTTTACAAAATGCAAATAAAGTTTCTGCTGTTGGAAATTTATATCAGTTTAAAAAGTTGTTTAGAAATATACACATTGACAGCACTACTTTTGGTTATCGTTACCAAGTGAGGGATATCCAGCAATACAGATCCATGCTACTGCTCAGTATTTGCATCAAATAAATCACAGACCTAGACTACTGGCATACTCCAGCAGCACATAGCATACTCCAGTAGGAAAAGGAAGAAGTTTGCATAGGGAAGAAAAGGAAGAAGTTTGCATAGTAAGGAGACAACTAAGTCTCTTGTGAAGCCTAGAGTTGAGAGAAAACCTTTTAAAAGCCTCTAGGAAAAGATTGGGTGGGGTATGAGGAGGAAACTTCATCAGAGTGTAGCTTTCCTGTAGTTGTCAGATCGGAGAAGAAGCCTGATGAGACATAGTATAATTAATGGTTTAAGTGTAAACATTAAGGCTGGACTTGATGATCTGGAAGGTCAAACTATTCTATGATTTTATGATTGATGCTGATGAGCAAATTCGGAGAATTGGATCAGCCTTAGATAAGTGATTAAAACAAGCAAATTTAAAAATCAGAAAGCATACTAGCCTAGACCACTGTCAAGGTCGGTAGTAGTGGTCGTGCCCTCGTTGTTGTAATTACCTTAGCAGTTAAAGCACCAGCCCAGAAAGTGGGAAAGCTGAATTCCTGCCTTTCTGCATGACAAATTGGGTGCAAAACTATTCAATGACATGGCAAAACTGCATCCATTCCTTATATATCTCCTCTTTATTGTCTCACAGAGCAAACTCCCACATGCGTTTTATGCTGCTGGCAGTACATCAGTGCTCTTCTTATCTGCTGCAAAAGTAAAACACATCTCTTCCATCATGCTAGTTTCCAAATTAAGGAAGTGGGATAGAAACATTATTGAAGTCTTTTATCTTTTCCTTGTGCTATGTCATAAATGACTCCAGTAATATTTTCAGACTATTAATGATTGGATAACACTAACTTGGGTTTGCTGAACTTCAGCATCCAGACTAGGAAAAACAGCACGGCACAAAAATAATTTACCTCAAGTGTAATGTCCCCATCTTTTTTCATCTCTTTTTCCCTCCTGGCTCATCTTCAAACTACTAAAAATTTAGGGTTTTGCCTAATTGTGGATTAAGGAACTTCTGAATTTAGTTTGCAAGAATGTTATGAAGGTATTGATCTTGTAATTGTAGACTGTAAGACTTTCTTTGAAGGAAAAAGAAAGATTTTTATCCTTTTTGTTACCAATTGTGAATACATAGCATTTACTACAGGAAAATACCTAAAACTTCTGAATGCTACTATCTTTGATCTCTACCTTGTCATTTTTGAATAATTTCTGTGTGATGAAGAAGAACATAGTCTAGTAAAATGAAAACTAAGGTCCCTCTTGCAGAAAAGAATCCTGAAGCCAGAACAGAGAAGTTGAACATGAGTCAGCAGTGTGCCCTTGCAGCAATAAAGGCAAAAGAGGGCTGCGATAAGAAAGAACAACTGGAAGGTTGAGGACAGTGATTATTCTCCTCTGTTTGGCACTCATGAGATTTCATCTAGAATACAGTGACTATTTTTGAGCTCCAAATTATACAAAAAGGCATTGACAGATGAAAGTCCAGAGGACAACCAAGATGCTTAAGACAGTGGATGACATGGTGTGTGTATTTCCAGCCTCTGCATATACTGTTACATGACTTTATTCCTTCCCAGGTGCAGAACTTTGTATTTGCCTTTGTTACACTTTAAGCACTTTCTGGCAGCCCATTTTTTTAGCTCTTCAGCTTCTTGAGCTCTTGCTGCCTGCTAGCTCAGCATTTTATCACATCAACTGCTTGCTTCATTGCAATGTCATCTGCAAACATGCTGAATGTGCATGTTATTCCATCCCATGAACACTCGTTGTCCATGCTAATGAACATGTTCAACATTGATGAGTTATTCTGCTGTCTTAAAAAAGAGACTGAAGACAGAGTACTATGGGTCATCAGTTTCCCTTCCCCGTTCCAGTGTTATAATTAATTATTTATATAGATCTTTTGGAAACAAAACAAAAAAAAATGGACAGGACTGACCCACTGACACCTTAACTCTTATATTGTTTAACAAGTATTTAGGGGTTTTAATTTCTAGAGTCTGGATGTTAGCGATGAGGATTTCTTTCCAGTTCTGTGTATGCTTTTCTTCAGCTGCCAAGGAGCACTATTTCTGCAGATGGATCATTCAGAGACCCTCATCGCTCTTCCCTTTTGTACCTGTCAGCCTCCAGAACTTCCTCTGGCTCAGCGGAGTTTTATTAGGTGATAAAGCCTGTTTTTTTAATGGGTTGCAGCTTACATGCTAAACTTTCCCCTTTCTGAAGGAAATCTTGCATAATGGCACTCGCTGCATTGCTACTTCTGTGATTTGGTATTAACAGCAACGATACAGTTGCGCTTTTCACCCGCTCAGGCACAAGGTGTGTTGCCTAGCATTAATTTTTCTCTCCCCCAAGCTGTGTCCTTCTATGTGACAGCACATCAGATGCATAATGATAACCACTTGTAATGTTTAAAGGTGAAACAGAGAATAACATCTGCAACTACAGTTGCAGAGGGGATTTAAAATGGCCTGTACACGTGTTCTCAGCTGTTAAACATTTGTTCTGTTAACAGTAATGGCAATTTCCCCTTAATAAACAGAGAGGAATAACATGATTCAGTTTAATTACTGAGACTCAAATTCAGTAAGGCGACTGGAGTCAATATAGGGTCTCTTGTAAATAGTTAAGGTGAGATGCTAAAAAGCCAAGACAATAGTGGTCATTTTTATCATCGTCTTCTAAGAACGTGAGACTTACTCTCTTTTTCTCTGTCTTGGTATCTGCCTGCCAGTCTCTTTCCACACCTTACCCATCTTTTGTAATCACTGGACAATTTTAAGGTCACTTGAGAGAGCATAGAGATCCAAATATACAAAGTACATATTCATTCCATAATAATCAACATCTGAGGAAAGGAGAGAGACCTCAGTTAGTGCCATAGCTTAGGGAAAGGCAATAGTATGGGTTTATCCATTAAATGTTCTTCGTGGTAGGGCAGTCTACTGCAAAGACTTATTTGTCCATCTTAGACAAGTGTCTATAGACAAGCATTGACATACTGACAAATTTAGACATAAGATGAACCACAAAGTTGCTTTTGGCTTCATAAGTAAGTGGAGTTAGTGCATAGGACTGCTTAAATATGTGGTTTATTCGTTTGATTCTCAAGTACTTTGAACAAATTAAGATTAGAAAATGGAAAATTATCTTAATTGTTTGTAGTTAGTAGTGCTTTCAGACCTTCAGCCCTGATTGTCCCTGCATCATATTCAAAGGCAAGGAAATTCTTCATTCTAACAGTTGCATCATCTGCATTTTGCTTATAGGAACAGTTTAGCCGTGGTATTTTAGAGGATACAGAACTGTGTTTCAGAGGCATTAGCTGCTTCAACGGGATCCTCCTTCTGAAGAAAGGAACAAAACAGGCTGTTGGAAAATAGGTCTTACAGACTTCAGTGGGTAACTTCTGATACTCTCTCTGCAGCTATTTATTCCTGATAATGCCTCAAATTTATTACCTTTATGTAAGCAGCTATTTTTAGTATGTATACAAAGTAATTCCAAGTAATTCTGTCTTTAGGAAAGATTTTCACTGATCCAGTGCATTGTTTGCAGCCCAGCATTACTTACTAGTGAGTTTATATTTTTAGCTTTTTTGGAATCTCAGTATGCTCCATCAATGGTTTATCAATATTTTTAAATTTTTTTTTATCATCTTATAAGGAGATGATTTACGTATAAAGTTCAATACAGTCATGTGGAATTGAACAACTTTTTCCAGGCTCTTCTGCTGTGATTCTGTATTTGGCTACTATCCTGAAGTAACCACCACTAACAGTGTAAGCAGAAATCTTTGTCTGAATGTTTAAAACCAGTTCCCATTATATGGTACAACAAATCCTAAATTTTATTTCTTATGTGTTAATGCTGTTGAACCTCAGGAACTAAAGTAAAAGTGAAATTGTGGGGCTTAGAACAATAAAAATAGTCTGAGTTGTGTAAAAATGCAGCAACTATTAGTAGTATGCGGTACTTTGAGCAGCTTGTGTAAAAACGTGTTCCTAAGGAAGGAGCTTTTGTGGAAATGTAGAATGTCAGCTACAGCAGTTGCTATATTCAATACTGCATTAAGAAAGCATGCTGGGTGCTTAAAGCAGGGAAAGTTATTAAAAAGAAAGAAAACTGCAATAAACTTTGTAGTCAGATCACCAGAACTCATTTGCACCTCATGAAAGACAGGTCATCCTTCATGGGTGAGGTATCCTTTACTCTTGTGGTCCACTGATTTGACTTTTAGTCAAATGTCAAGAGATTAATTTGATTTCAAATGTCTTTGTGTGTCATATTGTTCAAGTCTGTGAAATATTGCATATCCAAAAAGTGACACTCATGAGACCAACATCCAACTTTAACCTTTTTCTTGAAAAGATGAAAGAAAGAAGTATATTGCACGGATCTTTAACATAATGATAGGTAAATGACAGTGAATTTTGAGCTTAGGTAGACCCCAAAGATTTCTACCTTATCTAAATCTTTAGAGGATATTCTTCTACCTTTCACATCCTCACAGATAATTGTATTTTGGCTTCAGTTACCAAAAGATATTTGATTATGCTGCCCATAGCACACTTTTTAAGAGTAGCTTCTAGCTTCCTAGCCAGCCCTCTCTCACCTGCTACATCATCACTGTTCAGGAAATTAAGCAGTAGACCCCACTAACTCAGCAACTTATGTCTTCCTCCCTGCTGCACCGACCTGCACAGTGGTCTGAGCACTGTACAGCCCTGAGAAGGCATTGGTGTGACAGGACATGAGACTGGAATTTTAGGGATACAAGTGAGGTGTTTGAGTAGCTGGCTTCAGAGTTGCAGGGTTTTATTCCAGGATGGGAGGAACTAACTCTAAGGCAGGGATCAAGAAGAGGGCCATGGATTATTTAGTTGTACAGGAAAAGGCTACTTGCAAGGGAGTTGTAGAATACTGTAGAATACATTACTCTAATATGCCCTTAAACAAGCAAAAATCCCAAACAAAACCCACAGTTTGTGAAGAAACCCATAGTTTGAAGAAGAACCCATAGTTTGTGAAGAAATCAGCTGCTCAGCCTGGTTTGGAAGCTGTTTGCTCATTCCTTATTTATTTCTTGGAGGTAGGAGGTTTCTGCAAAACTTTTACAAGATAGAATATAGAAATATTTAGTGACTGAAGATAGAAAAAGTGCTGTTTCATGACAGTACTTTTTACCTGCTTATACATCACCCTAAGCAAATATAAAGCTCAATTCATGTATAACGTATTGTGATTCTGGATGGAAAGATTGGCAGGGAAAGTAAGTTAGGGAAATCAATAGGAGTAAGAACCTAAAAACAGTTTTTCTGTATTTCTACTGTTTAGAAACAAAATACTTTCAGTTAAATAGATGTAAAGTAAGAAATTATTTAAAATACAGAAAATAAAGGCAGATGGACGTGTATCATCAGTTGCAGATGTTTATTCTTTATCGTTTGGCTGTGACAGGGTGAGTCCCTTGGTTAGGTCTACACCTTAGAGCCTTTCTCAGCTCCCTGCCAGCACTGCAGTAGTTAGTTGAGCTCTTGAGCACAGAGATGTCTCTATGAACAGCTAAAGATAGTAGTCGTGTGTCACTATGTTCACTTGAGTTACCACTTATATGAGAAGTCGGTGGTTGAGCCTGAAGAAGTCTCTTCTATGATGTTATGAAGTTCAGAATGTTTTTTAACAGTATTAAGACATGTTTTTTCTGACCCAAAATGCCAGTCACTCAGGTGGAAGTGTGTAACAGCACATGAGGAAACTTAGAAGTCTAGTATCATAAAAGATAAGTGGGAATCATGTCAAAATAGCATGGTAGTAGTGAAGTCTTTGAGGAAAAAATAACCTGTGTCATCCTGTGATATTCAACAATGCAGCCATCTGAAAAGGATGAAAATAGAAGCGGTAATTGCTGTGAGAAGCAGTTATGCTATTCAAGTGGAACCAAGCCCGTTGTTGTCAAAAGCTGTTCCCATAAGGCACAAAATGTCACAGCACGCTTACTGAGACTTGAAAGAGTAAAAGAAGTTAATAAAGGCCCAACAGGTTGTTAGATCTTGTCTCGCTGGTGCTGTGCTGTAAAAGAGGCCTGGCCTTTGCTGTGCCTGGAGTGGGCTTCCTGATGGATCCCTGCGGCCAGCCAAGCAGATCATCCTGCAGCACCAAAGATCCCTCATTTCCACACCTGGCTGATGGACAAGGAAGGAGTAATAGCAACAAATGTTCAGAATTTTTTCATTCCATGATAGTCTAGTCTGAGAGGCCCTATACAGAAATCTGATGATGTAACTGATTAGCTTAGTTTAATGCTGGGATGTTAGTTCAGTACATGTAACAATTTCAAAATGTAGACTGTCTGTACCTTTCTAATATGCCAACCCCAGCAGGCATTTTTGTATCCCTATCCAGTTCCTAGGTAAAGGTAAGACTTAAGGTTTTGACTGAGTGATTGCTCTGATAATGGTTGGAAATAGAAAACTCATCTGAAATATGAAATTGTTATGTTAGAAATGTCATGCATTGATTTTCCATCTGAGGATGTGGATATCTGAAGGTTTTCTGATAACAAAGTCAGGACTGTGAAAAAAGAAAGTCTTCAGAACCTTACACTTCTTCTCATCCACTTAGCCGTAAAAATTAATTAATTTTTTTCTTCCCCTCTAGAGATTGTTGTCTTTCCTTCACTCTAGGTGGTGCTTTTCCTGCATGAGCATTAGACATTATGAATTTTAAGCAAATCAGTGTAACTTTTCATTTAAAGAGGCCCTAACTTGGTAGATGTTGGTTTGGTTTCGGGTTTTTTTGTTTCATAAATAGGATGTAAAGGTTTCCATAGATGTCTCCACATTGTCAGAAGATAGTGCATCAGCTACCTCTTCCTTCTTTTGGGTGGGGAAAAAGATACATGCTTCCCTTTGAATTTTTAAGATGAATAGAGGAAGAAATAGGATATCTTTATAAAGTCTAAAGCTCTCTTCTGTCTTTTAGGAGATGGTAAAAACTGGGAAGAATTTTATTTATTTTTTTTTCCCCCTTATTACCACCCACCTTTTGAAAAGATAAGGAAAAAAAAGGTGGAAATGGCTGGTTCACCTGCATCAATTTAGTTTCAACTTGTCTTTTCTCTCCTGAGGGCCATTCTTTCTTTGCTTATCATACTGCAGGTTGCTTACTCAAAAAACCTCTCATCCCTATTCCTGGGAGACTTGGAAAAAAATCCAGTGAAGTGTTGTTAATGGATTTATTCACACTTTTAAAAGATTGTGTTTCTGAGCTGACATGCCCAGATTTTGACATATAGCTTTCTAGCCAATGATGCAGCCATGAAATATGACTTATTTCCCTGGTTGTCTACAAAACTACTGCTACTATATGTATTATATAAAGATTGAAAAACCAGTAAAATTATCCATCATGGCTCAGCAGTCTTTCCAATACACATTTTTGCTGAACACATACAGATATTGTATATTTTGATCCCACCACACAACCCAGAATGATGCGAAGCGGGGGTTTATGTTATTATTTATCTTATGAGAAAAACACAGACTGTTACTTTGCATTTTCTTCAGTTTGTACTTGGGCAAAGCAGAACCAAGATTCTCAGTTCAAGCATCAGCTCTGCATCAGGATCTGGTTCAGCTTGGTTTTGGGAAGGGTGATATAGTTCACTGGTTTTGTTTCAAAGCTCAATGGCTTGGGCCAAGATAACCTAGTAGACCATTCCACTCCATCTGCTTCTTGATTAAATAAGCTGAGGTGTGGTACCAGCTGCCTTAGCACAGTGAAGGGTTGGGTCAGGTACCTGTGCTGATGGAAGATGAAGGCTCCGTTCAGTCTGTCTAGATTCTACTGCTGATGATTATTAGTTAAGGCACTTTTGGTACAGCCTGAGGTGACTGTGTGATTGCAGTATGATAGCTCAAAGATACCAGTGGTAAGGTTGAAAAATTGTGGATAGATCCAAGAAGAACAAGCATCCATGCAAACAAAGCAAGGCACATGCCCGAGCCACTTCAGGAGGATAATAACATCTGAGGTGAAAAGTCTGTGGTTTGGTTTTGGAGATTTAGTCAGATGTGGCACTATTGGTATGGCCAGATGACAGCAAATTAGAGAGTCTGCTGGTCAAAGTTATCCTAACACTTACTTGGCAAACAGTTGATCTGGTACAATAGGTTTAAGGCTACGAAATTTAATCCGGTCATAGCTGCAAAACCAGATTTACAGTCACCTAACATCCTGACCTCTGTTTAAGCCCTTTGATCATTGAAATGTAAAAACAGCAAGGCCACCTTGGACAGTTGCAATTACTCCTTGTCAGCTTTCATTTTTGCTGTAAACTTAATTAATGATGCAGGACATTACAGGAAACTGGTGTAGATTCAGTTTGGTTGTAATAACCAGCAGCAAATTGCGCTTAGCAGATACTCCAGCCTTTGCTTTTGTTCTTTGGTCTAGTTGTAATATTTGTAAAAGACTGTCGCTTGAAAATCTATTTGTAAGTTTGCATCCTGTGGAAGACTGATGTAAATAGACTAAGAGGAGTAAGAATAAATATTTAATATCATTTCTTACAGAGCATGACTTTTCAGTATGGAAAATCTGTAGAGCTTTCTACCCTTAGTTTTTTCAGAGTATCTTTGGGAACAGTAGTCAACTGTGTTTTATTTCTGCAATTTAAAACTGAAAACTTCAGAGACTTTTCTGAAGCCAGGGCTCATTGGTCCTTATCGCTTTCAGCCCAGAGACTCTTGAAGGCCTGGCTAGAGCAATTACTGTTGGTAACGTTGTTCAAAGCTGTTGAAGGCTGTCAGTTTGTGACAACAGTTTAGGGCTGTGTCTGCATTCTGAGGCTGTTCGTATCTGGTCTGTACAGGTTTTGTCAGAAAGGCAGCTCTCAAAGTTTGAATGTGGTCTCTCAAGGATTTTGGTAGAAGGGAAAGTTGATGCCAAAGCAAAAGCACGTTAAGATATTTGAAATAGATAAACAGGCTTTAATCTTGTGTGACAGGAAGTCTATTATTCAAATTAAAATCTCTTTAGAAGAATTTCTAGTTCTAAATTAAGCCCAGGATATAAATTCCCCCTGTATTTTATCACATGGTTATAGTTTCAGGCTTGATCTTTCTAAGCAGTAAGTCAAAAGTCTTTTATTGAATTTTTACGGATTCAGTATCTTGCTGAACGTAAAGAATTCCTCATTTAACAAAAATAACAGATTTTAATCTAGTGAAGAACTCTGTTTAGTTTTTACCATTAATTTGAGGACTTCATGAAGCCTTTGTTTTTCCAAAAAGCATACACTATATATTAATTCACAGTATGCAAGCAGAAGTTCTTCCATGGAACTGTGAAGCAACAGCTGCTAATAGCTCAGGCTAGTTTTATAGGAGGTTTTAAAGGCTCTTGTCTCTCAGTGTAATATGTCCTGTTAGGTATTGTTGTTTTACATGCAGATCACTAAAACCTGCTGTTTGGAAAAATCTCATAAGCATCATCTAACTTGTGTCTGACAAAACCGAGAGATTTTATTTTAGTTAACACCTTGTAAGCGATGAAATAGTGTATCAGGATGTGACATGAAGTGTAGCACATCCTACAATTACTGTGCTGTATAAAATGCCCTATGAGCTCTAATATATCTCTGTGTGGTGGAAAATATCTAGCTGAAAAACTGCTGTGGAGTTTGCTTATAACAGCCATGATAGTCAATCGATACAATGTGATTTTATCTTACTACAGTCCTGATTTCTTGGGGGTTTTTGTTTTGTTGGGTTTTTTTAGTTGTTTGGTTTTTTTGTGATGGAAGATTGTGCTCAGAAGTACTGCACAATTGTTACATTGAAAGACTGTATGATCAAAACCAGTAAAATCCTCATGGAAAGAACGTGAGTTAGGTGTTTAATGTATGCACAGAAATATTTGAAAAGTATACCCCATGAAGTCAGTGTATTCCCTCCATCCCTCCCCAGGTCTTCCATCTAGAAGGGACATTTGAGTGTGAATCTGCTTCAAGAAATGTTTCCTTTATGTCCAGTCTCACAAGCTACCTGATAAGACAGGTTTAAGTTTGTGTGCACGTCTTAGGTGGATCCTACATTTCCATTATGTTTTTCACTTACCTTTGTGTAGCGAATGTCCAGTTCTTCTCATCTACTTCCACAACATAAGAAGCAGATGACATTTCTAGAGACTGTGGTGCCAACAGCAGATGTATCCAAACAAATCAAACCTGCCTGCTGAAATGAGACACTATTAATGTCTTATCAACACTTGGAGGAGATCCCTGGAACATCATTATAGTCCATAGTTATGTAGTATTTGCTCATAAATTTTGGAATATTTTTTTTCATGATAGAACTAGAAAGCATTTGGATTATTTCCCAAAGAAACTCACCTTCTGATCCTTCACTGTCTCCCTGTTGAACAAGCTTGTGTTCATGTTTGATGAGTTACACTCCTAGAAGTAAGGATGGTCTCAGCAAATCTTGTCTAGAACAAAATCTCCTGCCTTCAGAACTTTGATTCTATGTACCCATGGGTGCTGCAAACTTAGTTTCAAACACCTTGGATATCTTTTCTGAATTATTTATAGTGTAGTTGGGTCAATGTGACAGAAAAAAACTTGAATTCAGTTGAAATTTTGTCACAGAAACCTTAACAAGATTCTAAGATGGGAAACTTTTTGGGTTTTTTTCTTCATTTTCAAAAGCAGCAGCAAATCAGGAATTCCCAAGGAATCAGTGATTATACTTTGAGAAATACTCCTCTTCTATGTATGTCATTCTGACCACGTCTTTTCATACAGAACAACCTCAGTCTAATCTAGTTGGTATGTTTTTTTAATATTTTAATATTTTTGTATTGACCAGTTGAGCATATTCAACAGGATGTGATTTTTATTATTCCTAAATTGTTTAAGGTGCATTTCTACTACCTTTTATTACACCCAGATACTTCTTTTTATGAGAGGATCCACTTGGTTTTCTGTCTTTTAGTTTGCTGTTCTGTACACCTGTTGGTCTTCATCATCTATGTATTTGTTCCATAGATGAAATTTTAGAAGACAGTAAAATTCTGTGGTGGCAGGATTCTCTTTGACTGAGAAGAGTTTGACATGGTTCCCTGGGGAAGCATCAGTTCTGCACTTTTTCTTCACAAGTGAAAGATGCTGCCTATTAACTGCCTTCTAACAATATGTGCAAAATTTTCTTCTTTCAATGCTCTTAATTTTTAAGACCAGAATAGAAAATATTTTCCACGGCAGCAGTCATGCAGCTGACCTGTTCAACAGCCCTGTCACTGTCTTTTCACTTGGCCTGACGTTCATAACTCACCAAATCTTGAAATCAGTGGTGATCTAATTTTCTATCCTAGTTTATTCTTCCCTTAAGAATATTATAGTACTAACACGAGTAATTCCTGAAATATAAACAGTAACAAATAATAGAAAAATAACAACAAAAGCCCAAGACTCTTAAAAATGCCATTACCCTAAAGACACAGTTTGCTTTATGTTGCCTGTTTTCAGTTGTTCTAAGCCCTTGAGTAATAGGGCTGTGATGCAAAGAATGCAAATGAAATCCCAGGTTTATGTAGAAAAATACGGTATTATGAAGAATCTTTATGAAATGATGGATTATCTGAAGTGCTTAGGTACTGAGGAGCTAATTCCTGCATGAAAAAAATCTATTGGACTACAGTCTTGGGTTTCTTCTTTAGCAATATTTTAGATTTTTGTCATTAACATTAAAAAAATACGAAATATGTTTTCTAGTTAGTCTGGCGGTATTGTTTCTCCTTCCCAATATGTTATGTTGAGGGTTGTTGCTTTTTAAAAAACAGAACAGAACAAAACCAAAAAACCCAGCAGGTCCACTCTGTAAGTAAAAGAAGGAAGCAGAGTGTAGTGAATATCTCTTCGGTAATATCCCTGGGGAGCCAGTCATGTAGGTGTGATACAATTGGGAAAAAGAGCTCTCCAGAGAGCAACGCGTCGAAAGCAACAAAGCAAAACCTTTCTGCCAGGCTGGGGATTTTGCAGCTGGCTGCTTGGCTACGCAGTGTCATTGTTCGAAGGACACACACCTGCTCTAACATCTTCTTCAACCGCAGGCAGACAGGTTTGTTGAATGCTCTAATTGCTGGTAGGCATGAAAGGATTGCCTAGAAGATTGCTTCCTAGGCTGTGCTTTGATGTTTCCTATGACTTGGAAGCAAAGATTTCTTTTCCTTTATCCATCTTGCTAATAGGTGAGAATAAAATATCTCCTTTGAGCTTTCATTCCAGAAGGTATCATGGCACATTCTGTCCGATTAGCGCTATCAGGGGCCAAAAGACTCCTTTTATCTTTTGGAAAGGTTTGTAAAACACAAGCATAGTCATCACAGTCTACATTTGTAAAGCACTATTAGCAACGTGTCCATTCCTTTTTTTTTTTTTTTTTAAGAATTGAATCCGCTTTTTTTCAAGCTGTCTCTTCAGGATTCAGCTTTTGGAATGCTGAGACATGTCAGTCTCGATTCTCTATAGCTACTTCTTGCGTAAAGTGGTTACAGTGCCAGTGGCCAAGGCTGTTAAAGTTCTGCTGAATGTTGTCATGGTCACTGTAAGTTATCACAGCTTCCCAACTTTCTGTTCTGAGGACAAAGAATGTGTATTTTGTCTTGTGCTGTAAGTGAGGAGTATATTTGCATGTCTACAATTGTGGCCTCTGATTTTCGTTTTGCTGTGACACAATAAGGTATTTTGAAGAGCATGTCTGATACTTTTATTTACTTGGCTGAGAGGTCAGTCTGTTTTATGTTTTTTACCTATGAAACCAAGAGTTTATCAGGTTTTTGTGTGAATCATGCAGCATATTAGGGAACATTTTGCACCAGTGTTTTCTGTTAGATGTCTTGATTATAAAGTTTAAAGTGTTAAATTTTCCAAAGGTATTTTAAGTCCAGGAAAAGTTTGCTGTTCTCTTTTTGGTTGGTTTTTTTTTAAAAATTTCCAAATTTAACATGAATATCTTTGTACATAGAACTCAGCGTGAGCATGTATCTACCTGTATCAAATCCACCAATTCTCATGTTTTAGTTAACTAAGTAAATGTGAATATTCTGGTGCATTTCAGGTGTTCAGAGGCAAGGTTGTTAATACGTACATCCTTCAGATGTAAATACTTCAGTGTTAATCTCCAAGCGACTGTCTTAAGGGTTGTATGTAAGCCATTGAGAAATAATAGGGTAACTCATTCATTTTGATGTGGCTGTGGGTTTTGTGGTCAAATACAGGCAGAAACAGAATGTACTTGGACATATTTGCAGGCAGTTTTGCAGACATTGCTTTGATAGGGACCAGCTCTTACTGAACTGTTTTCATAGATTTACTCTAATTTAGCCTGGTGAAAAAAGCTGTAGAATAACTGTAAGGTTTTTTTTATCAGGTAGACATACAATTATGTCTGTTTCTTTTCTTCTTGGTGGCATCACTTCCATGTGTCTCTGCATGCTATCTCAGTTCTGTATGAAGTGTTCAGAACTGCAGCTGAAATTGTGCTCAGGGAAATAAAGAAAGGAAATTAAATGTGCGAGGTTAGACTGATACAGTTTTGAGAGTTTGGTTTATGTAGACAAAACTCCAGGAAATTCAAAGCTTAGCCTAAGCTGTAGTCCATCAATCAAACTATTATGAAAGAATAATGCTGGTAATCATAAAAACACAAAGGATGCAAGCTAGAAGAGTGCAAGTCTTAATGATCCCAACCTATAACTGTGTTCTAAATGAATGTTTTTGTATTTAATTTCCTGGGGAAATTATTAAGAGTAGATGAACAGAGGAGGAAAATATTTCATGGAAGTTTAGTCAGTTGATGGGGCATGTATCAAAGCCAAAATAGTTCAACATCCCACAGAGCTGACTGCTCTCAAAAGCTGAATGATGCAGTTACATATGGTGTTCTACGGTGGCTCATTTTGATCTTGTGCTGATATTTGTAAAAATATATATTTACTTTTTAAAGGAGCATTTAGAAAAGCAGGTGTTTTTACTTCAGTGAAATCAGTGAATTACTTCAGTCACTTTTGATAGTCATGGGGACTAGAAGCTATCTATATATCTCTACTAATATACTACAGTATTACTACATACATGCGCCCAAGTCACAGTATGGCCAATTGCCAGTTTAAAAGAGGATAGTTCACAAACCTCATCATGTTATTGTTAGGGAACAAAGTATCTTTCATTCCTTGTGAAACTCTGAAAGAAAAAGATTAAGATCAAATATAATGAAGTCAGTCGCTTTGTATTTGAAAGAAAGAAAGATTCTGAATTGAATTGAATTGGTGTTGCCTTGAAGTGGATTTTATTTTTTGTTGTGGGTTAAGCAAGCTACAGGAGCTGATGTTATTAAATTCCAAAGGAGTTAAAAAAAAAAGCTTCAAAACAAGAAGGTATTTTTAGGAAAATACCTACCATCTGTCAAATCTTAATAGCATTTTTGTTGTAGTATTCAGTATTTCATTTATAATGCTCTTTTGACTATATTTGATGTTAGGCATAACACTGCTCAATGCTACAATTAAAGCATATGGGGAAGGTTGTAACTGGCAGACCAGTTAAGAAAGAAAACTTCAGACTCTGACCTTGATGCATCATTTGTAACAGCCTGGAGAAACTGCTTCATTCTTGTGACCAGGAGTGTTATGAATCATAGAATCATAGAATTGTCAGGGTTGGAAGGGACCTTAAATATCATCTAGTTCCAACCCCCCTGCCATGGGCAGGGACATCTCCCACTAGAGCAGGTTGCTCAGAGCCCCATCCAGCC
>WUAM01000107.1:26917017-26927432 GCA_024336885.1 Actenoides hombroni | reverse complement strand
GAGAGGTGCTCCAGCCCTCTGATCATCCTCATGGCCCTTCTCTGGACACATTCCAGCACATCCATATCCTTCTTGTAATAGGGGCTCCAGAACTGGACGCAGTACTGCAGGTGAGGTCTCACCAGAGTGGAGTAGAGGGGGAGAATCCCCTCCCTCGACCTGCTGGCCACAAGGACATCTGTGTACAAGCATGTGACCAAAAAAGTTTAGGATTCAAAATATGTCTTTATTTAATGAACGTGAAATAATTTTCCATGCTAAAGTTAGCAAATCTGTTTCTATCAGTCTAACTCTATGAGCTGCTCCAAATGGAGCAAATGGAGAGGAGGTAGTTATAATAATGAAGAGAATGAGTAAATCTAATAAATATTCATAATTTATGTAAAACTTGTTTTTATCCTAATCTACTATTTTTAACTAGGCTGCCTTCCACATTGTTCTTTTCCTCATAGGCTACTTCTTTTTTTTTGTCTCACTTTCTGTGTAGGACTCTCTCATCACATCTGCAATCTCCTGATAGAAACCATGTCTCTGTACTTGGAGGCTGATGACAAAAGCATCACCAAGACAGCAAATGCTCCACTCCTGTCCTTGCTGGACATTCTGCACTGTATACTGATGTACACAGCAAATGTTGTGCGCGAGACTTTGCAGGTAGGGAGTTGATTTCCTGGGGTCATCATTATCTTAAACTATTCTTTTGTAGTTCTTTTGTTTTGTTTTTTTGGTGGGGTTTTTTTTTTGTTTGTTTTGTTGTTGGTTGGTTGGTTTTTTAAGTTCCTGTTATCCTAATAATGAAATTCCCACTGTTCTGATTTCATTGCGCTTTTAGTGTGGTGAAAAGAGAAAAAGTACATATTCTTCCACATCAAGTTGCTGTTTCATGTAGATACCTGGCTAGACGATCTCTACTAGCCTCGGTGTGTGCTGGAAACACAGATCCTAGTTGACTGCTTTGTTTCTGTACTCTGTCAGTAGCTTGATTCAATGTTTGCTCAATGGTAGCTCAAAGCCTTTTCCTTCCATTCATTTTAAAAGAAAAAGATTACTCCACAAAACCCCACATTTTATTCTAAATCATATGTGCTTATGGTATTTGAAGAGCATATGCAACCTTTGCTTGTGCACTGACACAATTATTTCCTCTCTTACACTGCTCAGTTTGTCTTCCAAGTTGCTGTTTGAGCCACTGCCCATCATGGCATTGGTTGGACTTGCCCCTCCACCGAAGCCATCCTCCTCCTTAAAAATGAAACCCAAAAAGATACTATTTAAAGAAACTGCACCTAAAGCTCTTAAAAACGAAACAAGAAAAAAATCATTTCTCTTTTTTTCGGACATGATGTTAAGCTGGCAGTATTTGCTTTGGTTTTAAATTATTCACCAAATGCTTCCACTTGATTATCTTAGACAACTTCTGTATTTAGGCTGCAAACAAGAACATTTACTCCTCATACTAGGCTTTTGGTGTTTTGGGGATTATCTGCTGAAGAACAGAGAAGCCTACTGAGTCCAATATAGCTGGAGATTCAAAAAATTGCAGCCGGATTGTATTGTCTTCAGGGCATGACTTCTTGATTCTAAAAGGGCCCTCCTTGGTTGCTTGATTGGGGGTTTGGTTTGGGTATTTGTTCAGGTTTTTTGTATGTTTGTTTGGGGTTTGGTTTGTGTTTTTTGTTTGTTTCGGTCTGCGATTTTGTTTTGGTTGGGGTTTTAGGTTTTGGATGCCTTTTTGTTTGTTTTGGTTTATGTTTTAAGGAAGTTTAGTGTATGAAGTGAGTGCAAATTGAGATGAATTTTTTTTTTCTCTACACAGATTTATGTAATCAGTTATAGCAACCAAATATTACACTGAGAGCTGGAGTTTTTTCTAATTTTTGGAAGAAACTGAGTTTAGATTTGATAGTACCTTGTCTTTTTTGAGTCCTCTGTTAGCAGGTTCTCTAATGGGTTTCTCACCCAAGAATCACTTTGTAAATCAAATTTTGTAGTCTAATTGCTGATTGTCATATTGCTGGCAACACTCCATGTAATCTCAAAGGGCTAAAGTCTGTACTTGCACTCCATGCAACAGTGGTGAGGCCAGTTATACTGGAGGATGCAGAGAAGGAAAGAGAATCTTGCACATGGATTGGTAATATTACTGAAACTGATTATTTAGCTACAAAATTAAATCTGTACATTCAAAGCCAAGCTCTGACTTTACACGAATACATCAGTTGATTGATGCTCTAAACCTCCAGCAGCAGTTTTGTCCAGCTCTCATCTAGATGTATTTACAGTGCAACTACATAAAACTCCACTATCTTTCTGTCACTAAATGCATCACTGCAGCGATAGCAAATACTCCTACACTGTTTTTTATAGGGATCTTCTGAATTCTAAACTGGAGCTTGAATAAGAGAATCAAATTTTCTCATATTGTCCGTTTTTGAAGCTTAAGTTGACTTATAGATGATACTACCTCCACTTGAGTACTTTTTATTTAAGCTTTTTATACATGAAGTGATAACCTCATGCAGCTGCACAGGCAAAACACAACACCGCTTCTCCTTTGCATTCCAGTGCTTCATGATGAATGGAGCTGGTATCCAGCTTCATTCAAGAGTTTGCTCTCCGTGGTCCAAGTACTTGTGTTTTAATGGAAATGGTACAAAGGTTCAGGTTAATTTGCGTGTCTGTTTTGGAGCAGTTTCACATTATGTTGATGTGATCCACTGTAGCTGAAAACAATTTGCAATCTCAACTTGAGAAGTGGCCTCTATTTAGTGACCCGATGTAGGTTTAAGTGTGGTGTAGTGTGTATCCTTTGTATACACATGTAAAGTAGAATTCTTTTAGTGATATTGTTCATTCTCTTTCCAAAGACACTGAGTCTATAAAAGTTAAAGAAAATAGCCAGATGTCTCGGATGGAAGATGTTTGTCTTCTCATCCAAGCACCAACCAGAAAGAAACTGGTTTAAATTTTGCTGAATTGAAGGTGGCTTACTTCCATTTCTTGATCAGAATAAGCACTCCATTTGTTCATCTTCTCTGCTCTTTTTGCCCTTCTTGGACTTCAGCATTCCAGGTGATTGGGGTGCGTTTCAGTGAGGGACATACCAGTGCATTTTACTACCCGGAGAAACAGCTCTTCAGATCTCTCTTTATTTCAAAATTCTTGCCAAAAGAAAAGCATTGTCCTTTCAGCTCCTGAATATCAACAGTAGAGCTTCAGCGGTAACGTCGCTTATCTCAGGGGACTTGCTCCTGTGTTCGCTTAACCAAACAAAAGTCCTCAGCGATTACACTTGGGTGATGGTTTTAGGATTGAGCTTTAAAAGATACGCAATACAAAATAAATTTTAAATGTGTTCTCTAGACAAACTGTTTACATTTTCCTCTAGCAGCTTTGCTGTATAGGGTTATGGTCCGAAGCTGGTGCGAGATAATGAAGTTAAATGAAAAGTCTTGCAAGCAGACCTTTCTGGTGTTCTGGGGCAGGGAGAGGTCATGAAGAGCACTGCCTAGGATGGCAGTGTGTTTTGATGAGGGAGGAGATGACAGTGGTCAAAATTACAAGCAGTAACAGATCTTATCACAGACTTTACTCACTTGAAAATGTTATTATTCCTATTTTAAAAAATATTTAAATTATTGTACTATATTATGAGTATTTCAGGATACAGTGTGAGTCAGAAAAGCAAAATTGGCCATTATTGCTGAGAACCCTAACTTTTCAGTCACCTCCATTTTCTTGTTTGGAGTTGCACTTAAAATTTTTCCTGATAAAGGAAAAAAAGTAGTTAAAGTTTAATGTTAAAATAGGCATGTTGTGTTTAAAGAGAATACAAATACATAAACCATTTATGGCTTTAGAGATACCTTTGGTGCATGCAGTTTATAGCTTTTTGCTGGAGAAATGCCACATAGGTCAGTATATTCATGCAGCCTGCGCAGAATGGGCATGACAACGTGAGTCCCTTCGCCTTTGTGCTGGTTGTCACAGACATGGGGAGCATTAACTGCTCCTTGAGAGCCTGGGGATACTTCACTAGAAAACAGAAGATAAGTCTCCTTCAGACTTCCATTTAAACATCGACCACCTAATGGACCTAATTTGTTTCCTGTAACAGAATAATCACCAAGGTCACTTTTTTTTTTCTTTTCCTTGTCTTATTAAGGCACAGAAATCTGGTGCAGGAGGGGACACACAGGCTGCTGAAGACCTTCTGCTTATCAATAAACCCCTGACGGACCTAATTAGCCTGCTTATTCAACTGGTGAGAATTTGCTTGTTTGGAAGCCTTTTGGAATGTTCCTGATGCTGGAATTATTCAACTGAATTTGACATCTTAGAGCTCTGTTTGCTAGTTTTTCATTGTTTAGAAGCTCCCCCCTGGTATGAAGGAAGAAATTATAGGTGATGTCAGAGTAAGTCTTTCCCAAGCTCAGAAGCAGGATGAGGAGCAGGCTGCAGATTCTCAGTTCAGATTCATACATACGTATATCTGAGAGGTCTACAGCACAGGTATTCTGAGGGAGCGGATGAGGGACCTGGGGTTGTTCAGCCTGAAGAAAAGGAGGCTCAGGGGAGACCATCTCACTCTTGACAACTCCCTGAAAGGAGGTTGGAGCCAGGTGGGGGTCAGTCTCTTCTCCCAAGAGGAAATGGCCTCAAGTTGCACCAGGGGAGACTTAGGTTGTATATATTAGGAACAGTTTCTTCCATGCAAGGATTGTCAAGGCCTGGCCCAGGCTGCTCAGGGCAGTGGTGGAGTCCCCATCCGTGGAGGGGTTTCAAAGCCATGGTGCTGAGGGACATGGTTTAGTGGGGACCTGGCAGCACTGGGTTAACAGTTGGACTCAATGATCTTAATGGTCTCTGCCAGCCAAAACAATTCTATGATTCTCTGCATAGCCAAATTTTAACCCTTTAGAATGGACTAGTGATCACTGCATAAGGAAAGGATGGGATTCAACTTTTGAAACAACTACTGTTACCATTAGAAAAGCCAGTAAAGTTAAAATTAATTTGCAGTGAGTGATGCCTTTTAATATTATCTTTTTGTGTTTGAGCTTTCTGAGTTTCTCTCAAGGATTTCATTTTATTTTAACCTGAACCTGAGTGATTTACAAGTGGGAATGGTCGCTGGTGATCTGTAAACATCTTTGAAGTGTGTCTGTTTAAAGTCAGCCTTTTCCAGAGTTTACTAGATATCACAGCACTGTATCAAAATCTCTAGCATGCTGTACTGCAGCCCTGACACATCCCATCAGCTCAACCTCTGCAGTTCTGTGCCCAAGATTTGTCCTAGCTCTGGGTGTAAGAGCTTGGAGGAGAGAAGTGCTTCTTAAGTTGGGTTTAAGGCTGCCTCAGCCTTTCATTCAAAACAAAGCCATTAAAATGGGATGTGAGAATTTTCCTGTGTCATATCACGCTGTCCTTTCCAGGTTGTTTCACTTAGAGGCATTTCAGATTCACTGTATTCTCTTCCAGAACCAAATTTTTTGGTTTTCATTGAAATACAGGTTTTCAGATGTATTGTGATATGAACACTTGTGGCCCATCTATTTTAGGGTAGAGTGTGTTTCCTCTTCTATTGATTTTTGGCATTATACTTGTTTCTAAGTCCTCCTTTGTTGTATTTATTTTAATCAGTTATTGACTGAGGCTTTTTGGATATGTTCACTGAATGGCCTAAAACAAAGTGACAGAATTGCAACTATATATTATTTCATCTCTAGAAATTCTTCTAATTTTTAATTTTTTTTTAATCACTAAGTATGATAAATAGTAAGACAAGAAGAGATCCAAATGTTCCTTTAAAGAAAAACTAGTCATAAATTTAAATTCCATTACCTGTCTGAAGAACAGAAAATTAGAGACCAAGCTTTACTCAGACTATACCACCTGGAAGTCTTTTATAAGTTTTTAATTAAAGGATAGGATAATTGTATAGTTAGCATGTACTGATTAGATTCTGACTTGCCCTTGTATTTCAGAAGCATGGCTGCAAATTACTGCTGGGTTTTGCTTTGTTCTGTATGTGTAGAGATTCTGGTATGTTTAAGATGCTTCTTCAGAATCTGATGACTTTAAGATAAGGGTAAAAACACTATTGGTGCTGCTTTTTTTTGTTTGTTTGGGGGTTTGAATTTTGTTAAAGATTTTGTAGAAGTGAGGGATTTTCTCTTGTAGTGTGTATGTGTTGTCCTTTACAGACATGTACTTGATTGGACATATGGAAGTTATTTCAGCTAGGTTTGTTAAATTTTATATCCTTTACCCATTGCTGTATTATACATTTCCTGTTAAGGCTGGAAGTGTTTGAACAACAGAATAATAATTTTACTATTTAGGATCCGCTGTTTTAAAATGTTTTGTGCTTTAATCTCTTCAAATAGGACTAGATTCTTCGTGAAGTCTAGTGGTTCTCTCCCCACCCCTCAGAGAAACTCAGGTTCTGCAGAGCTGCCAACAGGCTAACAATACTTCTCCCTATTCTTTGAGCTGTGTGGCTACGTAACCCTTTACTACTGTTTTGAGACATTCAGTTCTTGGTGAACTTTATTTTTCTGGAGCTAATGGAAGTCTCTAGATTCTGAACTAACTATCACTTTAAGATATGGAGTTAAAATTTTTTTCTCTGATTTGCTATTTCTACCTATGTTACCATATTTATAGTTTCTTATATCACTTTGGATAATTGCTTTCCCTCATTGATATGAATATCCCTCAAGTAGATGATTGTTCCATACCCCATTGACTTGTCTATTTATTTATTTTCCTTGAATTCTACATATTTATTTTTCTTAATAATCCCTCAAAAATCAATCTGAGTTAAACCTGAAAATGTCAAAAACTTAGAATCAATTTTTCCCTTGTGTAATTGTGATTTAGGCTATCACTTGGAGCATAGAAAAGCAAGCATAGGAAACCTAGATTGCATGTAAATGAAACTTCAGAGATTTTAAGAACACAAAAGAAGAAAAGTATTACAGATTCATGCGGAAAACACTGCAAATACAGATAATTCAGTATTTAATCCCAAGATCACTCTGCCCTTAATTGATCAGTAAGAGCAAAATAAATTTAGCATTTAATCTTTTGCTTGGTAGTTTTGTGTTTAAAAGTTAATTACATTTGCAGTTGGTTCCTGTGCTCTGTATATTACTGTTGAAGACCAGTTATTCACATGCAAACATGAAGAGAACCAACATGAAGCCTCTGTGGACATGGGTGAATGAGATGATCTCTTCTAGGTCCTCTCTGTCTCTATATTGCACTGGCTTTAAGGCTGTGCCCTGACGTTGATTTCAGAGAGTGTGAAAGTATTTGCCAGTGAATAATGAAAATGACTGCAGAAGAATGACACCCTGTAGACTGTAGGATTTTATTTCACATTTCTTAGGAAGACAGAGAGTTCTGTGGTCAAGAGTGGATGGATGGGTGTTGAGTTCCTGTATTGTATAATCTATTGCTGCTATTGCATTGGAAATGTTAGAAGTCTATTCTGCAGAGCTAACTTAAAATATCCCTAAACAAAACAAAGCAAAAGAAACAAACAAAAAACAAACCACAACAAAACCACAAAAAAACCCCACAAATAAACAAAAAACCACCCGAGGAGATTAGAGTATATTGTCCCAAGCACAGTTTCAGAATGTGCGTTTAATTTCTCGGCAATTAGACTAGGTTAAAATGAACTGAAAATGTATTGGGTTTTAAAATATTTTCCCCTAGTCAGGCAGATAACAGTTTTGCCCTAAGCCAAAATAAAATATTTTCTCTCTTAATTTACTAATAAGAATAGCATAGTAAAGTTAGCAGATTTAATAATAATGGGTAGCTTGTACATCTTTTTTTTTTTTTTATGTTTGCAAAATCATCTTTCACTGTAGTTGCCAATGGTGCTTCCTTTACAGCATATGCTGTAATCACATTACTGGTCTAATGAACATCTATTTCTTATCCTAATAAACTCTCTTTGTGTATAACCTCATTAATGCCGTGAAATAGTGTCCCCTCGGGGTAATGCCGACAGTTTCATTGTAGCTCTAAAATTAGATGCTGTGTAACAACTCCAACAGTGTGAAAACTGCCACTTCAGCTCAAATGATCACACGTTTCTTGCAAGGGTTTGCAGTTCATGAGCATGCTGCAGCTTGGTTCAAAATGAAGGTGGTTTTGACAACAAGTTGCAGAGATACAGACGAACAAGAAGCTTCCCACTCTTCTCCACATTAGCCTTAAAACACACAAAGCAAGTTCCACCTAGAAAGGAAGAGAACTCGAAATGTTATGTGCCTGTTTACAGGAAGCTGTAATATGGCCATAAAAATTAAGTGAAAACTAGAACACAATCTTCATTGCAGAACAGTCTTTCCCTAAGGCATTAGTTTTAAAGTTTTGAAGTGAAAAACAAATCTCCATTCCTGAGTCAGATAATGGCCAAAATTATGATTTAAGCTTTTAAGTAATTTATTTTAAGGTGCTGGATTTTTGTCAAGTTATATCCAGCAGCCAAGGATATTAACAGCTTTAAGGAGTACTTATGTTTCTACTTTGCTGAAGGACTGAATCCATAACCCCCTCTAAGACTGATAAAGCAAAAAGAAACAAAAGGCCAATAGAGTTTTTTTTTCACGTAATTATGAAATATTAAGGGGCAGCTATTTTCTTAAAGAGTTAGAACTCCAGTTTTTCATGGGTTTCTCCTCCTCTGAAAGGAAAAAAACCCCAAAAACTTCAGTAGCTGCTGTCATGAAAAACTCTAAATGCATTTCAACAGCTTAAAATGTACTACTTCATATCAAATGGAATTGTTATGATTAGAAAACTAATCAGAACACTGCTCCAGCTGATTAGGAGATGAACATCTGTGTTCATTGTCTAGCAACACAACTCTAGCTTTCCTGTCAGACTGGAGATACTATTTACTTGAAAGCTGGATTTTCATTCCTTGGTTTTCTATATTTACAGATATTAATGATATTTTCAGTCATTGCTTTTGTTTATACCGGTAATTTTCTTCAGCTCCCCTGCTCTTTATAACCAGTACGAACACTGCCTGGCAGCCAACGTTACATTCCAGGTCACCAGTTTACGACTTCTGACAGCGCAACAGCGGCGAGGGGCAGCTCTGTGCCTGGGAGCCAGGCTGAGGCGAACACGGGGTTCCTGGAGCCGGAACAGCCCGAGGAAAAGCAGCGAGACCCGCCCGGAGCCGGCAGCTCGGGGGTGCGAGGCCGAGAAGCTGACGGGGCCGGGGGCGTTGCCGGGACAACCGCGGGAGAGTGAAACGCGGCGACACCGCAAGCGGCTCTCGGAGCGCTCTGGGCGAGGCAGCGGCTGCCGCCGGCCTTCGGAGAGCGCGTGCTGGCAGCGGCGCGCGGGGCAACGGCGGCTCTGCCTTGCTCGAGAGGACAGCCCGCTCTGAGGGGAAAGCTCAGCCCTGGTCTCCGCCCGGCAGAGAGAGTGCCCACAGAAACACGCAGCGGGCCCGCTCACGGGCTGTAAGGAGTGTCACAGCCAGGGGAAGCGCTGCGGGCACTGTGCACAGGCAGCCCATCTCCCCGGACACCTAGCCAAGTTACAAGAGGAAGCTGAAAAGCTGAGGAGGAGAGAGACGGGTGGAGCCAGGCCCTGCCCTCCCTCCAACAGAAATGGGAGCAGCTGCCAGAAAGCACCCAGGATCAGCGAGCCCCTGCCCCTGTCAGACCAGAGGCAGTAGTCTGGATGGGGGGAGTGAAGGGAGGCAAGTTCATCATTGTGGCAACAGACAAACTCCCTCCTTGACCACCTCGCCCAGTGCCACTGAAGAACAGATACGAGGACCTGGTCAAGAAAGACCAGCCAAATGAAGATACAGTCAATGGGCAACCTCCACCTGAGATTCATTCGCCATCGGAAAGGCCTACTGCACAACCACACCCACGAGAGAAAAAAGAAGGGTTAGAGTTGTAGGCAGCTTCCTTCTGAGAGGAACAGAGGGTCCAAGATGCTGGGCAGACCCTTCTCACAGGGAAGTCTGCTGTCTCCCTGGAGCCCGGGTTAAGGACATCAGTAGGAAACTTCCTAGCTTGGTACGAGCCTTGGATTATCATCTGTTGCTGGTCTTCCATGTAGGTGGGGAGTACTCTGAGACTACTAAGAGAAGAATGATCAAGAGAGACTTTAGAGCCTTGGGACGACTGGTGAGGGATTTTGGGGCACAAACTCTCTTTTCCTCTCTCCTTCCAGTGGCAGGCAGCAACAGCAGAGTGAACAGGCAAATTCAGGTTCTCAATACATGGCTCCATAGCTGGTGTCACCGTAACAGTTTTGACTTTTTTGACAATGGGATGACCTATACAGCACCAGGTTTGCTGACACCTAATGGGAAACACCTTTCTCAAAGGGGGAAGAGAGTTGTTGCACAAGAGATTGCA
>WUAM01000107.1:26900035-26913498 GCA_024336885.1 Actenoides hombroni | reverse complement strand
TGGTGGCTGTGGGTCTTTGATGAACCCCCGCCTCCCCCCCCACCCCCAGTGCTATTGAAGAACAGACCCGAGGCCACAGTCGAGAAAGACCAGCCCAACGGGGATACAGTCAATGGGCAACCTCCACCTGAGATTCATCCGCCATCGGAAAGGCCTGCTGCGTGTATCACACCCCCACCCACAAGAAAGAAAAAAGAAGGGTTATAGTTGTAGGCAGCTTCCTTCGGAGAGGAACAGAGGCTCCGATATGCTGGGCAGACCCTTCTCCCAGGGAAGGCTGCTGTCTCCCTGGAGCCCAGGTTAAGGAAGTCTCTAGGAAACTTCCTAGCTTGGTATGACCCTCAGATTATTATCCATTGCTGGTCTTCCATGTAGGTGGGGAGCACACTGAGAATAGTAATATAAGAACAATTAAAAGAGTCTTTAGAGCCTTGGGATGACTGGTGAGGGATACTGGGGCACAAATTATCTTTTCCTTTTACCTTCCCGTGGCAGGCAGCAACAGCAGAGTGAACAGGAAAATTTAGGCTATTAATTAATACATGGTTCCATAGCTGGTGTTACGGTAACAATTTTGGCTATTTTGACAATGGGATGACCTATACAGAACCAGGTTTGCTGACATCTAATGGGAAGCACCTTTCTCAAAGGGGGAATAAAGTCTGTGCACAAGAGATTGTGCTGATTGACAGGGCTTTAAACTAGATATGAAGGGGGAGGGGGATGTATCCAGACTAGCTAGACATGGCCACAGGTGTCATATACCAGCACTTGTGGGGCAGCGTGCTGACATTTTTGAGAACCAGAAGGTCTTCCACCCCTCAAGGGCGAAAACTATGCACACAACCCCCTCTCTGAAATGCATATACACCAATGCACGCAGCAGGGGGAATAAGCAGGAGGAATTGGAGATCTGTGCTCAGCCACAGGGCCATGATCCCATTGCAATTACTGAGACATGGTGGGATAGCTTACATGACTGGAATGTTGTCATGGGTGGTTATGTACTTTTGAGGAAAGATAGACCAGCAAGGCAAGGCAGTGGAGTTGTTCTTTATGTGCATGAGCAACTGGAATGCACTGGGCTCTACCTGGGGTGGGTGAACAACATGGTGAAAGCTTATGGATGAGAATTAAGGGGCACGCAAACATAGGTGAAACTGTTGTGTCTACTATAGACCACCAAACCAGAAAGATGATGTTAATGAGACCTTCTACAGGCAACTGGCTGTAGCCTCAAGATCACATGCCCTGCTGATCATGGGTGACTTCAGTCACTCTGATATTTGTTGGAAAGGCTACACAGCGAGGCATACTCAGTCCAGAAGGCTCTTGCAATGCATCATTGATAACTGCCTGACACAGGTAACAGGTGTTGGAAGTGCCAATGAGGAAGGGAGTGCTGCTGGAACTTGTGTTAACGAACAAAGAAGGTCTGGTCAGGGATGTGAAGGTTGGCAGCAGCCTTGGTAGTAGTGATCAAGCCATGGTAGAGTTTCATACAAGGAAGAAGCAAGGCAATAAGTAAGATTGCAACCCTGAACTTCAGGAGGGCTAACTTTGTCCTCTTCAATGACCTACTTGAAGGAATCCCTTGGGCTAAGACCTAGAAGGTAAGGGTGCCCAAGAGAGCTGGTTGATATTCAAACATCACTTCCTCCAAGCTCAAGACAGATGCTTTCCTTTGAGTAAAAGATGAAGTCAAGGAGGCAGGAGACCAGCATGGATGAGCAAGGAGCTGCTGAAAATCCACCTCAACATGAGGAAAAACTTCTTTACTGTGAGAGTGACAGAGCCCTGGAACAAGCTGCCCAGAGAGGTTGTGGAGTCACCTTCTCTAGTGCCTTTGAAGACCCACCTGGGTCTGCTCCTGTGTGGCCTGCCCTAGGTGTTCCTGCATTGGCAAGGGGGGTTGGATTTGTTGGTCTCCAGAGGTCCCTTCCAACCCCTACAATTCTATGATTCTATGACATCTAAATCTCTACTTGTCAGTAGTGCAACAGCAAAGCGGTGAGAGTTGCAGAGAGAAATGCTGATGCAGACATACTTAAATGGGGACATTGCTGAGAGTTGTTCTTCCACCTTAATTATTGATGGGTTAGACTGTAGACCAATGATTCTTACCCTCTCCTGAGCAAATATGGTCTTTCCTATTCACAGCTTGTTTCCCTGTTCATCCAAGACCTGTGCTGTCACTGTTTTACCTCCAGTTTTCCAAGATGACAGCAACTTGCCCCTAGTGAAATCAGTGGAATTTTTTCTTTTTACCTGATAAGGATTGAAGATATAAATGGAGCTATAAAGCTTGTTACTATTTATAGCTTTTCCTCCTTTTTAGCCTTTCTATTTATGCTCATGATGTTAGTAGATAATTCTGGGTGTTGAAAAGGAAACAAATAGGTGGCATTTTGATTGGAACGAAGAAAAAATGTGTGCAGCAGAACTGTGGAAGAAATAAGCTGCTGTGGTCCTGTCACTTGTATAGCGTGAGGTCGAATAGAATGTGATGTGTCTGGGGGCTGTGGATTCAGAGCTCACATCTCCATTCAGGCTGGTTTAAACATGAAGCTAATGGGAAACAGGATTGTCTTTGCATGCAGATCCCCAGGGAACTGCTGCTTGAATATTTGAGGAGTGCGTGTCTGATGAGGATGTTCACAGATTGCTTTAATGTCACTGGGTTCGCCTTAAAATGGAAAACCTTGGGAAGCTTGTACTGCAGATTAAATAAGTAATCGTTCCAGAAATGGTTGGGCGCGTTCTATAAGTGATTGGAGAGCTTACAGAGATTGTTTCCAGTTTGTCAGTAAGGATGGTCTGTTAACTGGACTTTAACCTCCCTTCTTTGTATTTAAATAGTAATTCTGGAATTACAAAACTCAGCAGGAGCAATGAGGTATTTTTACACTAATATGCCTTACTGGTGAAGACCACCACTGGTATGTTTTGTTCAGTTCATGGATTGTAAGGCGAGAAAAGGCTGTAGGATCTTATATAGCATGAAACATAGGGATTTCCTAATTAATTCCTCATTATAGTAAAGTGGCTTGGGTTGGGTTTAAAAAAAATAAATAAATAAATTTTGTTTTATATACACTGCCTGTGATGGAGAATCTGTCTCCATCTTAAAAAAGTTGTTTCAACAGTTAATCGCTCTTATGAAAGAAAGAGAGAGAGAGAAAGAGAGAGAGAGAGGAAGGGAGGAAAGAAATCAAATTATTATCTTCCTTCTAATCTGAATTGCTTTATGTAAAGTTTTGAGCTATCGTCTCCTACCAGTCCTTTTTCAGGTAAAGGAATTAACCTGTCCTCAGCCTGCTGCTTCTCACATGTGACCCAGAGAATACGATTTAGTGCCCTTCAACCCTCCCTTTGATAAGCCATAGATATTAAATTCCTTCAGTCCTTTGCTGTTAGGTTTTCCCCTTGCCTGTTCCCAAGTGCAGAAAAGCCAGAATTCAGGGGAATATTTCAAATCTGCAGAAGGAACCTCCTAATGTGACTACTTAAAATCCATTAACTTGCTGGGCAGCCTGTGCTTTACCTCAACCAGAAGCCCTAGACTTGATTTAGGAATAATTAGATGAAGTTTTATGGTGTGCATTATGTAGAAGATTAGACATCATGGCTGTAATGATACTTTCTGCTATTGCTACTTCTATTTAAACCAAAATATATTGTCTGAAAAGAACAGAGTTGGGAGCAACATTTTCAGTGCTTTTATGATGCCGCCATAGATAGGCTATTTTTGAAATCGTAGTGGAGACTTTGTTATATTGCTGCTTAAGAACAGATATATTTTAATTACATTTTCATCACTTTATTAAGCTTAGTTTAATGGAATTTTGAGTCAGTCAGCTAGAAATTATTCTTTCCTGGCACAATGCAAATGTTAATACTCCTCCGAGTCCCCGGGGATACCCAATTTATCTGAAATTGGAATTTGATTTTTATTTGTTCATTTTTTTGTTCATTTTCAGCTTCCCAGTGAAGATACTGAAATATTTGTGAGTGCCTCACAGTGCTTATCGTTGCTGGTTCAGCTGTATGGAGGGACCAGTCAGGACAGTATGTCTCCAGAAAACATGGACAGCTTCGCTGAAGTGCTGAGGGCCAAGAAAGATACACGACAACTGAAACTTCTGTTGAGAATTTTAAAGAGACTGGTGAGTCAGCTTCTAAACATGTTGAAAGTCTATGGTGTTTTTTTAATACAATTGGATAGTTTTTTCATCTGTTTTTTCCCACTTAAAGTAAAAAAGAGTATAAAAGAATTGTGAAAACAAAACACATGAAGCTAAATTTCATGTCTTTACATTTCAGTTAGCTTCTCTGCAGAAGATAGCCTGCCACACTTCAAACCTCCTGCAAAAGGGTTGTTGCACTTCTCTTATTTCAGTTAAGTGTTCAGCTGTTTAAATAACTCCTGGTAGTTATATATGTGTTTAGTACTTCAGCTTTATGAAGTATTGGAGCAATTTTCTGAATGCCTTCTGAAAGGACTAACCTTGCAGCATTAAATAGATGCTCAGGATCCCAGTGCTTTATTTCCTGGCAAATAAATAATCCGTTTTGTACTGCAAATAGTTTTGTGCATAGGCTGTTGGCTCCTTGTTCTCACTGAGCGCCAGGGACCGCTTTGCTGGTGTGCTTTACCCTGGAATGCCAATCAGTGGGAGTTGTGCAGGGGCTCAGTCTGGTGATGGTTGGTTCTGTCCTGCTCTGACATGGTGACATGACAGCAGTGCTGTTTCGAGTAGCTTAGGTAGAAAACCCTCTGTATCTGTAACATTCTCTCAGATAATACTACAGTTTTTATCTTGAAGTGTCTCGATAAGAAGCTTTGCCTGCGTTATCACCTCGCATTGGTTGATTACTTCACCCTTTACTCTTCAGGAGCAGGAATTTTGAATTAAAAGAGGGTAAATTCCATAGTGCAAGAGGCAGAATCCACTTGAATTTTTCAAGTGCAGTGCTAGCTACTAGAGTAAGGCCGTGATCAATGGCAGCAGGAGTTGAGAGGAAGCAACTCTGTTGTAGGGCTTTCAGAGCTGTACCTGACCTCTTTCTCCTGCCTATTCTATTTATTTCACAAGAAAGTCAACACCGTGCCCCTGTTCCCAGTTTGGCTCAGTCCTATCTTTCCCTGAAAGCAGCCTATAAAATTATAAAATATATAAAATTAAAACTGCTGTGATGTTTCAGATTAATAATGTCTCTCATTCTTGACATCGTCTCGGGTTTCACTCCTTTATTTTCTCATGCCCTTCCTGAAAAGAGAATCCTAGCAAAGATCTCTTTAAAGATGCTTCCTATTGATATTTGCTTGTATCTGTGCTGCTTTTGCTGTGCAATTTTTGTGCTACGTAGAACTGGCTTTTGCTTGTCCCCAAAAGCAGTAAGAGAAAATAGGCAACAAAGTGTGAGGGAAGGAATGAGAAATGAGGCAGCAATGTACGTAACTGGATTATTTCATTTTAGCAGAGCTACAGACTTGTTTCCTTTCCTTCCATTCTGAAGACTGTGGTTCCAAGGTTGACCTAGTGTGCAGGATATTTAACCCAAGAACTTGTGTTGACTACCACGAGAGAACAAAGCTGTTGTGGTGCCTTGTGAATCTTGCAAGTTACTGTACTATTAGATCCCTCCTTTGTATACCAGTGATACTGGTACTTATTATTTAGAATATCAGGCATAGATTTTCTGTAATTATCTTAATGAGATCATAGGATTTCTTTTGAAAGCAGGGTTCATAGATGATTTGACAGATTATTTAATAAATCTTACATTATTTCTCGAAATCCTTAAAAAGTCCTGTTTAGAGGAGATTATCTTGTCAAAATTGTCACCATCACAAAAGACACTGAAATATAATCATATCTATTTAAGAAAGATTCAGCCCACATCATCTGCTCATGCTGAATTTTCAAGCCTAGAGCTTTTCTTTTTTTTTTTAATATCTGAGCAATTTTTTAATGGAAGGATCGTTAAGTGCACCAATTTCCATTCTTGTCAATCAGAACATCTTTCCAGTCTGGGGTTACAGGTACAGATATTGCTTATGTTTGGACAAAGCTGGAAGTTTGTTTTGAGTTTGTTTGGGTTTATTTGTTGGTTTTGGTTATTGTTGTTTTCTTGGTATTTTTTTAATGGTCATTGTCAACATTGACCAGCAAATTGCCTGTAGGGCAATACAAACTTCTTGCAAGGCTTTCTTCACTGATTTATGCTCTGCAGTTGTGTTGTATTCATTTATTAAACAGAAATAAAGATATAGGCCAGACTAGGGGAAAAAAATGTAACTTTGTACAAACTTCCTGGAATTGCCATGAACAGCCCCTTTTACAGGCTTTATTTTGCTGTAAAAAGAAATCATTAGGAGTGAAAACAAGTAAAAACAATGCTTTGAGCTTACTTTTCTAACTGTGTATGTAAGGATCATGTAAAAGCTTCAAAGAGGTAGCACTGGGTGTCATCTTTCTGGAATTTTTTTATAATCACCTCTTAGCTTTCAAAGCTTTTGGCTCTTTAACCTGCCATCTCAATTTATCATCTAGTCTGTGATGTAAAGGCAAATGATTTATCACTGTCATTTTTATAGAACTAATCATTAACTTTCTACTGGACACGTGATCACTCTGGGATTACAGTTGGATACTCGCAAATAAGATGTTTTGGCTTTCAAAGCAAGTGAAGTATCTTTTTTTTTTATGTTTTTATTCAATCTAGTAATAAGGAAAAATGTGTAAGTGTCAGGGTTTAAAAGGCAGTTCCGCACTCACTGTGGAGAGTGAACTTTGGTTCTGTGGCTTTCACCTTAAGTACCTGTCTGACAGTGTATTTGAATTCTACGTAAATCACACTTTTATTTTTCTTCTGGTTGTCTTTCTAGAACCTCATTTTCACTGATTTGTGTATCATAACTGTCAGAAAGTTGTTTGTCCTTTATTTGTGAGCGATTTAGGCATTCAGATGTTGTCTGCATGTCATGTACCCTGTGGGGATACATACAAAGATTTCTCAAATCATATTAGGATACTTGAGCTGTGGCAAAGGGCCATAACTTTCACTAATTTCACTGTAAGACTGTTGATCACAAATTTACTTTCCCTCCCAGCTTGGGCCACAGCAATGACATCACATGCAGGCAGATTTACTGCTGCATTTCCAATGAACCAGTGTCTAAAATACCATTCAAGTCACGTGAGCCTAAGTATTTCTGTTGTGTAATTAGTAATGATCTCATCCTGATTTCTATACAGATGTGTGCTGAGTTCAAATCCCTTGAATTGGCAGCTGTGTGTTTGTATTTTAAACTCTGTGTATATATTTTTACTTTGTTAGTTCTCAAATCAACCATAGAATCATAGAATGGTTTGGGTTGGAAAGGACCATAAAGGTCATCTAGTCCATGGGGCTTAGAATTAAGTCCTCATTGTATTAATCACTGATTGTGCATTATGAGGAAAGAGCTTGCAGAGAGACAGTCCGAGTAGCACTGGTGTTTGATCTAGGGTAGCAATTCTGCACTCTCTCTGTCAGGCTCACTTCTTGCTGGAGATTTGCTTCTCAAGAGTTTCCCACGAGCACATCTACAGGGAGCTTCCCCCAAAGAAGGTGAAGCAAAATCTCAGGAGATTTTCCGATAGCATCCCTTCTGCGGCTTCAGCTCCGAGGATGCAGTGCCACAAGGAGGTGCTTGTGCCGCAATTCCCAGCGAAAGCTCTTCTCCCAGAGCCTTAAAAGCTGCAGGAACCTGTTGGCATACCTCCTGCTGAGAGAGCACGGCACTCAAATAATCTCAATTAGCTGGAGAAAAGCTTCTTCTGCGTCTTTCTCCTAATCTGAACCTTTTAAGTGCACCTTTAATTAATTTAATTAATTACTAAGGTAAACCATAGTACTCCATTGCTCTAAAGAATAATTTATAACAGAGATGCTTGTTAGATTTGTGACTACAGCACTCACTTGCAGGTTGCTGGCATGTTTAGGTATACTCACTATAAATGCACAGGTTGTTATATGTGTTTTCTTTAAACTATACATCTTTCTAAAATCCAGATGACTCCTATATGAATAATTTGTATCTTTCATTAGTGTAAATCTCTTTATTTTCAAGTCGTTACCAAGCCTGCATCCCTTCTTTTAATTATTTACTTGATATCAAGAATAATAAAGGTTTTCAACAAGCACTCTTTAAAAGTAGTGTATGAAAATACTATTTCTATGTCTAGTAATGCTTAGGATGTCCAGATGTGAGAGGGATACTGTAGCTGATTGTCATTTGAGAACCCATGGCATTCCTTGTAGTAGTATACACGTTTAATTTTAGCTTGACTAATTACATTCTGAGTATTGAAATCCAGGACACAAATTTTCACTGTAGAGGTCTGACAAGAATTTTCATTTTTAACCTAAAATAGTTAAATAGTGTTTGACCTTAGAAGCACATATGTGTTTATGACCTGCGGGCACCGTCCTCGACTGCCTTTTTTTTTTTGACATTTGCATCCTGTGGTTTCTACTGGAGGAGAGGGAAGAGTATTTTGATATTTAGTTTTATGCACTTGGTTAGAGCACTGAAAGAATTTTAATAGACCTATTCTGTTTCTGATTAACCTTCCTTTCCTCTTTGAATTTTACAATATCCCTCTTTCATCTGGCTAAAATTCTTTAGCACAGCATTCTAAAGTTATATACTGATGGGGTTTTTCCAGTATTTATCCTTCCGTCCTATGAAATGGAACAGAACAAGTATCCATGGGTAAGTCTTAGTCACTGATTAAGTCCCTGGAATTCTTATCTTCCCCTATCTTGTCACTTTTGATCCTGTCCAGAAGTTCTGTGGCTGGTACCAGGTTGCAGAAAACTTTGCTATTTTTTTGACCCAAAGCACTAGATGGTACAGGAATGCTCTGCTTATTTCTTCTCAATGAAAAAGTGAATATTTAAATCTCAGTAAGATTGTCCAGGCTTATCAGAGTCCTGCTGTGTGAATTTTGTCCTTCTCTGACTACAGTTGCTCTGTGTGGTGTAGTTTGTATCCCTGTGTACGTATAACCATAAACACAGTTCTTTTTGTATGTGACTTGGGGTATTTTTAACTCAAAGTGTCAGGAAATTCTTAACTGTGAGAATCAAAATTTAATTTTAATTGGATTTAAAGTGAGATCAGAAATATACTGATGGAGATAATGAGACCAAGCAATGTGACCATACGGAGCAAAAGGCAGGCAGTGTTGGAGGAGTTAGAGATCACTGGAAACATCAAAGAGCAAAATATTTCAGCAGCACCAGTTGAAACATACAGTGAAAGAAAACAAAACACTGAAAAGTTTTCCCCTGGATATCTCATGAATCTAATGGTTGGTTGACAAATTCATTAACTATCAGCGCATACTTTTGAAGTTCCTCCACTCAGGGCCCATGCTCACATACTAGTCCCCGCAGTGAGACCCTATCTGGGTGTTCTGAACATGGTGCTGCACAATTTCAGATGACTCTGGGATTCATGTAAGTGTTCTTTAACAAGGTTATGGTTAAAAATAGCATGATGTGTGCATTGAGGTTTGGCTTTCGGTAGATTTCTACAGTAACTGACCCACTCTCCAAGTTCAAACTGTGATTCAATCTGCTGTCTTCCATGACACAACCTCCCCTTTTTAAATTATGAAGACTCTACTAATTAAAAATTTATAAAGTGCCCAGTGCTGTCACTTCTTTAAACTATTAAAACACACTGGTTTTATACGAACATCATCATAAATTTGTAACAAACATAACTTGTGGTGGTGCAGTGTTCTATGGGCTGTGAATTACTGTCCTACATTTCACTTAGCAGATGCTTTCCCTGGGCTGCAGTGCCTGCTTGATGAGCTCATATGATGCAGCAGAATATCTCCTCATTTGCATACCAGTGCTACTCTGCTCAGACAACTTGCTTTTTTGGACCAATCAGGGAGCATTTTAAAAGGAATCAAGTCAACACACAATATTCAGTCTTGTCAAAAGCAGATGATTACCTGAATTCTTTAACATCAATAAAAGAGTACTTCTTCCAGAAATATGCAGTGTTCATTTAAAGATGGATCAACAGATACATGTAATTTTATAGGATCAAACAGCTGCAATGATTTAAATTTTTGTTTTTTTTTTTTTAAGGAAATATACTGGTGTACTTATGCTCCACAACAGTTCTCTTGCAATAACCCCAGCATACACTGAAAAGTCAAAATGGTATCACAGAGTCACATAACTCACTGATGAAAATCTGATCTTTATGCCGTAAATTCTTGGTAATTGTAATGCATAAAGTAAGGTGTTTTACAGAGCCAAGGAGTGGTAGGGGTTGGCAGGGACCTCTGGAGATCATCTTGTCCAAAGCCCCTGCTCCAGCAGGGTCACCCAGAGCAGCGTGCCCAGAATTGCATTGTCCAGACAGGTCTGGAATTTCTGCAGAGAAGGAAGCTCCACAACCTCTTTGGCAGCCTGGGCCAGGCTCTGGCACCCTCACAGGGAAGAAGTTTTTCTGTAGGCTTATTGCCTATTAGAATTGCAACAGAAAAAGATAATTTATATCAAAACCTGCCCCGATCTGTGCTAAACAAAATGTGTATACAAGTCTGCCATGTATGTGCACATACAAATCTTCCATGTACATGTGATGAGGGGTGTATGTATGGGCTGTGAGGTATGTGGACTAAGCAGTGCAGTCCACCACACTAACAATCCCAAGAAATTACATTATTTGTAACTGCAATTTACCATTGTCCCATTTTGCCACTGAAAAAAAGAAAGAATTGAGGCACACCTTATGCTTATCCTGACTGAACACTTCCTTTGTGGCTTTCCATGCAAGAGGCCAGGGTTTCCCAGGAAGTGGGAAGCCAGAGTGGGGCTCTCCATGTGTCCCCAGGCAGAGGTTTTCCCTGCGGTGACCTCGAGGAGCTACAGACACAGGATTCCTCCAGGGCTTCTGGTCCTGAGTGTTGGGGCAGAAACGTTCTGTAGAGCTTCCTGCTGAATCAGCATTTAGTCAGCCCAAAAATTTTAACTAACACTCTTAAGAATTTGTAGCGTATGAGATAAAATAACAGGTTTACATAAAGCATAAGAGTAATCATTGTTTATAAAGATCAGGGCCACCTTCTGTCATTTTAAACCATTAGTACAGTTTATGCATTTGCAATATAAATGGAGGTATGGTCATAAAATGGCCCACAATATTTATTCTCAAAGTCCATAAGATGGCTAAGAATAATTTGTGCCCCCTCTATCAGTCAGTTATGTGTGGCCCTGACTCTGCTAATAGAGCAGTATGTCTTAGAGTTGAGTGAGGAAAATTCTTATTGCTGAAAAGCAAATTACAGTGGTCATTGAAAGACAAATCATATGACCTCAGGATGGCTCAAGTGGACTATTGCTCCACTGAGGAGCTCTGATGACATCAGAGAGATGCTCATGCAATTTATTCCTGTAATTGTAGTTCCAAGATGGAATACATATTACATTTTGAAGGTGATGTTATTTAATAGTGAATGATTTTATAGACTCTTCCAGTCTCTGAATCACTGTCACTATTACATTTGTTAGGATCATTTTCCTGTCATGTCTTTTATTCTGCATTTCCACCTCTACTGACATGTTTTTGATTCTTTGCTTAGTTCCTGAACCAGATACTCCGAATTTTTTCATCAAACTGACTTCTTTTTTTCTTTGAAATGAAGCCGAAAGCTTTGTGGGAATTGGTCTGGAAATCTGGAGGAGCAAGAACATTAAAATGCCTACTCTTATCTTACATTTTGACCACTGCAGGTTTCAACAACATCCTCATGCCCTTCTTGAAGCCTCATACTTCAATTTTGCATAACTATTTATAATCTCAAGAGTACATAATTACATTAGCATACTGTTACGTGCTTGTGTGTACACCTATTAGGTTTGTATGCTGTTCTGTAATCCTTTGAAATGTTCTCATTAAATTCTAACTTCTCTTATTTTTTAGTATTTTCATCTACTTAATGGCTAAAAGTTTTTTAAATGACTAGTATTTGAAATACCACAACTTTCCAAATTTTGTTGCAGAGATTCTAATGGAAATATACTTTCCTGGAAGTACTAATTACTTACACATGAATATTTAGCATCCCCAAGTCATTTGGCACCTTGTCCTAGCAAAAAGTAATTTATTTCTCTTACAAAAGGATTGAAAGAAGAGACCAAAGAACTACCAGGGGAGCAGAAATTCTGTAGGATACTAAGTATTTTGGTTTAACAATTTTAATTCCATTTGAGTTTAACTTCTTTCAGTTGTACATTTTAAGCAAATTAAGTGAAATTGGATGCTTTGATACAAGACTAAACTGCATGGGGAGCCTAATAATAGTCTTCTTAAAAGCCAAACTAGCATTGGTAGGTGTGGGGGTTTTAAAGCTTGCATCTGTGTCTCTTTCCTCACTCCCCTTTCATGAGACTTTTAAATGGGAGATGAACCTGGTACTGGTCTAAGCAAGCTGTCGACCCACAAGTGGGTGAAAAGACAAGATAAACCAAATTTGTTCACCTCTACTACAAAATAATAGCAAGCAAAAGCAAACATTAATCTGTCAGGGCTGATTTGTTCAACTCTTGCCTAATACCTGATAGAATACTGCAAGAACTTAAAAAATTATGATACTATACATTGAATTTGGATGAGAAAGTTGAATGCAAATGTAATCACTCTGACAGGGATTTAGTGACTCGGGCCATCTGGGAGTGAGGTGAGGTGCAGAGGACAGTGGCAGGATGTGGATTGGAATATGAAAGGAGCAGTGTTTACTACTGCTGAGTGTGTGCCTGAGGGAACAAAGCAGCGATGAACACTGTCTCAGTGTCACAGCAGCTCTGCAGTTCTGAATGCCATTCCCAACTCGTTAGATTTTGAGATTATTGTGTGGTATGAAGCCTGTGTCCCACTCTGTCTCCTCTGTAGTGCTGCTTTGATCCAGCTCCCCACCTGACTTACAGGGGTTCACCTCGCAGCCCCTCTGTCCCAGCAGAGAGGAAGGAAAGAGACTGGAGGTGGTTGCACTTCTCACATAACCTTTCTGTTCCTCTCCCCTCTGATGGGCAGGGACATCATCTCCCACTCTGCTGCCAAGAAGATGGATCAGAGCTGGACTGCTGTGTTACAGTGTCTGTAGGGGGAATATGCTCCAGTGAAGTTGTGTAGGGGGAAAGAAGGGCACCAAAGTCACCATGTATTATAGTGTTATCATGTATTACAGTGTCATCATTGGGTGAGGTCTTCTAGGGAAGTTCCTTACCCACAATCACATTATTAGTGAGAACACAGTAGTTCTGGCAACTTTACTTCAACCCTCATCCAAAAGATTCAATAATATCATATTTAGCTAGTATCACATGAGATGCAAATGCTGTTACCTATCAAGTTGTTTAAAAGAAAGCAAAAGGAGTGTTTC
>WUAM01000107.1:26888771-26899935 GCA_024336885.1 Actenoides hombroni | reverse complement strand
TGCAGTTCTGAATGCCATTCCCAACTCGTTAGCTTTTGAGATTATTGCGTGGTATGAAGCCTGTGTCCCACTCTGTCTCCTCTGTAGTGCTGCTGTGATCCAGCTCCCCACCTGACTTACAGGGGTTCACCTCGCAGCCCCTCTGTCCCAGCAGAGAGGAAGGAAGGAGATTGGAGGTGGTTGCACTTCTCACATACCTTTCTGTTCCTCTACCCTCTGATGGGCAGGGACATATCTCCCACTCTGCTGCCAAGGTGGATCAGAGCTGGACTGCTGTGTTACAGTGTCCATAGGGGGAATATGCTCCAGTGAAGTTGTGTAGGGGGAAAGAAGGGCACCAAAGTCACCATGTATTATGGTATTATCATGTATTACAGTGTCATCGTTGGGTGAGGTCTTCTAGGGAAGTTCCTTACCCACAATCACATTATTAGTGAGAACACAGAGTTCTGGCAACTTTACTTGAACCCTCATCCAAAAGATTCAATAATACCGTATTTAGCTAGTACCACATGAGATGCAAATGCTGTTACCTATCAAGTTGTTTAAAAGAAAGCAAAAGGAGTGTTTCTGTTTTAAATGGAAAATCAGCTGAGGTACATGAAACAGCTGGACAGCTGTTGGTCCCCCACTACTAAAGCAGCTCTAGGTGCAGTAGTTACTGCACCCCCAGGCTTCCAGCAACCTGAAGATAAACAAGTTGGTGGCACTTGAGTGGCTCAAAAGTCCCTCTCTTCTTAATCTTTCCCTGGACCATCATTCTTTTAGATGCTGTATCTTATCATGAGTCAGAGCTAAAATAACTTTGTCAGGCTAGTACCAAACACGTGTTTCCTAATGCCAGCTGTAGAACAAAGGACAGGAGAGAAGGGAAACCTGTTGCCCGTATTTAATTATATATTTCTGTCTGTAAGAAAGACCAGCCCTTAAATTCAGCAATGGTCCTGGAGTTGCACATTTTGGCTTTCAGTTCACTAGTGCAATAATCCTGAAGAAAAAATTAGGGAGACAGGTTCTATATTTCTTACATAATTAATATATTGCTAGATCTAATGCTTGAAATAGTGAGATGTCTTGTGAGAGAGTTGTCACAGCTTTCATATAAAACTTGAAAAATCAAATGAAGAAAACTCTGATATTTTCTGCCACTCAAATGGCTTGCAAAGCTCATTATTTTTGTGTTATTTTCCTGACATTAATCTTCTCGTTAAAGCCATGTGGTTGAAAATAGAGGGATAATTAGCATTAGCCCATTTATGAGAAACTGCTAGTGACAGAAGCTTATTTATTGTTGTGTACAATTAAAATATGATGTGAACGCACGAGAATTTACATTAAAACAAGATTGCAGCTTGTCAGCAGTTTCCTTTGTTCAGTTGTGTGTTTATTAGGCTACAGCTGCTCACCTACTTTTATATGACTTTATAATAATAGTAGCAACATCTTCATTATTGGAGATGTCTAAACCAGTTTGATTACACAATATACAAAGAGAAAAAGTATATCTAATATAACCTTTGGAAAGAACTAGACCTGGAAGTAAGATTATATACCAACAAACAAAAAAAAGTCCTCCTTGGCTCATCTCTTTATTGTTTTGGGTTGGCTCTTTTTTATTCCTTGCAGTAAGTGTTTGTGCACAGCACCTGAGGTGAGTTATGTAGCTCATTTTGCTGGTTTATTTGGACAACTTCAATGCATCTACAAATAAACAACTTGAGACCTGTCAGGAAAAAAAAAGCACTTTTTTTTTTTCCTACTTCTGTCATTATACAAACTGATACCTGTAGTGTAACAGTTGATCTTACTTTATGTATTTAAGGATCTTTGGGATTCATAGTCCTGTTATTAAGAGGGCCACCTTTGTTATCTTCCTTGGTGTAGATAAACTGTGAGGTCACAGTGAAACACTCACACCCATTTCCAGCTGCTGTGGCTGGCTGGGTAGTATTTCAGAGCTTACTGAGAGGAAAGGGAAAGTTTCATCGGTCATTAGTGCCTTGCTGCCACTCAACATCCTGAATGAAAACAAGGCAAAATTCAGGCCCCTTATTTCTGTCTGGCCTAGAGATATGATCAAGCATAGAGGAGGCATCAGCAGGTCCCAATAAGATGATGTAGAAGAGAGTTCCAGGAACCTTCTTGGAGCTTTCTACACTGAGAGGTTTTGTGCTTTTGGGAGCAAAATAGGGTCGCCATGTCTTCACTGTGCCTATGGGATGTGGTACCAGCACTGTTCACTTGTGTTAAGATGGTTCACAGTGTTCTCCAAAATGGTCAGAGAAAATACTGGTCCTATATATTTCATCCTTTTTTTTGCAGTCACTATGTGTAAGTCTAGCTACCATGTGAAGTTTCTGAGAGGAGAGGTATTGTGGGTGTTGGTCTCTTCTCCCAAGTTACAAGTGATAAGACAAGAGGGAATGGTCTCAAGTTGCAACAGGGGAGCTTTAGGTTGTACATGAGGAAAAATGTCTCTATTGCAAGGGTTGTCGAGGCTTGGAAGAGGCTGCCCAGGGCAGGGGTGGAGTCCTCATCCCTGGAGGGGTTTCCAAGCTGTGGAGGTGTGGTGCTGAGGGACATGGTTTAGTGGGGACCTGGTACTGCTGGGTTCACAGTTGGACTCAATGATCTTAAAGGTCTTTTCTAACCTAAGCAACTCTATGATTCTGTGCCTTACACAGCTTTCATGCTGGCTGCAGGTCTCTTCTAGCTGTCGTAGTATTTCTCTCTAGAGGGTTTTTTTTCTTGTGCTCAGCACTGTGCACAGGCAAGGAGTGACTTTGAACAGAATCTTAGTCTGGCTTTCTGGAACAGAAGCAGGATGGATGAATGAACAAGGACTTTAGTCACTCTCAAAATTAAGACCTTAAGCATCATTAATGTGAATGGAAAGAATGTTTAAGTGGTTTTTTGTGACTTTCCTGATGGGAAGCAACATTTCCTTTCTTCACCTTGCTCATGTCTGTAAAAATGTCCTTTACCTCCCCACCACCCCGTTTCTTACTCTTGCTGCGGATGGGAAAAGCAGCAAACCCTTACTGGTTGTGTTCCAGTACAGCTGGAGATAGGATAGTAGTTATCCCAGTATGTACAGCAACTGAATGCTTCCTGTTACCTTCTCTAGGATCTGTTTAATGTAGGAGGTTTTTTTGGTTTGGTTTTTTTTGTTGTTGCTAAGGAAAGAGGCATCTCTTTGCTTCCTGTTATTTTTGCTGTGAATTCCTTTGGAGAAAAGTTTCCAAAGTACCATAAAGTCTCAGTGCCCTGTACAAACATTTACCATGGTCTAGATTCATTATGTGTTTACTGTTCCTTTTTACCTAGATGTGATGTCGTTGGCATTGATTTAAATGGGTTATGTTCTCATAAATTTTTTCATTTACGTAAAATAACTTATGTAAGAATAGCTTTATACTCTAATGCAAAAATAGTGTTATTTCTAGTTAAGTAATTACAGGTGTCAATAATTTTCTAGAATTACACCACATAATACAGAATCATCTCCTTATAGTTCTTTTCCTAATTCCTCTCTAGTCTCAAAACCATCGGGTTGAATATGTGGGCAGAAACTTCTGAGTGACCCGTTAGTGGATTGCCCTCTGATAGTGTTTTCACCTTTGCAGCTTTTGCTCAAATCTGGTTATTTATTTTAAGATGTGGAATGGCTCATGATGATCATTATACCCTCCTGTGAAGTCATAGAGAAAAAGGCCACAAATGTTTTGATGTTTTCACATTTGAAAACCAAGGTTTAAAAACCCCATAGTTCTATCATTGTAGATCACACCTTAATCATAGGGTTAAAACTGACTGTGATCTAAAGTGGAAGAGGAGAAGCAAGAAAAGAACAGGCAGAAATGTCACTATACAATTGACAATTCTGCCAATTATGATAATGTCAGAATGGTTTACTTTGTCATCTTTGGTTGTTTTAGCCAAGATGTCTAGTGATAGAATTGCAAATAAAATTCCTGATTCTTAATCCTATAATGTGACCACAGAAAATAATGTATTAAAAAGAAATCTAGAGCAATTTAGGTTAAGGGAAGGAAAAAAAGGCATATGGGAATGTGTTAAACTGGTGCATATTGAGTTCTGGATGCTGTTGGACAGCCAGGGCTCTCCATTCAGTTGTTGGAAGAGTAGTGGCATGCAAGAAGATGAAACTTAGCAGGACTAAATTTTTGTGTTCTTTCAATAGGAAATTATAAATAAGCATTGAGATCAAACACACATCTTGATCCAAAGTACCATTATCTTCAGGAAATTAAAATAACGTGGTTTCAATAAACCTGAGAAGGACTACAAAATATTACTGCAGTCCTCCATGTTCTTTCCTGGTCACACCATTTCTGCTGAATGGCTGTTACAGGGGACAAGGTTTAGTGCATATTCTGATGGGATGAAAAGTTAAAAACTGTTCCAGAAGGCATTCATCAAATTATATGCACTAAGAACAATAATTTTATTATCTCATAAATAGATTTCATGCTGAGCTACCTTCATCTTAGCCTGACGATTGAGATGCAAACGAGAGATTAATTTGTATGTTGAGATGTTGCTGCATAAATACTGTGATAGATTCGTTGATAGTTTGAGGTTTTGGTAGCTCACCTCTGCTGTTCTTTTGTACAATTAACAATCTTCCAAGGTACAGATGCAGTAAGAAGTAGGCTTTCTTACTTATTTAAGCACTTCCCACATTGACTAGACTAAAAAAGGCTGCACTCGTGTAAATCAGCAAAGCGTCAGTGACGCAGCAGAGCTGCGCTGGTTTGATGAGCTAAAAAGTTCTGCTCTATTAGTCAAAAAATGCCAGAAGTGGAGCAGTTCTACATCTAATTGAAGTTAGTAGGCTTTGGGCTTACTCACTGCCTTGCCTGGTTAGTCCCACAATCTCAGTCTTTCTGGTTTTGAGCTACACAGACAAACTGCTGCTTCATAATGGCTGCATGCATGAAGACAGGTTCCAGTGCTGTCTGGTGTGTTTGGAAGCTCATTGTGCCTTTCCATCTACCTCTCGTTATTCTGTGTCACAGACTCGTAAACTGAAAATATACAGTGGGTCCAGAACCATGTTTTAAATATCAAAGGCTTTTAGCAGCTGTTGTGCTGCTCTGGATGATGCAGCAAAATGGGCATTACAGAAGCCAAGCATCTCCAGCAGTATATCCAAGTTGCACTTTAATAATGTAGGAATTAATAACAGTGATGTGTTCAGCAGACCAAGCTGAAGCTTGTCCACCTTGAGTTGTGAGGCACACTGATATCCCTGTGGAGAGAATATCACCTCTTGGAGAGATGAGAAAGTTGAGACTGGGGCCAGCAAGACCAGCTTACTGATATCTGCATGGGCTGAATCAGATATTGTCAGTACTTAATGAGCGATGCTTCTTCATTTACACATTGATGTGTTTACAAACAGTGGTTAGTTCCATTTTTATTGCAAGTGCTATATTCTTATTGTCAACCATGCCCTTAGAAAACATCATTTTGTGGGTTGGTTTTTTTGTTTTGGTTTGTTTTTTACTAGAATCAATTCCTTCTTGTGCCAATCCCTCGCACCCACGCACGCTGCCTATGCACACAGTAATTTAGCATGACATTCAGAAAGGAAAAAAAACCCAAAACATTTACAATCAAGACATCAACTTGTGTTTTAAAATTCAGATTATAGAAGTTCAGTGCCTAAATTTGCATAGAAAATGTCTGGTTTGCATAATAACTTGAAATCTATTTTTCCTTCTCTAATATTTGGGTTTAAATTCCATTTAATCATATTTCTTTCTGGAAGCCACCAAAGCATAAATACTTGACCAACCCAAATATTTTGAGCAGAATTATTTCCCATCCTCTTGGATCGCAGGCCTCTGGGATCCAGGAGATCCCTGTTCCTGCTTTGTTGTACCCATTACTCAGGCCCTTCTGGTGGAGATAATAGCAGAGACTGGGAACTAAGTTTGAATCTCAGCTGAAATTGCACCAGATACTTTCTGTACACCAGTAAGTTAACTTTGGGATAATTGTTAATTTATTTTTTTTTTTTTTTTTAGAGGACTCCTATTGTAAGGATTTTTCCAGCCTGTCATAATAGCATCAAACATGTCCTTGTGTTCAGTCAGCACGGACTTTGTATGTATGACACACTGCAGCCAAACTGTACTCTTCTCAGAAACATATAATTTAAGATGTCAGGAAATTGTAGATTAGTGTTTGTAAAAACTCAGGCACATTGAAATACCTCTGACAAGCCCCATTGATCCTTAGGATTTTTTCTCTCCATAGATAACGCTTAGCTATGTAATTACCTTCTTTGGAGAAATAATTTATTTTCATTCCTCTCCCTTCAGTATTTTTACTTAAGTTAGTGCTTCAGTGAACAATAATTTCTTTAAAAAGATCAACAATTCTGTAACTTCAGGAGTGAAATACTGGTATGGCTGTGACTGGCCAAGTCCAAACACAATCCTGCAGCCTTTCCCATGCCAATACAGATGTCAGCATGTGAATTAGGGGAGGCAGCGCCTGCACCGTGGTTTGCTTGGTACAGAAAAGCATTACAAACCCAGAATGATTCAAAGACCTGAAGATTCTCGTTACTCAAAAAGATTAGATCTGCGAGAACTGTACTCCTTAGGAAAGAGTAGACTAAGAGACCATACTGATTTATTTTGAGTCCTGGGAAGATGAGAAAGGATGAGTTATCAGGTTATTTAAATAAAGTAAGACTGGGACAGGGAGATACATTTCTTTCTCTGAAAGGAGATGGGGACTAAAGAAACATGCGTAGATTTTCATTTCATTTAGAAAAGAGCTGAAATACTTAATAATTTCTCAGGTGTAGCAATCCATAAAGGTACTTGCTATTAGTAGTTAAAAGTAAGGATGAGGTAATCATCCAGATTTATTAAAGTTTGGAGTGGAGTTCAGATGTGAATGTTCAGAATTTTAAGAACTTTCCTTAGGAGAAGTCATCTGTGAGAGCCAGACACAGGTCACAGGATTGTATTTTTAATGGATCAGATTTCATGAACTCCATTGTTTATTTATGACTCCAGCTATTTCTGCAAATTGGATCTGAAGTTTCTGTATAATATCTTTTTCTAATAGGCTTTTGCCAGAACAGATCAGAAAAGACAAGTAGCCAAAAGCCAAAGATACAACCGTGTTTGAATACAAGTAATGGAAAACTATCCTTCTGCCCCGCGAGCAAAATTCATGTCAAGAGTCAGGTATCAAGTCCAATACACTGGGCTGTTGCCATGCCACACTCACAGCTGTGCCATCCTTGTCACTGGGTTGGTACAGTTGTAGTGCAAGCCTCCCCAGTACTGATGTAGCAGATGCTGAGATGAGAAGCTTTTTTACTGGCAGAGGTACCAGCTGCCTCAAATCTCAGGAGTGACAGAAGCCTCCTGACAAACACACTCTCGTCTCAGTCTCACTGTAACATAAAGCATAAGGATCCAGATAACCTCTCTGCTTAAAAACAAGCAAACAAACAAAACCCAAAACTCCCACCCAAGAGACACAGATGTTTTAAAAACAGCAGCTAGTGAAAGTTGAAACCAGCCAGCGTTTAGAAAGCCTCTGGTTTAAAAAGACAAACTGCACTGTATACCTGGCAGAGTGTTAGTGTGATGCCAGCCCTTCAAGTGGGCCTGTCCACCCAGTTCCAGCTGCAGGGTTGGGAGTGAGGTTTCTTATGCATCTGACATGTCTCAAAATTATGGTCAAATTACAACCAGAATTTCCTCCTTTGCTTAATATAAGTTGTTGCTGAGGATAATATGAACTGGCTGTGCTGATTTTGCACTGCAGTGAATAAAAATCAGTCACAATTAACTTGTCAAGCTGGGAGAACGGTAACACAGTGTCTGGTGTAACAGCAGAATCCAAAATCCCGACATCTATTCTGGGATTTTATGTGACATAAAAATGTTGATTAAAAAAAGAAGCGCAGTTTTTAGCTGCTACCCAAGTCACCAAGTTTATAGAAAGTCTTTAGGCTAACAGTAACTTCACAGTTATCTGTTAACAGGAGGGGAGAAATAAGGGGGGGGTTTGTCTGCTGGGAGTTTTCATAAAGTGGGATGTGAATTCACCAGGTTTCAGCTCTCACTGCAGCTGAAAGGGAGTGGGCTTGCTCTTCTCCTTCCCACCCCTGCCTTTGCCTGGCTCAGCTTCCCCACTCATCAGACCAGAATCGGTTCCACTTGCTTATGTGGCAAAGAGCAGCTGCCACCCTGGGGAGTTTTCTGCCACTTTAGGGAGCTGGAATAGTTTAATGTGGGATTGGATGACTACTGGGACCTGTCTCTTTCTGCAATAGCAAACTCTTAATTTGTACTGGGTGATTTAGTAAAGCTGTGCCATTAGGGGGAGGTTTCACAAGGTGCCTGAGCCATTTTATTTTTGCAGCTTGCTGCTGTCAGAAGAAAGAATCCCCCAGGTATGTGGTTCCCTCTGCTTTCCCTGCTCTTTCAGCTGGTTCAGCTCACTCAGCTGGTAGAAGATGAACCCAGCCAAAATGTGAACAGCTTTAGGTCAGTTTAGTGAGTCAACTGAACTCACAGAGGTATCAGACTAGTGTCAGAGCCAGCACAACTGGGCACTGGGAAGACTGGGCAGGGCAGAAAGGGGCCCAGCCTCTTTCAGCAGCAGAGGGGTGCAAGGTTGTCTCAGCTTGTCACGTTACTTCAAACATTAACACAACCATTTTCTCATTGTGAAGATGCACCCTGGTATGGAATTCATTTTAAAGATTAAAGAAATAAATTCTGGCACTCAAAGATACCAAGAGAAAATACACCTTTCTTTTTTTTTTCCCTTCCCACAATGCAGTGGTTCCCAATCACAGATGAAGGAGAATAAAGAGAATTGTAGTTTGGAGCTGTTGGGAGCCACAGACTATCTACACTGTGTGCTACATAAAGGCATTTTTGTTTGTTAATTTTTTTATGCAGTCTAACACTTCCACAAGGAATGCTGAGTTTCCAGCAGTTTTTTCTTTCCTTGAAATGAAAAAAAAGGTGCTTCTGTAGCCATTAACACCCTAATTAACACCTTGCTACTTCTTTCAAATGGGCTTAGTAGGAGAGCTGTGGCAGCTGGAAGTAAAAGTTGAGTTTACTGGTGGGTGGGCCTGAAGCATTCAAAGGGGGGAGGGTGGGAGTCATAAAGAGCTTGGTTAATGTCCTTAGAGAAGGAAATCTAAGATAGTGAAAATAGGGCAATGACTAAAAATCAGGATCAAACCAATAGTGGCTGGATCGGTGCTGGTGTCACTTGCCCTTGCTGTGTAGAAGTCAGAGCTGCTACCTTGCAGCCTTGGAGGTTTCTCAGCAGCTATGCAAGGAAACCTCCCCCTCAGTTCCACCTTAACTTGCTATTCAACTGAGAAAAAGCACTGGGACAAGGCAACTTTGTCAGGATAACTGTGTCTGTGGGAAGCTTCTTGCCAGCATTGTTTAATGATAGGGTTTCACCATCACTTTAAAGCAGCCTGTGTGAGGGCTGGCGTCAAAAAGGGAGGTCCCAGCCCTGTGTTTCTGCTGCCTTGCTGATGCCAGTAGGAGCCTGAGTGGTGAACTGTCAAACCAACCTAGGGGAAAAAAGCATGGGAGGGGTTGGCCAGATCCCATCTCTGATTTCTCACCCTCTGATGGCACAAAGGGCAGCACTGGCACAGAGGAGGGGAAAGGCCCCTTCAGCAGCAGCCCTGACTCAGCCTGCTTTATGCTGGTGGGGAACCAACAGCCTGGGGAGGAAGGAGGAATGGGGAATTTTTCTTTATTTTTTTGTTGTTGTTGTAAATAATTGTATCCTTGTAACACATTTGGGGAGGTTAGCCTGGATCTGGCCCCATGTAGGTCTCTCATTCCCAGCGCATCACTACAGCTACCGCCAGCAAGAATGCAGGATTTCTTAATGAATTTTGCCCTGTGTAATACAGCACACGCCTAAGCCTCTGCTGGAGTACAACTGTCATTTCCAGTTTAACAATCAGGCGTGTCGTTAATACACAGTTACATATGCTAAGTCCTGCCTTATGTAAGCAATAACACACAACAAGGCGTGTTTTCCTCAGCCAGTGCGCAGACATCTTGGAGGTACTGGGGCAGCAGCGTTGCCCAGGGCTATAACACACCCAGGGTGTGGGCGTACTAGCTGACTTAATACACAGTTTGTAGTGTTATTGCACTCATTAAGTATATTGAAAAGTTTGAGAGTAAATGAAACTCTAAATGAGGACGAATCAACCCACTGCGTAACTGGAAGGAAGCAAACGCGTCTCAGAAAGGTCACCAGAACTGCAGAGCTACTCGTACCTTTGCAGTTCCCCCTTTTTGCATCTTCCTGCTCACAGGTAGCAGCCAGGGCTGTGGTTCTTTGGCTGTGGGAACAGCCAGTCCGTGGTTGCTGAGCCATTAGTCACTGGCACGTTGCTGTGGGTCAGTGTCCAACGCAGCTCTAGCTGCTGCAAGTCAGGGGCAGGTTCTGTCGCAGATGTGCTCAAATTGGACCCATTGCTTTTGCTTGAATAGTGATAGGGATGGTGTGTCACAAATGGAAAACAAAAATCCTACTCCTTCCAAATCACTTCTGCCTCCTGAGCAGAGCCTGGTTTCCCTGATCCTTTTCCTCATCTTACCCGTTTGCTCATGGAAGAGGGAACAACCCGAGGGCTTAAGAGTGTGGCCAGCGGGGCAAGGGCAGGGATCGTTCCCCTGTACTTGGCACTGGTGAGGGAGGCCACACCTCCAATCCTGGGTTCAGTTTTGGGCCCCTCATTTCAAGAAAGGTATTGAGGGACTGGAGCATGTCCGGAGAAGGGCAACAAAGCTGATGGAGGGTCTAGAATACAAGTCTGGTGAGGAGCAGCTGAGACACCTGGGACTGTTCAGCCTGGAGAAAAGGAGGCACAGGGGAGACCTTCTCACTCTCAACTCCTCCCTGAAAGGAGGTTGGAGCCAGGTGGGTTCAGTCTCTTCTCCTAAGGAACGAGCAACAGGACAAAAGGAAAGAGCCTGAAGTTGCACCAGAGGAAGTTTAGGTTGGACCTGAAGCACAATTTCTTCCCTGCAAGGGTTGTCAAGGCCTGGCCCAGGCTGCCCAGGGCAGTGGTGGAGTCCCCATCCCTGGAGGGGTTTCAAAGCCA
>WUAM01000107.1:26871237-26888671 GCA_024336885.1 Actenoides hombroni | reverse complement strand
GCTGCCCAGGGCAGTGGTGGAGTCCCCATCCCTGGAGGGGTTTCAAAGCCATGGAGATGTGGTGCTGAAGGACATGGTTTAGTGGTGACCTAGCAGTGATGGGTTAATGGTTGGACTTAAGGTCTCTTCTAACTAAATGATTCTGTGATTCACAGACATGACAGTCACTAATATTAATTATCTGTACTCTTGACAGCATTCAAAGGTCTGGCTTATAAGAATTGGGTCACAGTGTGCAAGACAAGGTATAGATATAGGAAGTTTTTCTATTTATTATGGGAAAGTTTTAAAACAAATCTGTATTTTTATTGTGTTCTGTTTAGATTACTACAAATATTCTGTAGCTGATTTGGTACTGCTTCAGAATTTGAAATATTTTTAGTACCTGGGCAATATTCCCATCACAAACTTGCTCATTATGTCAATTTTTATTTATCTGAATTTCCTACAAGGAAGGTAAAGTTAGAAGTCCAGGAGAACCTTTGTTCTGCTGGGATATGGAAAGGGGGACATTTGTCTGTGTGTCCCATTGGGTCTCCTCAGTGGAGCTGAGCAGGCTGAATGGTAGTGGGCAGGATGTGGTCAGCACAGCCTTTGTGCTCTGCTACTGAAACTGTGGCAGCCACAGCCATATTCAAACATCTGTCACCAGTGTTATTCCAGTATGATTTCTAAAATAATACAGAGGCAGGGAAGAGAAACAAAGCTGCCCTGGGAAGTCATCTACTGCAGCACGCTGTTGAGGAGAAACACGGTGGTAATGCTAGTGAGAGAATAGTGAGAGAGAGCAAGCTGAAAGCATGTTAGCCAAAAGACAGCAAAATACCTTTTTTTTTCTTTTTCTTTTTTTTTTTTCTTTTCCCTAGTGGCTTAGACTGGCTTAATATGGCAGATGTGGTTGCTTATTATTGGGGTTTTCTGACTTTGGAACTTTGGCTCTAACTTTTGGATGTTTTGGCTCTGATTTTTCGTAATAGGTCTTGGCCTCAGGTTGAAGTTTTCCTAAGCTAATGAAATTTCCACAGCTTCCTGGAAGATTACTAAGATACATTTTGTTATTATCATTATCTAGTCATAGTTTAAAAAAATTCTGATGACTTTTTAACTCTGCTTTTCTGAAAAGTTACTGCCCGTGGCAAGAAGTTGACTTTTGCTTTGGCAATGTGGCTTTTGCCATCCCTTGAAATCTTTCCTTATCTGAAAAGATTTTAAAAGCTTGAAACCCTTAAAAATATGGTACCTTGTTATATGCTCAGTAATGATTCCTTCCATATTAGATACAGAAATAGCTGAAAATTCTGCTCTCCCCAATTGCAGCTCTGTGGCTCATTGTATGGTCTTATTTCCATTTAAACAGTGTGCATCATCCATCCCAATCTGAGGCTGAGCACGGCCCTTAGCTCCCCCGCTCCTGTGTGTAATAAGATTGTAAGTATGCCAGGCCTAAAAATAAGTATATTCCAGTGTAGGGCATGAGAGTAAAGCGAGAGTCTGCACTTCGTGATTGTTGCTTTGGGCTAAAGTGAAACAGAGCTACAGAACTGACAGCAGAACTTCAAATTTCCCAGTATATTCTGAGTCACAAGAGCCAATGGTCTGGAAAATGTAAATTTAATGCCTGAGCTAATGTTTTCATGTCTGTTGATTTCTTGTGATCTACTGTTTTAATTCCTGCTGGTTGGGTCTTCTTCATAGTCTCATGGAATCAAATCAACAACCAGGGCAAAATCAAAGTGCATTCTGTTAGCCAGCTCTTTAAAATGTGCACTTCCTTTCCTACGTATATTTTTTTGCTCCAATTGAAAAGCCTGCAACTGAAAACTTATCCAGATGCTTTCAAAAGCAGTCTTAAAGCTCTCAAACATTTCTCAAAATAGGGAATGCTTTTTCCTGTAAGGCATACTCAGAAAAGTGTGTGCAAAAGCAGGGTATCATAACCAAATAATAGTTTTGCAAATTAATCTACAGAGTTAGTTATCAATTACACAACAGCTGAAATCATTACTAGTGTTGTGGTATTTGGGCTTTGTTAATTGATATGACTGCATCTGTGTATGTGTGGAATTCCTATCTAGAAGTCGGTGTTGGTGTCAAGTTCAGTGGTAAAATATTATTGCCAAGGACACTAACTCTCCCTGAGCTGACTGATAAAATCCCATGGAAGATACTGGTTCGCAGAGATCTTTCACCTCTGCTTATAAATTTAGAGGCCATGAAGTGCTCCAGAGACTGTGCTGATTTCATTTCTTGACAATCTCTTCTGCGGAATGGAAATGACTTGTTTTACCGACCAGTTGCCCATGTTACAAGCTGCCAGAGTAGAAAGATTTCTTACTGTAAAGCTGTACAAAATGGGACCTGACTGATCTTCCCATGTGTTCCGGACGGGCTGCTGTAGTTGTATGTGTTACTGTGAGGTGTAGGTCGTGTTTGAAGGATATTCAGTAGCTGAAGGATACACCCTTGGGCAATTGGAGACATTTGGGTGGAAGTGTGGGCACTGTGGCAGGGCTGAACCAGTTTGCTTAGCTCAAGAGAAGTATGGCAATTCAGGTTTGCAGCTTGAGAGTCTTGATTAATCATCAGCACTTCTGAATGTCTATGTGATGGTCTGGTTTGGTTTGGTTTGGTTTTTCAAATCTATCACCTGTCAAAATAATTCTCTGTTTCAGACACATCTCTACAAAATTCACCCCTTTGTCATGCTGAGCTCAGAATACTTTGATACGCTTAAAGGCTTCTAAAATAACTTTTAATGCTTGAAGAAAACTGGCTTTTTGTTACATACCATGTCTTGCAAATAGTGAATTTGGCATGTGATTTGCCTTTCTGCATAGCTTTCCTTTTTAGAACAAGCATTTATTGATTTGAACGTATCTTAGGTACAGCAAGTAGTCCTGCTGTCCTTGTGCACTACTGGAACACTGGTTAAATATGAACATCATTTATAATTAGGTTTCCCCAGTGCTGAACTTGCTGCAGTCTGGTCTGTTCTCCATTAGTTTGCTGGTCAGAAGTTGTTGACCTTTAGATTATACTGCGAAATCCATCTGTTGCTGCAGGCTTTTGTAAAGAGAGATGTAAAGAAATATTAGCTGCTGTCAGTCAGCCATGTAAACAAACTCAAGTATAGGCAGTGGCTCAGTTTCCAAGATCTGGGTTCATTCAGAATAAGGAGGAAGAGGAGAAGCTGTGAACCAGTGCTCCCTATTCACTGGAGGATCCCTTCTCAGCTGTTGTGCTGTAATATAATGCCGCTTTCCTATTTGAAAATCCCCCTGCTCTCCCCGGGAGAAGCTGCTCTGTGGATAACCTGAGCCACCAATCAAATCCTCTTCTGTGATCTAGGCAGATGAAGGCCATAACCCCCTTTTGCTTGCCTCTCCACACCCTCCCCATCGCCACCTTCCAGCTTGTTCTTAGGGCAGTCTCACCCAGGAGAATTCTTTGTTAATAATCCGGTATTTGCACTTTTTGCCCCGTACTCTCACTGTTCTTTGACATTTCCCCTAATTTAGCACTTCCAGTCCCACAGCCTCCACGGCTGTCCAGGGAACATACCCTCTTTTTTGCCCCCTGATGTTGATTGGCAGCGTACTCGACACTTTTTGCTGTACTGATAAACTAAAAGTTCTTTGCCCTGATGTGTTCCAAATACGGCTGTTCCAGTAACTTTTACTCATATAAATGCTACTGCTGTGTCTGAAGTTTCTGAGTCTCAATTTAAATTGACTGACAAATAGTTCTACTAATTACAACGCTCTTACTCCTTCACCTGCAGCGCATCAATTATCAATGCCTTTTAATTATGCAAATTTCCCTCTACTAACATGGTAAGCACACTGTTCTCCAGACTATTTTATGTTCTCAAATATGTTTGCACCATTTTCTAATTTTAGCTTCCCATATATTATTAGTCTCTAAACCTGTGATTTCTGCTTAGCACTGAAGTGCTATCACATCTTGGCTCTACTGCACTGGCATGTCTATGGCAATAATATTCCACTTATCTGATGTCTTTATTAGAATGTTTTGTTTCGTTTAGAAAAAGAAGGAAGGATTAGCTTTTCTTGTCTCTGAGCATCTCTTCAGAGAACTCCCAGAGTCCACACCCATCACAGAATTATCCTCTTCGCTGTTCCGTGAATCTTAGTCCTTTGCGCTGCCTTATTATCCTTTTGAAAAGTACTCCCCAGTGGTGCTCACATGAAGCAAGAACTAATCCACCCACAATTTGTTCTCAGAGGCAAAAGTTATGTTATTGTGATATATTTGTGTCCTTGTCACGTGTGTGCTACAAGTACATGGGAACATGCTCTTCAAAAGCTTTTTTCTGTTTCCATGAGCAAATTCAGAAACTGCAGCATACAAGAAGCATCACTCTGTGTCAGGTTTGAGGGAAGTCCTGGTATGCTGAAGGTTTTGGATGGAAATGTGATAAGGGACAGACAGAATCAGTAGGAAGTGTCTTATCTCCAGGAGCTTTATCCAGGAAATGTTTCAAAGCAAATCATAAGAAATCATTCCAAGGTGCCTGCAATTTTCTGTCTGCTTCGGGACGTCAGCGTCCATAAACATTGAGATCCTAAGACTTAAAAGGTCATCAGAAGTCTGCAGTGGTAATTTAGATGGTTGGTTGTGCAGTTCTACCAAGCTGATTAGTATGTGGTACTTAGCAAGGTCAGTCCTCCAGGTTATGCTCTGAGGTGCAGATTTCTCAAAACATTGGGAGAAAGATGCCACTCTTCATGGTCACAGATTGTCCTCATCAATGGCTCATCAGTTCATCGAACGAGAAAATCTATCAGCTGCAGTGAAGGCAGCAATTCATCACTATTTACAAAGGGTTTGAGAAACTACTGTATCTTGGCCTCAGACTTACTTTGTAGACTTGACACATGAAGTATTCCTCTGAAGACAAGGGGGGAAGCCTTGTACTTAAACCACAAAGACCACTCTTCAGACTCCATTTTTGCTGCTGAAAGTTACAGGGTTTGGTCATCTCTATCTGGTTTTTATCTAGATAGAATTGTCTTTAAAAAAAATGAAAATTAAGGTGTTACAAAAAGAGATTTTGGAACAATTTGACCAAGTGAGTAGTAACAGATCAGCTGGTCCCAGTGGCAATTGTCCAATAAATTGCTGAGTCTGTAATTGTGATATGCAGCCTACTGGGGAATTGGCATCTGTACCAGAATTTTCAAAAAGACTCCAGGCATCGTTCTGAGAACTGCAAAAAATTATTTCTGACTTGTGTAAGGCTGGACTGTTAGGTGTGATAATAAAGAAAGGATGGGTAAACAGAAAGATAAATATAGCACATCACATAAGAGTCCATGTGGTGTCTGCAGGGGGAAGTCACATTTCTCTAGTTCCTCCAATAGCGTGTGAAGAATCGTGATCCATTGATACACTGGACTTGGCTTTTGAAAAGGCATTTCTTAAGGTTTCACAGTAGAGCTTCCTAAAGCAGCTAAGCTGCCATGAGAAAGAGGAAGGTTTTTCTCACAAATTAATAACAGCTTAAATGATAGGAAATAATAAATGGCTGGTGTTGGACCGTAACTGTAAATTACTGCCATAAGCCTTTGCTCTCTGCAATGCATTCATAAATTGCCTGGAAAAAGAGATGAAGAGCTCTGTGCCAAAGGTTTGTGATGATACAGAATTATTCAAAACTAAAGCTGATTGTGGAGAGTTGCAGGCAACTCAAACTATCGGTTGAATGGGTGACAGAACAGCAGATAATGTTCAGTAATGATAAATACTGAATAATGGACAGAGGGAAAAAATCATCCTAACTCTACAGGCCTTAGGGCTTGCAGAACACTGGCTCAAGAAAAATGTCCATGAGGCCAGAAAAGGCCAAGGAGCAATCTCTCTGGATTTGCCCTGGGACCTAGTAAGGGAAGAAATTGTTTTGCCTGGTAAAGCAATGAACTGGGTAGAGGGATCCTTTGGAAGCACAACAAAGAGCTCCTCTGGCCTCCTCTATTCCATGCAGTGACACCAGGACACAACTGGGCCTGGCTCCGGCAGCTCCAGTGGGTTCCCCTTCTGCACAGGGGTGGAAATGGCTACAGGGCCACGAAGGAGGCTTCTGCAGAGAGAAGGTGCTTGACTTCTGGGGTGGAAGGTGTACTTTTGGAGAGGAAGGAAAGAGGGAAGAAGGCTGAGTAGGGGGTATGGGCTCTGCTCCTGCTGCGGCAATGAGCATGTGCCCAGCCCACTGCTTCATACCCTGGTAAGGTCAGTCCATCTCCCCGTGCTGGCTATGGGCTTGGTTTGCCTGGTAGCTGTTGGAGATAGGTAGCCATGTCATGTACCAAGGGCAAGGGGCTTTAGGAGGTGGGCTCTCAGGCTGACTCAGTAGCCAGCAAAGAGCAGCAGTGATATGCCACACAGCTGATCTGTCACAAATCCCAACTAGGAAATCCAGAATCACAGCAATGCAAGTGGCGAATAGTTTACAGGCTGAAGTCACAACCAGAATCACTGCAGAACAGCTATGACTGTAAGTTAATTAAAATGATACATTTACTGTAATTCATGAGTGAAATGAGGGTCTAAACTCACCAAGTACATAAATGACTGGAAATTATTAATCTGCCTTTATTAAATAAGAGGGAGGACTAGAGAGTGCTGTGTTCTGAGGAACTGATATGAGATAATGACTGCTCCTGCAGAAAAGCAGAATAGAAAGTTGCCTGAGTCACTCATTAGCATCTATCACTGCCCTTTCTCTAAATTATAAGTCATTAAAGCCCAATATAACTACTCTGGAACTTAAATTGTCATTTTTACCTTACTAAAATATTTCATTTGCATTTGCTGTAGTTGTCTTAGAGGCTGAAACTCTTTCTGAGCAGGCTGGGAAAAGTAATTGTGATCTAAACATGATCCAGAAAGCCAGAACTTTGTTTTATATTACTGTATTGAGGGAGAAAAGTTAATTTAGATTCTTCCATTGTCACTTCATTCCTTGGTTTCACCGCAGAGGGTGCCAATTTTGCTGACAGTTCGGTGCCCTTACAGCATATATCTTCTAAGAATAGAGTGAGAACATCACCTCATTTCTTACAGATCATCAGATGTCCACCAGTTGGGGGAATCTTTGTCTTGGGTTGAATTTAAATCATCCATTTAGATGTGAAAGACTCAGTATCTCATTAGCAATCCCTTGATCCACCCAGTTCCCCTGGGTACTGTTTTAGAATGATAATCCCAATCATTCTTCAAATCTTTATAAGCAATCAGTTTTAAGTGCGACTCTTAGAAGATAAGACTTTTCCTGCTAGTTAGTTCTACAAAAAAAAGGGGGAAAAAAACCCAACACAGGTGAGCTGGAGGCTTTGATCAGACAGGTATTCTTTTTAAGTCAGATTTAGTAATTTTAGATTTTGTTTCTGCATGTCTCATACTATGCTAGAAAATAATCCAAACACAATATGAATAAAAGGGTGAAGAGCTTTAAAATGAACCTCCTGGCCAATTTAGATTGAGCTGAGTGCTTGAAATAGTGCAAAAAAATCTCTTCTTTAATGTACAAAATTATTTTTAACCTGACAGAAAGGTAACTTCCAGCTTCTGTAACCTCACCAAAAAAAAGGATCATAGATTTGGTTAAACTTCAAATCTCTTTTAAAATTCAAAAGTCCTCCAAAAAACACAAGACTGCTTTTAAAAGTCTCAGTGTCACTATCTCTCTCACATTAATAGGTTCCTGAACAGGGTGCCACTGGTGTTACTTGTTCTCTCTTTTGTGTGGTCAGGGCCATTGTAGGTCTTTGCTGAGTGTTGGATTTACTGGGGTAAATAGGAATGGATTTGATGCCTTTTCCTGGAACAGTAATGAGCTCATCACATCAGCTTTGTGTTGTGATGTGATTGAGTTTGCACTGTGACTCAGTTACCTCGTCCTGGAGGACAGAGGCAGAAGATTGACAGCCATGGTGGGTACAGGAGCAAAAGGCAGCATCTTGTGGCAGGCAGCCAGGTGCTCGGCCTGAATCTGAAAACATTTAGACCAGTGTTTTTAAAAGAATACAATATAAGAGTGTACAATGATTTGTTTTATTAACAAGAACCTGTCTGCTTTCATTTCCCTAACTGTGCTAATATTTAAATAATTGACCTAATCAGGTTAAGTGTATGGGCTGCAACATCTAATTTGAAGGCACACCTTGTTCATGGTGGTTGTGCAATAGCAAATGCAAAACAATGATGTAATTAGCTGTGCATCAGCAAAAATGACTGAGGAGTTCTAACCTGAAACCTCGAAGAGAAAGCAAACTGTTTTAAGTTAAAAATGCTTTATTTGTAACCTGTGCGTATTTATTATGAATATTACCATGTGATAATAGGACTTTATAATGTTTTTCCCATAGTCAAAAAGAAAATGAGAGGGAAAACTACCTGGTTCACGTCCTGATGAGCTCCTAGCTGGAGGCTGGGTTGTCAGTAGCTGTTTCAGTACCATTGTCTACTCAGCTGGAGCCAGGGCTGCCGAAGTGGCTGTGCCATGAGCTGGCTGTGAGGCTCACTGCCTGATCTGCGTGGGTGAAGCTTCCCAGAACCCTTGCCCTTCTTAGGATTGCCTTTAGTGACTGGGAACCATTCCTGGAATGCTCAATTCACCCATCGGCAATAAGCCGATGCATGTGTAAAATAAGAAATCGTTTGTTCTTCTGCTGATGCTGAAATAGAAAGTGTTTTGAGATAAGGAAAGCTACAAAGGATCACTTTCTTCCTGAGAGACTTAATCGTCTCATTCAAGATTGAGGTTTAACTTGTCTCAGCAAGCATTTCATGGGCAAATAAACCCTGCATCACAAAGCCACAGCAGCTGGACTCAGGTTTATTAAAATTTTCCCTAGAATTTGCTCTGTGTTTTTAGAGAAAAGCCACTTCCCTATTTTTTTCTCAGTAGACACTGATTTCTAGGCTGTTTGTTCAAGATAAGCATCAAAATGAGGATGCAAAGGTCAATCTCTGCTATATTCCAGAGTTACAAAGAGAAAAAGGTTGTCTTCCAGAGGATGTTCTCCTATCCAAATTAAACTGCTCACTTCCTATAGGAAAAGGGATTTCTTCTGGAGGAATTGGGCGGGTTTTGTGTTTACAGGACAGACTTTCCTTTTGTTGTAAACTTCTTTGCTGAAAGTTTTATCTTTTCACCTTTCCACCTCTTTATCTCCACCTTTTAATGACAAAAGTCTGTGAGCTCATGCTTAAGGCTCTGAGATGCTGGCTGTAGTGGAGTCTGCAGTCCTGGGCCCCTGCCACCTCTGCTTGGCTGTCCTGACTCTCTGCTGTCCCCACCCAACAGACCTGGCAACCCTGTCTGAGCCCACCTTCATCAGCTGTTCAAGCTAATAGGAAAGTCATGAACCAGAGCAAGTGAGATGTAAACCTGGATCTTCGACAGCTGGGGCAGTTCTTTATTGATGTGTTTATTTAAAACCATGCCCAGTCACCAGCAGTGCTGGTTCAAGCCAGTCCACCTAACTTTGCCATTTACTGGGGGCGTAGATTTCACATTCTAGCAAAGTGGTTGGTAATTTCTTAAACTGCTTTAACTCAAGTACATATGACTCTTTAGTCAGTTATATTGCTCCTTGCCTTGTCCTGTTTGGGTGATCACAACTGGACGGTTGCATTAGGACAGCGGTGTCCTTCCCGTGCCCACCACAGCTAGTCTCCTTCTTCTTGCTCCATCTGCCATCATGTTATGCAGAGTTGTCATGCATTGCCCTTCTTCTTATACCATCAGGGATGAGTTACCAGCCACTTGAGTTTCTCCTCAAATGAAATGAGCCTTGGTCTCCCCTGACTCCTTTTATTAACAGTAAAGCAGTTCGTTGCCATTTGTGTCACCAGTTAGTGACATCACATTGGACTCGGAGTCTTTGTATCTTTTATTGTTGATAGAAGACTGCCAGGTTGAAGAGCTTGATCCTTTTTGCTCCCTGGCATAATAAGAGCACTTCTTGCTCTTGTTGGAAATGGCAGCTGATAAGAAAAGATGAAGATGACTGTACAGCACTGTACTGAGAGAAAAAGGTGATGTATCTTCTCTTTGCGAGTTTCTCCTGTAAATCGTTTAACCTTGTCCGAGAGCCCAGTTGGTTTTGCAGCTGCAGCAAAGAAACTCTGCAGTGTTTAACATTCATCTGCATTTTACAATGTTATTATAAAGAACAGTGCAATGGTGGTGTCCTGGGGACTGCTGCAAGAGCTTCTCTTCTACACAGGCTGCCAGGAACTCAATGAATTGATAAAACCATAGGAAAGCTACTCAGGAACCTGTTCCTGAGTCACAGATGAAACCATGATAGTCAGCCAAGGGTGGGTGTGCATGAGTGGGGGGATGGAGAGGAAAATCAGTATGAAATCCATAAATTGCTGTTTTTTTGGTGCCAGTAAGACAGTGGGGCTCGCAATGGGTGAAGCATGTAGAGTCCAAACACAGCTTACTGAAATGGCCAACGCTGACAAAACCCAAACCCCAAAACATGGACATACTGGCAGCTTGTGGTTATCTCCAGTGTGAGGTGCAGTGAAGTAGCTGTGAACACTTACTCAGCTTGGCCCAGTGAACTATTCTTTCTGCATTAAATCTTACTGATTATTAGGAGTAAGGAGTGTAAGTCTGGGAGTCTACTTGCACTCATGTTAGGCGTGGGTTTGGGCTGACATTTTGGTTGGTGGTTGTTTTCACAACTGTGACATTATCCAGTCAATGTGTAATGGCTGAGAACCAAATACGGGACCTGCCCTTAATTTCAGAGAGTAGCAAGAAGGAAAAGTCGTTATTCCAGTGGCTGGGATACTGCGGGCTCATGTTCCTGGGGGAACTTACTCACCCCTCTGTTTGGAATGCTTTGGCTTTCTGAGACCCTCCCCACCGACGAGCACTGTGCTGGTATTTGGGTCCTGGGAGCCCAGTATGACCCTGAATAGATGCAGGAGCTGTCTGAAAAGCAATACTGCCATGGTCAACAGTGAGACATATGCTCTCGTTTCACACAGACGCTTGTTTTGCTCTGGGTTGCACAGTGGAACTGGCAGTTCTGAAACCTGCAACCTGTTTATTGGATTCATAATTCGAGGCCAGCGTCATTCCCGGTGACTCTCACTGTTGGTTTCGTTAGGGAGCCCTAATTCCTCCTTCCTGTGGGCACAGAAGGGTTGCCGGACTCATTTGGTGCTGCAGAGCACTGTAATTTTCCGTAGGCAGTGCTGTTGAGATGGCCGAGCTGTGTCATCTGCCGGGCCCGTGGCCATTGCTTCCTTTTGACCTCCTCTCGCTAACTGCGCGTGGATGACTTACTGGCTGCTGCAAAGATACTTAAATGCAGCTGGGCTTGTTAAAAAACCCCAACGAGCAGACCAAAAGGATTCTCTGCGAGGTCAGCGAGGACCAGCTCGGTAGCTGTTTGCTCCCTGCCAGGCAGACAGAGCCATCTGTCACATGACCACGAGCAAGCTTCGATTTCACAAGTCCATTTGTTTTTATGACAGTTTTTACAATTTTATGGAAATTGAACCATTACATAAAGCATAATTTTCTGCAGAAATTGCTGTTTTATAGACTTATATCCCTGTTCAGTCATTTGCTTTGCTAGTTGCTTTTTACATAAAGCATAAATATAATGATGCTTTTTTCCCCTAATAAAAAATCTTTAGAGCTTTTTTATTTATTTTTTTTTTCTTTAGTATATAAAAGACTATCCATGTTTGGTACTTAAGGAAAACCTCAGGGGTTCTGTGTTCACGTTTTATGTGTCCATAGAGACCAAGTCTGTAGGGGACACAAAGGGACTAATGTTTAATGCTTTAACATATAGCTCAAAATCGTAGTTCTTAATGATTTTGCTGGTCTTTTAATTCTTTAAATATGTGTTTTTCACAAGCTATGTTAGTTCTTAATTTAACTTATCATACTCTTGCTTTTCTTGGAGAGGTAAATCGAACACATTAACTCATGTTTCAGTTGTTGGAGACTTGGGTTCAAGTCCAGGTCATGACCAATGGGAGCATGAACTTTGCAGTTTTGTTTCATCCTCCATGAAAGGTAATCAGTGTCATATAATGGTTCTGCTGAGGGAATTTGCACCAATAGACAGATCTGCAAAAGGACAGTTCTGACATCACCTTTCCACATCGCTCTGCCTTTCCCAAGGAACTGCAGCCTTTATGAGGAACATTGTAAAGCAGGATGAGGGACAATGTCAAGTTGGAGGTATTACTTTTTGGAGGCTTCATGCATTAAAACTCAAATTCCTGAGGAAATTGCATCTTCCTAGCAGTTTCTCGGGGTTTGGCCAGTTCACCTGAGCATCACAGGCACGGCTGCTCAAGGGCTTGTGTCTTTAGATAAAAAAGCATTTATGAAATTCTTAATTGCTTGGTTGCTTGCATACATCTTCTCTATGGTAATCTCCATTGAAAGGTCAGCACTTTCCAGTATGTTCTGGCTGTAACTGGTTTTCCTCATAGGGAGAAGGTGAGTTATCTGTAGTACTGATTCTTACCCTAACAAGTGTATAAATATATGAAATTACTTGAATTGCCATAGCACAAAGTGTGTCAGTGGAAGATCTAGGGTCATGTTCAGATGAACGTAAAAAAAAGGCCATCCCTAACCCATGGAGCAGATGGAAGAAAGTTGGATATAACTCCAAAAACACTTTGCAGTCAGACTATTTTGTGATTTTTATGAGGAGATATAAGGGATGACAGATGCTGGAATTCAGGGGTTTTCTTCACAATGTGAATTATTAGGCCATAAAAGACAGCAGCACTGGAAAAAAGAGTTAGAGGAATCAACATTTAAGAGGGACTGGGAGTTACTTGTCAGAACCTATTGAAGGAGAAAAGCTGATGGAGAGATAGACTATGAAGGACATGTGAATATGAGAGATCCAAGGTATTATGACCTTGAGGGGAAATCTAGATATGCAGAGAATCTGTGCATTGTTTTAGTGTGTGTTCATAACTACTTTGGAGTTTCGTTGCTCTAAGACAACCAGGAGCCTCCATAATAGCTCCTAAAGGAACATAAATGCAGGACTGAGTCTACATTGGACATGCTATGGTAATAAAATTATTCCAGTGGATTTCCCTGTTCCTTTTGTAAGGAGGAAGTCGTAAGAGACCATCAGGGTGAGCTGTTCCTGGGAGGTGGTGATCTCAGCAGATCCAGCAAGGTGAGGACAGGCAGCTGCCTGGGAGCTCTGGGATCTGAGGGTCTTGCAAGGTTTGCGTAAGCTCAAGTTGTGGCCCTGTTTTGCTAAAGCTGATGTTTCAGGCTGGCTGGGATCATTGCTTGGACAGAGTGAAATTAGTCTGAAGTGGTACCTCAAGGAGTTGTTGGTATGCAGGTGACAGCTGAACCTGTGTTTGCAGGTGAGATCATCAGCAACAAGGTGGCCAATGTTTATTTTTAATGTCATGTGGATGTTGGGCTGCCTTATTAGCATGTGTAACCTGTCAACACTGCAACACCAGGTAGAAGACTCCTGTAGTATCTCTGAGACACATTTGGCCAGGCAGGACACCATTTACTTTTGCTAATGAAGTATTTGTGAGTTGGATGTGAAGAGGTTGCCCTGTCTAGGTCTATTAAGTCAAATAGTTTAAACTCACTAGTTAGAGAGGATGGAAACGGCAATAATGAGTATTTTCTGGGTTATAAAGACATCTTGTATTTTCCTAAAGTAAGCCAGGAAGGCTGCTTACAATAAAAAACAAATCAAACAAGACAGAGTGGTCTTCCATAACAATTAGTTCAACGCTTAGACGATGTCCCTCAGAGTGGGTGATTTTACAGCTTTACAACAGCCACGGAGCGTGTCACTGTGTGTGTTGTGTATGTGCTGAAGGGTAGAGAACAGCCTCGAAGTGGGAGCTGTCAAGAAACGTCCAAAATCAATTAACCATTATTTAGAGTGTGGGAGACATCTCCTGTGTCTGTGTGAATAGTCAGCGTGGCTTTCAGACCACGGGGAAACTGGGACGGTGCCAAGTCACCAGTGGAAATTGCTTTGAACTTAGAGTAAACCTGCACACCCATAGAAAGCAGAAAAAACCAAACTGTGTCAAGTGAAATCTTGGCCTTATCAAAGTCAAAAGTAGTTTGCCGCTGACTTCAGTGGAACAAGAATTTTATCTATAATGGGGGAAAAAAATGGATTTTTGAACTCTGAAATCAGAGCTAAGCTGTCTGATGTAGGGTTTGGGGTATTTTTGTCACAGATACCTGCCTGTTTTCACATGTATTTGCAGGATCTGAAGGCCACAAAGTCTTTGTAATGGTGTGTCTGCAATCCCAGCCTGCAGTGTGCTTGCCAGAGCACACCTGGAACACTCCTCCTCTCTTGTTTTCATGGTCCAGCAGCATTGCTCGGGCCTGCTCAGATGAGCTGGCAATTAGTAACATAAATACAACTTGTCCGACTTGATTTGTTCTTCCCACACACAGGTTCCCTGTCTGTCTCTCTCCAGCTGAACCCCGTGTAGAGAGAGGAGCAGTGAGGAAGCACGCTGTGGTGGCTGGGGGGGGGGGGGGGTTTACCCTTTTAGAAGAGCTCTCATACATTATGGAGAGCAAAACTCACTTGTGGCCGTCCTAGTGTGGTGTCCCTGTGATCACACTGTCCTCGGGTGTTCCTTGTCTGTAGCCTGGCAGGAGCTACCAGTAGTTTTCATTAAACAACCTGTAAATTGGTTGCATCTAAGCTCTTTGAAGGGTCCAATCCCATGTGCCTGCCTAGAGTGCATCTAACGAATGCCAGATTAAACACCTCTCAAAAGACCACTGCACATAGCTGGGATTTTTTGTTGCTGTTTTTAGTCGTTTGGGGTTTTTTTTCTAAAAATTTCCTGCCATGGATATAAAATATATTCTAAACACTAGAGTGCTCCCCTGGTAAATGGGAAGTCATGTTTCTCTTCTCCAACAATAGCCGTGCTGCCTCTCGCCTCCCTGACGAGTCCCTGGGCCGTGCCCTGGTGTTGCCCACTCCCAGCATGGGAACCATCCAAACCTCCTGGCCTCTGCCCATCCAGTGGAAACCACCACAGCAACAAAAATGGGACCTTCGCTTGCCTAGAAGTGGGGAGAGGACTACAAGAGAGCACAGGAGCTCATGGCCTGCTCTGGGGGCACTGGGAAAAGGGTTGGAGTTGTGGTCTCTGCTGTCTGGACCACATTTTCATTTGCAGTCTGAACTCCCGAGAGGAGAGAAAATTCAGATAACTTTGTGCTCAACGTGCAGATTTCTATGCCCTTCAGCAGCTACACGTTTCCCATGCAGGCATCTCTGTCTCTGCTTGGGATTCCTTTCTGGGGGCTGGCACCTCAGACGTAACCATTACAGCCTCTGCTTTCTGGGCTGCGAATGCTTCACTGGCTCTGGCCGTTCGTTACGCAAAGGGAGGGCTGCATCATTTTGTTAGAGTAAGTTTGATCCATTTGTTTCCCCTCCTCTGGACACGGCCAGCTTAACATCTGTGCCTGGAGAGGGGTTTATAATAATAAAGTAGTATTTATATTTAACAAGTCTAAACACAGTCAATGGATTTGTTAAATATTGACACAGATGCTCACCGGAGCAAGTCCCTCTTTGCAATATATTTTTGGTTATTGTGCTCCTCTGTTAGGGACTGGCTGCATATTTCTGGCCATGTCATCTTGAGTGGCTTATGACAAACCAAGTGACATGTTTTATTTGATCACTGCAATGCTTGTGAATAGCTCAGCACTGACAGCTTGTGAGGAAAAGTACCTTATGCCCTGGGATAGGCATAAGACACTGGAAGGTTTCCTCCTCCAGCCTAGGCATCATTTCTGGTTACCATGCCATTGACCTATCTACTGGGCTGTCATGTCAGCTACAGCATGTTTTGGACACCGTTATACCTTGTGGCATTTGCTCCTTAAAAAACAGGAATAAGGTCACACTGAAGATACAATTCCCATTCACAGGAAAACCTCTAACTGGGGATAACTGGTACTTTATTCAGAGCACATGTCGATACTCGGGTGATGCTAATGTTGGATTTACAAGTAGGTGGTGGTTCTCATGACCCAGCCCACATCAGCTCCCATCTTCCCCCTGTGGCAGCTCTCACCCGGGGTCAGCAAAGTTGGACGAGAACTTGAGCTAACTAATCCTGCAAAGGTAATTAGCTTCAGTGTATTCAATAAGTGAAAAACTTTACAAGGTTAAAATAGGGGTGTTCAGGAAAGGGAAAAGACAGCTTGTGAAGAAGGAGCGTTTCTGAACTGCCTGTGTATACAGGCAGGGTGATGGATTGTAGAGAAGTGTCCATTGAGCATGGAAGTGGTAAACAGCATCTCCAGCCATTGTTTCTTTGGGAAGATGACACTTCAAGAGGCAGCTAAATATGGTCCCCAGGCCTTTCTTCAACCAAAACAAGTTTCAAATAAAAAGCTCCTTATTTTTACCCAATCAATATTTTGCTTTATTTCCAAGTTTGCAGACATCAAGCTAATGGTTTGTTTGAAACCTCAACAAATCAGGAGAATTTCTTTTTCTTCAAAATAGTGAGAGAGCCATTCACTACTGAGGCCATTTGACTCAGTCTTAACTTACAAAATATGAGTTGTGACTAATGGGAGAAAGCAGATGGGTGAAGAACAGCAGTCGTCCCTTAATTTTCCATGGATTGCTTGAAACTTGAATTGCAAAAATCACTTCTCAGACCCAGAATCCTCCATTTATCAGTGCAGATGACCTTCCAGGGAAGGTTTCCTGTTCCATCTTTCTCTGCTCACACCTTTAGCAGCACCGTAACACCTGCAGAGCTGTTAGAAATTTTAGGAAGTGCCGGGCTTTGCGTATCTACGGTGGAATTTCTTAGGGCTCGTCCCTGTTTAATAGGGTTGAGGAGAGGAAAGCTGCTGAATGGCTATTGGCTTAATAAAGAAAAGTAATTTTGACGGTCTTGTTAAATGGCAGTGAGTGTACAAGTAAACTGAGATGTAATTATAATTTCAATTAAATGAATAGCTATTGATTATGTCATTGAATATGTGTTGTAGCCAGCCCTAACAAATAGCAATGTTACAAGAGATCATTAAACTAGTTGTTAAAATTCCAAGTGAATGAGAACTAGAAGTGGGGTGGATAAAAGGCACAGCAGTGCTGGCAAGAAGAAAATACTAACAAACCAGGGGAAATATACATTATTTTTCTAAATTTTAGTTACAGATGCTTTTATGCCATGCATAGCCATGGTTTACTGGTGGTTTTCTTGAGGTATTGGCGTGTGTCCAGAGAAGGGCAACAAAGCTGGGGAAGGGTCTAGAGCACAAGTCTGGTGAGGAACAGCTGAGGGACCTGGGGTTGTTCAGCCTGGAGAAAAGGAGGCTCAGGGGAGACCTTCTCACTCTCCACAACTCCCT
>WUAM01000107.1:26844615-26871137 GCA_024336885.1 Actenoides hombroni | reverse complement strand
ATGCAACAAGGAAAGCTAAGGCCTCCCTAGAACTAAACCTGGCGAGGGAGGTCAAGGACAACAAGAAAAGCTTTTTCCAGTATGTTGGAGGCAAAAGGAAGTCTAGAGGAAATGTGGGCCCGCTGCTGAATGAAGTGAGTGCCCTGGTGACCGAGGACAGAGAGAAGGCAGAGTTACTGAATGCCACCTTCGCCTCGGTCTTTACTACTCAGGCCAGCTACCAGGGCTTCCAGTCCTATAAGACCACAGAGGAGGTCTGGAGGAAGGAAGACTTTATCTCAGTTGAGGAGGCTTGGGTTAGAGAGCAGTTGAACAAGCTGGACATCTGAAAACTGCTCTGGGCAGTGCAGTGTAACAGGCAGATGGGGCAGATGACCTCATGTGTCTTTCTGTGTCTGTCTGCCACAATTTCGGTGTGTGTAAAGCCATTTTAATCCTTCCCATTCAAAGGCTTTGTATCCACAGAGATGTGCTCTTTCTAATGACACGGGGCCTGCTGCAACCCGGGCAAGCTTCTAGTCAGCCCCTGTGGCTCAGCTGCACTGAGCTGCTGTGTAAAATACAGCATCTGAACATGAAAACTTTTTCTTGGTACCAGCTTCTTCTAGTTGAGCACACTTTGAATGTCTAGGGCTGTCAGGATTAGGAGGTATTTGAATCAGAGAGATCTGTAACCTTTGTTTGACCTTGTAGTTTTATGGAGCATGGTCCACTCCTGGTGACCTTCCTCCCCCCATGACCTCTGGCTCTTGTGAGTGTGCAGGAGAAACGAGGGGCACGGATGTGGCAACTGCAAAGGACGTAGCAGTGGCTGATGAGCTGCAGAAGTTCGTGGAATCACAGAATAGTTTGGGCTAGAAGGGACCTTTCAAGGTCATCTAGACCAACCCCCCTGCAGTGAGCAGGGACATCTGCAACTAGAGCAGGTCTCTTAGAGCCCTGTCCAACCTCACCTGAAATGGTTTTGGGTACAGGGGAGGCACTTGGCAGAGGCATGAGGACTCTTTAGGATAGGAAGCAGTGTCTGGTGGTGAAAGCACTTTTCTCTCCATGTTGTGACTGTGACGTGTGGTGCTGCTCTCATGTTCAGCACCCGAGTTACAGAACATCTTCTGTGTCTAATAGGTGACAAATACAGAAGAATGGATTACTGAAAAATAAACCGAAAGGGTCAGAAATAAACCTTAAGTGAGTAAAAAGGGCTTAATGACCTGTGATCAGGATTTACCGATGATTTGTACTTAGGTAATGGCCTCACTTTTTTTCCAGCATACAGGATACACTTAAATTTACTGCAGACAGGTCCTTGTTCCTACTTAACTCCAGGATGTTGTGATTATAGACACAGCGACACTGTCATTGCAGAACCACTGCTGATAAATTATGGTGGGATGGCAGCTGTAAATACAGCTTCTCTTGTGGTGTAAGCGGGAGATGTGAAGGCACGTTGCCCAGATGCTTGATCAATAGGAAACAGGGCCAGCTGCAGCATGCTGAACCTTAAAAGTCCTTGCCAAATTTGGGGATTAGAAATGGTTTTTTCAAGCATTAACTCCTCCAGGTATCAAAATAATCAGCTGCTCTGGTCCTTCTCTTTTCCTTTCTCTTTGGCCAAGATTTATTTTACCTTTGCAAGCAAGAGCTGACATGCAAAGCTTTTTTTCAGTAGTTTTTGGAGATAGAAGAGCTTCTTCAGCAAGCTGCCAAGTGTTTGGTGTCTGTTGGTGCCACAGTACCATGGGACTTCATGGCACGTCCCCCGTGACCTTCCCATTCACCTGCTTAACTGGTCAGGAAAGGTGCCGGCCACTTGGAGCTGGGTAGTAGCAGGCTGGAGAAACAAACCAGGCATTATAGATTAGTGTGGTAAAACACACCAGCAGCAAAACCAGCTATACTCAGGATTCACTTGGCACAAAAGGGTGCAGAGCTTTGGTCACCCGGTCCCTGGTTCTGTAGGTGACACTGAGAGTGGAGTGATTTAACCTGATTCTTCTCAGAGAACCCCCCCATCCTTACCAGAAGGCTGGCGTGAGCATGGTTATTTTTTCCCTGAAGTGGGAAATGAAAGCGACTGCCTCCCGGAGACCTCCCTGGGATTCACACTGACTGGAGCTTGGATCTGCATGGGTGCTAAGGATGGAATCAGGATTGGCAGCCTGTGATGTGTGTATTTGCACACGTACAGGGACTTGGAAGAAGAGTGATTTCTGTTAATTAAGCCAAGATGCTTTAGACGGTCTGTGCCTAAAATTCAGTAAAAGGGACTTTCTCTCGGGTCTCTTTAACGTCACATTCCATTTACAGTTGTAATAAATGCTGTAACTTGTTTCCCTCTCCTCTAGCCCACAAAAAAAATAAAATGACAGAGAGGAATTTCTGGCTAAGCCTTTGATAACAGTTCTTTCTTTTCGTTCCAGATAACTTCAAACGAGAAGTGCTCGGAGAGCATGAAGAATGATGGTGATGCTCTTATCCAAACTCTGGAGAGCCTGGCCCAAACTGCCAGGTGAGTTCCCTCGGGCTTCCAGGAATTTCCAGGGCTTAAAGCCTCCTCTTTTGTCTGCAATGGCTTTCCCCTGTAATCTCCTCCCATGCAGTGTAAGCTTCTCAGGTTTCTGTCCCTGACCCCCGTTGCCACACTGCTCTCCTCCAAAGTCAGAGCTTGCTGGCATTTCTGCTGTGGTGGCATCGGGCTTTGATCCCCAGCTGCAGGGAGGTTTGGGGCTTTTTTTGAATATATTATTTTATTTCCAACACTAGAACCAGTTACTGGTCGGTGGTTCTCGGTGGAGTGGGCTGGCTGCACAATGTGGTGTTTGTGCCCTGCTTTAGAGTAATCGTGTTCAGTGCACTTGCAAGCTGATGGCTTTCAAATGCACAGCTCATGAACACAACTGCTTTTGTTTAAGAATACCCATGGCTTCTCTTAACAGAACCCCACGGCCTCTGCTGTGAGACCAGGGGTGCTGGTCACAAGTTGGCCAAACCTCAGCTTACCTCCTGTAGACTTTCCCTCATCTCATCCCTCTTGGAAATACAAATGAATGACTGTTCTCTGCCCCTCAAAACAAGTTTTACACTCTGGTCAGGGGCTGTTAGGCTGTGTTTCATTCTGGGTCAAATTAAAACTCATAGAGAAATTGTAGTTGACAGATCAGTTTTTGAAACGCTAAGATAGTCTTTTCAGTGCTCTTCATACTTCATATGGGTCAGTTGTTTGGGAAAACTGTCTCTTTGACATTTTGGTGGGGTATGTCCTGTGTTGGAAGGAAGCAGGGATATGGGGAGGAAATGTTGGGACGTGGGGAGCGCAAGGAGATGCACACCAAGGACTGAGCAGCCTGCATCCCCCTCACGTGCACAGCTGCTGACTCATGGGGTTTTGTATGACACGTTACATTATCTAACATTATCCAACTAAAATGTCAGCTCTGCCCAAAGGAGACACTGGCACCACCACGGAAGGTAACAGTGGTGAAAGGCAGGGCAGGGTTCTCTTCCTTCAGAACTCATTTTCACTCTTTCGTAGCATTTTGGCATGGGATGCACTAGCCCGCCCAGGCACTGTGAGTCTGCCTTCCTGGCTTCCTCTGTTTGCCTGTTATCTGTACATTTCTGTGCTCAGAAAACCACAGAGCTCCAAATAAACTCTCTCTGTTTTGACACCAGCTGCTCAGCAGATCGAATTCTGGTTGATGCCAGCTCCAAGTGTTTGGTACATTTGAGTGGGGCAAGTACCTGCACTGTGCCGAGCTCCCACACTGCAGCCCTGACCAGGGAGCCTCCGAGAGCCCACGGGTTCATTTCCCTTCTCTAGGGAGCACATGTCCCTGTCCATTTGCCTCCAGAGGAAACTGGGAGGGATTCAGCCTGGATCTGAGACTGCAAAGGGCTCAGAAATTAATAAATGGGCAACAGGCAGGCAGGAGAAGCCTGGGGTTAGCAAGACTTAGCTGAATGGCCATTCTGTTTCTGGAGGTTAGGGATATTCTGCCATCTGCCTGGATTCCCTCACATGACACATTTCCCAGAATACTCCTTGTGACCTAGTAAATTGGGTCTCCTCACCTGGGCACTGAAGCCAGTTAAGAAGCCTCTCTGTAGCTCACACCGAATAAGAAATGACTTAGAGAAGACTACAGCAGAGATCCTGGATCTCTGCCATCCCCCAGGCAGGCTAAACTCCCAGGCCCTCCCTCCCCACTGCACTGTCCCTAGGTTGAAGTGACCGAGGAGCGTTTTTGCTTTGCTTATCTTTCACAGACAGGTTTTTCTGCTCTTCTGCTCTGCCTGTGCAGCAGGAGGGGACCAGCTGAGCAGGCAGTGCAAGGAGAGAGCAGGGCACACCTCGGGTCACAAGCTGCTCTCAGTGCTCCTGTTGCTGGGGAGCAGATGCGGATTGCCAGACTCCATTGCTGCCATCCAGGCAGCACCAAGTGACACGTATCCAACCTGTTCTGCTTGGCTGTGCCACATCTATACTGTAACATACAGAATCATAACATTGTTTAGGTTGGAAAAGCCCTTTAAGATCAGAGTCCAACTGTTAACCCAGCACTGCCAGGTCACCACTAAACCACGTCCCTCAGCACCACATCTCCATGGCTTTGAAATCTAGAACTGTGGGATGATAATCATAAATCATAAACCGTGGGATTGCAGCCATTTCTTTTTCAGTGGAGACAGTTGCCAAGATGCATTTGTTTCAGGTAACTAAATTTTCTGGTTTAAACTGCTGCTCAGTAAGACATCGGCTTACGCAGCCTGGACTGATCGTTTGGGTTTCCTGGCTAGCTCTGCCTTCCCCAGCGTGTGTGGGGTGGGGCAGCAGCGACAGAGGAAGGTGCAGATAGATGGGTCTGCTGCTGTCCTTCCTGAGCTCACAGTGAAGGATGGAAGCCTATTTTTAAAAAAACCCCAAACAGAACACAGGGCGTACAGTGCATGTAATGGCTAGTAAAAATTTTCCAGCATAAAGGCAACTGTGGAATCTGAGGAAAAAGTTTTCCCCTGTGAATGTCTAATAGGTGTCACTGTTTTTATTCCCCAGCTCTCATGCAGATATTGCTGTTGCTTCCTTGGCATTTGAAATTATGAGGACAGTGGGACATGAAAATCTCAAGCTTACCAAGTGATCGATCCTGCAGGGACAGCTCCAGCTGTGCAGCAGCCAGAGCTGCAGCTGGGCAGAGGTGGGAATAGGGGAAGCTTCTGGGAGGGAGGGAAACTGGCTTGAGGGGGGAGGGAGTTCAGTGGTTTGTGTTTCAGCCCCCTTGTAAGGATGAATTCTGGGTTACTGCTTTATGCTGCTGGCATTACAGGATGTAGCTCAAGTATTTGACAGCCAGAGTTTGAAAAGTGTAATTTAAATAAATAGTTATTTCACACTACAGGCAGAAAGCATTTCACTAGTTTAAGCTGCTGTTAAAATGTTCATTTACCTGTTGGACCAGGCAAAGGCTTGGGGTGTTCACACTGAGGGCTCACCTCATGCCCATACAGTACCTACAATACCTTTTTATCAGGAAAGACAGCATTTTAATATCACCATTTATCTTTCATAGCTTAACAGCTGGAGTTACTCAAAAGGGGGGAAGCCAAGACACAGCTATGATTTGGTAAAATAGGTTATAGCAATGGTCTGGGGAGGAACAAAACTGAGACATGCAGGTCTGCCTCTGCTCGAGGCTGACAGTAACTAAAGGGTAATGGGTCCTGGGTGGGATGAGAGGTGTAAATGGCTCCTGGCTTCCTCTGGAGCTGTTGTACAACTCCAGGGCCCATTAACACACAAAATACACTCAATGATCTGAAATAACTGGACACAGAGTGAATTAAAAGTTTACTTTAATTTTGAACCATTTTATAACTGCATTTTTCTCATGAAGCATCTGTCTCACAGCAGGCTACAATAACTTTGGGATAAAAGGCAACTGGTAAACTGTCCAATACAAGGATCCAAATAAACAGTTCTTACTGGCCCCTACCCAGACATATCCCAGATAAAGTTTTTGATCAAAAACATGAAATAGATCCACCTGCTTATTTTAAGCATATTAAAAAGGAAACTAATTGGACCATTTCTATTTGTCTAGTTTTTTTATACAAAAAGGCTACACAATGTTACACTTTATTCAGAATACAGTTAGAGCGATTATGAATTAGTTTTCTACACCTTTACTCAATCCTTAAAAATTAGAAACTGCTGTAGCATTTTCACTATAACTTAATACTACAAGAGACTTTAAAAAAAACCTAACAACAATTACTGCAAAAAGAAAGGCTACTTCCAAAGCAAGCAAGGTCAGTACCATTACAGAGATTTAAAAAAAATAATAAATTTTTAACAAGCAAGGCTAGGGTTTGATAAATTCCATCTTGCAATTCATTCTTGTGCATTCTTCGTTTCTTGAATCACTCCCAAAATCCATTTGTATTATTACTCCTCGACCAAAAAGGACCAGAACAAAAAGTTTACTTCAATTGTTCCCATAGGAAACTCAGCTTGGTTAGTGTGTCAGGCACTTTCTGAGATACCAGCCCACCCCTCGAGCCCTCTCAGCAACTCTACAGGCCAATCAACGCAAGTTCAGTCAGATGATACAGCTGCAGAGAGAAAAAAAACACAACAGGCATCAGCATTCCCCAGCCAAGGGCCAGCCCAACACCACGTGTCTTCCACCAGTTGTTTCAAGACCGCGTGAAGCCAGTGCACAAGAGCTACAGTTAATTGCTTCCACAGCTGACGGCAGAAGTCAGTTTGGAGCGCACCGCGGATGTGTCCCCAGAGCGTTTGGTACCACTCTGGCACACCAGGGCCCAAGCCAGCCAATCCCGCCCTGCCAACCATGTCCTCAGGCCAGTCAGCTGCAGTTGGTTTGGTGGGGTTTTGTGGTTTTTTTGGTTTTTCACTCATTTTGTTTTGAAATTCAAGATTGGAGCTTCTTACCTACAGGATGATTTACAGGTCAGTATCGAACCAGGCCAACTGATTACTGTCACCTGGAGGAAGCCCATCCATAAGGTCCTGGGCATGGCCAAGATCTGGCAGACCATCAACTGGGTAGTCAGCACCAGGGTGGTGGCCACCCATTTCATGTTCCATCATAGGGTCCATACCCAAGGCATCCTGACCGTATCCGCCCGAGTGGAAAGAACGGTAGCTAGGATCTAAGAAAGTTAAAGGTGGCAGAGGGAAAAAAAGCATAATGTTAACAGATGTTAGATGCATCAGAAGCTGCAAGTTATCAGTGTGTGAGAAGATCTTTGTAGCCATCTAATTTTTTTTTTCCTAGTTCAGCCAAGTTCAAAACAATCTGTGGCCTGCCCTTAATGGCTGTTCCATTGTTCAGAACAGCCTTCCAGTGGGATTCTGCAGACAAAGCACACTGCAGTCAGAAGCATGAGCAGATTCCAGCCAAGCCATTAGTCTGCACAATCAACACTACTAAAATTCAACAGTCCTGCAGCAAAACCAGGCTCCAAGACTGTAGACTTGCTTCTGAAAGACTAGTCAAAAATAGCTTAGAATCCTTAGGGACAGGCTCACGTTCGAGTCTAGAAACACTTCCAGGCCAACATGTTCAATACCAGCTTTTTTGTTTTAAAGAAAAACTGCACTATTGGAATGGTCGAGTCCATTTGTAAAGAATGTGAAAGACTTCTGGAAACAACAGTTCAGTGGGAGATTCTCCCACAGGACTGAGACAGGAGACACCAGAGTTTTGCACACTGGGTGCTGCTGGGGATGTTGCAGACACTGGTTATTTGCAGCAGCAGTTCCCCATCTACCTGTCAGTTTGCAGCACCTCACTGAAGAGCAACTCACTCTTCACACATTTGCAGTTCTCCTTTAAAAATCTATGACTTGACTTCATCCAACTTAAGCTTAGTCAAGGGGAACAGAAGAGACCTACCATCCGGGCGGTATCCAAGAGGTTCTCCCTGGGCACCAATATCCAGTCCAAGATCTGCTGTCTACATGGACACAAAAAGTTAAAGAACAGTTTTAACATCAGGTCTTTGGGACAGCACCAGTGATTCCAAGCCTAAAAAGCTTTGAATCTTGCCCCAGATCCCTTTTTGGCAACTCTTCTGCAGCACATTTGTGTGAACACAGAACGCTTCTTCATGTACATGTCTGCTCCCAATATCTCTGTGAACAAGGGGTCTGTTGGGGAGTGGAAAGGATGGGGCAGGTCCAGGGACACTCCTCGGGTACCACTGCCCAACTCCTGCCTGTCCAGAGGTTCCTGAGCCAGCAAGAGAGCTTTGAAGAGTTCTGAAGGGACCGCTCCTGGTGCATCCCATCCTAGAATTCTGTCTGCAAGGCAATTTCATCACTCCGGTCTCAAAGAGATGCTCCGTTTTAGCTGTTTTTCCCCCCCTCACGTAACCGTGGTAGGTGCAGCTTTTAGGAGAGCAGGGAAGAGAGCACTGAAATAGTACATATCAAGAGCTACAGTCCTTTCTTTAGTAACCACGTACAAGGTAAGACAAGTGAGGCTGCTTGAAATCTGGGGAAAAGAGACTTAGGGAAACTTCCCTCTACCCTATCCACAGTTTGCTCTCAGTCCTGATTTGCTGCATTTCAAGGCTGAAAAAAGGCAATGTGTGATCATCAGGCTGCAAACAGATTCAAGTCAAAAAGCCTGAATGTAAGGAGAACACAGGTTGCATCCTCACCCCAGGATTAGTCCTGTGTCTTTTGCTTGCTGGAAGCCTTACAGGATGTGTCTTAGGTTTGTTTCCCTCATATCACTCATGCCTCTGTTTTTGCATTCAGAGTTCATCAGGTTCTGATGAGCAGCACAGAAACAAAGTTCTGCTCTACAGCTCTGTACACCAATAAACATGAGAACCACAAACTTCAGCAGCAGTAGAGAATGGGCTCTTCAAACCTGCAAGGGAAGCAGCAGCTCTAAGGCTGCTTGCCACAGGTTCACTGAACCTGAAAATGGGGAGAGTACAGTAAAGAAGGTACAGCTGTGTGCAATGCTGGGTCCGTCTCACTGACAGCACCTACACTTCACTCCTGGAAGGAGGAAGGCCTTGGAAGCAAGGTCTCCCCAAGGAACCATTAGTATGGAAGACTGGACTCACCTCATTCCAAGCCATTGGCTCAGTCCGGAACAGAGAACTTGTCAATTCAACCGAAAGCCGCTTCTTGTAGTCTTGTGGTTTGTCCTCAGACATTCTGAACAGCACTGCAGCTGCGTAGGTTGCTGTCAAAAGGAAGAATGATTTTAGCAGAGGTCGAGTCTTCCAGCAGCTTCTCTAACACGAGCAGAAGCCTGGATTCCAAAGCTCACTTACCAACCCCCTCATTCCTAGAATGAAGCAGTTCTGTTAGCGGGGCAGTTGCACCTTCAGCTTCAATTGCCTCAGCCGCTTCCTTGTCTTGAGCCAGTTCACAAAGCACACCGGCAGCTACTCTCTGGATGTTCTCAATGGGAGAGTACAACAACTGCAACCAAAGCACAAGGGTTTCTTTAGCCCTTCTACTTGAAACCAGCTCCCTGGCACAATCTGACTCGGCACTTCTACCAAGGAAGCCCAAGAGCCATATTACTACTTCTCACATTATGTACTAGAGCACCGTCTTGAGCTTGCTCTTACCTGCACAAAGAGTGGAATGGTGTTTAGACCCCTGATTACGATTCGATTGTGAACATCACGTGCAAGAATATGCAGGGCTCCAGTGCAGCCCTCAACAATTTCTTCCATGCGCACACCTTCCTAGTTAGAGAAAGAAAAGGTATTTTCTCAAGTTGCTATATTGCACCCCACCTTGTATAACAACTCTCAGGAAGCTGATCAGCCTGGCAACAAATCCACCAAAGCTGTCCCCTGCACATACCCTAAACAGGGCTCACCCCCACCCTCTACTGCTAGCCTTCAAATTCAGCTCCCCTGCTAGGAGTCAGCACAGTTCATCCAACTGAATTTTGTAAATGAAGCATCTCAGGGGAACTCTTGCCCCTGTTTTCATTGTTGCAGTTCATTACAAACATGTCTGACACCACCGGCTCCTTTTCCCCAAGCCGGATTAGCTTGGCAGTTCACAGTAACAAAGAGGCCCCCTCCTGCCTCTGCAAGTATTAACTGTGCTCCAGTACTAGTAGGTCCTGCTGTTTGCCCCTGCTAAGACAACTGCCCCTTCATTATTGTTAACGGAAAAAACACTGATCTTGCCACACTGACCTGGTACCGAACAGATACAACAGCCTTTTAGACCACACAATCCATGGCTGAGGCACACGGACAAAGGAGGAGCTTCAGAGACAAGTTCAGCTCATGGTGGCCACCTACCACAAACTGCTGTTGCGTCCCACCCATGGAGGTACGTCGCTGGGTATCTTGGTGTGCCCTCACCAGCAGCTGAACTAGCCGGGGGATCGCCCCCTGCTCACGCAGCGGGGCGTGATTCGCGGGACACAGAGGCAGGTTGCGGATCAAACCAACGGTGGCCTGCAGTTGACAAAGGAGTGGGGAATAAGAGAGCATCACAGTGTGCTGGCTGGCTGCCAGCAATCCCTTTTCTTTACTCCATCGATCGCAAACACTTAAGAGACAACACTAAGTTGCTCTGTTGAAGCAACTTTCCCATCAGACAAATTACATTCCTCAATACCATGGAAACAGTATTTTTCACAAAGTTACATTAAAAACCCCACCATTTTTCTATTAATCATTATTTACCTTGATCAAAGGCCAGTGTGAGGGTGGGTGCAGCAGCTTAACCACCACTGGGAGTCCATAATGGAGACGTACTGCATTTTGAGCCATCTCAGCTTCTTGATGTCTGCTGGTGAGGTGACGGAGCGCACAAATAGCAGGCTCTGTGATGTCTTCCCTGTCTCCAGCCCGAAGGACTGTGCGCACAAGGGCCTCGATGCCACCAACCTGGCACACCATCATCTTGTTCTTGTAATTGTTGCAGGTAAGGTTAGAAAGGATGCCAGCAGCACAAGTCACAACATTGATATCATCTGATCCTAAAAGCTGAACAAGAGTTCCTAGAAGGCCTTCCATGCCCTCCTAAAAAACAAACAAAAAAAAAAGAATTCAACCTCTCTTCTCTTCCACTATGTTGCCTTTTGATCCTGATCCCCTTAGAAGAGCCATTTACCTGCTTTGTTGCAGCATCTGACAGATTTCTCAGAGTCCAGAGACAGTTCTGGACAAGACGCTGGCTTGGATCTGTGAGGTGAAGTCCCAAAGCTTGCATCCCACCTAAGAGACAGTACAGATTTGACACCATTACTCAGACGCTCATCTTGTGAACAGTCAGGTTCTTCACTTCCTCGATGTCTGAGAGTGTCTCTCACAAGCTTCTGGATATTTCTTGGCATTGGTATCATAATGACTAGTCTCTAACCCTTCATCCCATACAAAAAAGCCCGAGATTCTCTTTGTGAGACTGGGCCTTTTAAATATAGGTGTATTCTAAGGGGGCCATTCTGACAATTAGCCACCCAGCTAATAACACAGACCGCCCTTTATACTTCTGTATACTAACGGCCTCCTGAACTACGATTGGTCCTTCTGTCCATAACAAGTCCCATTCTTTTTATGCTGGTGGTTCCTGTTACTGTGTGGAATGTACTGATCCTGAAGCACTGTATAACTTCTTAAGTTACCATGGGTTGAAGGCACTTACCAGCCTCAACAATAGCCGGCTTGTTGCTGGAGCAGACTGACAACACCTTCAGCACCCTACTCGTGGTCCACAATAGTTTCTCATAGGTATAGGTCCTCATTATGTTTACTAGAGCCTGGGGTCCACCGCTTGCCAGAATAATCAGCTGAAAGACAGTAAAACTATCATTGATCTGTCCCTTCCTGTGCATGTCAGTAGTGACTGTTGCTGGCTCACACCCATCATCGGTTACAGGTCTCTAAAACACATCTGCTGGTGTGGTCTCTAAGTTCTGCAGTCTCACTGTAAGTGTGACTGCGTTTCCACAAAATAATTGGGGTGTCCCTCACCACTTGCAAAGTCAGGACTGCCTGGCCGAAGAGCACGGCTGAGGATTCTGCAGAAGGAGATCAGCACAGGGGACTGTGAGGCAATTCATAGCGAGCGAGTTCAGCTGAAGTGCTTCAGCAGCAGAGGCACTCACCTTACTCTCCTGATTGCCGTACGCTAGAATCTGAAGGCAGTCTGTTGTGATGGCCAAGAATTTGACATTTGTCTTGTTAAGCAAGGCAACCATTTTCTGCAGCCCGCCAGCTAGACGGACCGCCATTTTGGCTCCTTCCTGATGCAACAGGAGATTGTGAAGAGTTGTGATGGCGTAGAACAACACCGAGTCCACTGGCGACCTGCAGAAGGAAAGAAGCCTTGTGAGTACCTGCACCTATGAGGACCAACTAAAGAAGAGGAGTACCATCGCAGCAGCCAACGTACCCAAGCATTTTAACCAAAGCAGGGATCCCTCCTGATTTGAAGATTGCCAACAAGCCTTCACGGTGGTGCGAGAGGTTGTGTAGCGTACCCGCGGTACAACGGGCCGTTTCCACATCGTTTGTGTTCTGCATGGTACGTACGATAGCAGACACCATTTGAGGAGACCTCATAATAGCATGGCGAGACGCTTCCTTTTTGGATAACTGATGAACCATGACTGCAGCCTTGTTCACCACCACCTACGGAAATATTCGAGGAAAGCTTGTTAGTTTTAAGGTCATTTAAGAAGCCTCATGAGCAAGCTGTGCTGAGGCAGAGAAAATGCTTACCTGGTCCTCATCATTCAACAGTTTGGTCAGTTCGGGGATTGCACGAGTTGCAAGTTCCGCATCGTCTTGGTAGTTTATCAAATTAACAACAGCATGTTTTAACATCTGGGATGGCTCAGCCAGGCGTTGCACATTAGTTGGATGAGCAGCATCAAACTGCGTGGATGGGATTTGCATTCCTTCATCCAGTGTTTCAGGGAACATAGCTGCACGCACCCGCTGAGCTCTGGTCATTGCATACTGGCCATCAATGTCTGAAAAACAAGATGAGTCCTTTACCTCAAACTAGGAATAAAAAGCTCACCTTCTAGACTGGCAGCAATCTAGTATTTAGGTTTCTGTACTGTTAAGCTGCGTATCTAAGAAAAGCAGCGTAACAGAAAAGGCCTTACCAGCAACTTGCTCCTGGGTGAAGGACTGGGAGAATCCCTGCTCCCACTCGTACAGCACTTGTGTCGTGTCCACATCTTCCTCCTCAGGATTTCCCTTGCCGCTCAAGGAGGGAGCGGTAGTTGTGGCACCAGAATGGATGCCAGAGTCCAGATAGGACTGCTGCTGCCAGTGGCTTACTGCTGCTTTTCTGTCCGGCTCCATTGCCATATCCAACTCCATCAAGTCAGCTACAAGAAATCATTGTTGAACAATTAAGTTTAGTTCCATTACTCCAGCACGTATTAATCCTTCAAGAGATGACACAATTTAAAAGAAAAACTTGTATGAACAACTACCTCAACCCAGCAGAAGCAGCATTGCAAGTGAGACAGCAAGTTTTAAACCTTTCCATCAAACCAACACAGATGTCTGTAAACCTCACTAACAGGCAGAGCCATCACTGCTCTTGTGAATTCTTAGTCTACCGCTTAAAGGCTCCCAGTTCCACATACTATGATTACATACTTGGCTGTACTTAAGGGACCCAGAACACTGAGGATGACAAACTTGTTCACAGGTTCGAGTTCCAGCATAAGGTATTAATTCAATCCAAGTGGCTTTAAAGTTAAAACAGGGGAGTAAGGGGCCAGTTTAACTGCTCTTTGTTAGAGCTACTAGATGGTAACAACAGAAATTATAATGCATTATATACCTTGGGTTGCCATGTTCCTGGTTGTGCTCCCAGAACTCTTCCCTCCTACTTTTTAGAGACCCTAAAAAAGAGCAAGGTTAGAACTTTTATTAAACACTAATCAGAGCTAGCAAGACAGGATTTCCTCTTAGAACACCAAAGCTGCAAACTGAGACTTCGCTCATCTTGCCATTTCATTGCTACAGTCAGTATCCTCAAACACTAATTAGCAAACCCCCATGGACAGAGATGTACAACAGAGAGCTGTATCACCTGGGCTTTTTGTGACAGATCATATATAAAAATACAGTTTCATCTTAAAGCTGCAAGGTAAGAAAATAAATTTAAGACCAACCGTGACAGAACTGCTTTTTATTTCCCTCTCATTGCATAAGGTGAAGTCGAGGCATTAAATTCCACAGCTTGGACATGCTGCAAAGACAGGGGCTAGATGTCAGACTTCCTCAGTTCCCTCAAAGACAGCTACTCTTTAACATACAGCAAAACTGCTCGATACAGGGCTACAACATGGATTTTCACAGGAAAAGCTAAAATGACTATTTAAGGCAAGTTGCTATTATTTCTGTGGTACAAAGACTACCTAAAGAGTCATAATTGAACCTCCTCCTTTACTCCTTTCCTGTACCACATGAAGAAAGGTTTCTTCCCACCCAAAACACTCTTCCCTGAAGTTAAACTAAAAATTGAACCAGCCTTGTAAACAAATGCTCTTCTTTAATTGCACACATTGTCACCAGACTCATTTTTCTCTTGGGCAGAAAGCTAAGATAATTCTGGGCAGGAGGCTGAAATATGATCAAATGCCCTATCAAAATCTTCACTGTGCACCTCCATTTGATATCACCAAGCAGTACATAAGCATTTATACCATAAATCTATAGCTGTCTCTTCACTAACCCCCAAAAAGAAATTCAAGGCTACAGCCTCACAATGGGTCACTCGAAGCTGTCACACTTTAATTTCATTTGCTCCCCTTCCTCCCACAGCCCAACCCTGTTTGCAGCGCAGAGCGCTGGTGACAGCCTGTTCTGGGAGCTAGCCAAGCAGAAACATTTGTAGTGGTAGCTAGTGCAGCGAGCAAACCCAACTCTTCCAGCAATCAGCTTTCAGTGAGGTGTTAGAGCTATGCTGATCAAAACATTCCTAGACAATGAGGTAAAGGCAAGCTAATCTCTTTAAAGGACGGGGCTGCAGTTCTGTGTCAGGAGAACAAAGTCCACTGGACGCTGTATTTGTGCAAAGACAGTTTAAGAGTTTCCTCCAGGAGTACCTTTTAGAAAATCAGAACTGAACAGAAGACAGGCCTGCAGTTTTCAAAGTCTCCCTGGTTAGGTTAGGCAGCTCCGAGGCAGGCTTTTATTTCACTGTCCCTGAGCCAGCTGCAGGACACTCCACTCCAGCAGCCCCTGAGCAATCTCCTCCTTTCACTGTACAAATGCCAGTGCTGTTTGTCCTGACTCTGCACTCCCCCAGCTCTTGGCAGTCACCCTTCCCTGGCTCTTTCAGAATGGACAGATCTGCATCTGCCACAGATTAGCAGCGCTGAGCTGATCTAAGACACAGCACAACACACAGTAAGTAGCACCCTGCTGTGGAAACACACAGGTCCCTAAACTGGTCCTACTCCACAGCCTGGGAGAGACTAGCCAACTCAGCCTGCTCCTCACAGTCTGCATGGAGGATGTGCTCACAGACCCAACACCATTTTTTCTCCAGTCCCTGGAATACTGGATTCTTCCAATATACTGTTAGGAGTTTGGGAGTAGCAGTGGGTAAGAAGGAAAACCTAAGTCATGCCATCAGTTCTCCATTAATACAAAAATTCTTTTAAGCTGGAAGAAGCTCCCATACGAAAGCATGACTGCTCCCTACAGGTCTTATGCCTTACTTTGCCAGCCCCACTAATACCTTCCAAACACAAAGGAATGGCACCAAAAGCAACATTTGTATCTTTGCTCCCCATAGTCCTCGCTGTCAGACACAGTATTTCCCACAGTGAACTGGGCAAGATTTAGCTGCTGTACGCAATTCGCAATACGCTCATCACAAAAGATCTATTTTTATTGTAACCTTTCCCCATCTCCTCCCATCTGCTAATAAAAACAAGTTAACACACTGGTAGATGAACCAGTCAAGAGCATTGACTATGCTTTGAGATACTACCACCTCAGATTCAAATATGCGATACAGGGCTTGGGAACGACGTTCATCATTCCCTTCCGCTGCCGAGTTCTGCACAGAGGCAGCTGGCTCACAGCAGCTGCACTCCAAAATGGCTTTTTCCATTTCAGCAGCCTGAGCTGATCACAAGAGTAGCTGCACCATTAGGTGCCACCCAACATACCCGACTAGCCACCGAGCTGCAACACAATGCCAAAATAAAGCTGAAAAACATCTGCAAAACAGGAATGAAGGATTCCAAGTAAGTGCTCAGAACTGTCACCAGTCAGATATTCAGTGTTTGAAATACTCACCTTAGATCAGCCTCAGTTTCTAATGTCCTAACCTGCTTTTCAGACAACTCTAGGTATCATTTTTTTATTTAGATGGAAAATTGGGGTTTGACCTAAAAGTTCAAATAACTACAGGCCAAAGGCAGACAGGAAAAAGGGATACCTTCTGTTTGGTTTAAGGGTTTCTGTAACAAAATGGTCTCCCATACTTCCCTTCCCCTTCTCTTCTCCTCTTACAAAGGGGGTAAACTGAGGCCAGATAAGCTGCTGCCTTTGTCCAACTGTGCGTCACAGACAAGGTTCGCTGCTGCACTTGAAAGGGAGCAACAACCCCACACTACATACAAATGTTTGCACTGGTCATGTGCCTGACAAACTGGATCAATACATGTGGGGTGGGGGTGAGCAGAAATGAAAGACCAGAAAACAAACCATCACCCTACTAGGATAATTAAGGTTGTGGTCTCCAACCATGAAGCATACACTGGCTCCTTTACATCAAGCTCTTAATTCAAATACATGAGGAGTGACATGACATTGTCAAGGTCAGTCATAAAGATCTTAGCCATCAGGAAGAAACAGGACTTGGTACACTTTACAAACTTCAGTTTAACAGCAGGATTCTCTAAGTTTCACTGTTTTTGAAGACTACTGGGTACTCAGACACTGATAAATGTCATGTTATATACAAGTCTGTATGGATGTACTGCCAGGACTTACAGGTCTGTTAACTTCTTAAAACCCTCGCCTCCCCATGACACTATCATCTTGTTTAGCAAAGCATCATTAGCTCTGGGTTTAGATGGAGGCTCTTTTTAAAAAATATATATTAAATTCCTCATACAGATAGCAATGCAAGACATGGCATAGACTGTATTGTGTATGATCAGTCCCAACCTTGCATTTGAATTCTAAAAGACTGAGAAAGTTCTGCAAGTTACACAGGCTTGAGCTAATAATTTTAATGGTCTTCTGTATTAACTTGAAATGTCTTGGTTTTCAAACAAATGAAAGAGGAGTATTTTGAAGATGAGTAAGACTTAGGTATTAATTTGATTTTAGAGCAGAGTTAGGCACATGTCAATGAAGTTAGGCAGCCTACAGCATTTCTCAAATCTAAACAGTAATTCTGAACATCTTCAGTAAAACCTGGGTAATTTTCTTTCTAAAGCTGTTAAATCCGTTAGGACACAGTGCCCAGTGTTTACTTCACTCTGTCTTAGAGATGACAAGAATTCTGAGAAAGCCTATCTAGTGGGGTGAGTCTCAGCCTGAGGTTTACTTGCCTGCCACAGCAAAAGACTACAGTACGTTCACACCTCTGCTGCAGTTTATCCAAGATAAGCCCATTTTCATTGCCAGCTAAATCAGTTTATTCACCTATAAAACAGCTCCTATTTGCAGCTTGTATTAAATAAAATTAAATAAAAATGCATCCATCCTCTTTCAACGTTACCATCTTAATAGAATCTCAGATTACACCTGACTGATCTGATAAGGAGACCCCCTTCCCTTTATAAAGCAAGTCAAAGTTAACAAGTCTTCCAGAAAGCTCCGGCATGAGAGCACATTACTAAACCTTGTGTGAGGAATCAAGACTGATGCATCCAGTCACCATGATCCGTGTACAGAGAACATATCTACTGACCATGTTTTCATCTGTCTCATCTAGGATAGGTCAAGCAACCACATCTTTAAATTCACCATCAGGGCTGACTGACATTTTCTTATTTAGAACCAGCAGCTCTTACTCTTCTTGTGACAGTTACAGCAGTAAAAACATTTATCATCTAAGTATCAGTGAAAGAGTAGTACACAGACTGGAAAATATTTTTTTCCCCAAGTGCTCTGAAGTTATTGCAACCATTACCAAGGTGTTACTGGAAGCATTCTTGGGATCTAATTTTATAACTGGCCTTGTATCAGGCAGCTGCCTGCCAGTGATGTTTGCCTGTGTATCTGCTTTACAGTCAGTAGCCAAAATATGCAGGCAACATCAGTTGTACAACTACCAGCAGCAGATAACTACAGCGCTCATTCCTGCGACCCAAAAACAGAAACAGAAGAATTTAATGTAGCAGAAGCTTCCACATTAACCTTAAAGTGGAGGATGTAGGCAAATATATTCAGTTAAGAACTTTATTTAAAGTCCTTTTTATTTTATCCTGAAGTTGTTAGGAAGATGATTCCCACTCCCCCCCCCCAAAAAAAGCATCAAAGCAGTTTTCATGGTATACAAGCCTTTTCTTCTAGGCCTGAGTGACTGACCTGTCTCCTTAAGCAATTTTTAGTCTAACTTACTCTACAGCTAAAAACACTCATGTGAGACGTAAACCTAAATTCTACTGCTTTTAGTCTCATGAAGACATGATCCAACTGAATCACTTTAATATTCATTAGCAATAGCACTAAACTGATTAACAGGAAGCCTAAAAGAAGTTATTTTTCTTCCTTCAAAGAGAGAAGCCTATAATCAATTTATATGTGCCTTTTTTTTAATAAAAGCCAAAAGTCTTAGTCTAGCTGAACAAGGTAGCCACAACTTGAGAGGGAGTGAAGGAGGGAGAAGTTACAGGTGACCTCCAAGAACTGATTTATAGATTGCTTGTCCAGAGATAACAAGGAGGGAACTTGAGGAAAGTAATAATCCAGGGTATTTGCATTCAGTTCCCAAAAATAGGCAATCTAGGTTTGTATTAAGAAGTGAGGTAATCTGAGAAATTAAAAGGATTATTTGCCTTGTAGGTCTCTGTTTAGGAAACTTTAATTTTGTATATTCAAAGGTTAAAGAAGTTCAAGAATTTTTACCACCAGAAATCTGTTGTAAACACCTAATTATTCCTTATCAAAATAGGAATAAAGTCCTCTTCTCCCTTATCCTCCCAGATACTCCACACAACACTTAAATTTAAGAATCTTCATCTGGCTTTTACTGACCTCTGGGATAAGTATGTTGTGGAGGTAATTTAGGAGGCCCTGCAGGTATCAGATGCTTGTGTAAGATTGATAAGAAGTCCTGAAAGTACAGATGCAGTGTTGTCTGTTAAGGGATTTTGGAAGCTTGCTGTAGGAATGACAATTGGGGGTTACAGTGTTTTATGCAATGAACAGAAGACACTATTTCAAAGTAGGAACAGACAACATGCTTGAGTTTCACTCTGAAGACTTGCATTTTTTATAAAATTTAATTCTCCTTGTACAAAGGTACCACACAGGATTAAATACATTTTTCTTAATTACATCCCATACCCACAAAACAAGTACTGAACAACATTCCCATATTCTCTAATACAACAGTTTTCCTTAAGTATTTGCCCATGTTTTATCCTTAAAACATTCCCACACTGAAATCCAGCTTACTGATCTTAGATTGCAACACAACAACCCACTCAAACTTCAACTCATGACAGGGCTGCTCTGGTCATTCCCCTCAGGCAACATTTGCTTAGCATCCCTCAATCCAAACACTTCACTCCAGTGAGAAACTCCGTACCCTGTGTAATTCACCCAGCTTGCATTTATCCAAGCTGAAATGCTTTAGACAACACATTCTACTGATGCCAGCAGAGACACAGAAGATGCACTGCAAACAGTAATATGTTCCATTTAGTATTTGGCTAATCAGATCACAGTAAGTTTGACTCTGAAACCAAAACACACAAGTCTGAAATTCTTCTTTAAAATCTGTTAATAGTAAGACCTGCAAGTCTAAAAGCTGTTTTTCCTAGCAAGCATTAGGAAATTAGGAAACATGAACAGTAGCTCTTTTACTGACCTCAAAGATTAACAGGTTGCAACTTCCAAGTTTTAAAAACCTTTAATATGTGCTGAAAGAGGCAACAAACTATCTCAGGTAATCCACAGAATGAAAGTGGAAGAGGAGCATATGACAGCACACACATCTGCTAATGCCTACCACAAGTCACCTCTGCTTTCAGCCACTTTTTTTCTGCTTCATTTCCACTTCATTTTTTTCCTTCAGGCATCCCAGTTTGCTATTAGATCAATTCTTCTGGCTTTTCAGTCTGCATTCTGCCTTAGAAATCATCTAAAAATTCCTTAAAAGCAAAAGAGCCTTCCTACATTAGCTTTTTGGTTTTTTCCCCCCCTAAGAGTCCATTTGATGCCAAATCATAAAATAGTGTTAGGGCTGGCTATTTTCAGTCATCTCAGCAATCCAAGACCTATTAAGCACACAGAGTTTTGATTCACAAGCTCATTACCTACAGCAAACAGCATGCAAATATTTCTGTTCTTGCTAGACTTCTAAGTTGATTACAACTGCTTAATGAAACTGAAGTGCAAGCATCTAGTTGTCTTGACTAGACTTAAACACTAGGTTAGCTGCATTAAAAGAGGATTTATTCTTAAAAATAATGCTTACTGAAGGAAAGACTCGTGTTACAAGGTCAGGAAACTCAGGGCTCCTCTTTGAATCCATGTAACCTTAAGCAGACATGGCAGAGGGGAGGGAAAGGGGCCACAAGAACATTTCAGCATGGCTACAGAGCTCCATTCTACCACACTCATTAGGGCTTGAGCACTAGAGTGTTCTGACACTACAGGACACCCACCTCTTTTACCCTCCCCTTCTTCCCAAGGGGGACAGCAGGCCAATGAAGAATCACACCTCCCAGCCAGCTTGCCAAATGATCTACTGTGACAACTCATGAGGTTTCTAGTGCAGTTGAGACTATAAAATAAGTGTAATGAGACCCACATTTTGTTTTACTCAGCCCAAGTACAGGATGCCACCCAGGACACAGGTAGCTTTAATCTGTCACCAAAGAGCAACTTCAACCACTGAAAGTTCAGGTACCAAAATGTGTCAGTCCATTGACTTGAAGTTTTCACTGGTAGGTGGGATCTCTCAGGAGTAGATACTGAGTGCTGCTGAAACACAACCTTGGAGCAACAGCTTGTGCAGTCTCCAGAGGTACTGAGCTTTAAGTACCCGGTTTAAAACAGCCCATTAGAAGTCTCAGTAAAGGAACAGTTAACATTGGTCTGAGAGCGAACAAACAGCCGAGAAAACTCATCTATAAAAGTGACAATCTGGAGGAGAATTCAGAATAAGCCCAGCAGGTTAAAGTCACTAAAAAATAAAAATTCACCTGGGCCCTGATCTGCACAATCATTCCAAGATGAACTTTCAAATTTTAGAACCCACCAGGAAGCCTCCCCAAAACTGAAGCTGGCAATATCATACAGGAGTTCTCCAATGCCTTTGATGCACAGTACTTTATTCCTCAGGACATGCATTTCAGAGAAACTTGGGTGGAAATTACATATGGGTAGGACAACTAGAGATGTCAAAAGGTACTTAGTAGCCGTTACCTACCGCCATAATTTCTTACAACTATCAGCAGTGACCTAGAGTTTTGTTTAATGCTGGCTAGAGCCTAAGGCTGTCAGAGTCACTAGACAGTGTAAAGACCACACCTTTTCAGACAGTCCCATACTCTTTGCTACCTAAAAGCACAGGTACACTGTAGCAGCTGAAATCTCACAGCGGGGGATCTTGTCACTTCAGAGACATTGCAGTGTTTGGATTCACAGCAGAATCATTTTGCCCTTTACCTACAGAAACATGCCCGCGTTGCAACAGGTCTGTCAGCACAATCCTTTATATTCAAAGCCATGGGCAAGAATACCAGCAGCTTCTACCCAGAGCTGCAAACAAAACAAAGTGATCTTCTTGGAGAGAGCAACACTCCCTGCGCTGGGGATTTGCTTGTCCTATATAAAAGTCTCTGGTTGTTTCCAAGAGTTATAAGCAGCAGCTGTGCTCAAGCCAATAGAGAAACTATCAGGTAATGTTTGAAAGTAATGGTTTAAGAGGGCTTTTCACTGGCATATATACTGCAACACTAGCAATATATATCACTATTTGTGGCAAGTACCTATATACCCTTCTTTACCAGCCAAGAGAGGAGCTGATAATAATCTTAACATTTAAGGTGATGTGAGGAACTGCTTCAACTACAAATCAGGTGTTACACATACAGCTTGAGAACAAGAAATAATCTTCTCCACAAAATGTGCATATCAGTCCTTTGGCAGCAATTTGCAGCTCAACAGCAATGGACTGGTGTGACAGTTTCGGGTTTATGAACTTGCACTAGGTTCCTAACAAGATTATCAACCCAATTACTCTGCCATCTTAATTGTTTTGACCAACTCATGCAAGTAACCTCAAAACAGTTACTAAGTCACTTCTGTTCAGCAATGGACTTAACTTTGAGATTTTTCTGGTCACCAGCAAGTAACTCCAATCAGGATTTCATGCAGCATTCATTATGCTTGAATATCTTCACAGCTGGGCAAAACACTACGAGCAGTTTTATTATCACAGCTTAGAAAGTTACCACCTCATATCTGCACAACACAGTTCAGTATCCACATTACACACGCTCCTGCCTTCCTCAGGGATGAGCTAGTGTTTCTATCTAAGGTTTAGTTTACCAGCACCTAATAAACCTACACTGATTGGCAGCTTTCACCCCATGCCCCTACTTCCACTGAGTAAGATGTCTGTAAGAGACAGCAGTAGCCAGGATCAAACAGCATTTTCAGTCTTACTACATACAAAAGAAGCTGCCATCCTGACCATTTAGAGATAACCTATGAGAACTTCAATACTATGCCACATTTCATTTAACACTAAAAGTTCAACAACAAACTTCCAACAGCCCTCAAACTTCCTGCTCACTTTGTTCTGAGTGTCAAAAAGATACTTCATGGTTCTGCAGTCATCTCTCATGATCGCAGGCATCACAAGAAGGTCACCAGCATTAGCAAAGTCTTTCCTCTGTAGAACCTAAAACATTCTGTTCCACTCTACTACAGCAACAATTTAGCAAACAATCCCCTTTCCAAGCCAGTAAGTAACCATAATCTAGTTTCTTTAGCTGCAACTATGCAGCTAGCTAGCCCTGAACATGGGTGTTAAACATTAATCACTGTGGTTTAAGAAACCCGAGTGATTAGTCATAGTTGCACTGACACTAATGAAATACTTATGAATCTGAAAGTGGCTGCCTTTGCCTGTCTGTCAGAATAACTATGTATTTACAGTAAGCCCTCCCGACACTCCAAAAAGCACTGTTTAAGCAACAAGCATGCTAATGAGGTCTGACACAAGATGTTTCTTCAGCTCAATTAAGGCAACCCGACAAGGCAGCAGCCTTTATCAGCACCTCCAGGATGTTAAGGTTCCTGGCCACTGGAGGGCACCTAAATTGTTGCCAGGACAACACCGAATTCCTTGCTACAGCCGCTGCAGAGTTGGCAAACTTGGCCAATTGATGCAAGTCTGTTTAGCACACTAAGTCCGCCCAGAAATGCTAGTCCCAGCACATTTACTTACAGTGCACACTCTGCATTTGCCAACTCCAGTAAGATCCAGCTATTTCATGCTACCATTTTAAAAGCAGCAACCTAGAATACTAGATTAACTCTTTCCACCTGTAGGGGAATTGATTTATTCCTCAAACAAGACTCCAGAGCTGAGTTAGTATTAAGTAACAGAGCAAGTACCTCACTTCTGCAACACCAATCCAGTCAGTGTACATTGTTTCCCACGGCAGCTTGGAGTATTAACAAGAAGTTTTTCTGCAATGAAAGCTGTAAAGCAACATCTGCACCCATGCCTCCAAAGGCAACAAAGCCATAAGACATATTTGCTTTCACGTGAAATCAAAGTGAACAGACTGATGAGGGCAGGTATACACTTCACCCACTCACCTTATCAATTTGGCATTCCATACAGACAAAAATGCCAGAATAAGACCTCCATTACTTCTCTCCTTTGCACTTGGAAGTTCCCCGACAGTGCAAAACACTTCTCTGGCTCCCTCCTTCCTTCTCATGAGGCAACACAGGCCACACAACACCAGCGTATTAAAAACACAATCCTCTTGTGCCACGGCCTTATCACAGACTACAGCAAGTTTTACCTTGGAATCAAGTGCCAGAAATGGCTACTAGAAGTTAAGCACTGTCAGGCTACCTTATACTGGCAAGTCTGACCAACTCAGTCAGTACATAAACATAAAAGCAACCCCAAAACCTTCCAGTGCTTCACTAGAAAAATCAGTGCCACTGCCCTGCCCCTCTGACCAGCATCATCATTTTATCTACAGAGCCAAGAGCAGTCGCATGGAATATCGACTGCCAGGGAGCCTGCAGAATTTTGCAAAGTTAATGTGGTGTCATTCCAGTCACCACACAGCCCCCCAGCAAGGCAGGGCTGTCAGAGCTTGCAGATGGGTGCTGTGAGGACCCAAGAGCAAGCCCCAACTGCCTGCACAGTTTTTCTCACCAAGTTTTAACAGGCTCAGTGAAGTATGACATTGGAGATAAGTAAGGTCAGTCCTGATTTTCCTGCCACAGTATGCAGTCTACCAGAGTCACAGAACAAGTTCTGCTGCAAGCAACTACATGATCACCACAAGCTCTTCACTACAAATTAACATGAGTGATTTCAATTACTGCTGGATTTGCACACTGGTCTGCCCATTAGACAGTATTTTGCAGAAATATCCTTATCCAGGAGCTTCAGTCCGCACACACAGATGCCAGTTTAAGACTGAAGCTTACAACAGTCACATCTCCTGCCCCGTTCTTACTACTGCCCTTTCTACCCCTCAAAAACCTGCACATTTAGTTTAGAAGGCTACTACCTAGTAGCTTGTCTTTACATGTGAATTAACTTTTTGGAGTATTGTGTTCCTAAGGGTTAAGCGTGAGTTTTTAGTGATATTAAGTCATGACAGACCAGCATCTCATATGTCTGAAGGGAAACCAGGTTTCATGGGTGAGATTTGATAAACCACTTACTGACACACCAGTCACAGCTAAATGCTAGTGTCCCTAGCAGACCATGTACCAAGCAAGAAGCCCAGCCTATTTATTGCTTAGTAAAAAAAAAAAGCTTGGTTTACCAAGACTGTAACATCTGAAAAGTGAACTTTTTCAATCAAGCTTTAATTTGTATTAGATCCTTGCTTTTATAAGCTATTATGCGCTGCATTGTCCTTTCCATCAACATGTTTTTACATATTTCTCCCCTAGACCCTGTGACACAAACCAACAGGAACATTCCCATGCATAGCAGTTTATACCCAAACAGAAAATATCTGAACTAGGAGCTAAGCAAATATGACATCTCTTTAGAACAATTCCACAAAGGCAAGATACTCGAGATGATTTTTACACTGAATGGCTGTGTTTAGAGAGCCTTAAAGCCTTTTCTGAACACCTAAGCAGCCTCATTTTCCACAGTACCAGCCATTAGGCAATCAACACAGTAGCCACATACCTGCAGCTGTCAGCACTTTATTAAAACTGCAAGATTAACATTAAATTCCTGGGCTGTCAGTTACCCAAATATTCATTATAACCGGGCCCAGTAAACACCAGAGTAAGTTCTGCCCTTTGCACTGTTTTAAAGCCTCGCACAGCACCTTTTTGTCATTCAGAAGCAGAATGGGCGAGCTGCTCTTTGGCGTGTCTGAACTCACTATCAGGAAAACCCCGGTACTCTTTCAGATAGTTCTCATCTTTGCTAGTCTCAGCACAAAGATCCTGTTTTACTAAAACCCCTCCTTGATTTCCGTCCATCGACCTCAGCATACCAGCCCAGCCTCTTTCCATTCACCACTTGCATACTTTGGGGGATGGGAGGACCACAGATGTCTGGAATATACAGAGTGTCAGAACAATGGCTGCTCCATGAGAAAGAGATCAAGAGGTAGCTGATTACAAAGATCAACACTGCTATTCCTAAAGTCACAAGTTGCCCATAGTACCTTTAAAGCTCGTCCTTTCTTCCCAGAAGGGATAATCTTCAGTAGATGGCTTTTGCAAAGAGATTCAAATAGAAACAGCCCAGCATCCTAAAACGTGACAGTTTTAGCTAGGGATGAATTTCAGATTTTGCTAGATTTAAGAAACCCCTGTTCCAGGAGCGGCTCCTCATGCACAAAAGATACCAACTCAATTTTTCAGCGAAAAAAAAACCTTAACATCTTGAGCTCCCTGTTCCACGGGAATCGGAAACAAACGTCCTATATCCGACTGTGAGTAACAGCGAGTAGTTTCACACACCTCAGCAGTTTGGGGGAGGGGGGGGTGCAGCGCTGCAGAAGCCGCCGCCGCCGTCCCTATCTTCTCTTCCCCGTGCCTCTCCTTCCCTGCAGAAAGCACTCGCAGCTGCCCCCTTGCAAATGGGCTGTGCA
>WUAM01000107.1:26809597-26844515 GCA_024336885.1 Actenoides hombroni | reverse complement strand
TTCGCCCCTCGAAAGCCGGAGAAAAGCCCCCCAGAGTCCCAGTCCCAAGTCACTCGCTACGAGACTCCGGTCGCGTAGGTGTAAAAAACTTCAATCTGATTGCTCCCCAGCTCTAGTGAGCTTCATTTCGGTGACACCCAGATTCTGCCGGGTGTCATAACCTCTCCAGCAAATACGCATGCAGCTAAAACCCAAACCCCAGAAGGCAACAGATTAGTTATCTCCCGCTGACTGCGGTGACCGTGATTAGTTAATTACATTCGGTGCAAACAAACTCGTCCCCCGCTCTCTTCTCCCTCCTATCACTAACGGTGGTCTGCAGCCCACCGGCGAGCCACTGCCTCCCCCCCCCCGCCCGCAAAGGAAAAGGGAAGGAAAGAAAAAAAAGGCACTAAAGTGCTGCGGCCTCGGCTGCCAACACAGCCGGGAGCGGAGACCCGCCGAGAGCTGGGTGGGCGGCGGAGACTCGCCTTCTGCAGATCCCAGCAACCACCCCCTCGCCCCAGGACGAGCTTCCCAAGAGACACCTCGGGAGCTGCAGCTGCCGCCTCTCCCGCGACCACGCAGCTGTCCCGACCTCCCAAAACCACGAGCCCTCGCCTCCTTTCCTGCCTCCCCACCGCCACCCCCCCCCCTCCGGTCCCGTCCTTCCCGCCTCGGCGCCAGGCACACCCTGGACCCCCCAACGGCCGCGGGACGCAGCGTCCGCTCCCGCCCGCCCCGGGGCACCGGCGGCTGCTGGAACCCCGCCGAGGCTCGCCCCAAGTTCCCGCCGGAGAAACTGACACTAACGTTGCAGGGAGGCGAGAGCGCAGGGTGCCCCCGGGCTCTGGCTGCTGCTGCCGCCCGGGCTATCCTGGTCCGGTCCGTCTTTCCTTCCTCGCCCCCTCCCTCCGCCGCCTCCTCCTCGCTCGGTTCGTTGTTCACAGCGGTGCCCCCGTCGCTGATCCTCCCGGGCGGCGACCGTAGGAAGCGGCGGCGTTAGTCCCTTTACTCCGAGCGCCGCTGCTGCTCCTACCCCCGAACCGAGCGAGAGGCTTAAAATGGCGTCGCTCACAAGGAGGTTCTTATAGTGAGCGGCAGGCTCGCATGTATCCTGCCGCCGCGGCCGGGCCCAGCGCGCAGCATTCCACAGGCACCCAGTGCACAGGGCAGGGGGAGGAGAAATAGTGCCCGGCTCCCAGGGCGGAGGGAGACAGAGAGCAGTAGCGGCGGGAAAGCGGCTCTGAGGGGGGAAGGCCGGGGCCGTGGCGGTAGCGGGGGGAGGCAGGACGAGGTAGGGTAGGGCGGGCCAGTGTGAGGTTGGGGCAGGACAGCGGAGACACCTTGTTCCGGAGGTAGGGGAAAAAAGAGCCGAGTTCTCGGCTGGGAGCGAAGTTGCTGCCTGAGGGTGGAGTAGAGGCGGCGAGGGAGGGGGTGCAGCGGAGGGGATTTAGTCCCCCTTGGAGGGGAGGGGGCGAAAGGCGAGCGTGCCCTCTTACTACCCTTTAATTGGCCACTTTGTGCTGAGGAGTTTATTATTTTATTACGGTTATTAGTATTAAACGCGCTCCATCAACTGTAGCCAAACTCCGTCCTTTTAAGCGCTCCTCGCCAAGTCGGCGGAAAACCAGCCCCAGCGCCCGCCGCCCTAGCGCCTTGGCCCGGCCCGGGGCAGCCCGGGAAGGTGGCGGCTGGGCCCGCTCACGTCGGCGGAAACGCTGCTCCGCTCTGCCCTTGTCAATATTTGTCAGGAAGCAGTTGCCAAGAAAGTCTGTCGTTATGCAATTTAGTTTCTGTTTGGTTTTTTTTTTATGGAAGAAGCGAGCTTTCCTCCCCCCGCCATCCCAACACCTCCTCCTCGCCTGCCCCTCGCTTTTTCAGGGAGCCGTAAAACCAGGAAAAGCCTCCGAATTGCACAAGGGTTTTTCGCAGCGTGTGGAGGCGCGTCCGTGGCAGCCTCTGCCTCGGCGTGCACGGGCTTGCACGGCAGAATGTTTTTGCAGACTTTCTGCGTGTAGCGTCTTGCCCTGGCAAAGTGTGTTTGGCGAACGGGGGAGGGGGGGAAACGCCGAAACAAAAACCACTCACTCACCCCTCTACATTTGATAGGGGTCGTCTATACCAATGTGTCTGCGTAAAACATCCATTTCTAATGAAAGAGGGATTTTTGTGGGTTTTTTTTTTTTTGTTGGTTGGTTGTTGGGGTTTTTTTCCCCCAGTATAAATTTTCTTTGGCACTAGCAGATGTTGGGGGTTCAATTCTTGCTCCTGCAGCCTCTCATTCCCCCCCTAGCCTCCAGCTTCTGGGGTTCTGGCAGCGGGGAGATGTGCAGTTCACAGGAGGGGCCACCTTTGTACCTGTTTCTCCACTGACAACAGTGTTTTCAACGGGCTCTGAGTTTCTCCTTGGGAAGTTATGCTTAAAGAATTTATTTATTTTTTTTTTCTGTTGATTTATTGAGTCATACATAGTGTTAGACTAAAGGAGCCTCTTCCACAGTGCTACTTAGTTTTCACACCAACTACCTTTTTGAATCAGCACTCTTTAAAATCAGATTTTTTGTTTTAAAATGGGGAGGCAGGGAATAACATAGGGCTTGCTGCACACAAAAGGCTCCCCAGCCCTGGCAGGTGGATCTGGCATGGGTGGCAGCGGGCACAACCCATTGGGACAAGATCAGGGGAGGGGTCCTGAGTCTGCAGGTTAGCTGTCACCACAGAAATGGCTCTGGGGAGGCAGTGGTGATAAAAAAATTCCTTGTTTCCTTCTGGTTGCAGGGCAGATCACAGTCACCCACTGGGCAGCATCCCTGTGCAGTGGGCAGCCTCTGGTTGAGTAAATCAATGAAATGCCACCTGGACAACCCTGAGGTCAGAGGTTCAAGAAATACAGCTTTGCTTGGCGTGCTGTTTTTGCTTAGGACAGTTGTCTATTGTAGCAACACTGGCCAAGCAGAAGGCAAGAACGAGGGCAACCGTCAGCAAGAGTTGACAAAGCAAATCCTGCTGGATCGGGCAGTGCACTCATCACCTTCCAGGGCAGTTACTTGGTGCAGCTATGGGCAGAAGGACCTCGCCATTTTCGATACCAGAAGTTTGATTCCAATTTATGATAAGAGTTAGAGAAAGTATTCCTGGAGATTGGTTTGGGCATTAAAAAAAAAAAAGAAAAAAGAAAGGAAAAAAAAAAAGGGGGGGGGGGAAAGGGTGTAGGGGGAAGAGTTAATTTCTTTGTCCACCTCCCTTTCTCAGCTGCCTTCCTCTACAGCCTCTGGAAAATCAACTCTGCCTCAGCTTCACCCTCTGTAAAATGGGAATAGTAACACTGACAGACCCCTCCTTTGAGATCCCCGGATCAAAGGTACTCTCTAAGTTCAAAGTGCTGTTTCCATAGGGCATTATAGCCAAATTCACTATAAGCAATTCCATTGGGTACTTGATAACAACAGTGGAATCAGCCAGACGCTCTTGACGCATTGCACGGTCCCAGATACCTTTCAGAGCCTCTTTGTGCACCATCCCACCCCCTGAGGGCCGCAGGGATGGGGCTGGTGGAGCCGGGATTTAGCAGGAGCGGGCCGGGTATGGGCTGTGGCTCTGCTTCTGGCCCCTGAACTGTGGACCGCTTTGCTTTTTGACCAGGCGAGGACAACTGGAACTAGCCCTTTTAAAAACAGGTTTAAAACATATATATATCTCTCTCTATATCTATAAAAATTTCCTAAGACCTTTAGTACATAATGCTAAACTCTTGCTGATTTTTGGTTGCTTTACTCTTGCATGGTTTGTTGTCATTTTCAGCTGTATTTGTTTCACTGCCAAGTGGTTAGGATGCTTTCGGGTGTAGGCACATTGCTAATAGGAATTTTGGTTCATATTAGCTTTGCAGTTGTTAGCTGTAAGGGAGCTAACCCTTTTCTAAAATTTCACCTTTTGAAAAAAAGAAATCTACCCCAGGAAAACTAGGAAGTTAATAGCTGGAAGTGTTGCAATTGTGATTAACTTGTAATACTGTTCTTTCAATTATAAAAATAAATGTTGTACTGCTGTTTTTTTTCTGAAATATAGCGTGTTACAGTCCACTCTCAAAACAAGAGGAGTAAATGTTATCTTGGATATTACAGTGAGGGGCTCCTTGAGTAAATTCAGAAACAGTCCAGTTATTCTACTTTTTTTTCCTCCTCCCCCCCCCCCGAAGTACTGAGTGTGTACTGCAGCTTCAGAAGTTTCCTTTGAGCTCTTTTAGACTTTAATAGGTTTGTTTTGGTGGCTGTTTGCTAGAGGAGTACACTGCAGACATTATTTTTTTTTCAAAAGGTCAAGCAGTCTGCTAACATGTCCATTGTGTATCGCGGCAGTAAGAAATCCTCAGTGCAAAGGAAAGCTTCATGGTTAAATTTTAAAAGATAATGATTTAAATCTTTTTTTTGTTAGCCTCCCTTTTTTTTTTTTTTTTTAACACCCTTAGCACTGCTTTTGGAGAGTCAACTTTTCACTGGGTAGAAAGCAGGAAGCTCATTAATTAAAAATAGCAAATAGCTAAAGGTAAACTTAGTTGGTCACCTTGCCTTCTGAAACCCTGGTGTTTAGCTGTGTTTGTAAGGAACAGAGTAACGAATGAGTAGCTATGGAACAGATACAAGGACAAAGCAAAATTACCCATTACGGAAACATCGAGGGCTCTGGGCCTGAATCTTTGATTTCCCATATGGATCTTAAAAACATACACATAATTGGCTTCTAACTGTGCATTCTCTAGGAACATATTCAAGAACAAACTACGGATATTTTTTTCAGACACTGACTCAATATATGTTTATTTGTCAGAAAACAAATAATTTTGATCCTCTAAAATAAAAACAGAAAAGGAATCTTATTCCAGCAAAGTGAAGTTGTAATGTGTTAAAAAAAGTCACATATTTTCACTTTCATACAGGAGTGAAGGGGAAAAGAGGAGAAACGCTTGCAGTATTTAACCACTCTGAGGTACAGGACTCATCAGTGTAAATTCTGCCTTGTGCTCGAGACCTATAGTTTATTACTGCACATCAGAATCTTTGCTGTGTTAAAACAATTAGCTGTGCCATTCAGGCTCAGTTTTAGTGCGGGGAAAAAACCCACAATTGTTCTTTATGGGCAAAAAAGAATTAGCCAAACGTGAAATACTGGTGAGATTTCACTTTTCTCAAGAATTATGAAAAAAAATAAATTATGTGAGCGTGTAACTCTGGGTCATTCCGAAGGAAAGAAAGAGCCTACAAATTATTAATAAATTAGTATAGAAGATGCTGATCAAAACATCTTGTTAACTGGCTGGAATTACAGAAATTTGAGTAATCTATAAATGTTGCTTCGAGCATCGGAAATAGAATTGCCATTTACCACCAGCTGGTTTGTTTATTTTTCTTGAAGTTACCCTTTCCCTGTGTTCCTGTTTTGGATATGTGCAATGTGCCTTAACTCTTCCCTCATGAATTCAGTCCATGGGAATGCCTGCAACAGTTTAACTTTTATTTATCAGGTATGCTTCAGGAACTGAAAAAAAAAGTCTCCAGCTGATGTAGCAGCTGAGGCATCACACATCAGAATATCTGATTACTGGCATATTAAGCAGGGGAACAGAATAAACATGAAGCATTGTATCTCCCAGTTCATATAGGTTAATTACTACTAACCAAGCAAATACCAAAATGGCTTTATAGTCAAAATTTATTGCGTTCCGTGTAAACAGAAATCCACAATATTGATCCTTTTAAAACCGTCACTGCAGCTCTGAAGTTTCCCTGTAAATTTTCTCTGTGTGCCTGTCTCAATGATTATGGGTCTCCTGTTCCTCATTGAAAACAATCGCAGCGGTTGTGTTCAGGCACAGAACCAGAAGCGCAGGCAAAAAGCGTGCCAGTCGCAGAGGTGTGACACCTGCCTCCTTCTTCCCTGACCAAACTCCGTCCCCGTGAAAACCCGGGTTTCTCAGGGTTGCAAGCCTTTAGCTGTCAATACTCTAAATATGTAGCTGGAGTGGTATAGAAAGCTGTCTTGGAAAAGGGAGTTGAAATACAAATGTTGCCTTTTTCCTTCAATAGCTTTAGGCCAAATTTCCTTATGCCGAGTAATTGATTCTAATATGTAATCTTAAAGCACAAGACAGTAAATTATTACGACCTGATTTTTCTGCTCAGACCACTTTTTCTTAATTACTGAAAATGCGAGAGCATCGGGGTAGGAGTCTCATTTGAACAAATCTCCAAACAGGCTGTGCACGGGCTAGGGCTTTGGATTTTCCTTATGCCACGAAAATTTCTCCTCTTCCTCTCCTAGCTGAAAGCCCCGAGCAGCTGTAAACACCTCTGGCTAGCTAGAGACTCGGCTCCCCGAACGCAGTCCGGTCATCTTAAGAACCCACTGGGCAAATGAATTTCAACGACCGGTAATGAAAATTTTCCTTGCAGCATGGAGGTGGTGGCTGTAGCATTTCTGCAGTTCTGGCAGATAAACCCTGCCTTTCTTAACGTCTTGGTTCTCCGTTTCTCACCTGCGTGAGCTACGGGTAGCACCATACTCCAGGCATGTTTACGGACACCATGGAAGAAAGGGTGGGAGCGATGGAGACAACAGCCTAGAAACTCCAACGCCACGACGCGCTTACAGTAGGTTTGCCTTTCCTTGTTCTTGCGATTCGCAGTAAATTTCATTCCAGCTCTTAGAAATCATCATTCTTTCCCCCTTTTTATTTCAAAATGGTTGCATATTTTTCATTCACGAAAAGGTTAAAGGCGTTTCCCCATCGCAGGAGGGATTATCTTACCGGAGGATTCTGGGACTGCAGATGTATACTGCGGCAAAATCCTAAATTCATCGGCAAAAAAAAATCATTTCCAGACCCCAGCTGCTAAAAATAATAGAATTATAGTAAATCATTGATAAGATTAAAACATAAAGCCATTTTTACGTTCCGAAGTGCCCTCAAACATGAGTCTTTTCTCTTAATTCATTTCTTAAATAATGCAAATTTTAAAGTAGCTTTTCTATCCCAAGCACGCAGCGCCATGAAATCGATAATTTTTGATCTTTTGGTTAGTAGGCAACATGGTGAGCTATTGCAGTGACTGCAGGCAGCAGACATGTTCTTGTCAGCTAAAAATTTTCATATTGTTTTTGAGTCCATGGAGATTTGCGGATGGGATACAGCCAGCTCTGGCTCCAGCCTGCGCTTTGCTGGGGGGACATAAACCAGCCCCGCTTTAGATGCGTCTAGAGATATAGATATAGGTTTTAAAAACAAGAAGCATTACTGGATTTTAAACAAAAAATTATGTAAAAAGAATGGCTGGTGTGATTATAATCGCATCATGCAGGGTCCACGGTTTCCATTTAGTGAAATTTCGCAGAGGGCAACTTCTTAAGAACATCCCTGCTGTGCAGAGTGAAAAGCATGAACAAACCAAAGACAGAATTCATCTGTGTTTATATTTTACAGACAATGAAAAACCTACTCTTTGTATGCCTTTTTTTCCACCTTATTATTTCACGAAAACTGCAGCATTTTCCCCGCCCCCACCCGAACACTCACCACCCCAGCACTGCGGTGTTCGGTGTTTCTTTCTTTCTTTTCTTTCTTTTTTTCCACCTCTACTTCTTCTTTTTTGCTTTCACAAATTCTGCACGCGCCATCTTTGTCTATTGTTACTCTTTTCTAATTTCTCTTGCCCATTCTCTTTCAAATCAGCTAATAAACAGAAAGCTAAATGCCCGATCAGTGCTTATATGTTGTAGTCTCCCCATCTTTTTCTTTCTGAGAAATAAAATTAAAAAACAAAACAAAAACAAAACCAAAAAACCGAAAAGCAACCCAAACCAACACCCCACGCCCCAAAAATTCTGTATTACCATAACCTGTTGTATACAGTGGTGATAAAAAACATTATTAACATAATAGCAACAGCTGCAGCCTAAATAGAAGCTATGAGATAATAAATGTGCTACAACAAATTAATTTGCTGCAGGTGCTTGTGCTCTGAACTGCATAACCCAAGTCTGAATACAATTATTATTCCCCCCACATGCTAAAACAAAGTGCAGAGTGAAATGTCCTGCTATTAAAAATACCTTGTTCTGTCCCCTGAATGTTTTCACCATTGGCAAAGAGCGGAAGAAAGGATTTTAAAACCTTAGTAGAAGGCTGTGGCATTTTAAAAATATTTAAAGAGACTTCAAAGTCCTGTCCAGGCTTGAAGAGATAATGTCTGTTTATACATTAATTTGCACCTATTGTCTCTTAACCAGAGCACTATAGGTAACGATGGGCCGAGGTGTTGTATATGCGGGGTTGGCAGGGCAGGGGCTGTAAACATCTCATTAGCAACAAATACATATTTGTATATGTTGATCCTTCCATTTACTTCATTGCAGACAAAAAAAAATTAAAATCTCTTTGCAATTTGGCTTGTAGAATGTGCAGTGAACTAAGCAGGGATTTTTACTGGGGTTTTTTTTTGGTAAATGTTGTGTTTTTGGGAGCCAGTTGCTAGTTCCCTTACAGGCACGCACCAGTAGCACATTGCAGCATTCTTCAGGCTGCAAAGAGGGGAAATTAAATGAAGCCAAGTGATCTCTTTTCATTTGAGCACCATAATGTAAAACTTAAACATGTGCTTTTTCCTCCTGCCACCAACGCCCCCCCCCCCTTTTTATTTTTAGCTGCTCATAGACCTAATTGCCTGAAACCTGGTGAAAAGGCAAAATTAAAGGCTCAGTTGTGCTAACTTTACTGGCTTTTTCATTGCCACAGTATACATGGCTTTCGTGGTTTTTGGGTTTTTTTTCTTTGCAAATGTAATTAGAGAACTTGAGTGTTTCAAAAGATTGATTAGTCTCGTGGAGTAACCTTGAAATGTTCTTTCTGTGATCTTAGAAAAAACCCCAACTGTCCTGCGTATCCTAAGAGAACTAGTCAAACTCATTCCTCACCCAGGACACATTTCCTTGCTTTGGTGTAGCTGGTGGCAGTCAGAGGAGTTGGACGGAAACGCTCGTGCTGGAGCAGGGTGCAGACAGAGAGGTGCACTGAAGCCCTACCAGTTGTGCAACCCTCCTCAGCGGTGGTGGCAGTGAGGATGGTGATGATGAGTGCTTACTCACATGAGCCCGCCTGGGGAAGTAAATTGGATTACTCATGAGAGAGTGTGAGGTTGCACAACTCATCCCTAAGCTAGAATTTGCATGTCTCGCATCCCTTTTACCTGAGGAAGAAAACATATCATCAATTAAGCAAAGATGTATATTCTGTGCTAGTGAAAATGGGTTTGGCTTTAATGCTGCTTTTGTGTCAAACTCTTGTTTTCTGCAACTTCTTTGCATCTACTCCAAAGATCTGATTTTTCAGTTATTAATTGGTCTCGGTCTTCTGTCTGTGTCCGTAGCCATTTGCTCAGAGTAACAACTGGAACATGAATTCCTAAAACTGAGGCATTCATCTCCATAATAGTTGGTGGTGATGTGTCTCCCAGTCATCAGCCAAGGGAGTAAACAGTGGCGTGTTTCTGCGTACGGAGCACGTGGTGAAAATGTGCTCTCTCAAACTTCTGTACAGGTTTGCCCACAGCCCAGTGTCTCCTTTCTCCTGCAGTGAAGCTGATGCTACAGATGAGTGGTGCTTTAGGTTCAGACCCTCAGAACCTCAGCATTGTGCTTATAAGAGGTGTGTTCTCTAGGGATGTTCCTGTTTTGCTGGCAGGCAATTTCAGCTGGGTTATTTAGGCAGCTTGTGGAGGACTCCACACTGTCCCTCGCTCCTGCTAGCGCGGGGGTTTGGAAATGTGCTTTCTGCTGAGCAGAACACCTCACTTGGCATTCAGTAGCAAAATGGGGAGAGAAACCACGGTTGAGCTAAGCCTAGGCAGGAGAAGCACATGTGTTGGAGAACTGTGACTTTACCCAACAAAGCAATTCATGGTGGAAGTCACGGGTTCCTTCATTAAGAAAATATATCCAAATACTTTCGGAGATATTACACCACCTGATTAATTTAACGGGGAGTGGAAAGTAGATACAGCAAGCTGGTTATTTTTCCATTCTAAAGCACTCTTCCCTCACCAAAGAGCAAAAAGGAAGTGGAGATGTGATAGCCAGCTCTGGGGAAGAGCTGTTAGGAAAGTGTAAGACAACCTGTGGAATGCAGATAGAGTGACTGGTGAGTTTTTATTGCTCTGTGTGTGGCTGTAACAAAGCAGAGACTGGTTTTGGGGGGTTTCACGGGTTAATGTGACTCAAGATTAAGCTTTTTTGTGAATGTTGAACATAGGCCTAATCCTGTCAGGTGCTGAGCACTCAATTCAGAAAGCATTTGTTGAGAGTTAAGGAAGGCCAGTGGAACTACCCGCAGTTAAAAAAACAAAAACAAAACCCCAAAACCTCCCAACACGAAAAACCCAGAAATGAGTGATTCTGTTAATTATATCTGGTAACATCTGCCCTTCTGCTTAATTATAAAGGACTTTTTTTTTTATTTGCCTCATCTCAGTTTCTGCAACCTGTGCTTACACAGGCCTTGCTTCTGCAAGTGTGTTCTTTAGCACTGGAAATACGAATGCGTGAGTCTGAAGCACTTCCCCAGGCTGTGCTCATCTGCAGACTCACCCGTTCATTTGTGTGGGTTTTACAATAACGTTTCGTTATTGTTTTGTGTCAATATTTGCTGCTGTGCCGGCTCTGCCTTTTTCCTTCCACCCACCTTTCTCCTCGTGCGCGTGCTGCCAGGGAAGTGTGGTTTGACTGAAACCATTCCAAGAGATATTTGCCCGTTTACGGCAGCATTGCTGGGTATCTTTTGTCAGGTGATGTCCACGGGGCTGGAGGGGAGGCAGGACACGGACACATTGGTACCCAAAGGGTCCCTGCAGCCCATCCCCAGCCAGTCCAGAGAGGGCTGTGCCACATCTCAGGACACAGGTGGTGTGTGCCTGGAGGTTTTTGGGCTGAGACATGGGTTCATGATTTCTGAGCTCTTTTGGACAAGTCGGGCTCACTCTCCTCACACCAGGTACCTCCAGCACAGGGGGATGGCTTGCAAAGTGTGCTTGGGCGAAGGATTTAACGCTTGGCACCCAAACCCCCAGGAGCAGGGGTGGGGAAAGGGCTTTGCCAACAGATAGATTTATTCCTGTGCTGTTTGTGAAATTCTACAAGGGCAGAGACAAAGCTGCTGTGGTTTCTGAGGAAGCCCTAGTTGAGAGGGCTGGGTTCACAGCTATTTCCTTCTCACAGGCTTCTTCCCTTGACCTCCCAGTGTTGCCATGCTTGCCTTTCTCAACCATCAGGTTCCTGCTCCCATTTAGAAGCCACAGAACTTCTCGAATTATTTTTCTGAAGCCAGTGAACTCCACTGCACAGCCAGGCTGCTCTCCCACATACGCAACTTGGTGAGGCTTCCTGATGCGGTTGGTGCCCGGTCCGAAAGGCACTGGAATATGGCTGAGCTTGTGCTGCGGAAGGAAGAAAGAGCTGGTTGGGAGGCCTGCTGGGGGAGGGATTGGCAGTGGGAACAGGAATAAAAACCCATCAGGAGCAGGGGGGATGTCAGCTGCCAGCACAGTTTCCTTTGAAGATCTCCACAACCGGAGGGAGGATCGGGTTGCCAGCAAACTCTCTCTTCCCAAAACTTCCTGCCCCTAAAAAAAGGCGAGTGGAGCACAGGCTGCCAAGGGCCTTTTCTGGTCGCCCCCTCACCCTGCAAGTCTCCCATCCTGCCACCGCCACCAGAGAAGGTCCTGCAGCAGGGCCATAGTCCCCGTAATGGCTCTGCTGTAGCTGGACCGAGGGGCAGGGCCACGTGCCTTGTCCACGTAACTCGCTAACCTGCTGCGTTTAGGGCACAGAGCATTCTTTTGGGGGTACTGGAAATGGCCATTAGCTGGGGGGTTATTTTCTCTCAAACCCATTTGTTTCAAACATATTGTCACGCCTGGGTAATGAGCAAGTGTCACCCCTCTATGTTGTTTTGTTAACTCTTAGGCTGTGTTATTCAGTGAGTGACTGTACGAATCACGGGGGGAAAAATGGGAGAGGGAGTGCATTTCTAAACAGGTGAGAATGGGCGGCAAAGAGTGAAAAATAATGACTTTCTGGTATGAATTTTCAAATTAATGAAGGCTTGAGCAAGAAGGAAGAAGAAAAGCTTCTGGCGTGGACACGGTTAAACGTGAGTTTCACGTTTTTGCAAAGTACAGATGATCTGAATCTGTTCATTATTTGAAATTCATGAAATTTGAAAGTCCTGGGCAAGATGTGTAGAAACTGATACGGACTTTTAGGATTGTCTCTCAAGACCTTTCTACACCTACATTCTGTTGCTTTTCCTTTCATCCTCTTGTCAGTCAATACTTAACCCTTTTGGATTCTGACCTTTTGATAGTTTCAAGGCTTGATACAGAGCTGATCAGATAGTTAAAAGGATATTCTTGCATATTTTCACAAATCAAAGCACGCTTGGTTTACTGTGATTTGCAGGTTAGATTGTTACACGTACACAGGAGCTGGTTCACCGAGGCACCAAGTGTCTCCAAATCTTCCCTAATTTGTTTCACAAACCTTGATTTATTTGAAAATTCATCCCAGATATTTGCTGGTTTTTATTCTGAATCAGAAATTTAAAAATCCCCCCCATATCAAACCACGAAGTGTAAAAGTTTTGGTGTGATTTGAGCAGTCACTGAGACCCCCTAAACAGCCTAGGGCAAATAGTTAGAAAATGAGCATATGAGGCTGCTTAGTGATCACTGAGCTAGAATTGTAAAAAATCCTCTAACCTAAATGGTAGTAAATGCATAAAACAAAGTCAAAACGAATCCAAATGGTAGTAAATGTGTAAATAATGACTAAACAAAAATACTCCACCATCTCTACACATTTAAAACATTTCTAAGGGTGTAGCAGTCTCAGGCTCATAGTAATATCCTTGACTGTTGTCTCATTTCACGAGTATAAGGAAACTGTCGTAGGAAAGGTGACAAGAAGACATCTTGCTGGAACTGAGAACCAAAATGAAACAGCTGTACATCAGAGAGAGAATCTGAACCGACAGAATGAATGAACGTGGCGAGTATTTTTTCTTGCTTATGGGTGGAAAAGCCAGCGAAGCCTCTGTTTTAATGTGATCATAAAAATCATCTCATGGGGGCTGTGTGACGGACGGTAAATGTTTTCCTTTCAGTACCTCCACCTGCCGTCTTGTGAGGTGGCCTCAAACCATACTGGGGACAGGAGGGCATCGGTGTAGCGAGAGGCGGGCAGAGCCCAAGCTCCCATTTCGGTATGATTGCTGTTATGTGTGGGGTTATTCTTTAGCAGGTATATTGCAGCAGCTCCTCGGGAGCTCGGGTAAGAACGGTCACCCTGTTTTTTCAAGGCAGAGTGTGGGCATTGCCGAGGTGCTGTTGGTGCTCTGGAAAGCCTGTGATGGATGGAAACAAGTGACATGCAGAGGGTGGGGAGACAAGCACCGTAATTATAGGTGGGGCTGGTAGCATTACCTGTTATTAAGGGCTTGCCTGACACTTCCCATTTTAAGACCTGTTTTTGGTGGTTTGTAACTACTTGGTAAACTTTAACCATTTGTCTTTCACTAGACTTCTGTCCTTGGCTGCCAGTGCTGCTCAGTTGGTGTTAACAGGCTGATTTATTTCAGGCTCGGGGAATGGCAGGTTTGGGGCTGAGAGCACCAGCTTTATAAAAAATGCTACAAGATTTTATCGTTGTGCCTTTCACTGTTTATCTGAAATAGAGACTCCAATATGATAATGTCAGCCCGTTTCCTTGTTCTCCCCATCTGTCTGTCTGCACCCATCTGGGAGCTCTTGTCATAGATTTATATTTCTGTCCTGCATTTGTAGAGAACCTTGCGCAGACTGGTGCTGGTCCATGACTGCTTTACCTATAAGCAACAGCTGTGCCCCAAAATACTCTGGTTTTGCTCAGAACAAATGCTTCTGGGGGGCAAAATAATACTCCCTTTCCAGAAATCCTTCATGGTCTCTTCCTTATTGATTGTGACTCCCAAATTGCTTACCTTTCCCCTCACACTTGCGTGTTTCATATTCAAACAGGAGGGGCTTTTCTTGTCAACAACAGCTCCTTTTAGTAAATGCTGTTTCTAAAAATAAAAACTCTGTTTTTCAGGCAATGTTTAAACAGAGACACCGTGCTGTTCGGGGATCGAGCCGAGCAAAAGCTTATTCCTCTACCTGCTTGTTTGAAAGCGGCACAGAGAGGAAGGGGAATGAGGCACTGTGTTCATCTTTCTGCTGGAAATGCAGAACAGAGGACCAAGGTTCTTTAAGATTGTTATACTAAGTCAATATGACCTTTCCCTTTGTATTTCACTTCCTTTGATTGACTTGAAATTGGACAAAGCACCCTGTTCAAGACTTCTGAATTTCTTCAGCAAAGGTTGGTGTTTTCGTCTGTAAGGGGAACGTTGTTTCAGCAGCAATTTTTGTGTTACCCATAAAGCCTCACAGGCCAGCTCAGTCACCTCCTTTATAGTCAGTATTTATTTTTCACCCCCATTAAACCAGAGCTGACAAAAAATTACATACTTTGGCCTTTTAGAATAAATGCAAAAATCACTGGATTCACATTACAACACCAAGTTCTTAACATTGTGCTTTCTTTACCTGCAGCCCAATCCTGCAAAGTGTTTTGGGTTCTTTTGCTTCAGTTTTAATTTCAATTACGAGCATTTTTTTCTCCCAGCAAAGTGAAGATCCCTGACACTTGCAGGATCTGTCCCTACTTTTAACCAAGTTAATGTGAAAAAAGTGAATGTCTGAAGCTGTTCCTCCTGGGATTAAAGATGGTTTGCTAAACGCAGACCTGTGTTGTCTCCTTGTAACCTGGTTACGGACCGTGTAATCTATGGCACACTTTTAGAGTGTAATCACATGGAAAAGTCCTTGGCCAAAAAAAGCAAGCAAACAGCACTAGATCTCAGCAAACCACAAATGTGCTTCAAGATCTGAGTGTGGGCAGACCCAGGAGCTGACAACTATGCCATGCATCCTTCGCAGGGTAATTTTCTGCTGATTTAAAAAAAAACCAACAAAAAAACCCCAAACAAAAAACAAGTGAGCAAACAAACAAATGACCACACCCTCTAACAAATCTGATTTGATTTCAGATCTTCATGTGGCTGTGATTTGTGATTAATTTATTCTTTCCTTCCCGGGTGGCCTCTACTGGCTTTCAATGATGTAGCAAAACACATCCCCCTGCCTTTCTACCCTCCCCATCTTTCTTTTCCCTTTTCGGCCTGTACTCTTTACACACAAGCACAGAACTCCTGTGGGGGTCAATGGGAGTATATTATGCAGGGATTGAGAAGTGAATACAACTCTGTCTTGCTGGTGTTTTTTCCTCAGATCAGGTGGAAAGATGGTGTTTGCAGGACATGGTTTGCTGGCACTGTGCCAGGCTCATGCCAGCTGCTGCAAATACATGGTAATAAGCCTATTTCTATGCGAAAGAGCTTATTGCTAATAATTTCTGTCAGCTTCTAAGAGATTAGCATTTGGGTTGGGTTTTTTTGTGTTTTTTTGAAATCAGATGTTTACAAAAAATATTTTATTTTATTTTTTTAACGCAGGGATTTAATGCAGTGCTAATAGTTATCAGCTCCATCTGACTCATCCAGCCCGGAAACCAACTTGTGTTGGTTTCTAATGATAAAAGCTAAAGTAAAAGACAAAATTAAAAACATTTCCCCCAATAACTTGATTTTTTCCTCCTATCTGGAATTAATGTGAACAAATTTCTTCTATAAGAAGTGGAATCTGCAAATAGCCATGAGGTCACCATTTGGGTTCTAGGTGCGTGCTGCTGGGAGGGGGCACCAAACAGTGGGTGAACCTGCTAGGATTCAAGAAGACCTAAGTCAAATTCTTCAACAATCGTCAGCCCTAAAGGGATGGTCTCACCACCTGATGCATAAGGGCACTGTTGAAGAGCCATGTTTTGCCAGAGTATCCATTTTGAGCTGTTCTAGTGAGATGCAGTGACTAGAGGCATGGTAGGAGATGCTGTAAACGTCCCTCTGAGCATTAGATGATCTCTGCTCCTTTTCTTGTGGTGCTACAGCACTTTTTGGTTTTGGTTTTTCTTTTTCCTAAACAATAAAGAGGAAAATAAGGAAAAAGAAATAAGTGGCTGACACCAGCCTGGTTTCCAGGTAACATATATCTGTATCACAGAGCAGGCATCAGAGCTGGCGTAGGCCATCAGAGGGCCCTGGGGGCTAAAGTGTTCATAAAGACCAAAACCTACCAGAAGCTGGTCTTTCTTCCATGGCAAGGCTGAGAGGGATGGAAGAACCTGAATTTCTTGCTGATCCTATGTGTGGCTAGACAGGTCTTCACCAGCAATCTCATGTCTTTCATGAGCTTGAAATCCACATTAACATTTTAAAATAACAAGCAATAACTGTGTGAGCTTCCAGGCTTTCCAAAAGCCTATTTATAGCCTCATATACTGAGAACTAAATTCCTACATACGCTGCTATCCCCAGCTGATTTTATTAGGTGTGTCTTTGTTGGATCCCCATCCCCAGATGATGCTTCCCATTCTAGAGGGACCTCTTTGCTCTCTGTCTCTCCTCTAGAGAAGATTTGCAAGAGACAAATCTTTGTTCAGGAGGGAAGTGCCAGATTTATTCCTGGGCTGTATGGTGGAAGAGAGCTGGCTTTATTTCTCCATTCAGACCTGCCTTAACTCCTTATCATGCCCAGCAATATAGTATCCTATATTCCTGAATTCCTTTGGTATCTCACCTAGCATAGCCTATGACTATCCACTGAAACATTCTGTTTGGAAGGAAAGTCAACGAAAGCATCTCTAATGCTTCTGTGGGGGTGCCCCAGTTAAACAGATTTTCTGGAACAAGGGAAGAAAAAGGAAAACTCAGAGTGGGCTTGATGGACTTATGCACTAGGAGGTCAGGGGTACTGCTGTGCTTAACTCATCTCATCCTCTTCTAGGAGGAACCTAATCGCAATTTTTAAATTACCAGGAAACCTGGCAAAGCCTTTGGGAGGTTCTTCTTGTAGTCAAACATCAGCAAGTCTAAAGTCTAGTCTGAACTTGTCCAGTTTCAACTTGCAGCTTCTGTGTGGTGTTACACCTCCGTCTTCTGTACCGCACAGCCCAACATGCAGCTCTGTTCTTACAGACTGATCAAATCCAGTCCTTCATTTCCTCGGCAACAGAAAGTGTCAACCTTTTGTTCTGCGAGGCTGAATGTGGCACATCCACATGGCTCACTCACACAGATGTGAGTTAGATCCCCACCAAAGAGATGTACAGACCCGAGATTTCTGCTCCCTGGCAGTTCCCCAGAAGTGGAGTCACACCCAATAGACAGGTTGGTTTCACAAAGTGAGTCTGCCTGGTTGTTAGCATTGGCAGATGGGCTTAGGGCTTCACTGGGTGAACCAGGGCCAAAATACAAAATGCTGCCCAAGGTTCTCCCACCCTTGTCTTAGAGACTTGGTCTTTTGGCCACCTCATCTCCTCAGGGACTGGTACATTCCTGGAACCATACAAGGTGAGGTTGTCTGGGGGTCTGAGCAACCTGATCTAGTTGCAGATGTCCCTGCTCACTGCAGGGGGGTTGGACTAGATGGCCTTTAAAGATCCCTTCCACCCCAAACTAGTCTGTGATTCTGTGATTCTGTGATTCTATTATGATTCTATGGTTCTGTGATTCCATGATTCTAGGATTGTAGGATTCTAGGACCAGGCTGTCATTGCTTTCCAGGACAAAGTCTCTGATTCTATAATGACCTCCTGCAGTCACACCTTCTTTAGAAAACATACTGTTGGTTTACTAATAGCTCACCCTGCATCAGTAACCTCTCTTTCTTCACCCCTAGTTTTTGTGCCATCTGCCAACTTCATCAGCAAGGATTTTATATTTTCTTCAAGGTCACTGATAAAAATGCAAAGTAACTCTGCTGGTTTTAATAGCAGAATGGACCCGTGGGACTGCCCCTTGTATCCTGCAAGTTCTTAAAAAAATGTGGGTTTCTTACTAGATCAACCACAAACTCTCCCCAAAAGCAGGCTGCCTAGGAAATGGCTCCTGTCACCATCCCACTGGTATTCCAGAGCACAGCTCGACTGCACGGGGAGAAGAGATTTGCGCATATTGAATTCACTGTTACTGCTTTGACAAATCGTATAATCCCTCAGAGCTAGTTCCTGCATAATCACTTCTGTATGTTTTTACTGACCTTAGAAACAGAACTAGAGATAAGAATAGTTGAGAAGATGGAAGACAGCTTACCAGATCCTCCTCTGCTCCTGGCTGATCCGGGCTGCCTGGAAACCCTTCAAAGATGTGCTCCAACTTCCAGTGTTTTCTTCAGTTTTGTAGTGAGAGGGACACCCTTTTAAAGGTGTGGGCTAAAAGAAGGATGTGTTTCGAAGGAATAAAAAGGAAGAAAATGCATTTTTATTTAGCATAACAGGCCAAGCAGATATCTCTGCGTGTGTTTTAGTCACGGTACAGACAGATCCGGCTGTATGATGCTTTCATGCATCCAGTGCTATTTAGAGGGAGTCAGGCAGGGCCACAACCCCAGACAGATGGAATAATTCGAACGATCAGCTGAAATGGGAGCCAACATTATCTGATTTGAGACATTTTAATGCCTTGTCTTCAAGAGCTTGAATTAAAATTGTGATGACTTCACGTTGCCTGCTCCCTCCGATTAAGCATTTTGCAGAACTCTGTTCACGTTGTGCTTACTTGTCAGGGAGTATCTGTGACTTCTGCCCTTCCCAGCATGTTCTCAAGAAGAATATGTCTCCTTGACATACCCAAGTGTTAGCAAACCAAAGCTTGTAGAAGTAACTATTCTTTATTTTTTTTGGAGTTCTTCTCCTTCCACTTCTTTCAAGCATGGGTTTTTTATTTGTCTGTGTTTCTAGATTCTCAGAAGCAGCCAAGTCGAAGCAGCGAGATCTGCGTTTTCCTCTCAAGGTGAGGGTTGCCTGCTGTATCACACATGGCTAACGCCAGTGAAACCTCAGCTAATGAAACTGTGAGAGTGTCAAATGCATTTCATGTCTTTCTTTGAGAGGAATATAATGGTGCTGCTTGAAGGCTCTGCAGACATTAAAGGCCGTTCATGTGTTAGCAATATGGATCCTGTGCCGTGCTGCGCCTTCTGGCTTGGTGCCGTAAAAGCTTTTGTAACATTTTCAAGTGTTACAGCATGAAGAAATCTGAGCAACTGCATTGACCAGAGTCTGTCAACAAGTTATCTGAAAAACAAGAGCCGGGTTCTCACATCAGATTGATGCAGTTATTACCACAGCATATAACATGCCCATATAATATACAGGGCACACACTCAATATCTGCTGCTAAAAATGAGATTTAGTAACAACATATACTTTATTTTTCACACTGCAGTGAGTGTGCACCAGCGGGCAATTTTATGACTTTGAGAGAGCAGTGAAAGCTGGATAACACGTTTGGTTTTTTGAATGTCCATATGTACTTCTCCCCAGTATGTGCTATGTCTGTTCCAGTACCTAAATGCTAACAGACATGGCAGAGCAAGGGGAAACCACTGAGATATCTTGTGCTCTCCGTAACAAAAGGTTATTAAATGGCATTCGGCTAAATCACACTCTTTAGGGACCACCCAGCTATTTCCAGTGCTGTTGTATACCTACAGCTGGTATTTTTGCAATATATATGCAGATGCATTAAGTAAAACTGAACTGTAATTGTGGAGGGCCACACACCAGAATACACTGTGTTCTTTTGTTTATTAACTTAAAGAGATCCCAGCCTGACTAAACATGATTTTTTTTTTTCCAGTGGTTTGCCCATGATGAATGCCTCAGAGAGGTTCTGCTATAATTTAATTTATTATAAGCAATGTCATTTTATCAGTAGCACACCACATGTATTGCCTGCTCATTTTCTTAAAGTCTAATTAACCTTCAATATCGCATGGGTTAGTTAGTGTTGAAGGCTCGAGTGCTGGGGTTGTTCTAGCTTGTGTTTTCTTCTAACACCGACCTTTTCAAATTCCCTCCTAGATAATGGGATACGACTTTTAAATGGGAGATATAGCTTTCAAAATGATTCAACATAATAAGAGATAAAACAACTGAGGAACTGAAAAAGCAAATAGTGCCTCTGACTTAAAAGGAAAACAACTATCAGTGCCCCTAGCGATTGTCTAATTTGGAGACATTTGAAACAGACAGGTCTTAAGAGGGTAAAAATAAAAGCTCTAAACTGAGCAACACCATTCTGAGTGGTGAATTTCAGCTGGCATGAAGCATGAAGGATGCAGATAAACAGTAACTGATGTAAAGCTTCATGGCACGGAGTTAACCCGCCAGCAAATTGGTGCAGGAGCTCAGGCTGGACCAGCACTCTGCTTGTGTGGCCGTGGCAGCTTTGAGCTCAGGCTACCAACCTGGATGGGAGGAATTGCTATAAACCAGGGGAAGAACAGTTCTGATTGCAAAAGAAAGCTGGGGTGTGTGCCCAGCTCCTACCACATCAACTGCTGAGTTCAGACAGCTCAGAAAGACCCATGACTCCCACGGTGTAGCCTGAGCTGAGCCCCAAGCTGTCGTGCTTTCAGAAAGGTCTGGAGGACCCAAACCGAAGCCATGATGGATGTTTCCCGGGCTTTGGAGTCATCACTGGGAACTGCTGCAGCTCTGAAGGTAAGATCTGCTTTTGGGGTCAGGTGGGAAGATAGTTTTATAAAGAGAGCAGTCTTCAGCCTCTGCCAGAAATAGGTACGGTCTCTGCAGTTTTCTGCCAACTTTCCAGTTTTTAGTTACAGAATTTAATCCTGTTTGTTTAGCCTCAGTCTCCTCTCCCACTCCCCTCTTTTTAAAGGAAAGATGCCCGGATCTTTTGGTGGTAGAAATACCTGGAAACCATTACCTTAGTGTACTCCAAAGGCTCAGCTAACAGGAGGCAAATAGAAGAAATACGTGTGTATTTATTTAGGGGGTTTAATCTTAGGCAATTAAAGCAAATCCACTGATCATTTGAAACCTCAGGGCTGATCCATGAAGGCCCAGGGTTGCCAATCCCATTAGCATATGTGCCGAAGAGTTTCAGCTGAGTGCTGAAGAGTTTCAGCTGATAAAGTTGTGAGTGGTGTGCTCTCTGGTGTGCTCTCTCAAGGGAGTTAGGCTGGGGAGATGAGGTTTGACTTCATTTACTCCATGTGACCTTAGACTTCCACTTAAAACAGTCTGCTCTTTGTTTCTCCAACTGTCAAATGAAGATAATGATTCTTACCCATTCTTAGGACAACGCTTTGAAATTTATAAATGAAAATATTATTTATATTCAAGAGGTTCCCAGACAGAGAAAATGAATGATTTCCATAAATGCAATATATTTCTTCCGTGTGTCATTCCAGTCTGGAATGTCATGTCTAGTTTCTGGCACTCACACACGCAGAGGATGGGTGTGAGAGACAAGTACTTATAATCACTTTATATACATACAGTCCCTCTCTATTGCTGGCCTCTGTGTGTAATTTTCTGCAGGTACCTATGTATGTGTGTGTGTGTAATAGACACACGGGATACCTCTGGAAGCGAACGTCTCACGCGCCTTTGTAGCGCACTCAGATAGCAAAGCTGGTAAATATTTCGTGTGACTTTAAAAGGTCAAAAACTCTATCAGTCTGTTGCCTAGTGAAATATATACATTCAAAACATGACTCGTTAAAAGGATGATGTAATGTTTGTCACAGGACAATGTCAATGCGCTTAAGACAATATTAAACTAAGGTCCGGTTTGCGTAATTTTGGTTTCTGTCCAAATGGTCATGAAAATCCCCAGTGGACCTCTCTGAAGGGGTGATGAGATGCCCAGGCAGCTCCAGGGCAAAGCTCTCTCTTTTTCCAGAACAGCCCATTGCACTGGGCAGCAGTGTCTCCATGAGAGTCTCATATCCAAGATGACAAGAGAGCTATTGCTGCCTGCAAAATGGCAACTGCACCTCCTTCCCTGGCCAGTGGACCAGCCTGGAAGTTCACCTGGAAGCTCGCTCCCAGTGAGTGAGGGTAAGAAGAATGTGAGAGAGTGGTAAAATGAATGTAACAGAAATAGACATTGTTGAGGAAAACGGTTTTGTCCATTGCTGTTTGTAAATCAGCTTGTCCCTTCTTGACTATTTACAAATAAACAGAGTATTTTGTATTGGGAAGATGATGAAAGGGCAGAAAATGTGACAGAAATATTTAAGGATAGATAGGTGGAAAGTTGTTGCCACCTCTCTGGCTAAATATGTGTTTGGTAGCAAGAAACACAAACATTTGCAGGAGTCCCTGAAGGAGAAACTGCATGGAAGCTCTTCTCGTCAGATTGCTGCGGGATGGTTGACCCAAACTTGATCCAAACTGATGTAGATCTCAGTTCAGAACCCTCCATAAACCTGATCTTTGCAGTAAGCCCTGCAAGATGCTGGCTGCTAGGCCTGGCTCTGTCCAGGGCTGACACTTTCCAGTCTGCAGTGACAACGTGGTGTTTGCTACAGAAAGGTTTGTGGAAAACAAAACAAAAAAAGCTGTGTTTCCATTTCACAGGGAGGACCTGCTTCTTCAGGGGTGCAAAGTTTCCCAGCATAGGTAATTTCACAGCTGAGAGACACTATCATGTTGCCTTAAAGAGGTTAAAAAACAAGCGAGAGGATCTATCGCCTGTTTTCTCCTGGCCTATTTTTGGAAGGCAGTAATTTAATATGGATGTGTTTTTTCGGGGCAGGGGGAGAGAGGAGAGTAAATTTGCGCTGAAAGGAAGGAGAATGAATAAATATGAAACAGCTCCTCCTTGGGAGCCCAGGCTGAGGAAATTACCTCTGCTCAGCTCGGGAGAAAAGCAGGACTGCTGCTGGTGTGCTGTGGGGACCGAAACGGGAGAAACCTCCACTGGAAACTCGAAACACTGCGTGGGGAACCAAGCCAACTCCCATCCCCATCAGTGATTTATAACTGAGTCTGCACAATGTGGAGAACCCATTTCTGGAAATCAATAGGAATTAATGACCTACGAAAGGAAAATAAACCATTCTGCCAAAGCACGAGAAGGTGCTAACGAAGTCTAGAGGAAAGGGCAGCCTGGGGGAAGCGATGGGCATCCTGTGATGGGGTGCAATTGGGCTGTGGGGGTCAGCGCAGGAGCCCTGCTTGGCCAGTAGCTACTGTCACTGCTGAATGGCTGCAGTGCCAAAGGGTGTCAGGTCTGTCCATCAGAGGATCTGAACTTTTTTCCCTGACTAAAGTAATGAGAATCATAGAATCATAGAGTGGTTTGGGTTGGAAGGGACCATTACAGGTCATCTAGTCCACCTCCCCTGCAGCAAGCAGGTTCATCTGCAGTTAGAGCAGGTTGTTCAGAGCCCCAGCCAACTTCATCTGGAATGGTTCCGGGGATGGGGCTTCTGCCACCTCTATGGGCAATCTGGGCCAGAGTCTTACCACCATCAGTGTTAAAAAAAAATTATCCTTCTCTCTAGTTCGAATCTCCCTTTTTTAGTTTAAAACCATCACCCCTTGTCCTGTCACAACAGGCCCTGCTAAAACCATTGTCCCCATCTTTCTTACAGGTCTACTTTCAGTGCTGAAAGGCCACAAGAAGGTCCACCTCCTGATGGAAGCTCTGGGCTTGGGCAAGGACCAAGGGGAAGATACTACTTGAAGAGGGCACAGCAGAAGAAATCTGTGAAAGCAACAGTCCTGGTGGGGAGTGGTTTAGCAGACTTAAAACCCAGCACAAAGCTGATCTAAACAGTATTTCTAGAAGATATGGAGAGCCTCCCCAACACTACCATTAGAGACTGCAGCTCATGATTACTGCCTGATTTCTTGTTTACACTGTGTAATGTTTTCACTGCCCCAGCCAGGCAGAGGTGGGACTATGAGATATTTAGCACTGGAGTCATTATGAGGCCCTGAGGCATACTTCAGGAATTACCTGGGCTCTGGCCAAATAACAGATTAGACAGTGGTGCATATTTATTACCAGGTTGCCTTGTAACTCCCTGTCTCTCCTTAAAGTTTCTAAGTCAGTGCAAGTAGAATTAAGAGACTCACTAAGTCATCTAGTCCATCTTCTGTCCAGTGCAGGATTGCTCTCCTGAGTGCAGTCACTTGTGCTTTGCAATCTTAGTTTTAAATCTATCAAGAAACGCATCGCTTCGTTTATGAGAGTAATCAATACCCTAACAGACCTGTCAATTAGTTTTCATTTTCTTTTACATTTTTGCCTTTAAAAATACCAGCCTGTTGCAAGTTGTGCCCACTGGAGCGATGTATACAGATGTCTGTCAGAGCTTCCCCTGCTCATTGCTTAGCCAATACGTATAGCTTTAGGGCCAGACTTTTACATGCTTGCCCAGAATATTTTGGTTTGTGGGTAGGCCTGTTAAAATGTAGGGGAAAAGGATGGAATAAGAATTAAAGTGCTACTCCACGGGAATAAAAGGTGCCCCAATCCACCCCTAAACTATTTTAATCTTCCCTTAAAAGTCAGCCCAGACAACCCCTTAGACACTATTGTTGCTCTCCACTGAACCTGCCCTTTTAGATGCTAATCAGGTACCCGGGAGTGAATTTAGTATTCCTAGTATGGTCACACCAAAGCCATGTGGAGTGGAATCTTTTCTTCCCTTTTCCAGGAGATGATGGCTTTGAATATACAGCCAAAAATTTCCCTTTCTCTTTTTTTTTTTTCTAGCTCAGCCACATTTAATTCACTCTCTACTATCACCCTCAGGCTTCTTTCAGCATTACTTTCCTCATTTTCCCTTCTAAGAAATAACTGAGTTTTGGATTATTTTCCCCAGATGTCTAGGCTTGAATTTCTTCAAGTTGAGAGTTCTTCTGTTATTTTATCCCCGTAGGTCATATCATGTCATCAGCTATTAAGCGCAATTCTAAATGTGGATTATAAGTTATGGATTTCATTTCCATTGATTTTCAAGGGGGAGGAAGGAAATGACAATTACCAACATATCTGAATTTAAATTCCATCCCTTTGCCATTGGCAGCAGAAATAATGGGGATTTTATTCATTACAGCTTAATGTACAATGTTATTTCAGATCAAATGTTTTCACAAATATTTACAGTTTAGAAATTGAAAATCTTCTCCTTAATAGTCCAGAAAAGAGATCCTTTAAACCTTTATTTATTAACCAAATGAGAAGTGGAAGGCGGCAGTAATTAAGTCTCAAGAAAAACAAGTACAGGAGTACACTTTAGGACGAGTGTAGGATTGACTGTGAGAAAACTGTAGCCTGGTAATTACAATTGATTCTCAATTCAGGATGCCGTATTTGGCTGTGCTATATGTAATGTATTTTAAACTAAAGCTACCACTGGTGTAAACTGAAAGAGGAATCTCATTGAATTACACATTCTCTATTGCGTGAAGCAATTTTGTCCAGTTCTTGCAAAAGCTGAAATAAGGTACACAGATGTTATTGGTTACAAAAGTACTGCAGAAAAAGAAAGAGTCTGTCATGCGGGGAAAAATTCTCCACTCGTTTGTACTTGGAAGGAAAATTTCTTAAAGTTGCCCTTGTGAAGTTGAACAGTTTGGTGCTTTGCCTGGATATATCAGAACACAAATAATCCATGTTTCAGCTCCACTTTAGAAGGTAGAGATGTTCCTGGCACCAAGATTTCTTTGACGTCAGATAATTAATCAGACTGGATTGCCTTTTCTCATGGAATCAAACTGATACATGATCCTGTAGAAGAGCATCATATGGAGACGGAAGGATGTAAATTCACTTGAAGGAGGCAGTGGAATTAACTGGGTATCATCAAGCAAACCACAATGTGACTGTTCATAATCTCTGTGCCCACATCCCCTGGTATGGAGCAATTCCCAACATTAAGAATCAAATGGTGTGGGGGGGTGGAGATAGAAATGGTCAATTAATGTCAGTTCTGCTTGTGCATTTTGTGAAATAAATATTTCTACTTCAGTGGAAGGTGCTGTTAATTACTTGGAATTCCCATGCAGACATAGCTAAAATAAATCCAGAATATACAAGGAAATTGCATATCTGCTCTTAGGTTACGCTAGACCTTGGTAAATTTTGGGTGCAAACATATTCACCAAAAAGGTTTGTATGAACTGATTTTAAATTGGCAGCCTTTATGGGCTTTTTTCTTCTACAGAAAGCAAAACTGATAGAAAATCTGCATGCATCCAAAAGTGTCTCTTCAAAAAGTTGATTCAAGTCCAAATGTTCTTCAGTAGCCATAGTGAGCAGCCAGAACTGGGCATAAATATTCTCAAAACAACTCTGTGTAACTGCAACAACTGTAACAGCTGATCTCCAGAATGTTACTGTCTCTGTGACATGGAAGTTCAGGAGCGACAAAGAGAGAGTCCAGGTGAGGCTATGAAGATGCTGAGGGGACTGGAGCATCTCTGTGCCAGGGAAAGGCTGAGAGCCCTGGGGCTGTTCAGCTGGGGAAGAGCAGCCTGAGAGTGGAGCTGATCAATGCTGATCAATAGCTAACGGGTGGGGGGGAGTGGGCCAAGAGGATGGGGCCAGACTCTTTCCAGTTGTCTACAGCATTTTGAGCACTCTCAGTTAGCTTTCTTCCCAGGAATGTTAAATGAGACTGTGATGAAAAGAATTGACCATCAACAGGTATTTTATTCTAAGATTCCCAAGAAAGGGCTTCCCCCTTCCCCAGTTGTTTCTATAGAGGAGGCCTCGCACAGATGTCTGGGTGAAGACTTAAACTGAACCTGGGTTGAAAAATGAATTTGCTTTTGTTTTTTTTCTAAGTACAGCCAGTGCCTGCTGAAATACTGTGGGAATGCTATTGTGGGAATAATCTGTTATATCGCTCCAAAAATTGCAGTTTCTGGCTTAATTATCTCACATGGCTTGGGATGCATAACCCTGACCGTTACAGAAAGCCTGATAATAAAAGGTAATGATACAATGCAAACACTTGAAATTAACTCAGGCTCTGCAGAAACAGACTCCCTGGGATGCTGTGTCTCAGTTTTAAGGAAATTCTCCCAGAGATGGGAGGTACTAGAGCCTGTCCTTTAATTTGCCCCACTTTGTCTGATTCTTCCTCTTTCATATGCTAACTTCCATTCCTTTCCAGGAATCCAAACAAGTCTTCAAAACTTTTGGAGAAGTATCCAAATCTTTTGATATTTATCCGGACAAGATCCGACACAGAAGTTTCCAAGTGGTGATGAATCTAATAACCAATAGAGGTAAGCTATAATTAGCAGCAATAATAAAAAATACATTGCAATAGTCAAACTGTAATAATGAAAACAAAATCCAAGCTTGATCTGGGAAAATGGAAAGGACATTTAAAATCCAAATGCGAGTTCCACAGCAAAAGTAGTCTACGCCACCCTGTAGTGATGCCTCCAAAAACTATGGTAGCCACCAAAAACATGGAGCACTCAGCCTGGTGTTTGCATTCTGTGGCTGGATGTAAAACACTGTGAGCTTTTTCCTTTGCCTTTTACACGTATTTTGTTCCCTTACGTGAGCAGAAGACTTTGCATTAGGCAATTACTCCTCTGGGACAGAAGTAATAGTGAGGAGCGTGTACCTACACCTCAGCCACGTCAGGTTAAACCTTACTGTGTATTTAGTTCAAGCCACCAGGAAGGGAGGGTTCATGCCAAGGTACTAGATGGTGTGGTGTCTAAATTATAATGGCTGAGGCTCAGGCACTGATTCCCTCCCGTTGACGCTGCTTGCAGGAGATGACAGCCCAGTAGATGGTTCTAACAACCAGCTGGGAGGCAATAACAACAATGTATGAGAATGAGAGCCATTATTTATTTAAAGTTGCTGTCTGCTGACATCAGTGCAATGCCATAAGGCAGTGACTCCTGCACTGGTGTCAGATCTGACCTGGGGATATGGCACTTGCACTGGTCCACGTTTCGGTCCACGCTGAGATGTCACTGGGGTTTAACACCTTGTTTGCAGGCCCAAAGCCCCAGATCTCATCACTGTACTCTTCATTTTTTTCTCATCATCATCTTGGGACCATGAGTTGCTCAAAATGTCAGCTGACAGAAGGGAGACCAAGGTTTGGTTCATCAGTTAAAACAAATCTGTGAAAGGTTTTGTGACCTACCAACATTTTTAGTGTAGTGTATAAGACCTGTTAGATCAATCCTACTCTCTGGCTGCTCTCCCTGTTAATTCTTCTACATACCGATATATGTTTATTAGTTTAGGAACCTATTTCTTGTGGTTTGGTTTGCTTTTTTTTTATTATAAGCTCTACAAGTATCCAGAGTCTTCCAGGACATTTCTCCATTTTGTGCAACCACCTGAATTGGGCAGGGGGTGAAGTTGCCCTGTCCACGTTTCTGTTACATTGACAAAAGCGCCTGAAGCGAGCATGCTTTTTTCTGGTTCATTCCCTTCCTGAGCTGACCTGGAGATGTCTGCTTAAGTGAGCTTGGGCCAACGAACCACCAGGCAACAGCCTGAAAACCTTGGTTGAATTGAGTCATCACCCCAAACTCATAGGAAGCCTGGTGACAATGACAGGGTGCTGTGCAGTGATTTAGAGGGTTTTACCACCTCCAGGCACACCAGGACCAGGTGAACTCACTGAGCTCAAGGTGAGGAGCCACCTCATATGGGAGCAATAGGAGGCAGAGGTTTCGCTGTGCGAGAGGCATCCAGCCCATGTGCCCAACAGACCTGATGCATCCCACGGCTGTTTGGCTTCTCAGATGCAACAGTCGTGTGCCTGTGTAGCAGTAATTTCCCCAGAAAAAAAAACAAGTAGTACCTCCTGCCTGGGAGCGGGGTGGGGGGGCAGTAGATTCCCATTAAATGGGAGCGTGTATCACCCAAAGGCAGAGGCTTGGCAGATCTCCAGATACAGAGCCTCAGAAGTTACAACCCAAACTCTGCCAGAGCCCTGGGGGAAGCTCTTTTTGAGAAAAGAGCGAACAATCAGACCCAAATCCCAAGAAGACTGTTATCCCCTCTGGAGGCAAACCAAAGAAAATGTTCACACCAGCTCTTCTGCATAAACGCAGGGGGTTGGTGGTGTGCTGCTGGCAGTGGGGCTGGTCGCCTGCCTGGAAGAGGAGGTGAAGATGGAGCTCTGCTCTGCTGTTCTCTTATGAGAGTTTTGTTTCCAGAAGTGCGGTGATAATAGCAACAGCTTCCAACTCTCTGCTGAAACCAAGGACTATAGAGGCAGGAATTCAGCACAGCTGTGCCTAGAACACAGGATTTAACAACAGCTTTACAAGACTCCATGAACTTGGGATCTTTTTATAAGTGATGCTGCAGCCGTGCATGGGACTTTTGGCGAACCAGATGCAGGGGCTGTGTGGCTGCCCGGCACTCAGGAAAGACACAGTAGATTTTGTGATGACATTTCTTTTTCTTTCCTTAGGCTTCTTAGGTTTGTTTACTGCACACCCACACATGCCCTCCTAGACTGAAGTTCCGTGTCTGCTGGTCAGTGGCAATTTTGCCAGTGACTTTTGCGGGATGGACATTTAATACATGGTGTATGAAATACTTTCATACCTGGTGTATAAAATAATTTCATACTCTGTAGACTTTCTTATGTCGCTCTACTAGAAAATGAGCAACAGTTACTGTCTCTGACAACTAAGGTTGCCACATTTTCTAGGCATAGTCTAGAGTTAGCATGCAGGCTATAATTAAAACACAAAACCCATGATGCACTGATCACCAAAGCAGCATTTGTTTATTTTGCCTACAGTGCAAGTTGGCCGTTTCGGTATTGGCCTATTTGTAATTGCATTAATATAAATAAATATGGAGTGTCTGTGCTTCACCCAGCTGAGGGCTACATTTGAGCTTTAGCAGAGGCAGAGGGATGAATCTAATTTGTTTAACAGATCAGTCAGATTGCAACTGGCCTTGTAACACCAAGACGATAACCAAAAAGAGCTACCCACCTACAGACTGGGATCAAATGGGACCTTCTACGTGAGGCCCTGCGGTGCACCGATGACACCTGTGCTTCAAAGGCAACCCACAGAAGAAAAGTGAGCCCATGACCTTTGGTTCTTCACAACGAACAGAGAAGCCCAAGGGACGGCTGTTGGGCCTTCTTAACTCCATGAGGTATTCTGTTACGAATCCACAACTCATTAGACTCTGAACTGGCTGGATTTGCCATTTCTCTGTTTCGTCTAGAAGCTGTCCTGGAGGAATTCTTCTGGATTTAGAGCTTTCTCACCTTTCCTGAAGGGCCAGGTGTACATGGGAAGGGCTGTGCTGGCAGGGCATGAGCTTTTGACAGCAGTGTGCTTCTGGACCCGTGCTCGAGTGAAACAAATTGAGCTGGTACAGCCCAGCCCTGCCATTGTGTCTGGTCCCAGCACATCAGGCATGGATGGAGGTCGTCTCTCCAACTGGTTTCATGTCCCTGACGGACATTGCTGAGTCAATAGAGCTCTGCCAGGTGGACCCAGCCTGAGTTGCTTTGCTATTCTCCTGCAAGGCATTTGAGTTACACAGGTAATGAAAAAAACCCAAAACAGCAGCAAACTATAACCACTCTGACTAAGAAATCCCTGTTCCTGTGTTTACTTGCACTTCCCGACCTGTGTCCCTGCGACATTATAATCCTGCCAGTTCTCTGGTGGCCATAGAGTGCTTTGGGGAACAGAAGTGATAAGACTCAAGCTTCTAATGCAAGTAAAAGGCAATCTATGAAGATGTTTAAACTTAAAAATTATAACCTATAAATGGAAAAGCAGGCAAAAGCCTATTGCATCCTTTCTCCTCTGGCATCATTACCACTATGTGGGGAGAGCAGCTTTAATGTAGGCTGGGACTATCCACACCGTGGGCACCAATCCAGGCCCCAACTGCACATCGATGTTGTTCTGACCTACATAGGGTCCCAGTTCTGCTGGACTGCAGGAGAGGCTGTATTTGCTGCTGCTACCACCACCAGGGATGTTACTGGCTCTTGCTGCACCATCGTCTTGCTCACCCATCACTCCTGCTCCTGCTCCTCCACCCTGCAGCTTTGCAGCTCCTGCAGTAGCCCAGTGCTGAGTAGAGTCTGGCACTGGAGAGCTCACCCCACTGGCAGCAACGCAGTGAAAAAAGGCAAGAGGGAAAAGGATATTTGCAACCGGAGTCATCACGTCCTTCTTGCTCACCGTCCACCTGCACAAACCGTGGCTGAAGGGTGATGCAGGGTTGGGGTCGCGTGCTCAGCAGGGGCAGAGGGGTAGGTTATAGCCCAGGAAAGAAATCCTGAGGCAACTGCAGCCTCAGCTCCCTCAGAAGGGAGCGTGTGAGGGTGAGCAGCCTTGCCAACCAGCAGCGCTGCCCCTTCACATGTGCGCAGCCAGTTCTGGGGGCAGTTCCCGCGGTTTTCCCTGTGGCAACGGCAGCAAACGCATCCCGCGTGCCGAGGAGCTGCGGCATCGGTCACCGTCTCTTCCTCGGCGAAAAATCCTAATGTGTGACCTGCATACTACAGAGGAATGGGCAATTTTAGATCATTACTGGGGAAAAACACGGCAAAGATTAGCTTGTCTCACCGCGGTGCTGGTGTCTCCTGCAAGCAGCAGAGGAAGAAAAGGCTCGACACCGCACTGAACCCACTTTTGTCTTAGCAGGGTACTGGCTGCATCTGTTTGAAAGGCTCGCATTGTATCACTGGTCTTTGTTATCAGGTTTCCCATGGTGGTCAGTGTTACATATCTTACATTGTTTGAGCTAATTAAGCCGGGGAATCAGGGAAAGCACATTTCCGGTGGGGATTTATTGCCAAAAGATATTTCAGCTGAAGGGGAAAAAAAGGAAATCTCCCTTTATGTCCAGCATTCCTGAGCTGTTTCATAATACTCAGTGTTCAGCTTCATGGAAATAAACTGAGAATAACGTCAAGAAGTTTGAACTTGAGCAGTTTTCCTCTGTTTTGCTAAATTTAAAAGCACTGTAAAGAAAGCAAGGGATCTGTGCAGGCACTAAAACAAAAATATTTGGACCACTTTGTTTGAAAACAAGAGTTAGATGAGTTTGTTAGTAAGTCATACACAAATGATTGTTTGGTCTCAAGGTGCTTTGTGACATTCTATTATTTGCACCTGCTTTTAGGTTTTTTTTTAGGAGAGAAATGAAAGCTGCAGTGTTTTACGGCTTCACCAGTATCTGTTTAGGCATGTCACTGCTGGAGGGTGTTTTCCAGCCCCTTCAGCTGCCTGACAAGTCATGCCCATGGGGCAGAGCCTTGGACAGAGCAGGGGGCAATGGGCACAAGCTGTAACACAGGAGGTTCCATCTGGACATGAGGTAAAACTTCTTCCTGGCCCAGGCTGCCCAGAGAGGTTGTGGAGTCTTCTTCTCTGGAGCGATTCCAAACCCACCTGGAGAGCATGATCCTGGGCACCCTGCTCTGGGTGACCCTGGTGGAGCAGGGGGGTTGGACCAGATGATCTCCAGAGGTCCCTGCCAACCCCCACCATGCTGGGATCCTGTGATCCTGTGATCCTGTGCCTACAGCATGTGTCGTGGGCCCAGCCGAGAAGGGAAGCTCTGCTCTTACGTATGGGATGTCGTCCACAGGTTCGTTGTGAGGAAATCCTGTGTGTGAACAAAGCCCTGCTTTGCTTCCAGATAATATTAATAACTGCTGTCGATGGGATTGGTGATGATGACAGCTGCTTCATTTTCACCAGGAGGTCTAAACAGCTTCGCTGAAAGAAGCACGGGTGATTATCCTCTGCCTGCCACAGGAAACCTGAGCAACTGGGCAGTGCTGGTGATTATTAAAGGCATCCAGTGTTTCAGATGTTTTCCCTGCTTCCAGCTTCGTGTAACTTTTGTCAAGCTTTGGCTGCTCAGCGTGAAATTGCTTTCAGATGTCTTCTGAAGCACGGTTTGTTGTTTTTTGGGGTTGTTTTGTTTGGGGTTTTTTTGACAGGTAGTTTCAGCTGAAACGTTTCAGCTCTTGCAAACATAATGAAAAAAAAAATGAGAAAGAAAAGGCTGACAATTTTATCTTCAGAAAACACTGGCGGTACCCCTCATTTGAAGCAGGGACTGAAAGTCTCGTGTCACTGTCCTGTCAAAGAAAACTTACCTCATTTCTTCCCAGCCCTCTGAAAAGTTGCGGTTTGCACACGCTCACCACAGAGGAGAGAGTTTTAGCCAAACTCCCCTCCTATTTGGCCTGCAGTGAGCAGGGTAGAGTGCAAACTGTTCTTGCCATGAGTTAATCCTTTAGGTCAAGTCAGAAGACTCTCAGATAGAAAAGATTCCAGCTCTGCTGATGACACATACAGGTGTCAGTGTGAAGTTGACTGACAACACTTCAGTCTTTCCTAATTTATTTCTTTTTAAAAAGAGGAAATTGCACACCAAAGCTGTGAAAAAGATTGTGTTGAGATGGAAAAATCGGAGACTCAAAGTCAAACAGGAAGAATTTCACAATTAAGGTTCTCTTTGTAATCCCATGCCAGTCCCTTTGTGCGGATTTTATTATTATGATCCATCTTTAATTAAATGATGATGCTAATTTTTTTCCCTAAGTCCCCATCCTCATGTAGTACACAGGATGATTCTGCTGTTAAAATTAATGAAGACTGTATTATGAAGAAAACCCTTGGCTGTAGGGTCCTCACCCCAAGTGCTCCTGTAGCTGAAAGACACGCAGCCCATGAGGAAGCAGGTTACAAGAAGGGAGAAGATTACATGGTCCCTTAGGAATTGGACTACAGGATGTCCTACCTGCTCCTGCCACTGCATCCATATGCCATAGAACCATGGAATTGTAGACTAGTTTGGGTTGGAAGGGACCTTTCAAGGGCATCTTCAACCCTCCTGAGGTCAGCAGGGACATCTGCAATTAGAGCAGGTTGCTCAGAGCCCTGGCCAACCTCACCTGGAATGGTTCCAGGGATGGGGCATCAACCACCTCTCTGGGCAACCTGGGCCAGGATCTCAACAACCTCAGTATCAAAATTTCTTCCTTCTCTCCAGTCTAAATCTCCCCTCTTTAAGTTTAAAACCATCACCCCTTGTCCTATCTCAACAGGCCCTGATAGAAAGTTTGTACCCATCAGTATTACACCGACCAAGTCACTTAAAGAAGGTTTTCCACTGGTGGATGCTAAATGCAAATCTGCAGAGACACTGGGTAAGCAGCACTGCGAGAGACAATCTTCACCAGCAGAGCCAGAGCTCCCTGCACAGTTTGCCTGTGATTTTTCCTGAAAGAAAATGAGCTGAAGTGCAGAGCAGAATGATACTGGGCTCCTATTCAGGTAAGTATGACAGGTGTAACAAGTGTTTGTGGGTAGAAATGTGCCCTGGTTCCATGTTCAGATGGAACTGCCTAGGTTCAGTTATTTTCTCTAACACCCTTTCCACCATGAGGAAAGGCAAGGCAAGTGAAGGGAAGGAGGGAAGGAGCTCTGGCTATTTTCTTTTATTCCACAGAAGCTCAGGTGATGAATTTGTTACAGATTTTATCACGTGCAGAAAGGATCTCCCAATTTTTTTTGATGGTTTCTCCCCACTCCTATGAGATTGAAGACCATAAAGAGTCCAGTGATGAGTGCTGGACACTTGGAGAGTGACCAGCAAAAGCAGTAATGCTGCCTTCTCTTGGCATCATGTGGGTGAGTGGGACAATAGTGTCCTTACTGCCTTCAGTGGCAGAGCAACCTGAGAGCCTCTCCTGGGCTGAGTGCAAACGAGGAGCAGCAGCCGTGCAGCCTTTTCTCAAGGCCATGATTTGAGATGAAGCTGCTGCAGGCTTTGTAGAGGGGACAACAGCCATGGCAAACGTGACCCGCTCCAGTGCAGAATGGCGTGGTACTGCTTTGCTTTTGCATTTAATATTGGTAATTATGC
>WUAM01000107.1:26790343-26802066 GCA_024336885.1 Actenoides hombroni | reverse complement strand
ATGCCTCACAGCTACAGAACGTCTGATGAGACCCATGAAATAGAACACAATGATGTCCCTGTTTGATGGGAACAGGGCCAAACAGCGATTTTGCTGAGCTCGCTGAGCAACTGGCATCCTAACAGGTAAGGGCTGGATCTACTGTCCTGGAGCTATCTGGCCATTGCCACCTGACTTTCTGCTTGTTGCAGGTGGCCGGGAACTGATGGTTGTGACACAATTTTTACCTCAGGGGTGAAATTCCCGAGCACTGGAGGTGACCACTGCTCCAGGCACTCTCCCATACTCTCCTCCACACCCTGCCACTCATAACCATCCAGCCTCAGGCCAGATCTCTGGGTGATATTCCTGAAAAAAATCTTGTGGGACGTTACACAAGACCTGGGACACATTCAGGAGACACAGCAACAAGAGCACTCTGGCCTGGACACCCCAAGAATGTTCATGACCATCAAAAGCTGAGAGAGTCTCCTCCCCTGTGTCACCCATTGATTGGGTGAGGTCACTAACGACCAACATGGCCACAGCCACAGACCAGCTGAACCTCGTGATCAGCGGTGCGGTCAGATCATAGGCTGACAACATCCAGTAGAGCAACGGGAGAGTCCTGATCTGTTTCCCAGAGGTGATGAACATCACCACGGGGAACATGCTGAGCACACCAGGGTTCACGTGACAGCACCACCCAAGCAGATGGACCAGCATGGTGACCATGCTCTGTTTAACCAACACAGAAAGCGCAGCTGACAGAATCGCTCTAACACGCTCCAGTCAGATTTGTCTTTCTCTCAACCTGTCGGGCTCCTCATTGAGCACCAAAGAGAACTGTTGTGGGGCAAGCTCTGCCAGCAACTAAACACCTGTAGCCTCTTGCTCAGTGCTCCCCCCACCAACCCTCCCCCGTGGGATGGGAAGGAGAAATGGGGATGGAGAAAAAGGAGAGATGGGCGGAGGTAAGGACGGTCTAACGGCAACACCCAGGGAGAAGCAGCCAACAGGAGCAGCGGGAGCAGCGATGAGTTCACAGACAGAGGCAGCGACAGGAAGCGCGAGGCTGTCCCGGCTCCCGCCGCTGAACCGAGCTGCGAACCGCGGCCCTGCCCCGGCCCAGCCCGCGCCTTATATAGGGGGCATGACGTCAGTGTGGAGCGAACAGCCCATTGGCTGGTTCGGCTGCTGATCCCGGGGTGGCCCCGCCCAGCTGCTCGGGCCAGCGCTGCCGGTGGTAATTAACCCAAACCGAGCCCGGGACATTATCCCGGGTAATGCCAGCGTGGAGCTGGTTGCCAGTGGATGCCAGGAAGGCCAAAAGCGAAACGCGATCACGAAAGGACCGGGCAGATGGAGAGCAGAAGTGATGATCAGCACAGTCCTAACGCTGCGTTCGGAGCATCCTCAAACCCAAAGCGATGCCGAAGAGACGGGGAAAGCCCCGAGGGAGCTCACAACCCTCCTGAGGCCCCAGCGTGGTGACAGCGCAGCTCCCGCTGTCTTTTAAGCCTCATGGATTTGCTCACTGAACTCTGCCAAAAAAAATCTCGGTTTACTCATTGTGGAGTGGTTTTAGCCGAACGTTTTAGTGGCAGAAATCACACCGAGGTGAGAAGCGTCACTCCCACTGGGTTAAGCCTTTGTGGGACAGAGAGTGGAGAGGCACCTTTCATGTGAAACGGCTGTAAAAGGTGCCGAGCGCATCACCGTCCAGCCTCCTGCTCCCTGCAGCAGCGTTGTGGGGACCGGGTGGCTCCGCAGCCCCTGGGCTGAGCAGTGCTTCGGGGCTCTGTTTGCTGCTGCAGGACAAAAAAAACCCCAACCAGTCGAGGTGTAGAGGGAATAGTGGAGCTGACAGAAACAGTCTGAGTACAGTTGGATGATCGCGCGGGTTTGGCAGAGTATTGGCATCGGTTCTGGGTTGGGGTGTTGACCAAAGGAGGTTTCGAGTGAAGCATAAGGAAATGACCTCTTTTCTTTATGTTTGTTTGTTTGTTTGCTTGTTTTTGTGTGTTTGGTTTTTCTTTCGTTTGTTTGGTTTTGGTTCCTCCTGTGCTTAAAGAAGGAGAGTTTTCTACGGCCTTCCAAGGAACCCAAATTGCAGCAGGGATACCTGACTGCAGCACCTGTTTCCCCTCCTAACTGCAATAAGCTAGAAGAGATTGAATTTTCATTAACCACTCAGCCTAGAGGGATAATAAGGCATTTTACAGAAACCAGAGAGACAGGCAGCGTGGCCCAGTTCTGTTTGCAGCGTGATGCGCAGTGTTCCCACTGATTGCTGGCAGATTTAACTACTTTTTTTTTTATGGTGCTCGAGTTTCCAGTGCTGAAAAGGAGACATTTGGGATGGCACCAAAGCTGCACCGATAAACACTCCCTGGTTTGAAACGAGCTCTATGGAATGGTGCCCAGGCATCTTTCAAAAGGATGAGGACCCTTATGACCACTGCAAACCAGCCCTGAGTCCATTAGTGTGGCAGGCAAAGTGTTAATTTGTCTCATTTTAGGTACCATTCTGCCCCTGGATCACCGGAATTCTGCACCCCTGTTTGCAGAATGGCTGAGCAGGCCCTGGCCGGGGCTGGCAGGAGGAGAGGGCTGATGAGGCTGGGCCCCCAGCACTGCCAAGTGAATCTCCCCACATCCAAGAGCATCTCATGGAGGTTAGAGAAGGGGCGGGGGGGGAGGCTTCAAAAAGGTAACCCCCAGAAAGCAGCAGTTCAGGAGCTTTGCCATGTCAGTCATTTCTGCAAACAGAAAGGAGAAAAAAAGTCTGGCCGAGCTTTGCAGCCGAGACAAAGTCACCCTCTCTCCCTACTTCTTGGCTTTTCCATTTTTTTTTCCTGGTATATAACAGGAAAGCGCGTTAGGCCCAGAGCTCAGACGTGGGAGTCTGCGGAAGAACGGCAGCTCCTAGACAGTAAGTGGAGGTGACAAGTTCCCAGCAATATTAAACATCAACATGGAATATTTTTGTTGGTATTTAACTCCAGGACGTTTCACGTTACAGAGCAGAAACGGAACATCCCTCCCCCGTCACCCCCACCGCTCTGTTCCTCACTCCTCTGCAACGCTCAGAAGCAGGGACGCAGGATGCCAGCTCCTTCAGGGCTGAAACAGCTTTATATAAACCAGCAGAGAGGGTGAGCTTATGAAGTGGAGACGGGAGCTAATTCTGTGCTCTGCTGAGACTGTGACTTGAAGATGGGGAATACGTCGTGTACGAGGTGGGCATGCTTATGTGAGGAGATATATATACACATGTATGTATGAAGCTGAGCACAGGAGAAAGCCCGCGATTTAGAAACTGGATGGTGGCAAGCAGCTGAGGGGGAGGGATGGAATTTTAAAAGTGATCTTTTAAAACTGTTTACGTGTATTTTGTTGCTGATGGAAATGTCTGTTTGCACCTCGGGGAGGCTCCTGAACTTCCCACACTGGGGAGCAGCTGGCCCAGAGGGGTGAATTCATTTGTGCTGCAAGGCAGGAGGAGTTCTAGCCCCCGCTGCTCTCCATCCCTGCAACTGGAGAGAATGCAACGGCAAGAGCCACTCCCCTGCACCCACCCAGCTGCTCCTTGCGGTCACCAGCCCACGGCTGAGGGCCTGCTGCCAGGCGAGCACCCAACCTGCCCTGGCTTTCAGCACCCGCTCACCGTGCAGCTCCCACTGCACGCTACATTTGGGGAGCACCCATCACGGCGGGGTAACTGCTGCCCTGATCAGCAGCCAGGTTAGACCACAGAGAGAAGCGGTTTCCGTCAGCAGGCCCGGTGTGGGGAGAGGGTGTGGTGGGAGCACTGGGAGGTCTGGGAGCACATCCTGCATCCTCTCCCACACGCCCTCTCCCGCTGCGAGCATCCCAGGAGCCAGGGGAGGAAACGTTCCCCTTATGTAACAGGAAATGTAAACAAGGGCGTATTTACCAACAGTGCTGCCTCCAAACACTCGGGCTGTGCTGGTTCTCCGTGACAGGCGTCCCAGCGGAGCAGCTCCGCTGCTGCGCTCCTGCTGAGCTCAGCCGCTCTTGCCCGATAGCATCCGAGGAGCTGCTTCTCTCGTGTTGAAAGAGAGAGAGACAGATGCAGCTGCACATACCCCAGCAGATCTCCACTGACGGGTCCCCAGACAGTCAGTGGGAACTCAGGATGGCCTGGGGAGAAGGGCATTGCTTACCCACTCTAACGCCCCTGAGGAGCCCTCTCTCACGCACTCACCAATCCTGCAGGAAGCGACTTTCTCATCTGGCCACTAATATTTTTCCTCCAGGACCTGGCATCCACTGGCCCCAAAAACCTTTGTATGAGATGTAACTTGCCCAACCAGCAACATTTGCAAGGTGCTCATGTTGGCAGCCAGTGCTCAGCTCTTTGGTGCAGGAACATGAGAGTCATTGAACCAGAGCAAGCCCCAGTTTGACAGACAAGGCTGATTTCTGTTTGACCTTGCATCACACGGTAAAATGGATGTGCCAGAGTTTGCACCACCCTTTAAATCATATGCTTTCTGAATGCCCACCTCCAAAAGTCAGCTCATTTCCATCTCACAGGCTTCTGTGCATGTAGGACATTGTGTGGCAGAGCAAAAGATCTCCAGTGTGCACATCATGAAGACTTCCCATGGGTCTGTGCAAGTGAAATGCTTCTTATGCCCCTGAGACACATGAAGAGAGGGAAGGGGAAGGGACCCTGCAAGATGAGCACCTTCACTGGAAACAAAGGGCAGCAGGGCCTGAATTTCCCTGTCCTCTGCCCTGGCAGCTCTGCAGCTCAGTGGAGCTGCTCCACCCCAGGGAGCATGTCAGGAACCACTGCCCACTGCCATTCACACCCTTTCCAACTTGCCTTCTGTGGTCTTCAATTCACCTTGCCATCTATGCTGCCATAAATCAAGATCACCCCCCATTATGTGCCAGTGGGCACATAGGAGCATAAAGCAGCAGAAGCGGGAGGCGAATCTGATCCAGCCGCTTTATGGGGGTGTTATCTGATTATTGACTGTGCTGTTGAGTAACGAGCACTATCCAGAGCAAACAGCAGTGTGATGCTGGTGAGATACACTGCAATTTACGGTTATTATTTCTATATTTTACAACATTTTAGGAGAGCAATTTGTTGTTTGGTTTGACTGGGGGGGGTTTGATGGGTTTTTTGGGTTGTTTGCTTTTTGTTTGATTGTTTTAAAGTGTGTGTGTTTGTGCTCTCTCTTGAATATCAAAGATCATAGTTACCCGGTTTTGTTTCCCACAGATTTTGTTTGTCCTCTGCTTTTGCGGGATAAGAGCTCTGTTCTGAGAGTGAACAAGCTTTTTGAGGAGCACCAGCACAAAACCAATTCTGCCTTGAGAGAGTGCTGCAGAGTGGGGGTGCCAGGTGACACCTGTGGCATACTGGGGACTGCAGATATCTTTCCTGTCACATTTCTGTTGCGGAGCATCGGTCTGATTGCACAGTGGCCACAGCCCAAGGTGGCCTTCAGGATACTTGGCGAAGATGTAAGGACACAGTAAGTGGGGATATACAGCTCAGGCTTCCTTCTTCCTCACACTTACCATGGCCTGTAGCTCTGTATCTTGCTGTGCTCGCAGCAGCACATCTTGATTCACTGATGGGCAGGTGACAGGATGTCCTGATCTGTGAGAAGCAAGAACCAGTTTGTCCCCAGAGGGCTCGTGGGAGGCAATAGGACAGCCCTGAATGGGCTGAGCCAGCAGCCTCATTGCCTGCAGGGTAGAAGCACTGGCAGAGCCTGGGGAGCTGGTCCTGGGGATGGGGTCAGAGCACCGCAGAGCTGAGACTCAGGGCTTGTCTACGTGGGACGCAGCCATCAGTAGACGACGGTGGTGGTTAACCCAACAGTGGTTCACATGCTAAAACTGCATGGAGTCACCAGCAAAGGGTTGAATCACTCAGCTGCTTTTAGAATTAAATGCTGTCTAAAAACACACCCTTTCTTTCCTTTTTAGCCAAGCAGTTTGGAGGGCAGCCTCTGAAACATCAATGCTGGCCCCCTGGGACCTTAATCACAGAGCCACTGGGCACGCCCCTCCTGGGTCCCTCTGCCACTGCCCAGCTATGTGCCGGGCTGGGCAGAGGGGCTGGTTTTGGTTAAAAATTAATCCAGAAAACTGCAATGATTAGTTTCCAGCTGCATCAGTCCCCTGTGTGGAAGAAATGACGATGGCTCACTCAGAGCCTGGAGCAGAGCTGAGCTGCTCCTCACCCCTCTCCATGCTCCCCAGACGCCTGTGCCTTGGCAAGTGAAATCATATCATGGTTTGGGTTGGAAAGGACCTTTAAAGGTCATCTAGTCCAACCCCCCTGCAGGAAGCAACTAGAGCAGGTTGCTCAGAGTCCTGTCCTGCCTGACTGTGAATGTTTTCAGGGATGGGGATAGACCACCTCTCCGGGAAACACGTTCCAGTGTCTCACCACCCTCATTGTAAAACACTTCTTCCTTCTTTCCAGTCTAAATCTCCCCTTTTTAGTTTAAAATGATCACCCCTTGTCCTGTCCCATAAAGTCCTTCTAAAGAGACTGTCCCCTTCTTATGGGAAATGTCTTCCTCTGGATGCTCGCACCTCCCCGAGACTGACTCTTGCAGAAAGCACAGGTCAAATTCCTGCAGTTTTCCTGTCTATTCATCACCTTCCTGCATGTTTGTCTATAGAGGGGCTCGCTGGCAGCCCAGCGTTTGTCCCCTGAAAACAAGAGGGAAGAAATGATGGCACAAGCCACTGTGTTGCCACTAACACTCTGCCTCCTCAGCCTCATTGCACGGAGCTAACTGGGTCATTCTCTTTCGGTAGCAAGGTTGTTTTTCTTCCCCGTCAAGTAAAACTGGCTTTTATGTAAATAATTTTTGGACCAGCTGCACTGAACTAATTATCTGGGTCATTCAAATTTCTGCTTCTGGAAGTAATTATGGCCTTTGGGAGTATACTGTATAATACTGATTTATGATTGGAGACTGAGAGTCTTCCTTATCTGCATGAATAGTATAAAGCAAAGTTAGCAAATCTTCCTTACGTCCTCAGGGCCACAGAGCTCTCCTCTCCCGCGCACAGAACTCCCGTTTGGGCTAATAAGCATCTTCCCCCCTCCTTGTGCACATACTGAGGGCTCTCAGGCTGCCTACAGACCAGCAGGCTCTGCTCCACCGATTGGGACAGAGCTCCAGCAGCCTTATTGACTTATTTTTCTTCTGCCTGAAGCTTTATACCACACTAGCTCTTAACTGGGGCATCAATGAAAAACAGGGAGGAAACTTTGTAGAGAAGGGCAGGCACACATGAGGCCATGAGCAGTTGTGCCCACTGACATCCGTGGAGAAAGGAATGAGGTTGCACAAAGACACAGAAGCCCTAGATTTTGTTTGCAAGAGGCTCTGAGCTTGTAGGTTTGTAAGCATTATAATAACATTATATGATAATATGATCAGTATCATAAAATTACAGAATCATAGACTGGTTTGGGTTGGAAGGGACCATCTAGTCCAACCTCCCTGCAGTGAGCAGGGACATCTGCACCTAGAGCAGGTTGCTCTGAGCCCTGGCCAACCTCACCTGCAATGGTTCCAGGGATGGTGCATCAATCACCTCTCTGGGCAACCTAGGCCAGGGTCTCACCACCCTCACTGTAAAAAATGTCTTCCTTATCTCCCTCTTTTAGTTTAAAACCATCACCCCTTGTCCTGTTACAAGGGGTAGGACAGCCTTGGGCTGATCTCAGCTTGGCAGTGCTGCATAACAAGGAGCATGGAGCTGGTGTAGAGCCAACAATTTTCTGAGCCCATGGTTGACTCCCATGCTGAGAAGCAATCATTTATCTCTGAGTATCAGGCTTTTGCTAAGAACAGGGACCAAAAGCTCTAAGCTAAAACAAAGCTGTGTACGCCAGGGCTAGAGAGGACATCAGCCTAGAGACGCAGTCAAAAAATCAGGAATTAAGACCTGATGTAAGATGACCTGAATAACATTTTTCAACTAAATCTTTCTTTCTCTGGTGGGCCATCGTTAAAGGAGAGGATGAAAAAAATGTAGATTTGCCAGCTGGAAAGTTACACTTCATACTCATTGAGATTTCCTAAATCGTTTGGTCCTGAAAAAGTAACCACCCAAAAAAAAAAAATCCAACATCCCACTGGATCATTTGGAAAGCATTTTTCATTTATAACTTTTCCATTAACTAATCAAGTTTTAAATCACTCGACGATGTTTTCAACAAAGCTGAAGCTACCATGTCAGGAAAAGCCTCACCTGATCCAGACTGAAGAGATGGAATTTCAGGATTCACCAGTGTCACGGTTCAACTTCTGGCACCAACTAAAAACCTGCAGCTGCTCACCCACCACTTCCCCCCGTGGTGGGATGGGAAGGATAATCAGGAGGAAGGAAAAGGTGAGACCCTGTGGGCTCAGATAAGGACAATTTCATAGACCACCACCAAGAGAGAAGAAAGCCACAGTAATAATGGTAACACCAATGCAATAGATAAAGCCAGCAATAGAAATCGTGAGGCTTTACTGGTACTTGGCTTGCCAGCTGCTAAAGCTGAAACAAGTTGAAAATCAGTGCCCCCAAAACATCTCAGCCCTGCCCTTATATAGGGGCCTGACATCAGTGTGGATTGAACAGCTCATTGGCTGGTTCAGGTGTTGATCCCAGCTGTGGCCCCTCCGACATCACTGGGCCAGCAGCTGTTGGTGATAACTAACCCTGGCCCAACCCAGGACAACCAGAAAGTGATTAATATTTTTTTTTTTCTTTTTCAGCATGATTGAAACCAACACCTCTTTTCCTTTCTCCTGACTTTTGGGCCAGGCAGTAAGCCAAAACCTCATTTGCATAGATGTAGAAAGCATCATTAGTCATCAACACGGTTAGGTGGGGAATAGTTGGAAAGTCAGGTGCTCCAGACACTAGTCCTGATCTTATTTAACATTCTCATTGATGATCCAAGAGTGCGTGTGTACCCTACAGTAATTGTAGTTGTTGATTCCACTCTGACTGAGAGGGATTGTGAACCCTGGTGGGGAGAATGGGAAGCAGAATAAATGGACAGAAAATGAATATCCTTTCAAAATGATCCAATTAAGAATGTTCGTTTTGAAAAATACTAGTTAATAGGTACAGCTGGGGAAAATAGCCCAGAATATTCACTGAAGAGAAATATTCAGCAATGATGTTCAGAAAAGTACTGAGTGGCCACAGACTGGGAAGGAGCCTGGAGTGCGATACAAACATTAAATGCATCTCACCCATTTGGGCTGAACAGTTACTCCAGATGACTTCAAAAAGAAGACAGACAAACTCATGGGGGAAATGTCCATCAGAGGCTTTCACACTGAAAGCTTGTGACACGAGTGTCGGCTCAGGAGGTGCCAACAGCCTGCCAGATGCCACCAGGGAAGGCTCTTATTTCTTTACTTACCCTTTTTTATGTGCTTCCTTAATTCATCTGCTGCTGGCCATCGTTAGGGACACCATCATAAACCCCATTGAGTTTAGTCCAGTATGACTACTCATATTTCCCTGGCGACATTCCTGTTTCTTGTAAGCTGAACATCCCTCCACAATAAGGGATCAGTGAAATGGTGCTTGGCTGGGCAGTACAAGACAAAAGAGGAGCAGCACTGGAGATGAGTGGAAGCACATGAATGAAGTAATCTGTGGCCAACAGCAGGCCAAGTTACAGAATAAAATTCCTGACATTGGGACCTGCCAGGGCTGCAGGAAGAAACCTTGTCCCTACATGTCCCGACTGTTTCTGGAAACATATAAAAGTGTAAAGGATATTTTGTTGGCTGCTACATGGAAAAATCATCTCCAACTATAGCAAGTAACTGGCAACTGGTTCTAGCAGGTCTTCTCCGTATTTAACCTCTACACTGGTTGTCTTCTACCTTTGATCTTGCTAGAGATCAATGAACTCCCCTAATCAATGAAGAGCAGTGCATATAGATTGAAGGCAGCTCTGTGAGATTCTTTGAAGTTCTCAAAAGTCAACTAAAACATTGTAAAAACTTTTCCAAGAGTATTTATTGGTTCATCATTTATTATGAGCCTAGTACAGAGAGTCAAAGACACAGATCATAATGGATGCCAACAGATGTGTCTGGAGCACTCGTGTAAGTCCTACAGGAGGGCAGGAGTCAATATTTATCATGGATACATAAATGACAGCCAAGAACAAGGATCTACTTTACAGTGGGCATTAGAGGAGTGCTCGCTCCCCTCTTCTTGGTTTTCATGCCTCCAGGACTGCTTGAGCAGCTTTAAACACGAGGGTTCTTGCCTCACTTTTTATTTTTTTAATTCTTAGTTACTTCAAACTATCCTTCCCTTCCCTTCTCTGGCATTTAAACCAAACCCAAACCTCTCCATCTCAAATGAGTTGCTCTGGTTTTTCCCCTGAGCTCTGACTTGCTAAATATCCCCCCATGCCTCTGATGGTTACCCCTCCATCTCCCTCCCAAGAGCTGGCTGCAAAGCCCCCATTAGCACTGCCTGCCAGGAAACACTGTAAAAGAAGTCCCTAAAACAGGGCCAACATCCCCACTCAGCAGCAGGGTGGATGGCCCCCAAGTGACTGGTTGCACGGCGAGGGGTGGCAGCTGGCACTGAAGTCCCCTCCAGGGCACAGCCATGTCTACCATCCTCCCAGTGGGGCCAAGGTTTGCTGGGACAACCTATTCCTACAGCAGGTAAACAGGAACAAAGAAGAAAATGAAAATATTTACCAAAAAGATGGAATATGTCCTTAGCCTGAATGCTCACACTGGTTTCTGCACCAACCCGTTTGATCTGGTGCTGCGATTTTCTTTTATAGCTGGAGTCTAACCAGTGCCAGTACTCCTGGGATGCCCTTTGATGCCCAGCCCATTACAGCTCAGTAGGTTTCAAGCCAATGTGGTACAAAGCCCACGTGTAGGGCACCTGCAAAGGCTAGAGAGAGCACATCACTTAGAAAGCAGTTTGATGGGAACAGAAAGGGGCTGCAGTGTGCACCACTGGTGAGACTGGGCAGAGCGCGCCTGTTTTACTTATCAGAGGCCTCGTGTGCCAGCCCATCCTTCTGTGTTTGTCCTTCTGTGATAACTTGAGAGTGGGCAATGCCCTGGCAAATGTAGGCAGCCCTGTCTGACAAGAAACCTTTTGTAAGAGCCAAATTCAGAGGAATTTGCTCTTCAAAGGAGAAGTGCAGGAGGGTTTGGACTCGTATTCACCAATCAGACAGTTTGGACAGCAGTGTCTGCTGTCCTGCAGCTTCTGCCTGCCCTCCCACCAGCATCACTGCCCCAAGACCATTGGTACCAGTCCCACCAGCGCTCTCACTCTCAGCTTGGTGTCTTAGCACAAACTCACCCTCCTCAGGAGCCTGCACTTGCAATTCGCCCTGGGCAGCTGTAATGCAGGAGCTGGAGATGACATGCAGATGCTGTTGCAAGGTTGGTACCTCCTTGCAGAGGGGTGGGGACGTCTCACCCCCTCTGCAGCACGATCTGCTAAAGCCCATCCACCAGAAACCTGCGATGCTCCTCTTCAGGTGAATACTCCTGTCTTTGTCTGCTGCAGACCTGCGCTGCATCGGCAAAACTTCCACTCCTACAGAAAGAGGCTCCCAGAATGGGAAGTGTGCCAGATATCTGGGAGAAAGAGAGGAGAGGAGAGGAGAGGAGAGGAGAGGAGAGGAGAGGAGAGGAGAGGAGAGGAGAGGAGAGGAGAGGAGA
>WUAM01000107.1:26778559-26788559 GCA_024336885.1 Actenoides hombroni | reverse complement strand
AAGAATGAGATTTAAAGTATTTACTGAGTGACTGAGAAAGCCAATCTCTGGCTCTGTGCCTTAGAGCAGCGCCTGGGGCAGGCAGTAATTGCGCAGAAAGGCACTGATAGCACGACTCCTATTGCTTCAGAAAGGTGCTTTTCCAATTTGCTTTGTTCACTGGGTTGCTGTAGCAGACTCGAGATTCACGGCTATAAATACAGTGAGCTATATATAAATACACGTACACACACACACACATACCCGCGCAGCGACTGTGACTCAGACACGTTACCAGCACGCTACGGCCCAAGTCAATAGAACTGGAAAAAAACCCAAAAAACAGAAGGAAAAAAAGAGAGTTCAATATTTTTAATAAACAGAGCTTGATCCCCAAATCACTTTAACGGGCTTCGTTCATATGAGTATTCAGACCTGCGGAGAATAGAGCGGATCGTGAGCAAAGAAATTTGCACTGGACCTGTAAATTGAACTGTACAGTCAGCGGGGTTTGGAATTGGGTATCGCATTGATTTTGCAAGATGAGAAAATGGGCTGAGATTGTAGAAATTGTATTCAAATTTTCAGGCCTGAAAAGCGTTGTGTTTTATTGATTGGGGGTGGAACTTCTCCATATGCAGGCAGATTGCATTTGGACTATACACCCATTCAATCCGCCCACAGCCCTTGAACAGAGACTGAGGAATTTGGGGAGGTTTCCTGCACTTTGAAGGATTCCAGAGAATTTGGAAATGTTCACTGAATTGCTGGAAAGGAAACTGGATCTCCATCTCATCCACCACACCGTGGGCTAGTGGGTGAACTTCAAGTTCAAGTGATGCTTCCCTTTCCTGATGTGCTTTAGGTTAATTTCTATAGTTAGGGGCTTAATGTACATATTTGTGATTATACATTAGATAGGTATATATATATACACAATCAAACTCTCAGTATGAAATTAAACCCAATGTTTTTTACCAGTGTTTCTGACAATAAAGACTCTTTGAGGATAACAACAGGAAATCGGTATTAAGAGCTATAAATACACTGGAAACAAACGAATTTAACAACATGAACCCATTTCTGAAGCTATATTCCAGACCTTGCAGTTGAAGCGTCACAAAAAACACTGGGCCACATCCACCACTTGACAATGTTTCTGAAACACAGAGTTTTACAGTTTCACGCACAAACTTACTGTGATTTTTCTTTCAGAACAAGCAAATGGAGCTGCTGGTTTTGGCCCTCAAAAGGCTGTTTAGGAGAAACAGAACTTATCAGACTTTATGGACCACAGGAGGCAAGTCAATCAATTACACCCCTCTGCTCTCCAGTTTGAGAGCCTGCAGACATGTGTTGTGAATTGAAATTTAAAATAGATGTTTCTGAGGGCAAAAAAACTTGGCTTTGAAGTGCAGCAAAGAGGTCCAAATTCTGTCCTTGGTTATACCACAGGGAATCAGGAATGACTTCAGTGGCTAAACACAGAACCGAGACATTAAGGCCAATAGATTTTTTTCTTAGTGCAGTGGACTGCAAAATCTGGCTTCACCTCTCTGTGTTTCAAGTTATATCTGAATCTTTCAGAGACAACAAAAAAGTGTATCTTTATCACTTGTACAAACCTATTTGCAGTACAACCCCGGGAGAGCAAGAGAACTGCTAACTAGGTGGTAAATACCAGTTCTCCTTGCTGAGGAGAGATGGACACCAAAGCTGCAGTGTAATGGGGAGCCCCCCAGCAAGGAGTCATTTTGCCAAAGAGCAAAAAAAGAAGGAAAATCTGTAAAATTTGGTGGCCACTGTCTTGGAAGGTGTGCTAGGTGTTCAAATGGAATATATGTTTATTAACACTATGCTTGGTGACCATGTGCAGGATTCTGACAGACCTTGTAAGCAGCAGTGCCAGGAAACTGTAGTCTGCCAATGTTGAATGTACAGGCTCCTGTACACACCACAGCTGAGCCCTCATTCCCCAACCCTTTGCTCCTCATGAGAACGAACTAACAATACAGCACAATGGACCATTGTCCATTTATGATTTATGAGCTCTTGGCTAAGGGTGGGCTCGTGGGGGAAAGCCCTCATCCAATGGTGCCCTATCAATGAAAGCAAAAAGGAGACCTTCACTGGTTTTGAACTTAGACTCTAGAACCAGCTACAGCACCAAGGAAGTGAATAATATATCAATAGTATAGCTTTAGGTGAGGCTGAAATAAGTGAAGATAAGTTTGATAGATATATTAGAGAAGGTGAGTCTTTTTCTATCTCTTCCCACTTTTTCCTGTCTTGACAAATGCATGGCGAGTGAGAATCCATGTTGCTTAGCAACTCCTTAGGATGCAGAAAGAAATCAGTCAATACAATTCTGAATTAAAGCTGCAATGACCCACAGAAATTTTTCTAGAGAAACCCAAGAATAGCTCTATATTCTCCGTCATTTTCCTGAAGTCACATTAGCTCATGAGTCAACCTCTTTAAAATGAAGAATCATGGAAACCGATGCGTCTTTCTGAGGTGGGAGAAGGGGGCTGATTTATTGCATGAGGAAAAGCAGGAAGTCATTCTGAATTCTAGCAATGCTGATTATTTTACTTAAGGTTGAGTGTGAATTTAGCCATTTTGTCACACAAATCATTTGTGAGCTGGTCATGATTTCGGTCATGCAACGTGCTAGATTAATTCCTTCACTTGTTTGGATTGTCATCAGTTACATCGATATTGCATCCATGGTGGCTAAAGCAACTGGTGTTTCACCAGTAACAACCCTCAGCAGCTAAGCTGAAGCATGGTACTCTTCATCTTAGGCCAGGAGCGAGCACACAAGGCACAGAGCCCCGTGTTTGGTACAAGGTGGTTGGTCAAGCATTTTAAGAATGCATTCTTTTATTAAACACAACAAAAATCAACAGGACAATCTGGATTTCTGAACATTCCCATCGATGCTAACAGGTTTCTGAGTATCCAAAACCAGTGACAAACATGACTTCCTAGAAGTGCAAGAGATATAAATATAGTTCCCTAACTCACAGTAGTATTTATATACCCATTTATTTGTTTTTACTATTTGACCAGAACTCATCTGAACTTTCAGTACCACAGGATTTGGTCAAAGTGGTAAAAAATAACAGAGGTAAATGAGTACGTGAGGAAACTGGTGTTGTTTTGTTACAACAACAAATTGCAAAGCACACCTCTGACTTTGCAGTCACTCTTGGGAAATGGCAACACCCAAGGGGTAAGACAAACCAGGCTCATCGTCATTTTTTACACCAGCTATTGCTTCCTGTTCAGCGAAAGAAGCAGGCAGGAGAAAGCTCTCTCTCTGTTTTTTCTTCTTCTTTTTGGGACATTGTTAGTAATTATTAAGATCCCTGCTCCTGCAGTGATGCTTGATCAGCAGAAGGCCAGTACCTGAACATGGTTCCAGTGCTGCAGCTGGGTCACGGGGTGGACTCTGTGTGCTTTGCAACGTCCTTTCGAAATTCATAAAAGAATCTGCGAAGGTCTCCGTCCATGTAGACCAGATTCAGACCAGCAAAAGCTCATCCAGAGCACTGTTTAAAAGCACCCTTGCCTTTGGTGACATAAGCAAGGAACTTCCTGTGTGGGCAATCATCTTGAACATCCTATATCCATACTACTGAACATTTGTCCTCTTTATTTACAATTTTCTTTCCTTTTCCTTGCGTGAACTGTGAAAGATTAGATCTTGCTCACTCTGGACAATGAAACATCAGCTGTATGAGGTGTTAAACTGTTACACAGTGTACCACAGAACACTAAGTGCTGTATTTTGTACTGTTTTATAGCACATCTGCCACGTTTATATCACATGTAGAGTTATGATATTCAGAGATTACTTCTGTTACATGTGTGTGCTATGCATGCAGCTATATATAATGCAGAAATATATTATGACATTAATAGAAACAGGATGTGATGTAAACTTAAGAGAAGTATTTTCTCCTTGATATTTATTGATATTAAAACAGTTCTGTAAGTGGAGCAGAAGAGGAATCAGATATTTCAGTCTCCTTCTCTGTTTGCAGACCTATCAGCAGGTTGAGATGAGATTGCTCAAAGCCCTGGCCTATCTCACCTGGAATGGTTGCAGGGATGGGGCATAGACCACCTCTCTGGGCAACCTGGGCCAGGGTCTCAGCACCCTCACTGTAAAAAAATGTCTTCCTTTTGTCTAAATCTCCCTTTTTTAGTTTAAAACCACCACCCCTTGTCCTGTCCCAACAGGCCTTGCTAAAAACTCTGTAACCATCTTTCTGACAGGCCCCTTTAAGTGCTGAAAGCCACAAGAAGGTCTCCCCAGAGCCTTCTCTTCTCCAGGCTGAACAACCCCAACTCACTGCCTGGCTTCACAGGACACATGTTCCAGCTCTTGGATCAGCTCATCTACACTACTTCTGTAGCCTCCCTTTATAACCAACGGAGGGAGAAGGCATCTCCTGGGGTCAACCCATCTTGTTACAAAGCCAGTGATTAAAAGGATGTCAGGAAAACTAAACTGTTGTCACCTCCTGCCACTGGCTATGAAAGGAGCTGAGACTTCTCAGGATGGCCCAGCATGGACAGACTAATCACTCTGGGATTTTTCCAAGGGATGCAAGGGAAGATATTTCCTTCCTTGAAACTATTTCACATCTCCTCCAAGGCTGTGTGGAGTTAAGCTGAGGGAGGCACTGGCAGCTAGGGGAACATCATGGCAGTTTTCCTGCCTGGGCTTCCTCACCTTTTCCTTCATGGTTAGGGCAGGAGAAGGAAGGGAAGGGAGATCAGAGGCTACAGATCAGCCAGCAAGCTATGCTGGTATTCCTTTCTGGGTGCCGAAATGAATGATGCTTAGTCTTCTAGTTCATTTGAAGGAGCCACATCTGGAAGCGCTTTGCAGTTTCAGCCTCAGTGGCAATTTGCCTGAGTAAGCACCTCAAGATTTAGCCAATAGAGAATGTGCACTGCATAGCTCATTAACAGCCTAATCACTCTCCTCTGGGTCAAATTCAAGTGGCTATTAAAAATCAATGTATTTATTTGCCAGGAAAAGTGCTAAAGAGGTCGTAAGATGTAGATGAAATGTGTCCTGGAGAAATGACATTGTGGTAACAGTATGAGAACGAGCCCAAGCTGGCTTAGGCGCATCCAAACTCCTTGCTGCTGTTAGATGTGGGGATTTCTGTGCTGGGGAAGAGGGAACGCAAAGGGTGTCAGCAGGAGGAATGATGAAAATATCTCACAGTCAAGTGACAAGGAGCCCGTGGCACATCAAATAGCAGAGGAGGACTATGCAGATAACAGCTGGCTGACAGGGAAACCGTTCCCTCTGATTGGAGGCTGTCTCCAAGGAACATGGACTGACTCTTTGCTTACTGACCTTGAAAACAGAAATAATTTCAGAGGCAGCCTTTTCCCATTAGCTGAAGTTTAAGCACGTTGCTTTCTATCAAATGAATCCGAGTGCAAGTTGCCGTGACATCACAAGGAAAGGATCATTCCTCGTTTATCAGCATGTCTGTTTCGGTACAAATGACAGAGCTGCTTATAGAAGACATTTTTAATGTATGACTTTGCCTTGCACGAAACATGATGAAAGGGGATGAGGATGGAGCTGAGATTGTGAGGAACCAGGGGAGGGCAAACATCATCCAATGCCCGACAGCTGGGGACGTGCTGGCAGCCAGGAGGGAAGGATGTGTTTCACAAGGAAAAGATTCAGTTGCAGGAGAATAAGAGGACATCCTTGCTTGGCACTCAAACAGACATGGTGCGAAAGTATCCGTCTTCCTACATGGCCATCTTCAACCTCCTTTCCCCCTTACCAACACATCTGATGAAAGCAAACTCTTCCCAGAATGAATCTCTGTTTTCCTGAATAGTGAACTTTTCTGTTGCAAAGTCAACAAAGTCCTGCAGGAATTCTTGGAAAACCTCCAGAGATGTGTAACGAAAAAAAAACAAAAAAAAAGAAAAGCCAGTAATTTGTTGTCCATCACAGCATGCTTTCAGGACCCAGAGAGGCTACTGGGAGCTGAGGGCAGTTTGTACCTCAGCAAGTCAGACCTCCTCTGCAGATTTTGTCAATGTCACAGAGCTGGGTCATTTTAATTTACTGGCTCTTTCTTTATACTCTCGCTTTAGTGCCAGATATCACTGCAAGAAGGTGGCAAGGTGCTTGAGACCTCCAGCAAACTGTTCTCCTCCACTGCTGGGCAGGTCACCTTGCAGGTACCAGAGGGTAGAGACAGGCACATACTGCTGAGTAGCTGCTGGCTCTGCAGGTTTACACTCTAATTTCCCCCACAGTAATTTCCTGGGTTGCTATGTCAAGCAGGATTTGCAAATCCACCAGTTAAGTCCTGATTCTAGACCAGCTGCAATGCAGAGGCTGAACCAGCTCTGGCCACCCTTGTTCTGAAGTCTTAGAGAAGCTGAGCACGGGGCACAGAGCCAACACGGTGGCCTGACTCCATTTCTTGATGAATGTCTTCAGTGCAGTTGCTGGTCACAAAAAAACCCTCTAAGCCTGGCTTATGTAGGTGTCAGGAAAGTAGATTTGTTGGCATGGGTAAATTAGATTTTACTTCCACTTGGCCAGTTTATTTTGCAGGGCAAAATTAAGCTGGACATGCCGATGGATGTGCTTCTCTTCTGCTCCTATCCCACTGCCCACTTCCAGCTCTACTTCAAGGTCTAAACTCTCTCTTTTTCTTTCCTAGAGTTACCTGCTCATTTTTGCTGCACAGCACTGAAATCTGATTGATATCCCTAAAACATCCTGATCTGGGGAGGTTTACCTCACCTGTAAGTCACCTGAGGGTGGTAAGTGCCACAGGCTGGAATGGAGCAAAGAAAAGAGGAGCTTTGGGAGCACTGCTGCAGGAACAAAACAGGTTCCCTCCCACTCTCCCGGGGCAGTTGAGAGAGCAGAAGGAAGATGCAGTGTAGCTACGTTGACCACATCTGTGCGCCAAGCACAGCTGGAGGAGGAAAGCAGAAATCAATGCAGGGAGATGATGGATGGGCTGCTTAGTGTGGATGGCAGCACAAAGTGACCTCTGAGCGCCAGATGACGTCGGGGTCTCTTTTCCACCCTGCCCTGGCAGATAGCCAGCAGACAAGGCAGGGGAAGAAGTGGGAAGAGGATCACACTCCTGTGGGGAAGGAGGTGTATAAATAGTGCCTGTTTGGAAGGCCAGGTGTGTCCATCTGACCCAAGCCAAGCATAACAGGAGGGAGCAAGGGGAGCGTCTTCCTCTCCAGACCTAGTTCCTGAAATTCATTTCCTCCTCCGAGTTTCTGTTATTATGAGTGGGTGGATAGGAAGGAAGGAAGGAAGGAAGGAAGGAAGGAAGGAAGGAAGGAAGGAAGGAAGGAAGGAAGGAAGGAAGGAAGGAAGGCAAAAATCTGTTTTATTATTGGATCTCACACCCCTGAATTTTTGTTTACTTGGTACCTGCTTACTCATGCATCATTCGTCCTGAGTCTGTGTTATGGCCAAGCCATTCTCAGCCCTTGCTTTCTACTGGAAGTTTTGTTCCAGTCTCCCACTTCCCTTCCTCACTCTGTCCATCCCTGCTATCACGAGCTCCTCCACTGACCCTGTCCGAGAATCATTGGACCTTAACCAAACTGAACCATTTCACTTACTTGGCAGAAACCTTGTTTTGCTGGATTGCTTAATGAAACTGGTGCAGAGCTAGTTCAGACAGGCAGGGCAGAGAGACAGGGAGAGAGCAGATGCTTGTAGCAAGGAAGGGGGAAAGCACTGGAGGATGGAGTTTTCTTGTTTGATGTTAGTGACCTGCTACAGTGGTTCCCACTCTTGCGCATAATATACTCACCAGCTGATATCTTGGCACATTGTTGTTTTCCACATCCTCAGGAGGCACCTCCATTTGAAACTTCAGCCTGGAATAAAGCTGAAATAAAGGGAAAAAAAGTCCTCAGTGAAAGGGTTATCAAGGCCTGGCCCAGGCTACCCAGGGCAGTGGTGGAGTCCCCATCCCTGGAGAGGTTTCAGAGCCATGGAGATGTGGTGCTGAGGGACATGGTTTAGTGGTGACCTGGCAGTGCGGGGTTAAAGGTTGGACTTGATGTTATTAAAGGTCTCTTCCAACCAGAACAATTCTATGATGTCTGTCTCTGCTCTCTCTTTCCTTCAACTTTCTGAAATGGGAACGTTATTCAAAAAAACCAGGTGCTGCAGAAGGAGGCTGCACAGCCCGGCGAACGCCGTGTCAGGCAGAACAAAACAAACGCCTGAGGTGCTTCCGAGAGACTTTGAAAGAAACTGGAGCACACACGTCCCTCTTCTCCCTCTGTTTTTGTCACGTCTCTGTAACTCAGTGGACATTTTCCCGGCTGCTCAGCAGGGCTGACAGCGTGGCGTCGGGACGGGGCCGTGTCCTAAATAGCAACTCCACATGTTCGGAAAGTTCCCTTCCTCTAATTGGAACCAACTCGCGGAGGTGAAGAAAAGCTGCAAAATTGTTTTAAGCTATGAGCAATTATAACAACCCTCATGGTGCCAGTGACACTAAGAGGATTTGTACTGGATTATACCTAACGTTAACACGATCTAACGCCGCATGAATATCGCCGCCTGCAGCAGGCCCAGCTCCCCGAGTCAGGCTCCTTGTTCTTCAAAGTCACCCGGGGTCTGGGGAAGGAAGCCGCGCGGGGAGAGTTTTGGTGCAATGTCACGTTCCGTTTAAACACTGCAAATAGGCAGTGCTGAAGCAAGAGCAGAGGGCAGAATGGATTTCGACGAGAGCCCGCCATTTGCTGTTTGGCACTCGTCGTAAGGCGACGCGATGGTGCCAGGCCGGCCGCGGAGCCAGGGCACACTGCGTGACCAAACTGTGAAGCCTTCTCCTATCTCCAGGCTACATCGGACCGTCTGAGGTGGCTTTAAAAAGGGTTTATAAATAATCCTTCCTTTTCTAATGGCATGGAGAGACTTCTGCTGGTGTGGGCAGAGGAAAAAGGGAATTAACTGGGGTTAACGCCCTCCTGTACAGAGATTTCAGCAACGTGAGCAGGCTGGTAGGGCTCTATGGGATTGTGATCATGACTTTGATCTGGCTTTAGAGGTGAAGAGCAATAAGAAAAAATTCTATAAATACATTAATAATAAAAGAAAGGCCAGGGAGAGCCTCCATCCCCTACTAGATTCTGAAGGAAATATGTTAATAAAAGACGAGGAGAAGGCTGAGGTGCTTAATGCCTTCTTTGCCTCAGGCTTTAGTAATGGAAACACTTGCACCCGGGAAAGTCACTCCCCCAAGCCAAGAGACAGGGGCTGGGAACACAATGCCACCCCAACAATTCAGGAGGAGATGGTCCATGACATGCTCCTCGATATCAATGTGAATAAATCCATGGGGCCAGATGGGTTACATCCTAGAGTGCTGAGAGAACTGGCAGGGGTGCTCACCAGGCCACTGTCCATCATGTATCAGCAGTCCTGGCTGACTGGGGAGGTACCAGCTGATTGGAGGTCAGCCAATATAACACCCATCTATGAGAAGGGGTGGAAGGAGGATCCGGGGAACTACAGGCCTGTCAGTTTGACTTTGGGACCAGGAAAGCTGATGGAGCAGATCATCCTGGGTTCCATTATGCAGCACATGCAGGACAACCAGGTGATCAAGCCCAGTCAGCATGGGTTTATGAAGGTCAGGGTCCTGTTTAACAAACCTGACCTCCTTCTAGGACAGGTGACCCGCTTGCTGGATGAAGGCAAGGCTGTGGCTGTTGCCTGTCTTGCCTTTAGGAAGGCAGTTGACACTGTTTCCCACAGTGTTCTATTACGGAAATTGACTGCTCTTGGCTTGGATGGGCATAGGCTTTCCTGGGTGAAACACTGGTGAGATGGACAAGTCCAAAGAGTTGTGGTCAGTGGAGTTAATTCCAGTTGGCTGCCAGTCACAAGTGGTGTCCCCCAGGGCTCAGTACTGGGGCCACTCCTGTTTAACATCTTCATCAATGATTTGGATGAGGGGATAGA
>WUAM01000107.1:26766729-26778081 GCA_024336885.1 Actenoides hombroni | reverse complement strand
AGGGTTTGGAGCATGTCTCTTATGAGGAAAGGCTGAAGGATCTGGGGCTGTTTAGCCTTGAGAAAAGAAGGCTGAGGTGAGACCTTATTGCCCTCTACAACTACCTGAAGGGAACTTGTAGTGAGGTGGGAGTTGGTCTGTTCTCCCTGGTGACAAGCGACAGAACAAGAGGAAATGGCCTGAAGTGGAACCAGGGGAGGTTCAGGCTGGATATTAGGAAGCATTTCCTTACAGAAAGGGTTGTCAGACATTGGAATGGCCTGCCCAGGGAGATGGTGCAGTCACCATCCCTGGAGGTGTTTAAGAGGTGGTTAGATGTTGTGCTCAGGGACATGGTTTAGCGGTTTTTGATAGGGCTAGGAATAAGGTTGGACTGGATGATCTTGAAGGTCTCTTCCAGCCAAAATGATTCTATGATTCTAAGTGTGGTATGTAGGAAAGGAAGGGAGGAAGGGATGGTGTGGGAGCTGTGTCTGCAGGCTGGGGGCTTGGAGAATACCTACCCTGCTACTGACATTATAGGGCTTGCAGGGAGTTGTTTACCTCTCTGTAGATCAGTTCCTCAACGAGCAGAATTAAAGCACTAACATTTCGCTTGGTGTGAGTTATTCAAACCCTAAAGCGATTGGGGAGGGCAAAGATGGAAGGTGAGTAGAAAGGAAGGCACTGAGTGTAAAGAGGCACATGCTGGCCTTGAAGGTTTTCCTTCTCGTCTTGGATTTTACTAGTGAAATCAGCAGAGCCAACAAAAGTTCTCTGGGGACTTAAACTTCAGGTACAGCTGAAGGTCACAGAGCACAGATTGCGCTTGGGAACTACCCAAGATTTGCCTGAGAGCAGCGAGGGAGCACCTAATCAAATGAATGCAAAATTTTTTTCTCAGCCTAGACTTAGTGCACGATGGAGGGAATTAATGGGGGTGAAAACGGCTTTAGATCCAAAACGGGAAGCCCCTCCCTGGCAGTGCTAGCGAGCTCTGCAGCACTGAGCTCTGCAGTAGAGGTGAGGAATGAAGCTGAGAGGTCTAAATCACATGGCTGTATATACTGCCTTAGAATTTGGCCCTGACAGGAGACTGGCTCAGCCACGCTGCTTACTAGTAGCATAATTTGACTGATGAATGGAAGAATTTTATACCAGGCCCTTAGGAGATTTTATACCACTAATATATTATATTTATTTTGCAGAGAAATGTCAAAGAGAAGCATACCTATGCAATGCTGAACTATAATCCATCCCACTGAAATCCATCCAGGGAGTAAGCTCAGACTTCAAAACAGGACATGACAAATATCAGACTACTAAGGTAAAGGAGGCCGGCTCACACTGTTGGTTCCCAGTTCTCCTCCAGCCCACTGCACTACAAGCCCCATGCGCTGTATCAATCCCAGTTAAGCACTCTCCCAAAAGTTTAGTTTTTTATGCCCAAGTGCCAAAATCTATGAGCTAAAATAAGCAGGAGGACGAACTTAGCTGGAAAAGGAATGTATTGGAGAAGCAGAAACAGCATAAATCAGAAGGAAGGTTGGAGATTTGGACCTCTGAATCCTGCGGTTGTGAAGGAGAACAATATATTATTTGTTTTTAAACAGGAAAAGAGGTGGGGTGTTTCTAGAAGAGCACCAGCAAATATTATGGGGGACAGTGTAACATCATGAGAAACAGCAATACTTTAAGGTTATATGACTTAGAGAAGGTTAACAAAGAACTGTAGGCAAATTTACACTTCTCATGACTTTATAAAAAAAACCAACAAACCCAGTCTGAAAGATGTGCAGCCCTCCCAGGAAGCAGGAAAAGAACCGTTCTGGTGAGGAGACAAAGAAGGGAGGGGAGTTGTGGAGCTGAAGAAAACCGTGGGAGATGGAATACGTTGGAAGATTTGCCACAAGCTCCTTGGCAGTGCAGGGATGAATTTGACCCACTGTGAAGTTTCTCAGAACTAGTGCTAATATCCTGGGCTTGCAGCACTTAGGCAGCAATTATCACCTATAAAATAGGTGATAATGTAGATTTTCCCATTCAGAGGGCAGCTGCTGAGCTGGTAGAACAGGGTGTCCCTCTGTGGACTCCACTAGAGCTAGACTGGTTCACGCCAGATGAAAATACTCCCCAGAAATTTTAAGATACCAATTAAAATAAATCAAAAAAAAAAAAAAAAGATAAGAAAGAACAAACAACGATCCCTTAACTTCATCAGGAAATGTAAATCTGGAGGTGTCTGAAGTTCCACCCAATGAATGTTTGAGCTATAGGAGGCTGGTATCATGCAGCATCACACACTGGTATTTTATAATAATTGCAAGGGGAGTGTTTCTGGAAAGGAACTAATAAAAAATTACAGTGACCTGGCAGAATCCAGCAGCTTGTTTTCAGCCTGTGGCCCTTCCATCTTGGCAGGATACTCTTTTCCTTCATTCTGTAAAATACTCAGATCAGTACACTACAGCTTTTTAAAACGGGGTCCTAAAGAGAAGATCTACTGATGTCTGAGGGAAACAAATAAATAAATAAACATGCACACCAATTTGTGATTTCAAAGCATCAGGGACTTTTTTGTAAAGGTGCACAGAGATGCCAGGTGAAAGTGCCACCTTTCTGTAACTACAGCAGAGCACGTATTTCCCCAGGAACGCACTGGCTGTTGGTTGAACCCCACAGCAAAGAATCAATAAAGTCAAGGCAATTTCCTTAACATGCCATCTGGAAGAGATTATGGAGGGGAGGTGGGAGAAAGGTTTTCCTTAGTGGCTAAGGCTTTGCTAAAGTTCAAATGAGGCAATATATAGTAAAATAAATTCAATCTGTATTTTATCTTCTTTCCATTTTAGTGGAGACTAAATGAAATGGAACTGTGTTGATTCTACCCGGTTCAATATATCTTCTCTTTCTAATAACCAAGGTCATTTTTACCTTCATGGAAAAAAGAGCCTAATATAAAATACTCAGCCAGACCGAACACATATTTGCGCTTTTTCAAAAGCCAGGTAGGTGACTGATACATTATGTAATTCATTTCATGGCACACTGCTGAATGTTTTTTTATAGATAGTGTTTAACCTTGCCAATTTTGCTCTGAGATAATCACTCCTTTGAGGATAAAAATCTCACATTTAATGTTAGAAGAAAAAAAAAGAACCCCCTACGTGCCGAAATCCGCAGTACACAACAAATAACAGGGAAGTTACTTAGCCAGGGAGATAATGATTAGAGCAGTTTTCACTGCTGACTCTGTGATTAGACAGTGGTTGTTATAATATTAATCAGAAATACAGTGATAACTGCTTAGACTACATTTTGATACAGCCAGTGAGCAATGACAAAATGCTTCGACATCTTACAATATTGTGTTTCTGCTCTGACTAATGGTAGTGGCAAACAGATTCATAAAAATCCCCTATATTTAGCACAGGAGCTATTCTCAGAGCGCAGGAGCTTTGCTCGTAGCTCTCTGGAGTTGATGCTCGGGGTTATTACTAGCACCAGCGTCGTGTGGAAGGGATGCACACCCTGGAAGACACCCCGTGAATCCCCAAGGGAAGGCATCAACGGTGAAAGTCTGCGGGGTCAACACAGTGCCCATTTGCTCTGTGAGCTCTGATGTTCCCCTGGAGACCGCTTTGGAGAGAGGAACAGTGCAGAAGGTCAATGCAAAGTGAAATTTTACCTGGAAAGAGGAAAAAAGTGTGTACAAGCCCAGATTCATCCTACCATGCTATAGGCACGTAGTCCAGGTAGCTAAGTTTGGAGTGCTGACAGCCCTTGGTTCCCATTATAGCCAGTATAGGCACCTCCTGAGGGCAACTCAGCCCACCTATGATGTGACTCACCCTCGGGAGAGCCAGTGCTTCAACCCAGATGCTGGAAACCAAGCCCCTGACATGCTACGAGATGAATCCTGGCCTTGACATGTGAGGATGGGACAACGGGCTCTGACTGAGAGCCTGCAGCCAGGAAAGAACCAAACATAAATCAAATGCTCACCTCAATTACCAAAATGAAAGATTTCATTAACTTTTAAAGATCTATTGCTCTCGCCTCCACTCTTCCATTTCAGGCACATGCTTGGGACCACTACTGGAAACACCACTCATGAGGTAAGACCCTGTCCTGGCAGCATTTCCAGTTCAACTAGAAGCAAACAGTACTGGGGTTCCTGGAAGAACTTGACTCTTACATGGGTTTTCTCCTACAGGATTTTGCAGGCTATAATTGATTCCGGAAAGCATTCAGCCAGGACCAGACTTGGGGGTCTTGATTTAGAGTCAAAGAGGCATTTTAACCCACTTGTTCAGCTCAGATTTTTCACCAGCAGGATTGCCAGCTGTGGCCAGAGGTGACAAGATGCAATGGGGGAGTATAAAAGCATCATATGCCTTAAAGCCTGCTTTAAATAAGCCCTATTTTAGGGACATAATGTGCAGCATGAGGCTTTATGCATAGAGGAAAATTGTCCTTGGACGGCAGAAGCAATATCCAGAAATTACTGTGGGGACTCTGCATTTTGGTTTTTATTAATTTACACTTCTTCCCCCTTATCAAAACTCCGTCTTATGCCCATGTAAAAGTGGCAACTAACTTAAAAAAATACATGGAAAATACAAGCACACGAAAGACATGCCTTGTCTGAAGACATCATTTTATAGCATCCATAAGATCTCTGGCAAAATGCCTCCGTCTATGGAAGATACTTTTTTTTTAAGGAAATCTATCCCTGTTTTGGTTTTTTTTAAGTCTAATCTATTTGACATCAGTTTCATTGCACAAAGCAGATTTTAAGAGCACTCACTCTTCAAAGTATGCTTCATTTTGCTACTATACAAATCAGAAGTGTAGGCTATTTTGCTTAAGTTGACTAATCCAAACAGCAAAGACCCGAGTTCCGCTGGAACTACTCACATGGAGTAAATAATTAGACCTTGATCTGACGAAGGTACTTAACAGCAGGCTCATTTTTAACTCCATGAGTGCAGCCATTGAATTCAAAGGCATTGTTCAGATTTTTAAGTTGAGAGCATATTTAAGTGCCTTGCTGATCAGAGCATCCTAACCCCTAAACTGTGCCATTGGTTTCGGTGGGGTCACTGGTACAGGGCGATGTCATGTGGGAGAGGGCAGCAGGGCTGCAACCACAGCTTGTTGAAACCAGAGGAAGCTATTTTTTCCCAGGGAAGAGATGGATTAAACATCTTCCATCTGTTCCAGGGGAATACTACCTCAGCCATATGAAATGGGGAGTACTTGTCCTAGCCCCATAAACCACCTGGAAAACACATAATCATAGAATGATTTGGGTTGGCAGGGACCTTAAAGATCTAGTTCCAACCTCCTGCCATAGGCAGGAACACCTCCCACCAGATCAGGTTGCTCAGAGACCTATCCAACCTGATCTTGAACTCACCCAGTGATGGAGCATCCACAGCTTCCCTGGGCAACCTGTTCCAGTGTCTCACCACCCTCATAATGAAGAACTTCTTCCTAACTTCTAATCTAAATCTACCTTCTTCAGTTTGAAGCCATTACCCCTTATCCTACCACTAACATGACCAGGGAACAATCATCAAATAAACTGCCAAGCTCTGCAATTCTTCACTCTTCTGGCTAATCACTAAAAGAGGCTAATTAAGACCAACAGCACAGCCCTTGCTGAGCAAAGATTATTTATCAGCTTAATTTGATACTTTTACAGACAGCTGACATATGGTTTCCTCCTCTTCCCCCTTCCTGGCGCACAGGACTTCTGCTCTTCCTCACTGCTGGGCTGGATTTCATCTCATGTGGGAAAGAATTGGTGCTATCAGGCTCAAGGACCTGATCTTACCCAGAGGAGCTCACTTCTCCTCAGAGCAGACCCATATGCCTTTTTTTCTTACTAACAGATGTACTACCAGAAAAACAGACTGGTGAAACAGAGCTTGCTCCTTAAAGGTGAACTGAAACACTTCTCTACCGTGCAGGAAAAAAACAAAAGTCTGCTTCTTTGAAGCACATGCTTTGTAGGGTGCACATTCGGTGCAGCCACAGCACCATCATCCTTGGAAATGCAACGAGCTGGATAAGAAGGAGATTTACAGGTGCCATTTTTCAGAGCAACGGCAGCTCTGAATTACTGAGTTTCCCCAGTCAGGGCAATGTGAGAGGACACCCTAAGTCTGATGCAATTTAAACCACTCCATAGATCATGCTGGACATCCTCTAATGTGTATCATTATGGCTTTAGTGAACCTGATAGAAGTTAGCTGGGGAGGAGGACAAGGTGTACTCTACTGCATATGCCATGTCACTGCACCATGTCCCCAGCTGATGCAGATCAGCAGAGCTCTGGTGGAGGTAATGGGTTTTGTGCCCATTCTCACTATTCAAGGATCTGGACAATCATGTTTATTGCAACAGCTCAGAAGGTTTAGTCTTTTGTTTTTAATTCTCTGCACTGTTGTATGACTGCAAGCAAGCATCCCAGGACTCAGGCTCCCCTTGCTGCATGGGGACCTACCAAGCAGGTCTCATCATACAGGTCAGACACGAGTTTTTCCCTGTGTTTCCTAATGCACTTCTGAACTAACACAGCTGACCCAGGCAAAACACAGGTACCAAACCCAGCATGGCCCCCAAAGAGGCTGCACTTTCTTTCTTCTCCTTCTGTTTCTGAAATCTTAAGTTTTAAATATATTTTCTAAAAATTTTGGAGTCATAATAAAACGATTTCCCACTCTTTGGCTTCCATGAGATGCATTTGACTGGATCAGCTTCAGGTAGTTTTGGGCAAGGCAGTTTCTCCCAGCTGTAGAAATAACTCTTTTTTGTGGTGCATGCATGATTGATCATCATCTCCATTTGTGTATTTATGCCTGTGACAGTTACAGAGCTCACACAAGGAGATACATTTTTTAATGATGTTTACACTCATTTCAGCAATCATAGTTATATATAGCTACAGATTTGAAAGTCCCAAATAAACAGGTTACAGCTCACACAAGAAGTAAAATGAAATGAAAATATGAACTAGAATCAAATGCATCATCTGAAGACTTAGCCCTTAACAAATACCTGGCATGTTTGGCACATCTGATAGGTATGTGTACATTTAAAGGCATTATATATATTTATATATATAGGAATGTAAATGTAAATCCAGAGCTCAGCACAGCACAGCAAAGCACGGTACGGCACAGAATCATTGAATTGTTTTGGTTGGAAAAGACTTTTAAGATCATTGAGTCCAACCATTAACCCAGCACTGTCAGGTCACCACTAAACCATGTCCCTCAGCACCACATCTCCATGGTTTTGAAACCCCTCCAGGGATGGAGACTCCACCCCTGCCCTGGGCAGCCTGGGCCAGGCCTTGACAACCCTTGTGGGGAAGAAATTGTTTCTCATGTCCAATCTAAACCTCCCCTGGCACAGCTTGAGGCTGTTTCCTCTCGTCCTTTTGCTTGTTCCTTGGAAGAAAATGGCAACCCTACCTTTCTCCAACCTCCTTTCAGGGAGTTGTTGAGAGCAAGGTCTCCCCTGAGCCTCCTTTTCTCCAGGCTGAACAACCCCAGGTCCTTCAGCTGCTCCTCACAAGACTTGTGCTCTAGACCCTTCCCCAGCTTCATTGCCCTTCTCTAGACATGCTCCAGCCCCTCAATCTTCTTCCTGGAGTGAGGGGCCCAAAACTGAACCCAGTACCCAAGGTATGGCCTCACTAGTGCTGAGCACAGAGGTACAATCACTTCCCTAGCCCTGCATGGCACAGCATGGTTCCAGGCCATGAATACTGCTCCTTGCAGAGCTTCCCACCCCACTCCCTTCCCTCTTCCCCTGCCAGCAGTCACAGCCAGCACCTCCCTTCCTGCATCTGAAAGAATACTATTTTTGCAGCCATACGGAGCTGGACTTGTTGCAAATATTCCCAGGGACACAAAGTTTTCCCTCAGCTGTTCCCTAATAAGAGGCATTACAGATTCTTACCCCTCAATGCCAGGGACTTCATGCTGGCAGTGGAGACCACTCCCCTCACAGCACAGCTGCAGGTGCTGTGGTATCTCCCCAGACGTCCTCCTTCTCCACAAGGCTGGTTGCTCACACTGCCTGGAAACCAAATCCTTAGGCCCACAAGCTTTCCTCTTCTCCCTACAAGTGTGGTGTGCGTCACTGCAGTACAAATAACTTAGTGTGGGAGCAGCTGGATCCTGAAAGCCCGATCCTGAAAGCAGTACTTGCTCGGGAGGTTGTTTTTTCACCACTCAGCAGCTCCACCTGTAGCCTGGGTGGTGTCCAGGCCTGGTGGGAAAACAGATCCTGATGCTGATGTTGATGTTGATGCTGATGCTGAAGCAGGAGCCAAGCTTGGCAGAGAAGCCAGGCCCAGCTGAGAGCCATCGAATGGCATGAAAATGTACCTCAGGACTCGCAAGTGGAATTGCATGTTCTAGACCCAATTCCTTTCACTTTATTCAAGCAAGAAGACCCGTTAAAATAAAAAGAATGGGCTGTGTGTGCACATGCATTTTCCTTTTTTGATCAACCATCTCTTTGCCGATGCGCCTGGTTAGACTGTTTGAAATCCCTATAAATGTTAGATGTCCATGATAAAAGACAGTGCCCTTATTTGGCCTGTGGCCATTTTCCATGTTTATTTGCTTATTTATTTCAGTTAAGTGCAACACACCAGTTGATGCGTAACACCCGTGTGCCGCAATACGGCTCCAGGTTGCCTTGGCAACGGGTGGAAAGGGTTTTGAAGAGCCAGAGAGGCCCATGCTAATGAAAACAAGCATTCAGGGGGCCTCTTCTCCAGGTGGGTGAGAAGAGGCTCCCTGCTGGGCTCCCTCACCCAGCTAGCTTTCAAATAGTCTGCTGCTTTAAACAAAAACCAACAACAACAACAACAACAAAGCCCACCACCCAGCCCCCTCTGCTTTTTTTTTTAATCCATGCTAAAATGCAACTACTGATTAAAAGTTCTGAGACAGTTCTTTGAAGCCTTTCATTAATAGGTTTCCTTTATGAATCCAAATTAGATGGTCAATGCATTTTCCTTAAAAAAAAAAAAGAAAAAAAAGAAAGAGAGCTATTATGGAAATGTTTGTTGTTGCTGCTGCTGTTGGCTTTTACATGTTTAATCTCCCACACATGCATCTGTGCCAGATGGGAGATAATCTCCCTACACCACCTTCTCCAGGCTGATGCTGGTCTCTGGACTGCTGCAGGCTGTGGCTGTCATTTGGACATCATGGGAACCATGGGCTTTGTCATGGGCTGACCCTGCCTGGGCTCGGCACCCACAGTTCCCACTGAAAGTCTCTGGTGAGGGTGGGGAGAGGGGGTGTTATTCACAGAGGTCTTGTAGGAGTGAGGCTGTGATACTGAATGCATGGGGAGATCTCCCCACTTGAGGAACTGGGTCTTCTGGAAGGAGATATGGGCATGTGTGCTCAGGAAACAGAAGAGTCGTGAGGAATATCTGACCCTGTTCAATTGTCTTTTTTGGAATGAGGAAAAGGGTAATGAATGACACTAGGAGCTGAGCAGGAGTATAGCCACCAACTTCGGCAAGATTCACACGTGTCCCACTTCCCTTCCAGCTATCCAGCAACTGCTGGGTATTCCTAAGGGCTCAGTGAGGTGATGCCCATGGGATGTGCAGAGAGATGAGCATGTAAATATGGTGATTACAAGAGAGGGGAAACATCCAATGAAGTCCTGAACATACACTGAATGTTCTTCTAGTCTGGCGATGGTGGATAAGGGGGTGGGACATCAAGATCAGCAGAAGGGCACTGTACAACAACCCAAGGCAATAGATTTTTGTTCCTGTTTCTATTTCCATGTGAGGTTTTCTTGTGCAGGGCAGAACATGTTCTGCTGGGTACAATGCTAACCCACACTTTCTAAGGCACAATTGGTCTCCAAAGTCTGGATTTGTGGCACAAAAGTATAGGAAAGAGAGAAGCAGCAGCTTGAGTGAAGCAGACCTCTGCAATGAAGATAGTGCAGCAAGGGACACAGTGTCCAGCAGGCCTGCAAGGAGGTACTCACAGGAAGTCAAGGAGCGAGCTGCCCACCTTCTCTGCTGCAGACATCCTCCAGCAGAAGGTCTCTTCTGACTCCTCAGAAGCAATGGGAGCTGACTGCCTCTTTGGACTTAGTGAAATGTCACAAGCTCCACAGAGAAGAAATTGGGATAACTGTCCCTTTCAAAAAAATCTGAGAATAGCCAGGACATGTGGGGCTGGGGACAAAATCCCAAGAGTCGATGGCATAGCTTCCAGTGTTAAGCAAGAGATACATCTATTTTTTGGTAGGACTCTTCACCACGTGTAGGTGACTCAGTGCAAGAAAGTGACTCATGTCGAGCCAGCATTACAGGGAGACAAAGGAACTGTATCACACACCACCAGGCTTGAGGGCTGATAATGCTCTCCTGGAAGGGGTGTTTTACTCTGCCCTGAACTGCAGTGAAGCTTATCACCCAGAGCAGTGACGTCTGCTGGTCACTTGGTTCATCTAAGCAAAGGGGAGTGAAGCTGGAAATGTTTACAAGTGATTTCCCTCTGCTGAGGAAGGTGATAAGAAGAACTATGACAATGCTCCTAAAACATTTGTTAAAGGTTTCATTCTAAAATGAAGTGTTCCAGAAAAGAAGGCAGCGCCTGGATGAGGGGTGGAGGGTCTAGAGAAAACCCTGCTCCTTGTAGATGCCTCCTCAGGAAAAGCCACACTGCAGCTAAAACATCCCCAAGGAGTTTCTTCGGGTGCATGAAGTGTTTGGATCACCAAGCTGCAGCAGGACCCTTCGGAACTCTGGAAAACAGGTCTCTTTCAGGAACACAAGAACCCGAGGGTCCTCAGCACATGAATTTAGATCTGCAATTACAGGCAGCTGTGGTTTCAGCAGCAGTAAGTTCAAGCCCATTGTCCTGGTTTGAGTGAGAACAGAACTAATTCTGTTCAGTAACGAGGTATTCCATCCCATATACGCCATATTATTATCTTTTCTTTCGGTTAGAGCTGAGGGATCCAGAGGGTCTCTGGGCTCTTCTCCCCTTTTGGACTGCCTTGCCAGTTTTTGCTTGGCTTGGCTCGGGTCCTCTTTCGGTTCCTTCCTCGGAGTATCCAAGGAGGTCTCTGTCCGTTCTGCCTTCGATCCAGTGTGTGTGTTCCTGAACCTGGTACCAGAATCCAGCTCCTCAACACAGCTCCCGGCTGCTGCGAGGCCCAGCTGGGACTCCCCCAGTGCCTGCTCACGACATCAGCGGTGACGGTGATGTAATTACCATTAGGGGTTTTGGGTTCGATACTGGTCTTGTATATATTTGTATATATTCCATTTTTATAATTATTAATTTCATTTTCATTAAAGCT
>WUAM01000107.1:26724040-26766629 GCA_024336885.1 Actenoides hombroni | reverse complement strand
CCTTTGGGGAGGGAGGGGGGTTAACAGAGAGCATCTGTTATTGGTCTAAGGGGCTGCCCTGACCCTAAACCGTGACACCCATGAAAAACTGTCTCTGAATTGGGACATTTCTGGAAACTTTTATAATTCCCATCTGAGCTGGCTCTGAAATAGGCCAAGAAACAAATCCGTCAGACCACGTGGGGTGCCTGCAAGACAGCAGGGAAGTGATAGCAAGGACATATCTGCGGCACGTCACACGTTTCATTTTGCAGGTGCCTCTGTTAGCTCTTTGCAAGCTTCCTGCATCCTCAGTGCGATGCCAGGAGCTGCGGTCCCACCTTCTGCACCGGCGGGGGGGGTTTGCACCACTCCAGCCAAGCCCAGAGCCCTCTGTCTGCCCAGGAAATGAGGCCGTGAGCTGCTGCTGCTCTTGTTGGGAGGGCACAGAGCAGGGCTGCCACATCTACTGCCCTGCCAAAGCTGTGAGAGACCCTGCATTGTTCCCGGCTTGGCTGGTGCTACTGCCCCCCATGAATAACCCCAGGCTGCGTGGGCTTGTTCAGAGGCTGAGGTGAGCAGCTAAGAGCTGGGTTTACTTTTCCTGGGTATGGCAAAGACATCTAATAGGACCCAGAGCAGAGCTATTTAACGCTTGTGTTACAGAATCTAAAGCCTGATTTGCTCCTTGTGGCTCCTCAAATCTGCAAGATGGTCCTGCCAATGAAAACACGGAGACTTGGCTATGCAAGGCAAACAGCTCGCTCAGCGAAAAATGGTGGCCTCTTGTTGTATTTGCAAGGAAGGAGCAGAAAAACATCTACTACCCACAGAAATGCTGCTGCATTTTGTTCTTCAAAGTGGCAATTAAGAATGATGGGCAGCTGAGTTACACGGGCACCATGGGAGTGATTTGGTTTATGTGGGAGCTGCTCTACATACGCAACTCTGCGGCAAGTTTTTTATATTGATCATGGTGACCTGCCCAGGTCACCTTGCTCTAACCAGTTGTGGGGATAATCTGACAGTCTAGTAGCACACTCATTTTATCTGCAGGGCTAGAGTCCCCATAAACCATCCTCTGCTCTAAGGCAGCTGTTCGAATGCTCTCAGTCTCTGCTGTAGGCTGTGTCCCTAGTTTGCACTGGCACATAAAACAGAGGTAAAGGATGTAAGTCCTGGACATGTCTTATTTGTACTTACCACAGAAATTATTTGCAACTCTTGTCTTCACTGTTTGGTTTTGGCTTTTTTCTGTGGAATGCATGATGGACTTAATGGCCTTGCTGGGAAGAAGATCTTCGGTGATACCCTTCGTGACATATAAATGGCAAGGTATTTGAGTCGTGTCACTTGCAATGTAGTTCATCTAGGTAGCTTAACACTGATCTTATTGTCTGTGCAATAAGACTGGACAGGAGCCCCATTTGATATTCATGTTGGGAAGTTTGCTGGAAACATGCTGGGTCAGATACATCCTCACGCAGAGGCACAGAAATTGGCAGTAATAGTCCTTGAACTGGAGGAGAAATATCTCCTTCTAACGTCAGGATGTTTAGGAAGGGTACGATACGTAGTTGTGCGAAGGTGCACCTAAGAGCCTGGTGCAGAGCTGGAAATGCTGTTTTCCCTTTCCCACTGGGGACTCACTCCACCAGTACCCTTCATCTAGAGAGGGTCCTGGAGGTGACCTTTACCTGAATGGGGAGTTCATGGGCTCATTATCCAGCCCCAGGTTTCAAAAAATTGTGAATTTCCCCAAATCAAAAACATGGGCACTAAATTAGATTAAACAAAATAAATGGAAGGTTCATTTCCCCTCAGTCCTAACGGAATGCCATGTCCAGGTTTGAGCAATGGGCTTCAAGAAAGATGTGAAAAAAGGGGAGAAAAAGGATAGTCAATAATCAAAGGCCTTGAAAACATGACTTCTGAGGAAAAGCTGGAAAAATCCACTGTACTCCACTGCCTTGGCAGGTAGAACAAGAAGAAATGGGTTTAAATTGCAGCGAGGACAGTTTAGGATAGATATTAGAAAGCATTTTGTAATAGCAGGGCAGCTGCCAGTCCTGGAGGAGCTTGGCTGGGCAGGTGGTGCAGTCCTCAGCATGGAAGGGGCTTGTGAGCAGCTTAGACAAACATGCATGAGAAATGACACGAAGATGGATAACCTGGCCATGAAGAAGCCACGCTGTCTGCAAATGAAGTTGTCTGGTGAACTGGGAAGGACCCGAGTGGTTCGTAACAAGAAGGCCATGATTTCAGTATTTCAGGAAGAAGGCAAGTTCCAAGGGGCGAGCCTGGGCTGTGTACAGCCATTGTGTACATTCAGGCCAGTCTGGAGACCAGAGACCTCAGAGTTTCCCCGAGTCATGCACGTGATTTCTGGGTCAGCAGAAAGCCAGCCCAGCTCACAGGACGTACGTCTTCCTATCAAGGGAAGGCACAGATGCTGGTGTTTTCCTGCCTGATATTTCCTTTGGCACGCCACAGGTTTTTCTGCAAGCTAACTGCATGCAATAGCTTGTGCTATGTGACGCAAGGCTCACTGACCATGGAAAGTATCTTCATTTAAACTAATAATGCGGAGCCTTGGTGCAAACTGACAATCACTTGTAATTGTGGTTGGTCAATTCCCCCTCCTTGTCCCTGTGCTGAAGCAAGTCTAACCTGCTCCACACCACAGGAGTCAGCAAGAGGGTAAGAGAACTCCCTGGGATGCCATTTGATGAATCGACTGAGGGATTGTCCCTCTGGGAATAACCCCAGGTTGGCCTGAGATGGGATGAAGAGCCCTTCTTCCTCCCCATCCTCTCATCAACTTCCTTCCAACCAAACCTATTGATGGCAACCACTTCTGCACCCTCCCCTGACCCGCACCTCCTTCAGAGCTGCCTTCCCATGTGAGCTCTGGAGTCACCAGGGAATATAGGACATAAACTTTCCGGGATAGGACAGGTATGAAAAACCCACCGGGATAAGCTCTGCTAAATTTATTTTGATGCTTTCCCCCATGAAATCCCCCTCAAGTGCTGAGCAAACACCGAGTGAGGTGACAGATGAGAAGAGCAGAGTGACTTGCGGTGTCCTGAGCTTCTGAGTCTGGTCACGCAGCCAGTGGTCAAATTTTCTCCTCCCCACCCCGCAGCACGTAGCTAAACTTAGCTCTCAAACACAGCAGATCTCAGGGAGGCCACAGCAGCTCTTAATTCAAAAGAAAGACTGTTTCCCGTACAGCCTGGTGCTCAAAATATCGTCAGAGGAAGATGAAATAAATTACTCATTAACTCCCTGTTACCATATTACGAGGAGATCAGTTTGGCACCAGAAAGATTCAGAAAAGATTTGGGAAGGTCAGTTTGAAAATTAAGACATGAAGACTATGAGGGTAAAAAGAACTGGTTATATATGGACCAGAATTAAAGAAACCAAACAACAACAACAAAAACCAAAACCAACAAAAAACCCCAAAGAGATAGAAATAGGTTTTCTTAAAAGAACACTAACTGAAGTATGTAAAAATCCTAATGGCTAATTTCAGACATGGTTTATACTTTCATTCCATCGCAGATAAGCACAAACGGAAATAAAGTAAAAAGAAATTGAGGGCAGTGTCAAGAAGCACTTCCTCACAGAAGCAGTAATTGGAGAGTGAGGTGACCCGTGAGACGACGTCGGGAGACAAAAACATCAGTGTAATTAAAAAATCACTTTGATGCAGTACGAGGAGAAAGGATGAAGGAACTCTGGCACAAAGTGCCTTTCTCAGCCCCTCACCCAGAACACGTGCTTGGACTCCTCCAGTCACGTTGGTATGACCCGCTCTAAGTCCTACCACAAAACCCAGGGAAGTGGAAACGACTCTTCCAGGCTGCGGCTTCCGATTGCACCGCAAATGTTCATATTGGTGTAATGGGCCCCAGGTCGGTCGTTTCGCATTAGGGAAGAGAAATGGATGGTTTCCTGAAACCCAAACCCATGCAGCGTGTGGGTAGAGGACATCTGAAGCCATCACACCAGAGAGAGGCCGATGTCAGCCCCATCCTTGACCCTGAGGCCGGTGGGGCGGGGGGTGGACAGGGGAGAAGGGATGAAGCCACGCCGCTCCTCGCTGCTGAATCACTAGCCACGGGAAAGCCGTGCGCAGAATAATTGCATGGTTGTGAGCCTCCTGAGTCACCCAAGCACCGAATTAAACTCTTGCCCCAGGCGAAGGGGACCTGCCCAGGGCGAAGCAGAGGGTGTCCCTCCTGCCCTTACCCCCACCCCGACATACGCCCACGCCAAGGGCTTTCGGAAAGCTCAGCCAAGCTCCCAGTTCTGCCTCGTCACCCTGAACGTTGCTGCTGACCCCATTTCCCCACCTCTGCCCCCGCTGAAGCTCTCCCGCCACGCCGCGCTTTTCCCGCGTGCCGCTGCCTTCCCGCGAGCCCCTGAGCCGTGAGGATTAACTGACACCGGCACGGAAACCGCGGGCACGTTTATCGCCGAGGATTCTTCTAAATCAGAGATTTTCTTACAGTGGAACTTTTGTTGCCGGAGCAGATCTATAATAATATCACTACTGTTTCAGGATTTTTATAACAGCGCTGCTGGGAAGAGCAGCCCTTTTCATACAAACGCTGTCATTTAGAATTGCTGCTATGGTAGAAATCTTAAATTAAGCACTGTCCTTTATACAAAACACAGCACCACCTGCTTGAACACAGAGCTGATAAAACACTGTATTTTTTTCCCATGCATCACATTAAATTATCCAGCACTATAAAAGAAATGGGTGTACACAAAAGTCAGGGCTTTTTCCTGCAATGGCTTCACCCGTATCTTCTCCTTCCAAACACAATGTGCCGGGTGGGGGGCAGAGATAGACCGAACAGACTCTTCAGACAAAATTCCTTCCAAATGACTGATTTTTATGTCAAAACGACACACAAAACCACAGTTCTGATGTCCTTTCAATTCAGATCCATAACATGTCCCCAGCTGCACAAAATGTCTGTGCATCTCAGGTCTGGGAAAAGGACTTCTAGTGTCAATGGACAATGACATCCTCCTATTAAAGCCAAAAGTTTATTTGAAATATGGCTATTCTCTAGTGAATAAATTACTAGCTGATAGAGCTAAATCAATCTGTTGGGGGGTTTATTTTGTTTTGTTTTGGTTTTTTTCTTCTGTGGGGTAGAGAAGTGTCATTGTTTCAGCATTAGACAGGGAACTGAGGAATACCTCAGCCTGCCAGGCTGGCCAGGGGGTCCCGCTCCCAGGATGACAGCTCTTTGGCAAGGCAGCACATCTCCTGCCCTGCCCATGTCTGCATTTCTTCAAGGAGAACCCCAAAGCTCAGGGGTTCGCAGCAAGGACACGGCTTGGCTCTGCACTCAGATGCCAGAGCAGAGCCCCAGATGTGCTGATGGAGGCTGAAGCACAAGATGGAGGCAACATCTAACACTGTCACATCTGCTGTGCGTAACCTCACGGCCAGGCACTCCACGCGCTGCTGTCAGAGGTTGTCCTCTGCACTTTAGGTCATGAGAGTTCAGGCTGGGAAAAACACAAACCACAATACCAAGACTTGTGCCTGAGTGTCTTTGAACCATTTTTAAGGTCCTCTTGCCACCTACAGATTATTCAAGCAAGGGAAACAAGCTGGTGACACATTCCCAAGCATTACACCATTTCCCAGTATTTATTCTTCTGCACGCCAGGTAATTGGCACAGCGACTGGTGACAGTCATTGCTTCCACGGGGCAGTGTCCGCTGAGGCTCCTGCCATGGGGTATATAAAGCTTGACTAAGATCCAGAGAATTTTGGAGGAGGTGCTGACAATACACTCATTAATTTACAATTATGTTCCTTCAGAGAGCCTCCTGGCGCTTTCCAAGTCCTGTTTGGAGCACATACCTCTGCTATGAGACAAGTATTCTGACTATGAAAGTCAAAAAACAAGGACAGAGAGGTTTAAGGAACTTGCCCGAAGCCCTGCAGGAAGGCAGTGTCAGAGGTTACCACAGAAATAAGCCTTGTGCTATAACCATCTGTTCATAATGGCTTGAATTTTCAGAAGAATGCTTGGGATTTATTTATATTTGACAGACATGTATTATTTTTGCTGCAGTAGTATCTGCTGCTTGGGAGAAAGCAAGAATTTGGTAGCACCTAATGACTTCTTAGTTACTGTAAAATGTATGAGAGGTTGAAGTAAAGAGGTGACAAAATAGACCTGCCATTACAAATCAAGCCCTCATCCAACAAAATGGAGCTGTCATTAAAAATCAAGCCCTCATCCAACAAAGTCTTTCAAAACCAGAAGTTTTTCCTTACTGGAGTCACTGAAGTTTCCAGAAGACATGAGTTATGTGCATACATCCCTACAGGGCTGGTCACAGTCCCTCTTTGAGGGTGTACCTTTTAACACCTCAACTACTGGAAGTGCAAGAACCTCGCCAAACTGCTAAGAGTCCAAATGTGGCACTAGAAATATGCTCATTTGTGGTAACAGTGGGTAGAGACCTGGTATCCACCAGGGATCTAATCCCCATCCTGTCAGGCATTGCCATTACCAGTTCAAGCCCAACTTCATTGGTTTTCTGTCACAATTCTGCTATTTCACCTGGCAGGTGAACCCTTCCTCTATGGCTCTGGGAATAAAAAAAAGGCAACTGCCATTTATTTGTTTTCTCCTTGTCCTCCAGTATGGAAAAAGACTGACAAAAATCAACAACTTCATCTACTCCATGCCATCTAGCACCGTGATGGTTTAGAGAAAGAAAGATTGTGCTGGAACAAATCCCAGACACTATATTCCTGAAGGTTTTGGTGCTTTCTGAGAGAAGAGGCTTTTAAAGCATTTAAAATCTCATCACTTGAGGACTGTCCCCATCCTGGCAGATGATATTGAGCAGATATTGGTGAAATAATGATAATTGCCTTGGTCTTTGAGGCAAGCTCTACCCAGGAAAGACATCCACGGTGTTGGGTTTTTTTATGTTGTACATCAAGATTAAACCATAGGGGTTTTTTTTCTCACTGTTACCTCAAGGTGGGTTTGCACCAATAATATTTTCTCCATTTTCTGAGGAAATAAGCTCTGTTAAAACTACTTGGCTGGTATCATGAGGATTGTGTTAACGAAGGTCACTTCTTGTCAGTCTGCTCATAAACTGTCGGTCCATACTCCCAGGAGTAATATACTCAGGTGAGTAGCTGTAATAGATCAGCAAGACTATGTCCTCAGCAAGAACAGAGTGTAAGCAAGACTAAGCTGTGTAAACAAATTGTATCTTGATTGCCAAAAGGCTAAGAAAACTTGCCATAACTCTGTAAATTTTGCTTTTAATTTGAGCTAAAAAAACTTACTTGCTTGGACTGTGAATTAAAACATTTTCTCACGAGAAATAATTAATTGTTAATTGTTCCTTCTCTCTTCTGGTTTTTGGTCTTTTTTTTTTTTTTTTTTAGCCTTATCTCATGGAGTAAGTTGTCATTATAAGAGATCAAAAAGCTCATTTTTCTCAGGGAAGATGAGATTGCAGGACATACTGAAAACCTGATTGTAAACTGAATATTTGGCAGTAGTAGGAAAGCAAGGCATCTTTTGTCTGAAAGACAATTGAGCAGTAATATCGCTCGGCTAGCCCAGATAAAACCAATTGTCTGCTTTATGGGTACTGGGCAGCTGAGGAGTCAGCTTGGACTGATTTGAGCCCTACCGGTATTGCTTTTCTTATTTTAGCAGTACCTTCTCATAAACAGAACTTCATCGGACCGAAACAGCTCTCTATTTTTGTGTGGCTGCTCTGTTTTCCCCTAAGCAAATTCTTCACATGCCCAGAAGGAATCTTGTTTCCAACATCTGGGAGTGCTTTAGAGGTTTTCATTATTTATATGCCAAGATAATATCTCTTGCCCATGAATGTGCTACTGTTCCCACTGATTAGATGTTTGTTGATTAGTGCCAACTGCAGCGGGGGCTGGAGCGTGGAAGCTGCTCTCAGGGCCCTCCATTTACATCACAAACTGTTGGTCCCCAAACGTCCATCTGACCTTCAGGAATTCATCAGATTTTGACCGCTACTGACTTGGGAGGACTATGAAGTGAGGAGTTAGGGAAAAAAAACCGAAACAACTGGTGTTTAAAATTAAGACTAAAGACACACTAAAAGGAAATGAAAGAATATAATTATTTAAATGAGAAAAAAAAGAGACCAAAAAAAAAAAAGAAAGAAGAAGAAAAGAAGAGACAGAGGCTGAAGAATGAGAAAGGACAACTTCTTCAGCATTGATAGCTAGGAGTTGTCCAGCTTGTCCCAGAGCAAGCTGCGATAATCACGTGAACCCATCTCCTCAGGGTCTCCAGGACTCCCCCCAACCCCTTTCCATCCTCACAGCCTCTGGCCAGACCCGACCCTCAGCTCCAAAGTGCTGGTCTCAGCAGAGACAGAGAAGAAAATGCTGATAGGGCCAAAACCTGCCACTCGAAGAGCAGCTTTGAAACCATAGCAGGAAGCTTTGCAGTAAAAATGAATGCACATAGTCAAAACAAGGCAGAAAACACAACCTCCCGAGTGTTTCCTCCTTGCTTTGTTAGGGAACGTTTCTCAAGCATTGCACTGCAGCAAACCGCCTCCAGTTATAGGAAAGAAATGAATTAAAACACCACATAATGCTAAGGCATTTCTGAGCATGTGGGAATTAGCAGGTCTTTGACAAACGTATTGAACTCCTGAGAGGACTATTTGGGAGCTCTACGGACCTGGATCTTCACAGCCCAACTCAAGTAACTCACCAAACTAGACATCACTGTAAAATTTTTGCCTGTGTGGCCAGAAGGACCGAATAAATACACTTATTTGAACCCCTCCACAATAATTGCCTGTTTAATTTTCCTTTTGCAGCTGACAGTGATACATAGAACACGCTCTACTGGCAGAGGGGCTGCCCAGATCTACCCAGATTAGATTCCTGTTTGTTTTTTTTCTAGTTGACTTATGAGGCTTGACTCAAATCTTTGGTGCGTCTTGCATCTTTAGAGGCAATATTGACAATTCATAACTTTTTCCAAGGTTGATGCCTTGACAGGGATACTGTGTGCTTCCTTCTGAAGCTATTTATAGGAGCACTCGACATTTTTTGTTTGCTCGTTTTCACTGCTGCTGACAAGGACCTGATCCCAAAGTACTCTGTATACTTTACTCTCTCCATGTAATTGTCACTATGATCTAACCAACAGCTCAATTCACTTGATTTTAACATTTCTAGGCATTTAGAGACTAGAGTGGTTTAGGTATTTTTCATCACATACAGATGCCCAGCAATGGAAAACCAGACATCAGCTCCTCAGCTGGAGTAACTCTGTGATGGCCACTGGAGCTGTGCCAGCTTACAACAGTGTGGACCCTGCTTGCTTCCAGAGCACGCATTGATTTTACCATAACTCTTTATTTCATGGTTTTCAGCCATTTAAATGCAAGTGCATTTGACATTTTGGGAGGGTACAAGGCACTGCTGTGTCAGTCTTGATGCCGTGTTAATGACGCTTTTGGGCAATGAATAATAATAATGGGGTAGCTTGGAAATTAAACTCCTGATTTTATTCTTACAGTCTACTAGGTTAGCAATTAAATTTCAGGTCATTTGTAATACCTAAAAGGTCTCTGAGTGTAGAGGGTTCTGACTTAAAGCATTAATAAACAGTGTTTAGGAAAATAACTCTGATCAGCAATGGGGCAATTGCCAGAGCTTTGGTGCTGGAGAAAGTCTAAGGAGCTCCCTGCTCATCTGTACCTCTGTGGTGGCAAAGTTACTGCTGAATTTTTTCAGTTTAAGTTTAATTTCTTCCCCACAAGGGTTGTCAAATCCTGGCCCAGGCTGCCCAGGGCAGTGGTGGAGTCCCCATCTCTGGAGGGGTTTCAAAGCCATGGAGATGTGGTGCTGAGGGACATGGTTTAGTGGGGACCTGGCAGTGCTGGGTTAACAGTTGGACTCAATGATCTTAAAAGTCTTTTCTAAATAAAATGATTCTACGGTTCTGTAATTCTATTCTTACCTGAACTATGCCACTGCTCTCCCCCACTTCATAGCTGCTGACACTCACAGGCTGCGCTTCTCTCCGATGTCCTCACTTCTTCCATCACTCTTGCAGCAAGGCTGGGGGTGGGCAGTGCATTTCCAGGGGACATCACTGCTCTTGGGCAACCATTCACTTGCCTTCCAGCATCACGACACTGACTGATGGAGCGTGCTGTCACGTGTACCTTGGGAATAAAACTGTCACTCAAAATCCTTGTAACAAAATGATGAAGTTTCCATATAAAAGAAATTCTCAGCAGTGACTATAAAACACCACTGAGGCAGATTTAGGGCTCTCTAGCTGGATTCACATGAAATAGGAGCTGATGTTGTTTCATGGGCTTTGAAACTAGGCCAGTTTGGAGCATGCCGGGAGCTGACGGGCTCTCAGCAGCTCTGCCAAGGGCTGTCCCTGGCTCCCCTGCCATGGCCCTGCAAAGTCCCCTTGCTGAGGAAGCTTCTCACTGCTGCAAGGGGTGCCAGTGGAGTCTTAATTCTCCTTAGTGAGTGTGTGAGAAGTGTCTTAGGGATGGGCATTTGACCTCAAAAGTCCACCTATTTGGTGCCAATAGGCCAAGCTTTGTGGTTGATGAGAACCGAGGGTTGGCTTCCAACCCGCCTTCACTAAAAATGACTCCAGATATCATCTAAAGAGTTTAGAGGGAAAAGCTGTCTGTCTACCCAACATATCCCTCATTATTTGCTTTTCCCCTCATTTCACGCCCACCAAGCACTGGTACTGCACACGTGTACAAGAACTAATGTATTACTGCTCAAGCTACTTCAGAGCTTCTTTTCTAACATTACTAATTGACCCATTGATGGATGCTTATTCTCCTGACTTTATCACTGTGATGTTGTTCTAGCTAATTCCCTGCTGAAGCAGCAGAGCTGGCCATTAAGCGAGCACTATGAGCTGATAAGGAACAGCAATACCGTTTATGCGTTGCATCAGGAAACAGGGACAAAAACTGGCACCAACGTGACTGATTTGCTGCAAAGCCTGTAGCAAAAAGGTCCTCAGCAGGGAGCACCAGACATTGGTTCAGTGTTTTGCCATAAACAGGGAACTAAACATTTATTTTCTACTCCAAGCGATGCTCAGGTTGGAGGATGCAAGTGAGAAGGCAAAAGACAAAGGGCAGCCAGTAACACTGAGCATCTATGGTTCAAAACAGCAGATACAGAGCAAGGAGGGAAAGCCAGTTACCTGAGCAACCTGTTCTAGTTGCAGATGTCCCTACTCACGCAAGGGGGTTGGATGAGATGACCTTGAAAGGTCCCTTCCCACCCAAACCAGCCTGTGATTTTGTGAGCAAGATTTGTATGTGAGTCTTGGTCCTTGGGTGCTTGCAGGAGGAGCCTCAGGCATCACACCTCCACCTTTTTAGCAAAGACTACCTGAAAGATAAGCCCTTATTCTGAACTGCTTCAATGTGTAATGCTTCCTTTTTCTGTAGGATCCATTCTATGTGCAGCTTCAGCTGAACTTCACAGCAGCTGGACAGAGGTGAGCTGCCAAAGGAATATATGAAGTGATCCTCAAAGTGGGGCCAGAGCAGCACTGGTCCATGGGGTGAAGTAAGGGGAATGGTCCCCAGGTGCAGACACAGGGCTTCTAGAGCTCAGCCTTTGAATGAGGGCAAGGCAGAAAGAAGGATCCTGTTGGGAAGGCATCACAGTGGGGAGCAAAGCTTCCAAACAGCAAGTGTCAAGCTTGGCTGCAACATTTAAATGCTGGCTCTACCATGACAGCCCAAGCCCTCTCCACTGCAGATGCTCACAGCTCTGAGTCACTGCTGTGCACCGTGTCTGAGAGCAGGGACCAAAACAGGGCAATCAGAGAAATGATAACACTTTCAAGAGGCTGAAACGCTTCCTTAAGCTCTTTAGGCGTCAGCATTCTCATCTGTAAGAGAGAGACAGCCCAGCTCAGCAGCTCATAATGTTATTGTGAAACGCAGACATTTAGTGCTTGGAAAGTTTCATGAGCTATTGAAATCACCATATAAATGCTAAATATTATTAGTGGATTACAGTGTGATTGAAACAAATTGATTTGTTAGGAAAGTTTCAATGAACCATATTCATAACAAATTCCATTTAATTTGCAACAGTGAGTCATTAACTGGCTCTTCTGCTGATTTATTTATACATTCTACTGAAAGGAGAACTGATTTTAAGAATCAGATCTTAAGGTAACTGGTCCTCAGAAGTGTAAAAGCGTGGTAGGATCAACCCATATCTAGCTATCCCTTTTCCATCACATTTAACCCTGACAAAGGTTGTGCAAAGCACCTGCAATAAAATGTGCCCTTTTTTGAGTGCTCGCCCCAAAATACAGCACTTCTCCTAAAGACTGGTGCTTATTAAACTCAGTCCAAAATTAAACATAGCATTCTCTTAATTCTCTGCAGGATGATTAGAAGCTATGAAATACTGAGTTCTGGCAACCCAAATTGCTCCTGGATTGAAACCACACTTCAGTGCAAGCGCTCACCTCAGGGGAACGATGCAAACCGCACGATGGACTGGCTCAGGATGGTGACATGTCTTTGGTCCTGCCGTGCCTCAGTTTCCCTCTCTGCAAGAAAATACAATTTGGATGTTTGGGTGACAGTGACCAGCTTCTCAATGAGCTTCAGCAGCTTGCACCACACATTCATTACTAACAGACATGTGTTGATGATCTACTCCCAAGCAAACCCTGCCGAGGGACAGGGGACCGACATTTAGGCACTGCACAAATTTCAGAGGGGGAATTTCTTTTGGATGTAACAGGAAGATTATACTGTTGTTTTTTTTCTGTGGATGCTGCAGTAAGGGAGGGGCGTGGAAAAGGGGTGAACCCTGCTAAGTGAGATGAAAGGGAGAGGGGAATTACATGCACAAGGCAGCTGGGTAGCAGGAGAGAGGGGACAGGGGCAGGAGGGACAAAAAGGATGAAGTTATGTTATGAAGAGCTTGGCAGAGCAAAGCTATGTGTTTGAGGTGGTTTCAGTGAAGTAGCATCTCACATATTCACAGAGAATTTCCCTAATCCTAACTAAAAGCAGTAAATCAGGGCTCAGGAAATGGGAAAAAATTGATATAAGCTGGGGATAGAAAATGTATACATAGGGATGTCAAGACACAGCCTTTAAAGAGAAGAAGAAATTTTCATGTAAAACTAGATACAGCAGGACAAGAAGTGTCCTGACCACCACAAAGAATGAACATAGAAGCAGCATAGCCCCATGGAACAGGGCTTGACACTTCGGTGCTACCACTGCCAGAACATTTATCATGACACCAAGGAGATCTCAGTCCTGTTGGACCTCTTGTTCAGGGCTACTGGAGTTTGAGGGGCTGAATAAAGCATGCCTCCCCTCCTCAGACCTTTCAGCCAACATGCTGAGATAACAGAAACGACCGATTTGGGACAGGGTGGCTGTGGGACAGCACCGTGCAGGATGCCATGGGGTAGAATGTAGGATTAGGATGACAAACACTGTAAGAGCCAGTATCAGAATCAAACAGCTTTGCTACGATTGGTGTTGCTTTGATGTAAGACCCTAGCATTACCTAGCTGAGGTATGAACACAGGGTTTCTAGAAGTAAGAGGAAGGCAAGTACTGGCAATTCACAAGAATTTTAGACTTTCTTTTTTTTTTCCCCAAGCCTGAAAGAAACCCAGTGATACTTCTGAAATAACAGGAATGAGACAGTTAAGATATTGTACAAAAGCTGCCTTTAAAACCTCCCTTTTATTTTCTGATCATCATTTTTGATCTTCTTCAATCAAACGGAGCATCACTTAGGAACTGATGAAAAGAGAACCTTCATCTGGTTATTAACTCCTTGATGAAAGACTTGTAAAAAGTGCATTGTTCATTTGCAGGACTTTGGAAAATACTGAAAATTAACTAAATTCTTCACGAGATACACGGCTTCTTGCAAGGTATAATTGGGCACACACATTGCAAATGCAGACCAGTTATGATTGCAAAGACAGGAGCAGTTGCCATTAAAATAAATGAGTTACCAGACTCCTCATTCCCTCCTCCACAGAGCTCCCCCACTAAATGACACTGCTCTGAGAGGTAAGAGAGGCAGCTAGAGCTAAAATAGGCTGGCTAAGAATTGTCTCTCCTGATAGATAACAAATCAATATTTCCTTTTAAGTTATGACAAAATTTTATACAAAGAAAAGGTCATCTTTGACTTGAAAAAAATTACGTTTTCTTGGGAAAAACATGCACCCTAGAAGAGTGACCTGGCAATGCTGTTCCAGTGCTACCCAGTGCTGTGTGCCAGAGGATTTCACACCTCATCCCCTGCCACCATCACTTGCCAAAGGCTTATTTCTTGGAGAGAAAACCCACAGGGTACAATCAGCACAGGGAAGAGGAAGGATGGGTCCCGGTTCTCTGCTAAAGTATCAAGGTCAGAGTTGGGTGAATGTTTCTCTTCACTTTATTCCAGGAGAACAAAAAGCCGAAGCTTGGGCAAAAACATTTGAGCGACCATGTCATGTGTCAAAGTGTTTCAGTTCCTCCCTCTCTGAAAAAAGGGAGGAAACCAGAAAAAACTTCAGTCTTTCCTCCATATTGGCAAAAAAAGGGATATTTTCGTTTCTTTTGTTTCAAGCTCGTGCTTAGGTTAGAAGGCTACTTAAATCAAAAGAAATGGAGCCTGCTGTCGCTACCATGAAAATGTTTGATTTTTAGTTCAGCGAAACATTCGACCCAAATTTTGACTCAAATCACATCTTTTTTTCTTTTTTTTTCCCACATGGAAAACCAAAACAGAACTACCCATTCATCACATATTTCAGAAACACACCCTGTGTTTAATCACTTCGTTTGAATAGTTTACTATGAAACAAACAAACTGCAAAGCCAACTCTCAACCACCAAGGAGAATCCCCACCAGGGAAGGCAGACCCGGCCTTTGTGTAAGGTGGTTTTGGCTCTTACTTCAGTGATGTTTTGGATTTCTGTGGATCTTGGAGCCTGAACTATTTCCAATTCTGTTGGAAACATGGGCACTACATTTATGGAGCTGCATTTGTGAAGGACTGCACTTTCCTACCCAGGCATTTGAATTGCTCTGGCTGAGCCCAGGCTGGAAAGCCAAGCAGTTTGCTGGGTGGCCATCTGAAATTTCATCCTTCAAGAAAATTTCAGTACCATCATCTGGATGACATGCTGGGATGGCAAACATCTGCATTCTGATCAAATTCCTCCTGGCTGTGGCCACGCCTTCAGCCAGGCTGACTGATACCTTTAAGGAGAGCACAGAGTTAAAAATAAGATCCTTGAGAAATGAAAATCTAAATGCTCTAAATGCTTTTTTAATAAAATAAAATTGCTGCAGGAAGTGATTTCTTACATCCCAGGCTCTGCCAATTGTCTCCAATCAGGGCAGCTCCAGGTAGCTGTTATCTCACTAAGTTGTATTAATGTGCTTGTTGCTGCTGCTTTTCCTTTTAAACTAATCAAGAGGTTAACTTGGGTTCTGTTGTTTAACTTGCATTTTGCTCGTTGTAAAAGCTGTTTTGTGAGATTCTTTCACAACTCTAACCCCTCACAGCAGCACGTAATCGTTTTCTTGTGTCCTCACTGGACAGCTGAATGTGGTGAACAGGATGTGGTGCTCTGAAATGCTTCTACCCTTCCGCTGGCCCAATCCTTCTTCCCTCCCTGAACCCAAAGCACCTGTGGACAGATGGTTCTTTACCCTAAGGATCTGAGCCCTTCCGTGCAGAGGAACCTCTGCACAGACCCGTGAGCCAAGCCCCAGCTGCTGGAGCCACTCATTGCACGGCCAGCACCCAAAGAAATGGGACACACACCCAAGCAGGACCCTGCAGCTGGCAGTCTGGGGGCTATGGGAGATCAGGGCTTGATCCGGATTGGGCCATGACCCCATGGACTGAGAGAATTCCTTCCAAAAGTTTTGTAAAAAAATAACTTGATTGAGAGCACTGAGAAAATCAAAACACGTGACCACCAACATCAATGGCAAACAAACTCCTTCCCTCGTGCTAGAGGCTGGTACTGTGCTACAGACCAGACCTGTACCTCCTGTTCTACTGAAGAACCACAGAGGACAAGCCCCAGTCCTCAGTCAGTGACAAGTTGGCACCATTTCCAACTCTTCAATCAGCTTCAAACGTCAACCATTTTTAATAACCTCTACTACTAAAAATTGGTTTCAGTCTCTTCTTGAAAAGACAGATTTCTGTCCCTTGGTGATGGAGATCAAAGGGCCCATTCGCATAAAGGCTGTGGATGGTCCCTTTGGTTTAAAGCTGTTGTCTGTCAGGTAGTCCCAGGGAACAATCCCCTGCATGGGAGACCCACAGAAAGACCAGGGTGCAGGTGTAAATACTGCAAACCAGCATCATCTCTACAGGCTTATGAAGGAGGAAACACAGAACAGCGTATCAAAGCCGGGCTCAGGCCCACAAACACCCTGTCCTGTCGCTGAATGCCAAAGGTGCATTTGCATGCGGCGTTTTCAATAATTAAACAGCAAAATGGTGTTGCCATCTGCCAACGTCCATCTGCTGGAGGGAACACAAAGCCCTGAGAGAAAAGCCAGCGCCGAGCAAGATCCCCTCCCTAACAGGGGAGATCCCAGCAAGCAGCTCACGGGTGCCTTGTGGTGCTGTCATTTCCTCTGCTCGGAAATAGCTGGCAGGCCCGATAACCCCTGTCTAAATAAGGCTGCTGGTAGAGCATGAAGCTTTCCCAGTACAGGCAGAAGAGTGGCTTTGAGGCATGTCCATATAGTAGAGGTTGCAATAAAGGTTTTGTAATCAGAAACACTGTAAGGGCATTTGTAAATGCAAGGGGCATGCCCAGCTTCAAACCCCTTGTTCAGGTCTGGCCACGCTCATTCCTGCACTGTCAAAAAGTCATAGCAGCCAAAGTAGAGGTCTAGGAGGTGATGATGATGTTCAGAGACGTGGAAAGGTCGCTGTGGGGAAGCATTATGGGGGTTCCAACTGTGTTTTACACGAGAGAAAAATAAGAGGTGACACAATGGTGGTAGTGAAGCAGATGCAGATGAGGCACCCTCACCATTCCCAAGTACCCCGTCAAATACCGTCTCAAATGAGAGTGAGCAGCAGCCTGGTGAAATTAAAAATACTTTTATACACATCAAAGGACATGCTGGGGCTGGTTCACAGCTGGTTGTGACTGTGGCACAAAGCAGGTTCACTGAATGAGAAAAGTAGAGTACAGTATTTTTTTTCTTGATCTGGCTTTAACTTTCAGAGCCCATTCTTTTTAGCAATTTTCCCATCAGGAACTGGGCTCACCATGGTTCTAGGGACCCTCTGGACATGCAGTACTGCAGCCATACATCCAAGGGAGTTAACATCATCAGAGCATCCTCATCCTCACTTGGTAGCGCTCCCACAGAGCTTCACTCCTACAGAGCATGGAACAACGCTGACACCAAAAGTCAATGGGAACTGAGGGCAAAACCAGGCTCGTGTCTTTCACAAAGCCAGAACAATGCAGTGCTATTACTGGCTGCGATGAGGAGGAAGTTTATTCTAGGGAAGGACACGTTTTCCCCTCTGTGCTGCTCCCACTATTATTTGTATTGCCATGATACCAGCCACTGTGTAGATGGGCATCTGGAAAGAGATGTCCCCGGACCAGAGAGCATTGCTTCTTCTTGAGAACTGGCAGCTGAATGCATTTCCCCACATCGCAGCAACGCTGGCTTCATCCAGTTTCAGATTCCCATCTTAGAAACCCAGCAGCCTGACACTGGGAGGTGCTAACGACTGCAAGCAGGTGGAGAACTGGATGCAGCAAGGAAGTCCTTGAGGTTATCTGTGGGGAACAGGGATGGCTTTCCTACTACAAGTGCCCAAAGAATATATCTGATTTTGTCAGCTGTCTCAATTGCAACTCCACTTGTTCACAGAATAGTGGAATTGTTTTGGTTGGAAGGGACCTTTAAGATCATCGAGTCCAACTGTTAACCCAGCACTGCCAGGTTGCAGGATAAGGGACGAAGGAAGAAAAAAAACCAAAACAAAACTAACCAAATCAAACTAGTCAGCATCCAAATCTGTGTTTAAAATCTCTATCTATTTAAGTTGCTGTACCAAATCAGCTCAATATCTAAAACAAAGAAAATGAATTATGGAACAGTACGAGGAGAGCTTGTTAATTTTCCCACTGATGCACTGTGAAATGAAAGCTTTATTCTAAGAATATCATATCCTCAGGGCTCTGTCTGGGGAGGCGCTGACAAATACAAATGTCCTTACAGTTTTTCTTTTATTCTTGCTTTATGGTGTATTCCAGACAGATTTCCAAAATTACATATAATAATATATAATCTGTAGTTGTGGTTTGGTGGAGTTCAGGGCTGTGATTTTCCAGGACATAGTTATGCCCTGTTTGAAAATGAAAGATCAAGTGCATACACTGAAAGACAGATCAAATTCTAGAAGAATTTGCTTATTTCTTAATCAATATTAATATATGTGACTCTAATTTCAGCGTCTTTCCTCCTGTTGTGTACCAAGGGAACATTAACAACAACAGCAGCTTTACATTTTTATAGAGCCTTTCATCAAGAAGGATTCAAAAGCGCTTTACAAACCTCGGACAAAATTCTTCTTTGATCAGCACTGAGAATCTCTTAATCCACGGTGCAAATCTCTGTTGCACTTCCCGTGCCTTTTCCTGCACGCAGGACTTCCATTGATTTCCGCGGGAATGGTGTGTGTGCAGCAAGGGCAGAATGGGTAATGGAAATCTGCACCCCAGAGAAAAAGGAGGAAGAAATTGGACCACGCAGGGATTTGCTGCCCATCACAGAAGTGCCCCGCTGCGGGAGGGGGCCCCGCTTGCCTTCTGTACACGTGAAAAAAAAGATCGGGTCTCAGTTCTCAAAGAACACACTCTGTGGTGTGGCAGAAGAGGGTCTTCCTTACAGAAGAAGGACAAATATTTGGTCTTGTACACAAACTTAGTTACAAGGAGACTTCCCTGTCAGGTCTTTGAAATATCTTCCCAAAAGCAGAGGGAAACTCAAAACTGCCATTTACTGGTGAGAAAACGTTTTTTCCTGAGAAAATGTGAGATTCAGAGATGCTCTCCATGTTTCAGGGTTCTCATCTGCAGCTAAGTCAGGAGGAGTAGAGAGGATGCAGCAAACTGAGTTTCCTGAACTAATTCCAGGTTCGATTTGGGCAAAATCCTGAGTTACCTCTGTCTGATGATGCCGTTTTATCCTGAGAGCTAATGTTGCGTTTCTGATTAGAGTTACCTGAATGCTAAGGATCACTTTCCTTCTTAATCATCAGAAAATGATGAGCAGTATCCCACTGAGACGTGTGAAGGGCCCAAAGTTATCATTAATTCTGCAGACACTTCTCTTCCATAATCAAGATTTCAATCCTTGTGTGGAATCCATAAATCTCTGGCCCTGTCATGTCCTATTTTACCAGGACATTCTGCTTCTCATGAGTAGAACCATACTTTTTAATGAGAAAATCATTCAGAATTAAATGTCCCCTAGGGATGCTATTTGAAGAAGTAAAATGCCTCACTTGCAAAGACAGGTGTAATAATGTGATAAGGAATCTTTTAACTGCCTCAGCTGAAAAAAAAAGATACAATATTGGCTGTATCAGTGTGAACAACATTGTCCCCTTTCAAAATAAAGTTTGCTGTCTGTGGCATCACACTGATTGATCTCATCTGATGAGCTGCCCATTGGATTTAGTCCTATTTGTTTAAAGCCCTTCTCTTCCAAATAGCTTTTTAAGTAACCACATTCTTCATGCTTCCTCCTGTTGGTACATCTCTATCTGAGCTTGTACCCATGTTTTTTTCATGTGTTAGCTAACAGGATTGCCATCTAGCATGAGCACCATCTAGCACTGGTGCTAACTGCAAGTGTTAGAAACATGACTGTGCAGTGTAAATGTGACACTATCCAAAACTGGGTCTAATTGCCAGCGTAAAAGAGCACTCATTACACCCTGTAAATTCAAAGGGGGCTGGAATTCATTTGGAACTCAACAGGAACCCTTCTTTAAGTGTCTCTGAAAACCCCAGGCCCAGTGAAGTCAAAGTCCAAGTGTGTAGGTTGAGCTCACCCGCCAGCCGCAGCCCCGGAGATGCCCGTGCAAGGTGCCACCGCAGCTCTGCTCCTGTCCCAGGGCCCTCACACCAACTTCTGAGACTCTGACTTGAACAGAGTTCAAGGAACTCTGAAACTCAGCTCACTCGCCATTCAGAGGGAAGAGTTTGGTGGCGTTTGAAGGTAGCTAGCAAAAGTCTTAAGTAACACGATGCAAATAATTAAACTTAGTGATAAATTGGTGCTTTTCATCTTCAAAGTGCTTTACAAACATTAATTAGCTGGGCTCAGTAAAGCCCTGTAGAGTAGGAGCCACTCAATCCCTATCTCCTGTGAAGTGACTTCCTTGGCTGTCCCCCCCCATCCCCCCCCCACTATTTTTAGTACGGGGAAGAGCCTGCCTCACGTTTCCTTACTTTTTCTCCATGAACCTTCTCCGTGATGAAAGCCACGCTGGCTTAGTAATGGGGAGGGGGGGGGAAGGTTTTAAAATTAAATAGTCTTTTAAAACAGCAATTAGCTTGGGTTTTCCTGGAAGAACTGAGGCATATGAAGATCAGAGGCAGGCACCTTCATACCCTGCGCCAGCCTCCAAACCTTCAAATCTCCCGTCCCCTTTGAACATGAAAAGCTCCATTTCAGGCGCACCAAGAGGTGGATCTGCCGGCTGATGGTCAGCGGGAGCGCGCGTCCCACTGGGAACAAAGTTCTGGTGAAGCTCAGCACGTGCCTGGCTCTCTGGTCTCCTCACCCCATAACGTGTCTAAAGCTACGGCCATGGGAAAAGAGAGTGTTATCTTCAGGGCGTTGCCACCCCTTTGTCAGAGGACCCTGCTTCTTCCTCAGGTTCAGAAACACACGTCTCTCTGCCCGGAGCCTGGTGGCCATGAGGAGAGAGACTCAATATTTTTGGCAAGTGAACAATTTTTCGTTTAGTCATTTTTTCATGGGTGTCTCAGCTCTTACTTGAGGATAACTGCTGGGGTCTTTCCTACAGAGGCAGCCCCATTCTCCCATTGCCTCCCTCTTCTCCTTTACAAAGTTATTTCAGACATTTCCAGACTGACTGGTACCGTGTACCCAGTCCAGCCATGTACTTTCCTACATGGCTGGGCTCCTGACAACCTTCTTCAAACGTTACCCTACTTCAGCCATGGTGTATTAATGTTGTTTATCAAACAGCTCTTGAGGCACCAACCCTTCAGTTTACTTGCCTGCCTTTCCTGAACTTGATGTTTGCTTTACCAAAATAATAATAGAATCAGTCAAAGAATCATAGAATCACAGAATCATAGAATCATCAAATCACTCCTAGACTCATAGAATGGGGTAGCTTTCCTCTTACAAGTGGGAATAGGCAAGTGAAGACAAAGACCTGGTGGCTCTCGGGTGCAGGAAGCACCTTCTGAAAAGAAAAAGGCAACCTCTTTTCCCCTACTTGTTTGTAAATAGGATGAACAAGCAGGCAGTCCAAAATCTTACTTCTACAGTGTGGCAGACCCAAAACCTTGCTGAAAAGCACAGGTCTCCTGGCTGCACACCAGCCTATGATGAGGAAGCGCAGGGGACAGATGTGTTTCTGGTTTTCTGCATGATTTTCACAAAGTCGTTTTGTTCTCAGCGTCTCAGGTCATCACATGACAGGGTGTTGTGGGATTAACAGGGAAGGGTGGAAGCAGAGGGGAGGTGAGTGGCCAAGTTCATCTAGAAGGTACTGGGGGCTCTTGCAGACACTTACAGACTTCCCCACCGCTGTTGGGTTCCATCGCTTCGCATTGACAATAGCTTGACATCACTTCCTGGCACAAAATGAATGTATTAAACTGAGTATTTCCTCTATAACTTGTAGTTACTCAGCTGCTTATTTTTGGCTGGCAATGCTATCTTGAGCTCTTGGTTTGCCTCTGTTTCCTGACCAACCCCAAGGTATTGTCTGTCTCCTAGTCCAACCTTAAAATAGCCCATCCCGGGCTCTGGGAAAGCCAGCAGGGCTGGATTTACACACCTTGGAAACAGGCATCTCTTCAGAACTGGTGCAGAAAACCCTCGCAATAGAAATGGCATGACGCTTTAATCTGAAAAACTGAAAAAGTTCACCAAGAGAAATTTATTTTTTTGTGTGCTGCTGCAAACAAAACTCAGGGAAAACAAGCTAAACCTTCCATTTTGGTATTGAAAACAAGAATCAGTGCCAGTTCTGGTCCACTGGCTTCTGCCACTTCCAGTATTTCTTTCAATTTATTTTTTAATTAGAAAATGTGTAGATGCTTAAGTCAGAGAAAAAATATTTAACCTGAGGCTGAAGAAAATGCTGCACTTAACTTAAAAGGATTGCCAAAAACGTTGGGAAAATTCATTGCAGGTCAACTGCAAATGAATTTCTCTGAGGATTTTTTCAGCATAGCCAGGAAAAATAAAAATCTCAGTTATTCACTCAGCTCTGTTATTGATTCTTGTCATTGTTCTTTACCTGATGGCTTCATATAGCAAAGTAAAGCAAGTGGGAGAAGACAATAGGGACTTTAGCCCATTGTAACTCCAGTAGGATTCTATGGGCTTATTAAGTGTTTGTTTGCCTCACTGGACCTTCATTCCAGCTAAGGGGCAGTTATACCTTAATAAATCAATCGCCTGTGATCACTTGTCCACACCTTTTCCTTTTCACAGCTCCATGTAAAGGATGTCAGCGTAAATGAGAAGAATGCCCTATTAAGTTCATAATACACAAGACCTTCCAACTTCACCTCGTCATTAAAATCGCTGCAGACCTCCTGAGCTGTCTTTCAACTCACTTTGCTTTGCTCGATAAAAGCCAGCAGGTGAAGAATCACAACAGCAACAAACACAAATGAAGGGATTTGAGAAAGCCTCTGTTTCAGAAAATGACTATTGTTCACCTGACGCCGTGTTGGGGCAACCAGGAAAGCAAGCATCACATAGAAACAAATTTCTTTAAAGTGAAATTTTGGGTCATTCTTGACCATTTGTTTGTTGTGCTGGGGATGGGGCTATGAAGAATTCCTCCAGGTTGGACATGAGGAATAATTTCTTCCCCACAAGGGTTGTCAAGGCCTGGCCCAGGCTGCCCAGGGCGGTGGTGGAGTCCCCATCCCTGGAGGGGTTTCAAAGCCATGGAGATGTGGTGCTGAGGGACATGGTTTAGTGGGGACCTGGCAGTGCTGGGGGAATGGTTGGACTTGATGAGCTTAAAGGTCTCTTCCAACCAAAATGATTCCATGATTCTAAGATTCTATGTGAGCATGTCTTGCCTTTTCACTATTTCCCTTTCTTCAATAAGTACCCTTCCAAAATAGGAGGGGTTTCTCACCCAACGCACGTTTAATTTGCCTTCTCCTAAGCTGCAGGGTGCTTGGGGATGAAGCCTGCCAGCAACACTTGTCAGGAGGTAACGCAAAGCGTGACCTCTCGTATGGGAGCTGCTGGAGGGGCTGCTGGGGACACATGTAATCACACAGTGTGGAGCTTGGGCAGGCCAGAGGGGTTAGCCCTTCTGCTCCAGGGAGAAGCAGGAAGAAATGTTGTTAATAATAACTTCAGCCGTTGCAGCCTCTGGGTCTGAGTCACCTGCGAGGCAGTGCCTTTAGCTGCTGCAGAAGAGTCACAGCGGATGCATAGAGGCCACTTAACAGAGCACATCTTTTGTGCCAACTCCAAGGGAATAAAGTCACCTACCCTGCCACCAGCTCCACTTTCCACAGAGCCTGAGTTTTTGCCTTAGAAGTTTCCTATTCAAGCATTCAGCCTGACCAGGGCTGACCTTGCTTAGCTTATGAGATGTAACAAGATCACTGCCTGAGGTGTGAAATGACACTGGAATGGAGGTCATGATCTTACAGAGAGCAACTTCTTCCTCTGTCGTCGCATCTCCTCCTGGTTCCCCTGCCCCGGCATCCCCCTAATCAGGCAGAAACAAATGCACCATGCTTCTAGCACACTGCTGGCAGCATATAAAATCCTGCCCTTTCGGCTGCTCAGCCATCTCAGCGGTATCGATTTTTTTTTATGTATATGAATCCAAAGATCAAGCGGGGCCTTTTTTATGGTGGGTTGTTTTTTTTTTTTTTGGTCACCACTTCAACAGAAACAAAAAGTGTTTTCTATAGCTCTATCTCTGCAAGATGCCAAAACAGATTAACAGACAGACGAACAGACGGTCGCTTTTAAGCAATGTGGACAGAACAGCAAATCAATCATTCTGAATGAATAATACATTTAAGAACTGCAGCAATACCAACAGCAGAAAATTCATCTGCGTCTACAGCAAAACTACCTGGACCCATTTCAAGGGGGAATATTCTGCAGAAAGTACAGAAGGCACTTTTATTTTGGTATTTCAAATAAGAATGAATTTGTGTCTGTGTCAATCTGCCACACACTAGACAGGGCTGGTTCTGTGACAGGGCATTCAAGCTTTAGATGGAGCTATGGAGAATATAAAGGTTTTTATTTACAGGCCATTAGAATAACACAGTATACAAATAACATTCATAAATATGAACTGCTATCAAAAGTCTTCTTTGGAGGGAGCCACGGGTTGTATAATGCTTTTACTCTGATGCAGTAAAGAATGAGCTTCAGAAGCAAACTTAGCAGGATAAACTTTAAGATAAATCAAGCCCAAACAAAAAAAAATTTACATTCAAGTACAGGATTTAGCAATGAGCTGAACTGACAACAGAAAGGGGGTGAAGTGCCCCTCTGCTGAGCTAAACCAGGCTGGGATCCATGGGGACATTTCCCCTGCCTTGTTTATTTTTATCATTCAAACAAAGCTAACTTTCTGAAGAGGAAGGAAAAAATGAAAAGCCCCAAGGGCTGTTAACCTTTCTTCAGGAGCAGAAGGCAAGGTCATCAAAAGTTTTGTGACTCTTATGGGGAAATAAAGCAAGGGTGGATGGTGAAGGCCAGTCCACACTGAAGGAAATGGATGAAAGATCCCACAGGTTCTCGCTGAAGATGGAGGGGGTCCTTGAGATGGCAGAGGCAGGCATGGGGGGTGTAGGGAGGCAGCATTTTCTCCTTACTGTGGAGAATTACTAAATTAAGGTTGACCTCACTGATGTTGAGGCATCTGCCAATAAAACACCTCTTTGAGGAGCCTGGCTAAAGGCAGCAAAGCCACCATGCAGACAAGAGGCTTCTAAGGAGGGAACTGGCCCCTGCTCTGCTGCGGGTGGTAAATCCCTCTCAGCAATGGGGTGATTTGTAGGAAACCCTGAAGAAGTACCTCAGTGTTTTCCCTCATCTGCTGTGTCACAGTAACCTATGGTCTAGGAGAACACAAGGCTGTTGAATCAGGAGAAGATTTGTTTGCCCGTGTCTGTCTAATGGTGATTAACTCAGGAAGGCTGTCACAGAGCAAACGAGATGGAAACAGCCACCATTCATCAGCCGCTGGCCTCCTGATACAAATCCTGCTTTCAGAGCAGAAGGTTCAAAATGATGCAATGACACAGTTGCTTTATGTTTGCCTGTAAGTTGAGGGCGGCAGTGGGATAAATGAGTAAGGTATACTCCTCTGCTCCTCCAGGTTCAAGAGGTTTTCAGGGGTTTAGAGTCAAAAAGAGAAACCTTCACAAGATGAAGGTGAAGGCTGATTTCCTCTCCTGAGGGGGAACCCCAAAAAGTGTAAGGGATACTGAGGAAGGGATGTGGCCAGGGACACACAGTAACCCATTTCTCCCTGGATACCACAGATGCCTGATCATCTTGGGAACCAGAAGCAGCAGGCAAGGAGTAAACTCTCTAGGAGTGAATTATCAATGCCAAAAATAATGCTCCTTTTCGCATTCTCTATTTCCAGATTCTTCTCTGCCCATCAGACAGAAAGATAAGAATAATCTGAGCTAGTGTTTTTGTGAAAATGCAACCCAAAAAAAGAGGAGGAGAAATGCAGCCGTGGCACAAGTTCATTCCTTTCTAATTTTATTTAAAGGACTAAAATCATGCAGATTGCTCAGGATCAATTTTGTTCTTCTCTTTTGCAAATGGCTAAGTGATTGCATTAATGCTCTGAGAGTTGATAAATCTGACAAAGAAAGGAAAAAAAATCAATTTCATGAAGAACCAGCAGGACTTCTGCTTTCCAAGTTTTGCATCTTCCTAAAAGCATACTACAAGAGAGCAACCACGAGAACATAAACTATATAGTTCATACATTCTCAGGCAAAAATTACTTTCTCAGGTATTCCCTAGATCTGCAATGTCCTGGGACTTTGGCACAAGCTGTAGGGAGACAAGAGCATTTTTTTCCAGTTTTAGTCAGAGGGAGCACTATCCTCAAGAGACCAAATAAGCATTAATCAGGAGGAATGTTTGGTTATTAAATGCATCATTGAGTCCTTTAAATATCACTGGTTGGCTCATAAATTCCTGTTAAACACAGATAATCCATCATTGTCTCATGCAGATAGAAGGTAAAAACAGTAAGAGATTTGCCAGCAATCCACCTGTGTTCCTGAGAGTCCCCTGTCAGCACACTTCAAGACAGGTGATGCTGCTGTAATTTTCTACTCTCATGGCTCACCCTGTACTTTCTCTGGATTTCACACCCTGCTCACTTATTTCTGTTTAGGGTCCTCTTTGCATGGATCACACACTCCCATCACCCTTACTCTCCCCCACTCCACGGGTCCCATCTTAATTGAGTGCTTCCCCAGGCTGGGTGATCCCAATACCAACCAACCCACTACCACTTTTGCAAGCTGCTCTTTAATGTTTGGGGGAGTTTTTTTGTTTTGTTTTCTTCTCTCTGTCTGGGAACAACAAGCTTTTGGGGGAAAGGGATTCCCAAAAGCATCAAAATCCAACCAGACTTCCTTCCCTTTGTTTCATCTGCCCACACTGGCACATATGCCCACCGTACAGCTCAACAACTCCGGCATCGGGCGTTGTAAGAAACAATAGTCAAGTCATTGAATCATAGAATCAGAGAATTGTTTTGGTTGGAAGTGACCTTTCAGATCATGGACTCCGTGCCTGGGAAACCTCTAGCCTTGTTTAGAGCAGAACTGTACTCATGCTTGGGAAGAGCTCGCTGCAGAGCAGCTGGGAAAGCTAGCTGGCTTCTCGGAGTGAGTGGGAGGCCAGGAGTAGGTGGTAACTAAAATTTGTAACAGAGTTTGGAGGCTTTTTAATTCATTATTACTATTATTTTGGACTCTACAGCAAGATTATAAATCCTACCGATCGCTGAGCTGCCTGCGAGTTGCATACAGAAACGTGCTATTGTATATTCTTCCTGCAAACAAATGCTGCATTAAGGATAGGAAATTATTGATCATCCTGCTCAGGCTAAAATGGTTTTCTCTTCAGTTTCCAACAGGGCTTTGGCAAGATGGTTTTAAAAATAGCTACAGTTTGGAGCCCAGATTACATTCCCTGCCAGATTATAATGATCACTTCAACCAGGGCTGGGTGAATTTCAAAATGCTCAGAGGCTCAGTGGAAGACAGTGCCCTCCAGCCTGTGATATTTTTAGCGACGGGCAAACGCAAAAATTTGGGTGGTTATCCAGAGTTCATCTGGACTGCCCAAATGCCTACGGTCTGCAAAAATGGGCTGGAAAGTTTTCAAGGAGGATGGGTTTTGCACTATTTCCAGTACTGCCTATTTCTGCTTGCGTTAGGAATTCTAGGAGAAAATCCTCTTTCTTCACCCTGTTTTGCTGCACTTCTGTTGCCAGTCGTAGCTTAAATGTCTGGCAAATGAACTTGGAAAAGTAGCTGGGGAAAAAATGAACCCTTCTGAGAGACAAAATGATGGCTCAGGTTTGGGTGGAGGTCCAGCTATATTCCTAACCTGACGTTCAATCCTATTCCTATCCAAAGCAGAGGGAACTTGTACAGCTGATCACAACGAAAGGTCTGGTTTGCTCCTTCCTTATAAAACACCTCCCAGTAACCTTCTGCTACTGAGGTAGCTCCAATATAGATAGGAGATGATTCCCTGAGGATTACAGCTTCCTGACCATTTGGGGTAGCTTGCTTTTCTTTCCTTCCACGCCAGATACTGGCTGTGATGTAAAACCATTTTGCAAAAAATAAATGAGTATTTAATGTCTTTCAGGCAGAGAACTGCAAGCTACCCAAACCGATGAACGACCCTGAGCCAAATTCAGCCCTGGTTTAAGCTTAAACAATTTCAGGGAAGTTGCACCAGTGGGCAATCCAATTTAATCTAGATTTAATCTTTCGATTTCACGTGAGAGTCCTGGCTATGTGTTAGGTCTCAACAACACACAACAGCTCTGCTGGCTTTTGAGGTGAGACTGGAGATGGAGAGGGGAGATGGCAAAGGTGGGTTGCTGAATGCTGAACAGACACTCTGGAAGAACTTCTAAGTAAATAACATTATCTTAGGCCTCACAGGGGGAAAGCCTGAAACACTTCTGCCCCAAGAAAAGCCCAGCATGCTGAATTCTCGGAGATTTTTAATGACTCCAGCTCAGCTGTTTAAGACATAACTCGCTTCTGGTCTTTGGGATATGATCCCCTGACTCAGGCTTTGCCTGGCTCGGTGTCACAGCACCATTAAGAGAGGCAGGAAATTTCCTTGAGATAGCAATTTCCGAAGGGGTTAAGGATCCACTTCGCAATTAGCCCTCTAATTGGCAGCAGCGGGGGCTGAATTCCGGCTGCAGCGGTAACAAGCAACTCGGTTCAAGTCTTGCCTTCGCCTGCTATTTGTTCCTGCAGGAGTTCACCGATAAAGATACAGGCAGACCTTGGACCTCAGCACAGCATGAACCTTCACAGCGGCATGAATTCCTGGTTTTTGCTCTGAAGGCATATACTTAGGTTATTTTGTGCCATGCTACTTCTTGGATTAGTGCTCCTTTCAGAGCGCACAAGGCCACTCGGAATAAAAACAGAAGCCCAGCTGAACAAACCCCCTCAAACAAAACTCAAACCCTCTGAGATCCAGTCAAAATGTGAGCGCTTGGTTTGAGGTTTGGTTTGGGTTTTTTTTCCCTTCCTGTTTTGAACTCATTTGCTCTTCCAAATTTGGGGCAGGATCAGGAGCTAAAATATTGAAAAGCTACAGAAAATACTTTTACAACGTATAGTTTTGGCCCCTCAAGGTGTTAAGGACCTTCAGTAGTATCTGGGGACCTTCAAAGGGACTAGACCTTGTTGGCTTTAGCAGAGGGGACAAAGTCTCCAACTCATCTGACCTTATGCAAAATCTAGTACTGATTTAGTTTTAGATGCTTCCTGGAGAGCAGAGACCTCTTCCTTCAGTGTCTTTCAGGGTTTTGACTTTCATGGCTCATCAAGTCAAGTACAAGACAAGTCACATGGTCCCTCAAGTTTGAGAATGTGAGACTAAGCATATATGACCTAAGATGGAACTGAAAAGAGCTGGGGAGCATCTCTGAGAGGTCTCCCCCAGCTTTGACATGTCAGTGACGTTTGCTCAGGCGAGCTTATTTGAAATGCAGTTTCTGCCTGGAGCCAATATTTTTGGATCTGATGTCCTGCCTGACAAAAAATTCTATATAAGCAGCCAGATTTGGAAGCCAAAATGTAGCCACTTGAGCTGGAAAATTCAGGTTCCAAATGAATGCCCTACCCGTAAGCTGAAGATCAGTGACAAATGAAAGACACACACCATCATTTGTTTAGGCAAGCAATGGAGACAATCATTTGCCCAGGGCTGAGCTACTGACATCAGATGGGAGGGTTGAGCAGCCCAATCTTGAAGGGTTATCCTTCACTTGATACCATCTCAGGCTGACGCTCCCACTAAGCACATGCTGAACTTTAAGCAGATGCTGCAGCACTTTGCTGAATTTGAGTCTCAGGAAAGCTGAGCTTGTTAATGCTGAGATCACTTGAGTGCTTTTTTGTTGAAATTTTTCACACTTAATTTATTATGACAAGGGAGATAAAGTATAGACTATTAAGTCTAATTAATGGCACATGAAGTAACATTGATATGTAAGTGTGGAGAGAAAGGAAACAGTCGGAGCATACAGTGCTGCCTCTCTATTTCTTCCCTTTTTCAGAGCACAACTGTCATGAAGGGACGAATTCCACGCTCCTCTAAAGTTACAGATTTTGGACTACTTTTTACTTGCAGGACCTGAACAAGCAGCAGCATATACACCACATTGTTCACCTGTAGCATTGTTCCACCTCCAAGCCACTGCCCTGCTTTCTGCAGCAGCCAATTAGGCAGAGAAAAGACCCCCTCACGGTCTGCAGCATCTGCAGACAGTGATGTCCACGCTCCTCTCCCTCCACACTGGAACAGCTCTCACATCACTTCCTACAGGACATTCGGTCTGCCAGGTCAAGGGACTCCCACAGCATCCTGCATTTACTCCTCCTTCTCAACTCAAGCTTGCTGGATGACCTCTTTTTGAGATGACACTGCTGCATGAGGTTTCCCACCCAGTCCCTGAACGTCTACACTCAGCTATCAGCTGCTTTAGGCACCAACAAATGCACAGAACGCAACCGACACCGGCAGAAGGACACCTGAAAACACACACACCAAATAATGAACCCTCAGAAAAGCCTGGTGAGGCAGGATCCCCAATTTTACCACGGGGAACAGCAGAAGCAGAAAGGTTAAGCAATTTACTCAAGGTCACAGGAGAAGTAATTGTCAGTGCTGGGATTAAGATTTAGGGATTTATAGCTCCCGGTCCCGTGCGCAGGCCACTAGATCACCGTCCCTGGCACTCCAGAGAGACAGGCTGCTGCTGCTTCCCGTAAAATGCTAAACCAAATGCTCTGACCTTTCCTGCTGTTATCAGATGAAGGGCTTTCTTAACTGCAGGTTACAGAGGGCAATGGGGGTGAAGGTGGGAGGAAGCGACAGGCCGAAACTGGGCTGTGCACAGCCTGTGTCAGCCAATTCCCCTCGACCTGTTTGAGCAGTGCTGCTGGCTGCCTGCAGCACGGGAGCAACAGTGCAGGGACCCGACGAACCTCGCGGGAGTATTTGGCCCATTTTCACTTGTGGACACTGACAAACTATTTCAGAGATTGCACTTGGGGTGTAAGCAGGTTTCTATCACTCACAGGAACTCAGGTATTGCCCATGAACTTCACTGCTTACAGAATATATAAATAAGCTGTGATTCACTGAAATATAGAGAATCATAGAATTGTTCTAGTTGGAAGAGACCTTTAAGATCATCAAATCCAACCATTAACCCAGCACTGCCAGGGCAACCCCTAAACCATGTCCCTCAGCACCACATCTCCACGGCTTCGAGACCCCTCCAGGGGTGGGGACTCCACCACTGCCCTGGGCAGCCTGGGCCAGGCCTGGAGAACCTTTGTGGGGAAGAAATTATTCCTCATGTCCAACCTAAACCTCCCCTGGTGCAACTTGAGGCCATTTCTTCTTGTCCTATTGGGTTTCAAATGGAAACAATCCCCGACTTTGTGAAATACACAGTAATTTCACAAGGATGCCTTCACAAGAGGGTATAACTCAGAAATATGAGTGTGTATATATATCTCCTAATGTTTTTATAGATACATATGTGTATATATGTGTGTGTGTATATGTAAGTTCTTATCTTGGCAAATTCCGTTTTGATACATTGGTTTCCTCCAATCTTAATCTCATCTGAGTGAGCAAGCCACTTGACAATCTCATGCCTCAAAGCCAGGCAGTTAATTCAGACTCTGTTAGAGCTAAACACTTCTCTCTTTTCACTTGCCTGCTCTAAATACAAGCCCATGTGATTTGCTAATTTACATAATAACTTCTGACAAGCTGACTCTGAAGTCTTCTTGGGTGATTTGCTTCTCTTTGCAAAACAAAATGGGAGTCAGTAACATCCAAGGGAACGAGCGTATCTATTTCCCTTGGATTGAGCGACTTCAGCTCTTGGAGCTCTGGTTCCTCTGGAGGTAGAGGGATCAGAAATTATGCAGCTGCCATGGAGATGGGAGGCAAAAAAGCTCCAAAGGGATCTGGAGCTACGTCAAGTGGGTCAGCTCTCCAGCTTCCTGTTGCACAAACCAGAAGGTGCTTTGGGATGCTCATCTTCTTCAGGCAAAGATAAAACGGCCCTAGTGGCACCCACGTGGGACAGCTGGGAGGGTGACATGATCTGGGGGTGTGACTTCTCTCCCTGAAACAACACGCACTGGTGCTGTGCCTCTGCAGAGCTGGGAAGTAAGACAGATTAATCTTTACCAGTGTTAAAAAAGAAAAGTTTCCTATGGATTAGCTTTTTGCAGAGCCATAAGCCTTTGAAAATTGGGTCCCAACATATCTTGCCTATGAAGTCAATTAGCTCCTAAAATGACAACGCATTCGAAAGAGCCCAGAAGCTGATACAGAAATACCTTCCTTTATTAAGCCTGGCCAATTTTCTGTCAACAAAAATTATGCTTCTGAAGTGATGTGGAACAAGAATCAAACATGAAAGCATACAAGTATCCACTTTTGAGCCCTTGAACAGTTACAAGAAGCCACTTCTTCTTGGTATTTCTGCTACACCGAATGAATTTTCATTACCTGAAGTATCTATTATCTAATGAATAAAAAAACCTGCAGTATGCATTAAAGTTTAGTATGAACAAAACCCTTGGCAAACAAATGTTACTTCATGGTGAATTCTCATGGCAGATACAGTATTTTTAGTGATTTTGTAGCATGGATGATGTGACACCAACCATACTACTGACCTTACTGTCAAACTTCATCTTGACTCCTGAACGGCTGAAGCAATGAATTTCACAAATAAGCATGCAGTGGTCGCCCCTGCTCTGGGAGGAAAAAAAAGTGCACTAATCCAGCTGTAGGCACGAAATCCACCAGGTTTATAATTTGGAGAATCTCCAAATCCTGGGACCTGCCTTGATGGCTTTAGTCTTTCCTTTAAAGTTCCAAGCCAGTTCTCCACTTCCATGACAAGGCAGCCTTAAAGGCAGGGGTAACCTAACAACCTTCTAGGCTAAACACAGAGTTGGTTAATAAGCACAAAGTGTTTTGGCATCTATGTAAGAAATATAAGTGATTTAGGTGTTTGGGGAATGGTGGCAATAGCTGAATTACATCTTGGACAACACAAAGAACAAGGACAAAGGCTGAGAAGGGCGCAGCTCCAATAGAAAGAGGAGTGCCTGGGTTGCAGCTGGGTCAGGTGCTCTTAAATTCATGGAGCAGATGTGCAGGGAGCTGTGCAGTCAACACCAGGCTCTGAAAAGGTGTGAGGAGCTATAAAGAAGAGCTAAACATTGCTTACAGAAGCCAAACAGCCCAGGCTGACTCTGCTGCGATAACAAATCCATAAAGTTACACCGGAGTGCTAGTCATGAGGAGCAGGAGTTTGGCAGGGTGCCTGTGACCATGGGAATAATTGATATTTTCAGTTAGGTGGCCAGAACCGAAAAAAAAAAGAGAGAAAAAATCAGTCTGACTTGTCCAAAACCACATTTTCCCCTTTTTTCATCAAGGAAAAAATATACTGCCTTGAGCCAAAGAAATGTTTTCCTCAACCCAAAAAACCATTTTGTTTCTCCACATCTTTCACCAGAGGGGAAAAAAATGGGTAACGCAGGGCTCTCTTCCCGTCTGAGCTCAGGGTTTCCTCTGGATGCTGAGGAGGATGCAGCCCTTCCCAAACTACGAAGCAGATGGAGAAGGCCTTGCAGCTCACCACTCCCTGCTCCCAAGTGTGGGTCCTCACACCTGGATGGCAAGGATGAATGTAAAGAGGCATAGAAGGATGCAACGGAGGAGAGGAAGGAGGTAGAAGGGGTTTTCTTTCTTAATAACGACTCCAATTTTCACACATTCTGTCAAATCACAGAAATGGCAAAAGGAAAATCTCTGGGTTGAAAATGCCACGATTAAGTCCATTGAATGCATCTGCTGCCGCCTCTTTGCATTCCCTGAAAATATTTGCTGAGCTATTTTTCCTGTCCTGGCACTGAAATAAATGATTTGCTAATAATTTTGAGACTAGTAGCACTGAATACTTCAGCTAAATTTATCAGCCAAGTACAGCACCTATGCCCCCACCCCATTAAAATAACTCCAGCTTCTGTGGAAAGCTGCGATTTAAACCACATAAAGGAAAAAGCACAACCCAGGTCTTGATTTAAATGCCATAAACGTGCCTTACTGCACTCTCCTTCCGCTCTGAAAAGCAGAAGCATCCACAGACGAGCCCGTTTCCCTGGCACGATCCTGCTTTCACCAGTGTGATAATGAAGATTGCCAAGTCCAGTTTTCCAAAACACCACCAACTTGAGAAGTAGTCTAAAAAACAGCTAAAAAAATCTAGTTATTTCCTGTCTCTTCCTCAGATCAGTCTGAAAATGCAATGCAATGGAAGCACAAAATGTTATTATGTGACTCGCAGCCTCCAGCTATTCTGACTTCACTGGGTGCCTCACAAGCATCTATTGTTCTTGGAGATAGGCTGAGACGTGCTTCCCAGAAAGATTATTATACATTTTTGCTACCAGGAGGAATAAACACTCTGATACTGTGTCATGTCATCTCCTTGGTGGTATCTCGTATGGAATATGCTGCGGAAGCGTGAGAGGGAAGAAAACAAACCGGTCATATGACCATGTCCTCTCTAATCTTTATGAACTGCTCCAGGGATGAAAAGGAACCTGAAATGAGCCAAGTGGGCCTGTCAGTACCTCAGGGGACAGGACCCACCTGGCTGTTCCAAACCTGGGGCTCTGGTGGGAGCTGCCGTGGGCAACTAGGGCCTGTTCTTCACCCACAGCCACAGGGCACATGTGGAAAGCACTTCACGGGCTCTCAGAGAGCTGCTTCTGGGAGCTTCTTGTGGAAGACACAAACAATGTGCTGACTGCCATGTTCAGGGATATTCTCGCCATCCCGAACCGCGCTGCTACAAAAGAGCTGCCAAAACCCAGGGCACAGGAGCTACCTCAAAGCCAAACCAATTGCTCTTGCATAAACCCTGCCTGAGTTTGGGGGTTGAGGGTAGGGTCTCCCTCACTGGTTCAAAACACTTGACCCAAAATGTCTTGAAAAGCCTTTATGGACCATTCCAAAATGTCCTGCATCACTAATAAGACATTACAAACATTTATAGCTTCTCTTCTAAGCCACATAATGGTCCCTCACAGCATCCTGGAGAGATCAGCAGAGATTATAATCTTTATTATATTGAAGTAGGACTAGGCAGGGAGAGGGCATGGGCCACTTCACAGTCCACTGCCACATGATCATTAGGTGCCACCAACATAATGAGGAGAAATCACAGGAAGCTGAGCATCTACACCACTGCTTTAAGTCTTAAAGTGTCTGGACAAAATGGCACTTTTCAAAGTTCTCAGACAAGGCTGAGAATAAAGCTCCCATCTCCTGATTTGCAGAGACGCCCTTTACCCAGAAGATTTTTCCCAAAAGAGGGTTTGCTAACAGCACATGAGCACTTCCATGAGATGACAACCACCTCCTCCCCTGGCTGGGTGATTGTCGATCTAAGGCTCCCCTATCCAAGGTGACAACAAATGCTACTTTACATTAAACATAAAATTTCAGCATTGTTTTCACCCCCACTCACATTGTACTGAAGATCAAGAAGCACAAATAAGCCCCACCAGCTTAACATCCAAAATGCAGGACCCCACACGGACCGATCCCCTTGCTCTTCCTCTGTCACTATGCACAATTAAGAGTCACACGAGGTTCTGCAACAGGGAAGTCAGAAGAAGAATGACACAGATTTCTTATCAGCTGAAGCCCCCTTCTGCTCTGAGGTCACTCTGGAGATGAAGGAGGGCATGAATACCTGTAAATATTTTTAATTCAAATTCTTCTGATCCTATAAGGCATGTAGAGGAGTGTCTATGTGAATTGAAGGTTATCAGCTCATGAGCAGTCAAGGTCCCTCAGAGCCACAGGAGTAAGAACCAGAGCTGAGCAAATCATTTGCAACTAATATTTTTTTCATGAATTTCACCTTTGTCTGAGAAGTCTCTATAAACAGACGGCAACATTCTCTAATTTATTCATTATTTATGTTCAATAGTAATGTCAGCAAATAACTTCCTCTCTGTAGAGCCATCCATTATAAATTATAATATTGCGAGATGTGCCGTATCCATCTTCTTCTCTTTCTACTCCCTGGTAAGGGGAGGTGGGAACAAAGCAGCACGGTGTAAATTGCAGAAGAATATAAACTCTTCAGAATTCACTGATGGTCAGTACACGAACGTCCCGCTTGAAAATTCACTCGGTGAGCCCTCATGCTTGTAGAGCTTGAATGTACAAATAAATGCAGCAGTCAACCACAGACGGACTGCTGAACTCAATCACATCAATATTCACTTTCAAATTCAAATTATTACAGATGGTTTTTTCCTCCTCTCCTATTCACTCCACTCTGTTGGCTCACAAAGCAGGACCACACACAGGGGCTTCAGGTCCAGGAGGGTCTCATAAACTTTCCCCCCCCCCCAGCTACACCATCAAAATATCTCTAAAATCCAGTGCCCAATTCAGCAGAAACCACAGTGCTGTTGGTCACTTAAAATCATCCTCTTCTGCTGAAACCAAATAATATCAGGTTCAAATCAGACACTAGTTTAGTAGAAAAGTTCTCTTTCTCACCTCTGCTCTCAGCCAGGTCCCCGTGGAAAGCTGAGGTATATATATATATATATACAAGCAGCCATGGAAGCAAGCAGGGCTGGGTTTCACGGGGAAGTGTTGCTCAGCCAGGGCTAGGCACTGTGGGCTTGGAAAGCTTCACCCATTGCCAAAGGACCAGGGATGACTTCACCAAATTTACGCCCAGTTTCTAGCTCATGGCACACCTGAGCCGGTGTCCCACAGCGCTGGGCTTTGAATACCACCCCTGAAGGACATGAGCCAAGACTCCAGACACATCACAAAACCATAGGCTGTCCACCTAAAAGTCCACCTACTCAAACCACACTATCCAACACCTTCCTCTCTATTCCCTGTAACCGTTCTACACACTGCGTTCCCAAACATCTCCCTCTGAACGATGTCATCTACCCCAACTCAAGACAATCAGCCAGTGTGTCCAGGGCCACTCTGAGCCTTGTTGCAGCTACAGGGAAATATTTAGCAGGGCAGGGCCTTCGAAGCCTGTAAAGGCTGAATATTCTTCTAAACTGCAAACATTCCTGCAACATCTTGCAAATGTGCTCTTGTAGGAAAAGCACAGACTATCAATAAATACTGCACATTCCCAGTTTTGTTCCAATCTTGCTCTGCCTTGAGATCTTGAGGCAGGAGATAGCAAAAAGACAAAAAATGTAAAAGTTGCAGCTTTTTTCCCACAAGAAATACACCTTTGAAAAGAGGTGCACGGATCCCAATCCAGTGCACGTGCTACCTCTGCTGAAAAGCCAGAATTTTGCTTTTATTGAATATTTGCTTTTCTTAATGCCCAGCTGCTTCTTGAAAATCAAACCAAACCCCACGCAGTGGTCTCCGGCACGGCCCAAGGCCTGCATAATCACGACCACAGCACATCGATTTTTTTTTCTGCTGCTGTCGAATAATGTGATTTCACAGCCTGGCTCAACTCCTTCGTGCTTCAGCGTGGAGTTAATGACTGCTCACTGGAGGCCGGGTCTCGCACACCTTCAACAGATGAGCTGTCCCTGCTGACTTCAGCCTGTCACTGAGAGCTCTTCCACCTCCCGGTCCCATCTGCATCAGCACACGTGCTCCGAGCATGTTTGCCGGGCGAGGCTGAAGATCAGAAGGCACGGGCAGGCCGGAGCTGTCTGTACACAGCGCTCTGGGGAGGAGGCGTTGGAGTGGAGATGTCAAAAAGCAACGAGCCTTAAAACATATTTCTCTCGCGCGCTTCACTACGAGCTCTGCTTCCCGCGACCAAAGGCCGGCACAGCGGAGAGGCTTTCACATTAACTCTGAGCCGCCTACGTGAGCAAAGCCTTTGTTGCCGTGCGCGGTATCAAAGCTCCCTCTGTGTTTAAAAAAAGCGTTACAAATTTTTTGGTGTTGCTGGGTTGCTTGGCTTCATTCACTCCTTCCCCTGCTCTCGTCGCCCTTTGAATTCACTTTCCGCCAAAACATTCAGGCTTCGTATTCCCAAAATAGCTGTCGGCAGGAAACGTTGAGAGTCCTCAGCCTGAGAAATAACAGGGCCTTCTGTTGATCTGAACCACTGAGGGTGGGATTTTCTGTACGCTGCTGAAGAGGAGGAGGGAGAGACCCAGGGAGAGCAAGTGCCTCTCCCAGCAGCTCCCCATGGGCTCTGCAGCGGCATCCGTGAGGGTGGAGGTGGCTGCAGAACCTCACGAGTCACTTGCAGTGCCTCACGAGTGTGGTGTGAGACATGTAAAGGGTGAGCTGGTTATCAGCGGAAAGGCCTCAGCACCTCCTGAATGGAAAGAAAGAAAGAAACAGAGCAGTCACTGTCCTTGGACTGTACTGGGAACCTGCTCCAACACCCACTGAGATGAGAGGAAAGAGTCTCCCGAACTTGACCGTGCTTTGAAAGAAGCCTCAGTTGTTCAGTTGTCTCTTTTGCTTTGGGAAATCACTAATGGCACCTGATCCTTACTCGCTAGCAAATCCACTTTCCCAGTTTACTCTTGGACTTAAATACTCATCTGTCCTACAAAATTTCTGAATTAATAAGCATGGCCCAGGCATCGCCTTCCTTCACTTAGTTTCACTGCTGCCCATCTGAGCTGTCCCATTAGTGACCATTCTTGTTCCTGACGGCTTCCAGGGCTGTACAACCATTCTCTTCTTTGGAAAAGGTGCCGTTAAATGGCAGCACTGAGATGGGTGAATTACCACAGCTCTGTGCTGGGACAAAGAAGCTTGAAGCAGCACAGTCCTCTTGACAGTCTTGGCTCGTAACGTGGCATTACGGCTTTCTTCTGGAGATCAGAAGAGCTGGAGACCAAGGAATTGCTGTTTCTTAACAGGCAACTCTTCTTCCCGCAGTGTACCAAGAAGAAAGCAGTATTTAGAGCTTCTGGGAGGCAGCTTCAAGGTCAGTTGGGGTCTGGCTCATACTCAGCCTGCCCACAGCTGCCTTGCCTGGTCAACAAGCCCAGAAAAGCCTAGGGAACCCAGCCAGAGGTACAACCCAGGCCCAGGAAACCTGCACAGATGGTGTCCTTGGAGACTGGGCTGTATCTGAACACGGGCTACAGGAAACATCCCTGCGTGGGGTTTGCTGGACTCGCTGTACTGCAGTCACTGTGCTCTCTGACTTGGCTCCTGCCCCCACACTGATATATCCGATATTAACGAGGCATGTATACTCCAGCACAAAGCCCTCTAAGAACATGCATTTACTCCTAGTGGGGTGTTAATTAATACAATTTTAATTTATCTTTTATAAAAGAAAAGCAGGGGTTTTTTTCCTGCCCTCTGGAGCAATATAGCATGGCTGCCTATAAGTAAGCAGGAGTATAAACTTGCACAACATCACATTTTTCTCAGAGTACTCGGGGAATATCAATGGCCTGGGAAGCGACAAGAGCATCAGTAACACCAGGACAACGGGAAATTACCAGCAATCTGGTGAAAACCACAAAAGGAAATACATTTTCCACTCAAATGCTCCTTTCTGAGTCAAATGCCCAAGCTGGAGAGTTTGTGACCCTGCACCCTTTGTTGTCACAGGTGCTAAAACACAACCGTAGCCAAATCCATCACATCTTGCAGGTCTGGTGACAGCAGTGTGGGTGGGGACCTCAGCCCCAGCACGGAGGTGTAGAACCATGAGGTGGATTCAGCCCACGTGCCAGAGAAAGCATCTTTTCCTGCTCTAAATACTAAAGGATTCTGAGTCTTAAGAGAGAAATAACAGGACTAAAGACTCCTCCAGGAAACGCCGAGCTAAGAGGGCCACTCAGGCTCATGAGTGTTTGTTTCACATACGCAATAATAAAGCAAAACCCCAGTGTGAGTGCAGGTACTAGAGCAGGAGCAGAAATGGTGCGGACCTAGGGGTGGATCTGGCCCCAACACCACAGAGATTTTAAAGCACACAGGCTCATGTGCTCACAGGCCCAAGCTGGAGACCTTTCCAGCAGAAGAGGCCACGAGGGACACACAGAATTACTCCCCTATGGTTTTGCATTACGACTCTGCAGGTCTTTAAGGCTGGGACCTCGATCACGTTATCTGGTGAGGGAAGGGAAGAGCAAAGTTCAAAGGCTCGAATATCACAGCCAATTTATGCTCGGCTGGCCGAGGCGCTTGCTCTTGCAGCACCCAGAAGGCAGCAGCAGCAGACGGTTTTGTGCATCTCATTTGGAAGGGTTTGGAGGGAGGGACAAAGGCTCATCTGCGCATCTTTTCAGTCTGAAGCCTGCTATTACCTGCCTGCTCAGGATGTTATCTCAGGGAACATGCTCAGACTGCAGAAGAGGCAGGAGACACATTAATTCTGCCCAGCACACGGGTATTCGGTTCTCCTCTGTGCTAATATTTACTGCGTGTAATTGTACCACAGAGGTGGACGCTGGACATGCCGGTGGCTACGCAGGGAGCATCTGGAGAGATGGCTCTTAAGGACAGGGAGGAGTTTTGAGATTGAAGGACATGCCTTTTAGAAGCGATGGGTCAGTGCACAAACCATTTCACCACAGAGATATAAGCTGTCATTAGGTTTAAGAGATGGAGGCAGGTTCACCCACCTCTTACAGATCTGCAGGGTTCTCTATAGATTTATTCAATGCTGAAATGGTGCCCACTCCTGCACACTTAAATATTTCCTCATAGCCCTCGTGAATTATTGCTTTCCATTTCTTTTTTCTTTTTTTTTTTTTTTTTTTTAGTAGAAGTGTACATTTTGAACCATGACTCACTGCAAGAGGCGGAGCTTGTGGCAAACTCTCTAGTGGGGGAGTGCCAGAAAACAGCACAAGCCCTGCTGGAGAACGCACATGGTCTCAGCGTGGAGAGCAAACCACAGGAGACGCTGCCGAGAGCAAACCACAGGAGACACTGCTGTTAGTCTCTCCTGTCTCCGTCAGCTCAGGCTGTGGGGTCTGCTCCATCTCCCACCAAGGACTTTGGCCAAAATCCCAGCCACGCGCTAGTCGCCATGGGGGGTCTGTCCCAGCACATCCTCATGTTGCCTTTGTCAAGACCCACCTGAATTCTCACCAGAGCCAACTGTGCTGCACCTCAAAATTCTCACACAGCTGAGCAGCAGAACTTTGGGGTGTTTCCCCCCCTCCCCCACGTTTAACAAAGAAACACGTTGCCTCCAGACACTCATATGGGGCACCTTCACCTCTCTCCAGCAGCCCTGAACTGGAAGATGTGTGACCCAGCACAGAGAGAGGTCCCAGGTGCTGGTGTGCTCCATGGCATTGCTAACCTGCAGTGCCAGCCCCTATCCTGCCTATCCCCAGCCTGCCCCCCTCCCCAGTGCCAGTCGGCCCCTTCACAGGCAGGTGCCCAACATAACACTTGGCCACGATCCGTGTGCTAAGTCATTTTTTTTCTCCCATTGTGGGCAGCTTGGTAATTGAATAAGCAAACTGTTCTGAAGGCTAAAAAGTCAGCAGAGGGGAAAATAGTAGCGAGGAGAAGAAAGTGTCATGCCAGCAAGCAGCTTTCATCGCACGATGCGAGGCAGGGAAAGCTTCCAGAGGAAAAAATGCCACTCCCAGCTAAAAATAAAGTCAGCCCAGGAAGCCTCAACCCAACAGCTTGTCTGCTGCTAACTGAAGCAACACTAGCTGAGAGAGAAGATATTGATCAGCTTCTGCGAGGAGGCACCAGAATGCCTTCTGCATTGGAATGTAGTTCATATTTATAGTTTGTGGCGGACTGTAAAATGTGAGGGCTTCACTGTTTTGACAGCAGGATGAGATCTTCTCATGCAAATCAGAGTTGAAAGCGCAAGACAACTCCTGCCTGAAGGGAAGGATTTCCTATGCTAGCAATGGAGGCTTTGGGTCTGGAAACAAGCTCTGTCCCACAGGCACCTGCAAGGGCTGGGTGCTGGTGCTTGACTCTCTCACTGACACTGGTGCAGAATTTCCCTGTATCGCTCTGCCTCCGCTGCAGAGAAAACAAAGATTCACCTGACTCGGTGTCTGAGGCTACCTCGTGTCCTGCTAACTAAGAGATCTTTGCTCCGAAGGCATTAAAACCTGCTTTCAGTGCACAGCTCTTAGAGAAGTGACATCACTGTCTCTCAGACTCCACAGGGACAGTGACAATCTCACCCTTCGTAGATGCCTCTCAAAGGGGAGTTTAAAAGGCATAAACCCGAGAGGTTGATAGCACTAATAAGCAAAAATAGCTACTATGGACACTGCATTGGAGTGAGCAGGGGCATCTGCAACTAGAGCAGGTTGCTCAGAGTCCCAGACAACCTGACCTGCAATGGTTCCAGGGATGGAGCTTCTATCACTTCTCTGGGTAACCTGGGCCAGGGTCTCACCACCCTCATTGTAAAAGATT
>WUAM01000107.1:26710434-26723940 GCA_024336885.1 Actenoides hombroni | reverse complement strand
TGGAGCTTCTATCACTTCCCTGGGTAACCTGGGCCAGGGTCTCACCACCCTCATTGTAAAAGATTTCTTCCTTCTCTCTAGTTTAAATCTCCCTCTTTTAGTTTAAAACCGTCACTCCTTGTCCTGTCACAACAGGCACTGCTAAGAAGTCTGTCCCCATCTTTCTGACAGGCCCCTTGAAGTACAGAAAGGCCAGAAGAAGGTCTCCCAGGAGCCTTCTCTTCTCCAGGCTAATGACACTCAGTGGTGAGGAGCAATCAGACTTCCATGTATGGAGGAGCAAGTGACGCTAAGGAGGAAGAAGCATGCATCAGATCTGCAGCAAGGACAGATTTTTCCTCTATATTGAACAGCTTCTGTGCTATATTCTCATGCTATTTTATCCCAGCAAGCGCTGAAAGAGAAATCTCTGTTGTGATAGAAATTAGCACCACAAAATTTGCCAGACACGATGCATCTGTTCCAGTGCACTCCCCCCGACAGCGCAGGGTGCTGCGAGTAGAACGGCTCCTCCAAGAGAGCAGTTTGCAGGGAGAGCACTCGCTAAGCCACGTTCGGAACCACAGACATTTCCCAGGACGAGAGAGGTTCCTGGTACAAGAGGTGGACAGAACCTTTTGTCACCATCACCTCAGCCATTTCCACGGCATGGCCGATTCCCCGGCAGCGCGGCGACGACAAGCGCACGAGACTCGGCGCCCGCTGGAGCCGTAGCAACGTGGGGAGGGAAGCTTCACACTCGTGGCACCGTTCCCCGCGTTCAAAGGCTCTCGGAGGAAACTGCCAGGAAAGCAAATATGGTTTTAAGCAGGGATGCCTCCAGAGACTGAGGAACCTTTCTACTGGATGTTCTGAATATGGTTGCAAGTCTCAGAAATCCTGATAAGAAAGTTCCTGCTGAGATGTTGTGTTGAAGTTAAAATGTCTACACTGAGCCAGAGGAAATCAGCAAATAAAGTGTGCATTAGAGACTCACCATGCACATTTTGGAGTCTTTGGAGATTTATATTACGTGCAAAAGAGGAAGAAGGACTTACAGAGATTTACAGAAATGGTAAACATTTATTTTGATTATGAATATTATAACCATGTATGTCATGCGTGAGTACTGATCTAGGCATTAAGCTGTGAGGATTTTGCTCTGCTTCTTGGCTGTTTATAGAAAGTAAGACACTTGCTGCACTGATTTGTGACCCCATCCCCTTTCCTCGGCCATGACATTTGCTCCTGCATTCAGCTGTGACTCAGAGGTCTCCAAAGCATGAGGACATTCAGTTCCCGGGACATACCTTTAGTCCACCTCTAATTTTAATGAACCAGAAATGGAACAATGGACAGAAAAAGGAGGAGATTGAAAACCAGGGCAGCTTCTCCAGAGGTACTTTGGTTTTCAAGTACATGTCCCTCCTCCACCCTGGGCAAACAACTCCCCCTGGAGCTGGGGCAGCTTCATCTTGGTACATCAACCTCTTCACAGCAAAACTGGGAAACAGACAAAGGAAGGGAATATCAGTAATCAACCGAGGACTAACAAATGCATAGCAACAGAAACCACCAAGAGATGCTTGCCTGAGAGACATCTGCAGAGCTCCACAACTAACACAACTATGGTCTGCAGAAAATATGGGGTCAAAAAGAGACCTTGCTTCATCAGTCTGTTTTTTGAAGGAGAAAATGGAAAATTCTGGGGGAAAAGGCTGCAAAGGATGACATGAAGGTGGAATAGGAGTGAAATACTATATATTAATAGAGGTGGGACAATGGGGGACTTTGCTGCAGCCGATGAGGAGGCTGGTTGTTCCTCTGAGGCACAAGGAATTCGTGTAAACAGGAGGCAGCGAGCAGCTCGGTCACCACAAAGGTATAAAAACCCCCTCTGACAGGGCCCTGATCTATATAATGACACATTTATAGGGTCTAGATAAGACAGTACAGAGGCAGTGCCTTTGCTCTGATCTAACTGTCTGTTTCATGTGTCTGCAGTTAGCAGGATGCTGGACTCCATCAAGGCAGTGGAAGGAGATAAGCAAGGGCAGGGCGATGTGTTTGTTCAGGTGTTAGCATGACAAACATTTTACACCTGCGGTCTTCCTTTGGTTTTCATCAATTGCCCTCCCATTCACCAAGGGTTCAGGTCTCTGTGGCTGCTTCCTCTTCTGAGAAGCAGAAAAACGCCTTTTCTAAACAAAAAAACCCCAAACTGGCGAGGCTTATTTGTGTGTACCACAGGCACTTCATCCCCAGGCAGCACAAGAAAGATTCCACCATGGCAGAAATTAGCAATTAAGAAATGGGAGTTTCTGAAGTAAACTCTGACTCATTTTACGAGCCAGGCTCTCCTGCCATCCACACCAGTAAAACCCCTCAGCACTGTAGAACTGACATCTGGGAGGCACTGAGCTGCCTCCAGCCTCGCTGACTGATGGGGGCCCTGGGCAATAAGGACCCCTGAAAATCAGGCTAGTGGCTTTTAGGCCTTTTTTTGGTACAATTTATTTTCAGGGGATTTCCTAAAGTGGAAATATTATCTTATGAATACTTCAGCCACAACAAGCCTGGCTTATTAACAATAATGCAGTATGGCCAGCAGTGGCAAGCTAACACAAACCCACTTCTACCTAAAAAAGTAACTTGCTAAAGAAGATAACATGATTTTCTAGGTCGTTTATGTACTTTAGAGTCATTTATCATCATGACAATGGTATAGTAAGTGGTTGTCTACACTGAGCCTGTATCTGAGACCGAACTACAGCAGTTGGTCTATCACACAATGACCCTTTCTCAGCTGGGAAGGGCGATCAGAAAAAGAGGCCCATGGGTCAAAATAAAAATGGATTTAATGAAAGAACAAAACCAATACCAATGCCAACATAAAGTATATAAAGTTATACTCAGCCCAGCAAACATACAGAAGTCACAGTAAGTGGGAAAGCACCCTCAGGAGCAGGATGGTGAGCAAGCCCCTCCAGGGGTGGGGAGAAGCAGAAGAAGAAGGAAGCTGAGCCCAAGGAGGAGCAGAAGGCCTTATCCTCACCAAACTTCCCCCTTTATACTGAGCAGGATGTTTCTGGGATGGGATAGACCCGAGAGCCAGCTCGGGGCAGCTGCCCTGGCTGACTCCAAACCGTTCACTGCCTGAAGACCAGGGCTGGCCCAGGAGTCTGGCCCAGCAGAACCAAGACATTAGTGCAAAACTCCGTCTTACTGGTTTTTTTTTTTCTCCTTGAGGGACATATTGGATGTGCATGAGGGACACAAGCCTCCACGTTGACGCTATGGATGTGAACACTTCTCCTTGTTGAGAATTAGCTGATGTCCACCCTAATGTGCTATTGATGTGAATTAGGAAAGGAGGTATGTGGCCAGCAAATAATACAGGGGTGGTTTATCAAACTGGTCTTGAAAGCAGTGAAAGAAAAAAGAGAGGAGAAGAGAGTATCTTCTGTGAGAGAGAGAGAACATCACAGTAAACCGAGGGACATCTGGCTGAGCCGTGGTTTTGTCAGCAGAGATACCAGCAGCACAGCACAGGCTTCCCACCAGCTGAAAAACACAGCATGTGTCCCTGGTTCTGGGTGTCCCTCTGACAGCTCACTCCACAGCCCTGTGGCTACATCTGCCCTCATATTGTTTCCCATGCTAGGGAGATCAATCTCCCAGGGACAAGGCTGTCCACACCTCACCCGCAGGGCAGTCATGCCCAAGGTCTGGACTTTCATACTGGGTCCTTAGTTAGTTGTTATTTCTTCTAACAAAGCCACCCAGACTGCTGGGGGAGGGAAAAGCAAAATGAGCTTTTGCTGTGGAGACAGAAAGAAACCAGGACAGGGTTCCCCATATCGGGTCACAGAAATGCCCTGGAGCTCTGACCAGAAGCGATCAGAGTCCTGGTGTGTCCACCCATGGTGCAAGTCAGTCAGTGCCCCAGAGAGCTCACCAGCTGCCAACTCAGCTTGGGTAAGGCAGTCTGCCAGGAACATCATATGGTCTCCAGCTTCCCAGTAACTGGGAGTGGGGTGTGCACTTTGGGAAGGTGCAGCTCAAACCCACGGAACTCTTTGTGGCTGGAAAATAAAAGAGGGTTTGACCAAAATAGTGTGGGTCTTGCAGGGCATGCCATGTTCTTTCCTAGCGTCCTACCAGCCTGCAACCAAGCCATCATCTCTCTTCTTCCCACACCTCTGGGAAAAATGCCTGTCTAGTCTCACCAGTCTCTTTTTTGGCCATTGAGACACTGTAGAGCGATCCCATCAGACTGAGAGCACAGCATCCCAGCAGAAGAGGTGAGATGCTTGCTTTGACAGCTACACACCTTCACAGCACTCCTCCCTCAAAGCAAGGGCAAGGATCAGGCCTCCATAACTGTGGTTTTATGCAGCAAGAGGATATTCTTCAAGTGGTTTAATCAAATTCCAACCCAAGAGAACACACACAAAGGCAAGAAGTAATCTTCCCAGTGTTTACATTCATTACAATGAGTAACTATGCACTGGGCACTTCTCAGAACTGAGTTTTGAAGGACAAACACGGTTTGACCGGGTTTGTTCTACTGGAAGAAAGAAAAACAGTTTGGGCAAATTAAGAACAAACCTTAAGCTTCAGCTGTGATCTAAAATTAGTTTTCAAGAGCAAAAATAATGGAAAGATCCAAGCAATTATTTTGTCTCCATTTATTGTTGATTGCCTCTGTCTTTCCAAACCTCAGGATGTTCTGGAAGCAGAAACATTAGAAATATATCTTAAAAAAGTTTATTGAGTTTATTAAGAAGACCCGGTTCTACTGAAATTTGCAAGTCCATGGGATAAAAATCAGTCAGATAGGAATAAAAGTTCATTCGGTATATTTTTTTAGAACAAAAGATGGTCCAACTTAACTGTGAAATTCAGACCTGGAGACAGATTTTGGATCTTGGCTTTTGCGATCAAACTTCACTGTAGCTTATTACTGAAACAGAGTGGTCACAAAGTTTTGACCTGGATCAGCAGGTTAAATACCTTCTCAAGGGCTACAAAGCCCTTGAGGGATCTTGGCAGCCCAAGGCTGTGTGTCTGGTTCTCCTGATTCTCTGTTAGTTTTGTCAAAAACCATTTCCCCTTCAGCTTCTGCAGTGGGGCAGGTACATAGCCCATGGAGCTCCTGCTGGCAATAGCAGACCTGGCTTTGGCGAGATGAAAGGTTAGGGATTGCTCACCAAGTGATGTCAGGGAGCTGCCAGCATCACTTGGACACAGTGCACTGAACTTTTCAACTCCCAACAAGGAGCACCAGTAGTTTTTCCCATGTATAATTTGTGACGCAAACCCAGTGAGTCACTCCCCACAAATAAAGTCCTTCAGTGGCAGCAGTACCACCCCATTACTCCCCTGGAGCATAAGATAAGGAAGTCAGTCTAATTACCTCTTCCCCCAACTAATGATCATTCAGTGGATTGGAGATGACTCATAGCTAGCCTTTGATCATCTCCAGTCCTGCACACAGCTCCTTCCCCATAGCAGAGCTACGGTGGTTCTCCTGGCTTGTGGGCAAGACTCTCACCCTGGCAGCTGCAAGCAGGTTTGCAGGTGGTAGGGGAGCCAGGCTGTCCCTAACCCATGGTGATGGGATGGTGGGCACGGCTGAATGCAGTGGGGTTGTTTTGGTGTCAGCTAAATGCACCTTCCCACCACAAGAGGCAGGAGGAAGAAACACATCTGCTTCCAGCCTCTCTTGGTGTGAACTCACCACTTCACCTTTGCAAGCTCTAACAACCATGGCAACAAGGCCAGTAACACTGCAAATGAAATGGGTTCAAGGTCCAACATCAAAGGGGAGCAGTTTCTACCCACACTGCTCTCAGAGCATGAGGCTCCACAGCAAATCTGTGGTTCGCCTCCTGAAAGCCCCCACGAATTGCTCAGCTGGTCTGTTCTTGTCAACAAGGAAATTCCTCATCTTGGGTTTGGGGATTCTTGTTGGGTTTTTTTCTGCTCTATCTAATCTAGGGGAGGGTTTGGGATAAACAAAGAGAAGTCCAGGTGCCCCTGCGCTTTCTCCTCCCATAGCCCATAGTAAAAAAACCAACAGCAGAGCTTAAGATCACACTGTTGCTGGGCTTGGGTAGCGTGACAGGCACCAAAATGCTGCTCCTCCCCCGGTTAATAATTTGTAGTAACTCCACATGGCCGAGGTCTTTGTTTTTTCATGTCATTCATCAGCCAGTTCTGTGTGAAGAGGTTAAATAAAGGCACTATGGCCCCCCACTTGCACTGACCCCCGATACCTGTGTCCTGAGCAAGCCCTGTGAAGGTTAGTGAGGAAATGCAGGCTGGGCCATGAGGGGAATAAGGGGACCAAGGAGGAAGGAAAACCTGTTTTGCTACAGGGTAAGTCCTCACCTACACCTGTGATTTAACAAAGGATGCTGGTTCATTAGGAAGCTGGCTTTTCACTGGTCCTGAGCTGGGGGGCACTGGTGGGAGGGGAGGGTGTCACCACAGTGAAGTTCAGGGCTGCATCTTGCTGTACCTCCTGCGCTGGGAGGAGCACAGCTCAAGGTTACCCTGCAGCCTTGCTGCAGAGGGGAATATGGGACATGACTCAGGGATTCTGAATCATATGGACCTCCCCTCCCACCCCAGCTCTTCCCATAACAGCAGCTTCAGTGTCAGGAGCCTTTGAGCAGATGCCCAGTGAAACCAGGATGGAAATGGTACAGCAAGGAAGACCTGGGAGATAGGTACTGTGCAGTTCAGCGCAGGGAAGAGGAATACAAGCTGTGGTTCAGGCTTCCCTATAGCACAGGGAACCTCCACAAAAAACAGGCTGGGAAAAGAGGAGGACTCCTTCGTGAGAGATGCAGAGATGAAGGATAACTGGTGGTGTCCGTGGCTGCGCACTGTGTTTTCAGACAAGAACTTTATGGTTTTTGTACTCTGACTTTGAGACCTCTCCCCTGTTTTTTCTAAGCAGCAGCATCGCCGTTAATTGTAAAGTGCTGTGTGGGAGTTCCAATTAAGCAGCTTTCACTCGATGGTACTGGAATATATTCTAAACCCTTTATGGGGTTATGCATATTTTTAACTCTTGGAAGAAACTCTGTTTCTAGGAAAGTACACGGCTCATAAGAGCAACTCTGTAAAGAAGGATGAAACCAGCCTTTTTCAAGGAGGGAGGGATTTGATGCTGGGAATGAGCAAGAAGGATGCAGCTTCACAGTGTATTTGCAGCAGCAGCAGCCTCCCCAGCAGCATAATTCCAGTGCCGTGGAGCAGTTTTGACTGGATGCAGCAACCTTCTGTACGGTATACGCTAAGGCAGAGCCGTGACTTTCCGGGAACCATTCAGTTGCTATTGAATCCAGCTGCTGCTGCAGAACTTCACCAAGTGATTTGGAGGCTGAAGTTTTAGACTTTCTAGCTGAAAGAAATAGTGCTTCTATTTAAAAGTTGAACACTCATCTGTCTCTCGGAGTCTGGAAGAGGCTGCTGAGGAAGCAATGAGACAAATGTTGCAAGGTGCCTCAACTGCCCTGCAAGGATGGCAATACTTTGGTTCCACTCAAAAGTCCTGACTCCCCAGGTAGCTACACAACAAGCTCAGCTGTTTACAGAGAAAATCATGTTCCTCTCAGCTGCAGAGAGAGCTTTAAAAGTGCTGGTGAAAAAAAGCTCAAATCCTAGAAGTCAAACGGCAACACGATTAACCGCATCACTTTTGAAGGCACGTAGTACACAGACTCCTGAGTGTTAATCCTGAAGTTGAGTTGGATCCTACGGCTTTAACGTCATGGCTTCAGCAGAACCAGGCTCCTCACACTGCCCAGCCTGCAGATGCCTCCCCAGGACCTCCTGCCTGCCCTCAGCACACAGGGAAAAAACCAAAAAGCACAGGATTTTCAGCTGTGGCACGTGAAATGGAAAGTGTAGGGAAACAGCACAAATGGACTCCAAGACAGGGAGGAGACAGGGGACAAGCCACAGGTTGCATTGTTAACACATCTGCTTAACTCAATGGGTCTGTTGCGGGGTTTTTTTTTCCCCTAATGGGAAATAAGCTGCTGCAGGATTTTTAATTTGTGTGTCAGAGCCCTGGTTGCCAATACAGAAGAGGGGACCTTGATAACAGGGTCTTGCTGTGCATTCAAGATGACAACACTCAAGGGCTGCTGTTAGTAACAGTTCTTCTGGGTACCACACAAGGCCTCCAGAGGCTTCACACTTTTCACTGGAAAACTGTTATCACTGCTCTGCAGGTTTATTGCCCACCCCCTGCCCTAACCCCAGCTCTGCTGCTAGGTTCACTGCAGTGGGGTAATGGAAAGTGATAAATAAAGGTTCAGTAAATACAGAGGGGACCAGTAGGTAAATCATAGAATCACAGAACGTTTGGGGTTGGAAGGGACCTTTCAAGGCCATCTAGTCCAACCCCTCTGCAGGAAGCAGGGACATCTGCAACTAGAGCAGATTGCTCAGGGCCCCAGCCAACCTCACCTGCAATGGTTCCAGGGCTTTTACCGCCTCCCTGGGAAACCTGGGCCAGGGTCTCACCACCCTCACTGTAAAAAATGTCCTTCTCTCCAGCCTAAATCTCCCTCTTTTAGTTGAAAACCATCACCCCTTGTCCTGTCACAACAGGCACTGCTAAAAAGTCTGTCCCCATCTTTCTGACAGGCCCCTGTAAGTGCTGAAAGGCCACAAGAAGTTCTCCCCAGAGCCTTCCCTTCTCCAGGCTGAACAACCCCAACTCTTCTCAGCCTGGCCTCACAGCAGAGGGGTTCCAGCCCTCAGATCATTGCTGTGGCCTCCTCTGGCCTCACTCCAACAGGTCCCCATCTCTCCTGTGCTGAGGACTCCAGAGGGAATGAGGAAGGAACACACCACTACCAGGAAAACATAACTGGACCTGGAAAGCATCATCAGCATACAAACACAAAGACAGCTTCAATCACTCTCATTTACTTCTACATCTTGTTTATCACTCCATCACAGTTGTTGTCCCATTCCAAACCTTCTCAGTTCCTATAAAGAACATGTTTAGGCAGACTGACAGTGGCAAAGTGCCTTTTTTCCTATTTTTTTACTAGAAAATTTGAATGTGGGTCTAGACTGCCTGGAGATAAGTATTTTAGAAAACACTCCTTCCTCCCTCAACCTTCCCCCAGGCCAGCTCTGCCTGTCTGATGGGCTCTGCATTATGGCACCTGCAGAAAGATGGTACTAGAGGCTGGTTTTGACCTTTTCCCTTTCTGCTCCATCAATCCTCCTGCATGCACTCTTTCATTCTGGGAAAGCAAGGAGAAAACCAGATGTGAAGATCCCTGCCAGCTTTGCAGGTGACAACAGGCAGAGACTGGAGAGGGGATGCCCTTGCTCTTGTGTCCAGGCGTGTGGTGGGCTGCGATTAACCCAAAGGACTCTGTGTTCCCAGGAGACATGAGTCAGACTGAGTCAGCTCCCCTGCAGCTGCCCTTTCTGCCCTCAGCTGCACAAGAAACACGGTGTTACTGATGACAACCTTAATGAGGAGGTGGAAATGGCAACGGAGAATGATTCTACTCTACAGAGGTCCACAAGCAAGCTTTGGTGACCAAAACCCCTCCACACAGTCTTCCCTTCTGCCTGTAAACGAGACGTGTCCCAAGGAGGTTTCTGACCAGGGCTGCTCCTCCTGAGAGCTGCCCCTCCAAAGAGAGATGTTTGTTGTCCATGCAGAATGACCAGCTTTCCCCTTTCCCACTAGCAATCTAATTCAGACCCAGCAGGACAGGACCTATGGAGACATACCATAAACCATCTCCCCACCTGCAACCAGCTTGTGCTTCCTCCCAGACAAAGGGGAAAAAAGCCCATCTTGTCCAGGATCCAAAGAAACACACCATCAGATACTGACTCTGCTGCAGTTCCTAGGAAGGGATGAGCCCATGGGAATGGCTGGTTCCACACACAGAAACAGTGTGGCCAGCAGGACTAGGGTAGGGATCATCCCCCTGAACTTGGCACTGGGGAGGCCACATCTAAAATACTGGGTTCAGTTTTGGGCCCCTCACTCCAAGAAGGACTTTGAGGGGCTGGAGAGTGTCCAGAAAAGGGCAATGAAGATGGGGAAGGATCTCGAGCACAAGTCTGGTGAGGAACGGCTGAGGGACCTGTAGTTGTTCAGCCCGGAGAGAAGGAGGCTCAGGGGAGAGCTTCGCATTCTCAACAGCTCCCTGAAAGGAGGTCAGAACCAGGTGGGGTCGGTCTCTTCTCCCAAGGAATAAGTGATAAGACAAGAGGAAGTGGCCTCCAGTTGCAGCAGGGGAGGTTTAGGTTGGACATGAGAAACAATTTCTTCCCCACAAGGGTTGTCAAGGCCTGGCCCAGGATGCCCAGGGCAGTGGTGGAGTCCCCATCCCTGGAGGGGTCTCGAAGCCGTGGAGATGTGGTGCTGAGGGACATGGTTTAGTGGGGACCTGGCAGTGCTGGTTGGACTCGGTGATGTTAAAGGTCTCTTCCAACCAAAACAACGTGCAATTCCGTGATGAGGCTGCCAAGGAGCACAGCAGGCTCAACCCCACATCCACATGCACCACAGATTGGGGCGGGGGGGTTGAGACTGGCCATGGTTTTTAAGGTTGTATTTCTGCCTGGTTTAGCACACGTTAGTCTATTGGAGCTGACTGCAATCAAATTACCGTGTTTTAGCTTCTTTCCATTGCTAAAAAAAGGCAGCTCGGCCAGAGCCTGCGAGACGGCGGAGTAAATTTGTGTGAAAAGATGGAGGAAGTGCCGGTAACAACCCCGCTCGGGTTTTCCGGCCCGGCAAGCAGCTTTTCCCTGCGGCGGCCATCGTGGTGCACTGCAGGCTCTTTCCCTTCGGAAAGGTGGCAGTTTGAGCTGGAGCCCGACGTGCGGTACCTGCCAAGCTCAACAGGCCGCAGACAAGCGGGGCTCTGTCCGCGAGAGGCCCCCGCGCCCCCAGGGCTCTGCAAAGGCCAGGCCGGCTGCGGAAACAGCGGGGAGAGGCCTTGGCCTCCTCCAAAGGCGACCGCTTCTTCTCGTGTAGACGTAAACTTTTCAAGGAAAGGTTGCTGGAAGGGCAGAGAGAAATGTGAAATACAGGCGGGACTGTTTTCTTAAGAATTATTATTGTTGTTGTTGTTTTTTTTCACGAGTTCATTCCCAGTTCCCCGGCACTGCACACAGGCACTGCTCTGTTGCTGCTGGCTGCCCCCGCACCAGGACCAGCAGGTTTCAGCCCTTTCCAGCAGTCATGCCACATGTCCTGGGCTCAGAGCCCGTCTCCAGGTGTCCCTGTCCCCAGTGAGAGGGGATGGAGAATAACTGGGACCCATATGCTCTCCAGCATCTCTCTCCTGGGTGCCGCTGAAGAAAAATCAAAGCACCTCAGGCAACCTGGTACAGGAATTTGGGGGGGGATCCTTCAGAGGCCAGTTTCAGCAGCATCAGTTCTTCCCTTGAGGTTGAATGGAAAGAGGCAGAGCACCCTGGCCTACCAAAGCTGCCAGGTCAGGGATCCTTGTGGAGAGCATCAGTGGATGCTGGACCCACAGCACTGCATGGGAAGAAGCAGCTTGCTCCCTCTTCCCATTCTCATTCTCCTTTCTCAGGTGGGCATGGCCATGGCTTGCCCTCTTCATCTTTAAAGCTTGCGGTAGCCCACGTTGGAGTGCGGAGCTCCAATACTGAACAAAAGGCTAGGATCTGTGATTAAATAACGCACCCAGTAACCTGGTCATTCATCAATCCATCCTGCCATCCTCATTAGCTATCCAAATTAGCTGGCAGCCCCACCAGGAAGGTGTCTGAAAGCAAATAAATCCGAACCTCTCCAGGCAGTAACCCTTTTAAAAGAGGCCCTACACAGCCACACTACATGGGGATCCCCAACACATGATGCCAGAAGGAAAAGCAGAAACTATGGGAGATGACCTACACGTCTTTTTGTGAGCCCTTCACACTTCAGGCATCCAGAAACTGCATGAAGAGGGGCTGATTAACATGAATGAACCTAAAAACCTCTTGTGCAGCAGTACAAGATGAAGCTGAAAGAAGGGGCTTTTCCAGACCAGCGCATGAAGCAGCCCCACAACATGGAGAAAGGGATGGGGTGAAAAGGGATGTGCTGCCAATGCTAAATCTGCTGCAAGGAACAGTTTTAGGAACACTGTGGCAGCTTTACCCCCTTCTTCTCCCTCCCTGGCACTGTGTTCACAAGCTCAGCCTTAAATTCAATGTTTCCTGCATGAGCAGAGCTCCCCTCCAGGGCAAAACCCACTGGATCTCATTGGCTAAGATTTCCCATAGCAATGTATCCATGTCTGCCAAAGCTTCCTTAGCTCCTTGCCTGGACCTGCTCTTGCCTGATTTGTCTCGCTTGTTCTCCTTCTCCACATGGTTCTGCCTGGAAAAGCCTCAGAGCAGCTCCACATTTTCATTGAGCTATGACCAGGTCCAAGCAGGAACATGGTAGATCTGAGCCTCACATCCCATCTGGGTGCCCCAGATGTTGGGTAGGTTTTTTTTCTCCGTTACATGCCTCTTTCTCTCCCTGCCATCCAGCACCCAGGCAACCCATCCCATTTTCCTCATTTTCTCTGCCTGTCCACCTCACTCTCTGACTACCTGTAGACCCCGTTGAATTATTCACAGCAATCATTACCATTAATCCAGCCTGTTTGCTGAGCCAGCCCTGATGGGTGAATACATTTGTCATTCCTAAATATTTGCCAGAATAGCCTGGGTGAGCCATTTAGCCCAGGGCCAGCCATAGTAGCTATTTAGGTTCCTTTCCATTAAACCTCATCTCTCCAGTAACAGCCAGTACAAGCCCCGTGCAGCACCGAAACCCCACTCAGGTGTCATTTCAAGCACCTTGGTGCAGGGCATGTTCCCCTGACCCATTTCTGTCTCAGCAGCTTGGCCAGGTGCAGCACAAGCTCCTGGAGGCAGAGCTGTAACTCCCCAAATTAAAGCTTTTCCCCTCTATAACTATTACTTTTTAAAATTCTCTCCAGTCATAGCTTTTCCTGGCTACAGACACCAGAGTTATGTGGATTTTCTGTTTGCCTCTTCAAAAGTGCACATGTATATGGGTGGAGAAAATGGACCAAATGCCAAAGATGATATTTTTCCAAGTGTTGCAGAAGGTTCTATGGTTACGGTCACAGGGAGCAAAGGAAATGCAAATGCTGAAGTAGCTGCAGGAGCTGGAACCAAGCCTAGGTGCATAGGACTGGCGGGTATTTCACACAAGTGGCTATAGGTGATTGGTCTGGAAACATAACCCAGGCACGGTGTTGAAGCCTCATCTGTTGGGGAAGGCATTTCTGGTGATGGCTGCCTAAAAGCTGTCATTGTGTGCTTGTTTATTGCTGTTTCCTAAATGCTGGTAAGGATGTGCAACCACCTCAGCTGCACAGAACCCTTTGTACGTACAGAACCCTTTGTAGGCACAGAACCCTTTGTAGGCACAGAATTACAGAATCATAGAATTGTTCTGGTTGGAAGAGACCTTTAAGATCAATG
>WUAM01000107.1:26679718-26702251 GCA_024336885.1 Actenoides hombroni | reverse complement strand
GTTCCTGCCCATCAATGCAGGCGTGTTGCTCCAGTTACACACACACACCCCACCACCCCCCCCCCCCCACCCACACCTCCATCCCTTGGAAGCAGTCTATGTGCTAAAGCCCAAACTAGGACTCTTAAATACATCCTAAATTCTTTGGCCACGAAGACCATATGTCCTACTGAAAGGGTATTGCAGTACCAGGGCCCTTAGACAAGAGCCGGTTGCATGAAACCTCTTGCAGGTAACACACTTTCAAGCTGGAGACTCTGGTTCACTACTCCCACCTTTGATAACAAGCAAACATCTTCTGAAAAGCTGTTTTTAAACACACACACTTTATTCAGCAAAAGAGTGACAAAGATCCCTGTGACATCTTCTCCAAACATTTTTCCATTCAGTCCTTTGCACTGAGCCCCAAGATCATCTCTTCCTCATTCTATCTTATCAAAAGAGAAGCATTAAAGCAGACTCCATTCTTCTGTGGCTTCCAGCTCCTTTTGTCACACAATCTTCCAGCCAGGACCTTGAGGTTGGCTACCACACTTTCAAGCTCTGGCCTGCAAGGAAGCTTTCTTGCAACTCAGTGATTACTTAAAAACAAAACAAAAAAAAAAGCAAGCTGCTGCAGCACCTGCATCACTCAAGACCTGGCCACCCTTTCACGTCCTTGCTGAGTCTTCTCTATGTTGCTATGCACCACAACATTTCTGTAAATCCAGTCCATCAGGGAGGCAGGAAGATAACAGAGGGCACAAAACAGTCTCAGAGCACAAAGACATACTTTGTGTCGGCTGTGGGCAGCGATGATAACTGGCTTACATGCAACAATGGAAGCTTCAACTAGCTGGGGACACGTTTCCTAACTCCAGAACAGGTCACCTCAAGAAGACTGGAGTCCCTATCACAAGCATTTTTGAAGAACAGGTTTAACAAACACACTGGGAATACTCTGAATATGTTGGCTTAGGGTAGAGAGGCACAGGGCTAGATCAACTCCCACAAACTTTTCACTTGGTATTATCTGCTAAAATGGTGTTTGCAGTCTGGAAAAGAAACACATGGAAAAAAAATGTGAGGACTCAACATCAAGCAGCAGTTCCTTTTGAGAGCGGTTTTTGCAAGCAAAAAAAGGGAAGATGAGTGATTGCAAAGCCATGTAACAAAAACATTAAGTAGCTTCCTCCTGCTGGTACAGAGATAACAATAGCCAATAAATAACCAAGCTGCTGTCAGGGGCTCAGGATGGGATCTGTCTGCACTGTGAGTTACTTGCTCAAATAATGGACAGATGTCCAGGAATATCATCCTAGGAAAAGTGTCAGAATATCCATTTTCCACTTATGGAGATGCTGGTGTCCCCAGTGATTTCAATATGTCTGAAATGAGAACTCAAGGTGACTGCAATGGTCTGGTCAGCCAGCTGATTATATCAAAGTGACCAAGTAGATTCCTTCCCCTTGCAGTCCAAGGCAGTCCTTGCAAGTCCTGTAAACATTCAAACTCTGCAAATAAACAAGTACTTCATCAAAACACTGCAGAAGAAAACCAGAGGCTTTGTAGAGCCCCCAAAAAAGACGGGAGACAGAGAGCTGCCTGCACAGGAGAACTACAAAGTGCATGGAGAGTCTAAAGGGGTATGAGCAAGGTCAAGTGTCAATCCTGTGATTCAGAGACTATGAAATTTTTATCAACATTTAGGACAATAATTGTAATATGAATGTAAGAGAAAGAGCAGTATCTTGCATAGGTTAAGAAAGAAAACTCAACTACATAGCAGACTACTCACCAGTTCCTGTTCACCTGCTTGCTCATTCATCCCCAGTAATCACATTTAAAGGCTTTTATTCAGGCATAGGCAGGATTATAGTCTAAATTTACAAACTCTGGGGAAAAAAAAAATAAAAAGAATCTATGCTAAACCAAGCCCCTACAGCTAAACTTCATGGGCAGATTTCAAACAGTCCTCCCCTATAGAATTGCAAATATCCTCTAGATGGGACCAGTGTAAAAACTCTACTTACCAACAGATTCTGACTAAATACTGCGTTCACACTGGACTGCCAAAATCAGAGAACACTGTGCCAGTTATTTGGCTGCTGTGTCAGCAAAGCACCTGCAAATTCCCAAGGCAGCAAGGAGGATCTGAGCAGCCACAATTTTTGCATAAAGAACGTTTCTTCTTGCCCTTCTTACCAAGCAGTAAATTGGGTTTCCAGGAGGGACAAATGCAGGCTACAAGCTCTCTCTCCACATTACTGCTGTTTGAACCAGCCTGCATTTGAGTGTTCTCTTGTCTAATTCCTCTCCCTGCTCCCCTAAGAAGCCAACTGATGTTTTTCCAAGGTCACTTGCATGAAGGTGAAAAAATGAGGTGTGTTTAATGCCAACAGTGAGCCCATTCCAACTAAAATATTGATAGTAACAGGTGATAAAAATCAGCTGAAAGCATTTAAGTCTATTGGCAGCTGGTACCTACCAGTCCCCACAAGCAAAATCAGCAAGCTAGCAAGACTGTGCACCCCTTCTGTATGCTCCTCTCTCACTTGCAAAAGACGTCAAGAAAAAAAGAGAAGTGTCAAAGCTGTTCAAAAAAGAAAAGTGCCAGAGGGTTTCCCCTGATGTAAGCAGCCGACAAGGACTATACTTCTACTAGACTGATAGTAACATTGTTTTCCACTTCAGTTCAACAATCACAGTCAAAGACAAATTTTGAAGCTACGGCTTTTATTTTTTAAGGAGAATTTCAGTATTTTTTTCTTTAATCTGCCAGAGTTAAAACCAACCAAAGGTCTTTGAAGAATTTTAGAAGTTGCCTCAGCTGAACAACACAGCTGATTGACACAGTCTTTAAAAAAGTGAAGTAGGGGTTGAGGGAAAGGGAAGCAAAGTGGGGAGGAAGATAAGAAAATACTCATTATAGATGGTTCAGCCACATGTCTCTAACAAAGAGTTGGGGTGCATCCTTTTCATACTGCGTGGTTGCGTTGATATCAGGCAGGTCTACGAATTCTATCTCGCACGCCTGGGTGCTACAAGGAGAACATTCCAGCTCCAGCACTGTTATGTTGTTGGGCACTGATAGAACAAATATATTGCTTGGAACAAAAAGGGTCAGCTGAGGACCGCGGGCTGGCCAGTAGCGACCAAGATTAAAGCCGTTGATCCAAATTTGCCCCTGGTAAGAGAGAAAGAAAAAAAAAATTAGTAATCTGACAGATCAAATGGCAAAATGGCTTTAAGCATAACACTTTCCACATCACAACTGAATTTCCTCCATTTTTCAGTTTGATAGAGCAAGGATAGAAAATGGGTTCAAGGAAATGCTAACGACAGTCTAAAGAATCTGAATTCCCCAAGGATTTCAAGCCATCAGTAATACTGAAAAATTAAAAGTGGACAAAGAAAAGCCACAGAAGTTATTTATACACCACAAAATCGACATACTGAAGTGACACAAATGCAAATTTTCCCCAAAGTTTACTAAATATTCTGCAGCTCCAGTTTATAAACTGAAAATGAACTCCTACTGAGCTGCAGAATGTTTAGTAAACTGTAAACAGGCTCCTACTGAGCTGAATCTCAGTTCATTAAACAGGACAGAAGGGAGGATACACATCTAATTTGGATAAATCATTTGCTTTTACTCGTCGTAAGCATCCTTTCATCGTATGTCAGACAAGTACTCAGTGGACAAGAGGAGGGATGGGAACAAATAACTGCATTTGTTTCTCCCCTCTTGCTTTGGAAATCAGAATAGAGAGGAAAAACTCAACTCATGGCATTGCTGTAAATTGATTAAAAAATAACAGAGTCTGAATCAGTGGAAAGTAAGGACTTTTACTGCACTCTAATTTCTAAAGTTGCCTGGGATATCCAAAATCAGAATAATCCTTCTAAAGGCTATACAGAGCATGATGGTAATATAGTAAGCATGACTGTTCATGCTGGTTTGGGGGTATTTATCTTGTGTTTTTATTTTGCAAGTATTTATAAAAACAAATTTCATGCAACTCAAGAGAAATTTTCTAAGGAGTTGGTGCATTTGCAAATGCAGGCAAGTTATTTCAGCTCTGTATCCACTTCCGTGGTACAAGATTCTATCGCACACAGTTCTGCCAAGGTGTAAGTCAACTATGACCTCAAACTTTTTTTTTTTAATCACGTTTTTCTTACTTTGTGGCTTGGTTTTGTTGCATTAGAAAGCCAGAGAAGAGCTATTTATTCAAGCTTGCTACTTTGCCTCTGCAGTAGTTTTAGAAGAAAAACATGGCATTAATGCCAGCTCCCCATGCACAAGATCACAGAATTATTCTGATTGAAAGATCAAGTCCAAACATTAAGCCACCACTAAACCATGTCCCTAATGAATGATGAATTAGTGAGTGCACCCACCAGACAGCAGCCTACATACTGCAGAATGTGACTGTGGGAAGTGGGAGTTTGCTGTAGGAATCAACCGCATTAGAGTCTGAATGCAGGAGGTATGATCAGACAGGTCTCTGTTTCTGATCTTAATCAGCCCCTGCTTACAACTCATTTTTCCAGTAAAGCTATGAACTTAATTTCTCAGTTCCAAACTGTTTTATTAACAGTGCAGTTTCTAAAGCCTGCACATTCAGGAATTTGTACGCCCTAAACCAACAAATCCTGACACTACAATAAACATGCCCTAGGCAGAATAAAGGAGGGGGAATCTCTCTGCAGCGACAGGATTTCCTTTAGCAGGGTCAGCAACTACAACCCAGAGTTCCACAGAAATCCAGAACAGTCCCGACTCCAAGCCTTCTTTTCTATTAAAAAAAAGGGAAAAAAAGTTTGATCATCTAACCCTACAGTCAGGGGCATCTACACAAGGGCACCACACTTCCTCAAGTGAGGTGAGCAATTGTTTTTTATTCAGTGATTGTGTAAGACATGCACATACTGGCACAGGGACTAAGTCAGATCTTCCTCATCCAAGGTCAGAGCCAGCAACACTACGTGCCCGCAATGAACCAGTGTCTTCTGCATATTGGGAAATGATTTAACCACTGCAATGCTGTAAATAGATCACCAGCAACTCCCTTCTCCTCACCAGCAATTCTGTTTTACTGGCAGTGAATTAATAGTTTCAGAAAGGAATAATTTTCCTACCTAACACCATCACAGGCACTTCCCTGAAGCATGGATCGCAATGCTTCAGCTTCCAAGACGTCCTTCTCTCTATGCCTCCCACCAGGTAGTTGAGGTGGTCCTCACCCACCTCGTGCACTGGCTGTTTCAAACACAGCACAGTGAAACCACGCTCTGCACTGCTCTAGCTACACTCCAGCCCTACAAGAAGTTCCCATCAACAGAGATCTGTCCACAAGCTTCTCACAGCAGTGCACAACATCAGCAATTGTGTCTAACACTCTCTAAGCTTTTTAACGTGATCCATAGCTCCTCACACAACACTGCAATGTGTTCTTCATTACTGTGATTCAATTAATATAACCAGGAAAGTGTCCTGGTTATTTTATCTCACTTTCTCCAGAATGAAAAATGTTTTTTCCTCAAGGCATGTATTCACTCTGCCTGCAAAAAGCTGTTCCTGCTCCACGTCTTAGGAGAAAAACCCCACAACTAAAGTCAGTGTTTCTAAATAGTCTGACAGTTTGTGTCTCGCTGTTGAGCTAGTGGTTCCTTCTTTTTGTGATGTTCCACTTCCTAGGATCAATACCATTTATCTTTTGAATATGTTTCCCTTCCCTAAATTGTTTATCTCCAGATTTACTTAAAGCAATGAATCCATTTCCTAATCATTTAAATGTATTTGAGAAACTCCACCACTACAACCCATCCATGAGAGGTGGACTTCGTCCATAGAAGTTTCAGTAGCTTTTTGAGTGGACTTAAAAGTTTCTACACCAAAAAGCTGTACCTTTGTCCAGCCAGGAAACTTGACGTAGGTGTCTTGAGGCAAGTCTGGAATCCCTTCAGGAATTGAAAGTGTCCCAGTGTAGAAAGTAGGTGCTTCATAATTCAGTGGATTGACAACAGATCTCTTTGGTTTCTCAAGGTGGCTGTTAATGTCATAGTTCACTGTTCCATCTATGTCTAGAGGATAGATTTCCCATTCAACAAGTATGTCTTCATCAAGAGTTAAATTTGTAACTAGACCCTAGGAGGGGAAAAACAACAAATGCAAAAAATAGTATCATTAACTTCATGCTATTGAAGTTATTTTTCTACAACTATAAGTCAGTCAGGAATAAAAGTACTTGCAACAGCTGCCAATCTGGGTATGAAAAAACCCCAAGCATCTGGTCTTCAACAAGTTATGACCTTTGCTTAAGAATAAAGCATTTCATTTATTCTACATGAAAGATCCTCCCCTTCAAAATTTTAAGCTTTCATTGATATCCAAGGGTTGTTTGGGGTTGGTTTTGGGTTTTTTTCCTCCCCTCAAAATTTTTCCCCCTGTAACTGAAAATTTCTGTTTTGATTTAACATGAACACGATTCCAAAACTCAGGGCTTAATAAAGAGCAGAAGACACATTAAATATTCTAAGCCTGAGATACCATCAAGAGATTTGGTAACACTGAGTCATTAACCCAAGACCTTAACCTGCACAATAGCAGAGAAAGCTGAATTTACTTCCTACAAACCCTCTACAGCTACCATACCATATCACAGAAATCAAGGTACATGCTTTGTGACACCAATTCAGTGAAATACTTGAAGCTTACAGTCAGCCTCAAGCCCACGGAGTCCTGTTTCATTTCTACAGAACCACACCAGGATACTCACACAGTGAATGTGAGAACAAGGCAAGGTCATGATTTCAGAAGAGTTAAAGGAGCATGGAGTCACCCCTGCACCCATCCTCATGGGGTTGGAATAACAGTTTGACGTGGTGTTCCGGTGCAGCGCAAGGGCTTGGTTTTAGACCAGTGGTGACACATCCATATAATCACTTGAACAGACCCTGCATAGAAGCTGATTTTCAGTGCACCTTAAGTTCTTAAGCAAATCCATGCTTTCTATGGCCTTGGAGGGCTGATACCCTGTCATGTGTTTCTTCCGATGTCTAACAAGCATTGCACTGACTCCACAAACATCACCAGTACAAGCACTAAATGTTTTTTACTTCCTTTACCTAGATCCCCACTTGACAGAACAGGAATTTGTTTTTCTTACATCAGAATACAATACCTGCACAGAGTTAAGGGGCAAAGCTTTTCTACGCAACCTAGATTTTACTCTGGCTAGAAATCAACTCCAGTAATGCAACAATTTCAGGCCAAAGTCTCTAATCTGTCTCCCTAAACCCACCTTCAGGTACTACGAAAGGTGTGACCTTGCAAATGACATGAAGGGCATACTAAGCATTCTTACTTTGGTCTGCATAAGAATACACAGTCAACAGCCCACACATGGATATAAATTTTGCAAGTGAAACAAAGATTTAAGTGTTAGTAAGCATGTGAAAAAGTATGAAAAAACACATATTCTTCCTTCATGTCCTTCAAGATGACTTAAATCAGGAAGATGTTTTAGAGCCAAAATCATTTTAAATACACTAGATACCTAGTTCTACTTCAAGCTCAAAAGTGATAAAAAAACCCAGCCAAGCAAGCCCCAGGAAAGCTGCACTATTTGCTTAAAGACACAAAGCTTCACAATCTCTTCCCCTAAAGTTATTTCTGAAAGCACAAAATATCTGCCACCTAAGGTGTAATTATTCCCTGTTTTCAAAATAAACACAAAACAGCATGAAGGAGAGATTTTACAGGAAGAAATAATGCACATATTCCATGGTGCCTCTTCTACAGGAAAGGATCCTGCTTACAGAGGATTCTTCTCACAATGCACCTGTCTACCAAACTTACTTTCACTCTTCAATCTTGAACAGGCTGAAACCCTAGGCTAAGTGTGAATTTCAGCTCAACCACAGCAACACTCAGCATCCTCCTTATCCAACCTCTAACCCTCTTTGTTACCTTAATTAAGCACTAAGCACATAGGTTTCCTTAGCACCTGGCCTGTTACTAAATGAAGAAAAATGCCACATTTGACACCTCAACATGAAAGCAAAACCCTAGGGAATGAGCTGCCCTCTCCTGCTGCTCAGATCAAGGCAAGGTACCTTCAAAAGACAGCATGAACAGAGCTGGCACTACTGCTACCCACTGAGTTTACATGCCACAAGCACAGGAAAGCCTCAAGTTGTTGATGCTTGAATTCAGAGGCTTTCATACATCCTCAGAATTCCCACATAAATTTAGCTCATTGATTTGAAGAACTGCATGCTTTCTAAAATGTACAGCAGGGAAAACTGCTTATGGATTTAGTGAAAGCCTACAGGATATCAGCTTCAATGTTGAGAGTTCTATCATTTTGCCTTACCTAGAGTCAGCACAATTGGAGATACACCTAGAAATCACCGATTCATTTAAGTTAGAAGATACCTTTAAGATCCTCAAGTCCAACCATTACCCCAGCACTGCCAGGTCACCACTAAACCATGTCCCTCAGCACCACATCTCCATGGCTTTGAAACCCCTCCAGGGATGGAGACTCCAACACTGCCCTGGGCAGCCTGGGCCAGGACTTGACAAGGGGAAGAAATCATTCCTCATGTCCAACCTAAACCTCCCCTGGTGCAGGTTACACTGAGAAGCGCTGAGTGGAAAATGTTAATGACTAGGGGTGGTGAAATCTTAAACTGATGACAATACATGGTGAAGTCTCTTAAATTGTGTGAAATGCCCTTTTGGCTGGAAAGGGCTGGATGAACCTGTGGTTGATAAGTTGTTAAATTACATCCCATGGCTGGCTGCTTGTCTTGGAACAGGGTCGAATGATAAGTGCACAAATTATCGTTACCATGCGGAGCAAAACTATTTCCAGCAGAGATGATTTGATAAAAGAGAAGTTATTTATCATGATTAAAACCAGTACATTTGTACTTCTCCTGAACTGGCAATCATCTTCCCAAAAGGTACCTGAGCCTGATTTAAAGGGCTTTAAGACTGTTTGAATGGATGAGTTTTTCTCTCGTGAAGAAAGAAGATTTTAATATCTAAATTGCCATGTTTCTTGGAATTATTCCCCCATTCATTGTAGGCAGCTTGCTTGCATTCTTTTTTTTCCACACTCTTTTGTCATATTTGACTTTTTACTAAAAAGAACCCTAAGAAACCCTCTTTCACAAACAAGGTGGGAAAAGGGTGCTATGTGCAATTGTAAGGGAGGTGTTTGTCTTCTGCACCTTCATTTTGAGCCCTGCAGAGACAGACAAGGCTTAAATGAATTTCCAGTGGTTGGCTGCTCAGTGATGGAGGGGATTAGGTGGTAGATGCAGTTTTGTTACAAGAGTGACTCCAGTTAGCTTTAACTTCCACAGCTGGCAGCTAACCATTAGCCACTGCCCAGCGACTTTTTGCACCTCTCAGGAGACAACTCAAATGAAACCTGCTATGAGCTCATACGAGCTATCATATGAAATATGAGCTTCCCATAGAGCTCTACGGGGTACCAAGTCATGCTGGGCAAGGTGAAGCTGGTCACGTTCAGTGAGTTTGGTGGATAAATGGTGTTGTTCTCCAGTACCCTTATCGCAGGTCAGTTAAATGATCTGTTAGGTGGGACTGCTTAGATAGTACCTTGGGGAAGAGCCCAATTGTATTCCCAAACCATTCCCTTTCCTGTCCCTGAGGTCACAAGGGACTTGGCTATGTTTTCTTTCCTGAAACAGCGCACAAATCCCACCTCATGATAATGTGAGGTTTATAGTCCACCAAGGTAGCTAACTAAACACACCTGGGCCAAAAAACAAGAATAAATGCATCTGAGCACAGTGCCCCTTTCAATACAGTCAACCTTGACATGAAGCCTTCCAGTGTGAGCATTTCACACAGAAGTACCTTTGAAAAAGGGGAAAGAAATTCCACCCATACCTACACAATGATAATGCTGCAGTACTTGGAGCACCAGTGCTTCCCAGAGCCTTGGGCCATCACCAAAGGGAAGAAAATGTCACCTTGCACTGATGTGATCCCTTCTGGCAAGATCCACATCCAAGGAGTTTTTCTCTTCTTGTACTACAGGAGTTGAAATGCTCTAATAGTTTACTCCTTTCAGTATTTTTTTTTTCCTTTTTTTCTCTATTTATTTATATTTCAATAAAATTCTATGCCCATGTAAATTAGACCTTTTTTTGAGATTTTCTGATGCTCAGATCAAGAAAAGCCCCAATAACAATTTATTCACAGAGAGCATATTCAACAAGACAAGCTTAAAAGAGAGTTGGAATTAAAGATCCATTGGAGAATCAGGACATTGTTCTTTAAACCTGCATGCTTGCCAGCCAAAGGAGCACAGGGCAGCAGGAGGATTTCCTAACTAGGTTCTCACAGGGCTCCTCATAGTGCCCTGAGAGGAGACCACATGGAATATTTTTCTTCAGTTGCATATGAGTATGAAACTCAGTTCCATCACGCTTCAGCAGAGTTGTGTCTTCTCAAACCAAGGACAAATTTGGTCAAGATGCTTTAGTTCAAGCAGCACATAGATAGCCCTGAGCAAAACTTGGTCCTGTCTGTTTTCTGTCACCATTAAAAAAACATGTCCCAGTGTATAATCACACAACTGGCAGGACGTGGCTCTCCTTCAGCACGCAATTCATCAGAGACTCACTCCTCTGTCCTGACCTCTTTCATTTGCAATGAAAGACCACATCTCTTAGCTCACTCCTGGGGCTTGGGTAGGAGTGGGACCTCGTCACCGAGAGCTTTCTAGGCCACCCAGACCAAAGGACAGAGTGGTACCTGGGCCCTTGCTACTCTTATTGACATCACTGGGAAAATGGCCAGGTGTGAAGAGCAGAAATTGCCAACGGGACATTTTTGGTGACGTCTCCACCATGCTGAATTCCAAACACTTTCAGGCATATTACCTTCCATCAGAAAACTTTCATGAGAAAGAAAACACTGGGATGCTGTCACAGGCTAGATTAATTCCTGGGGTGCAACAGAGATTGTCATGTAGTGGTGAAAAAAATCCAGTGAGTAAGTTCATCTATTCGTTGTGCATCAAAAGAGGGCAAAGGCTATATTGTCCAAACCAGGTGTGGAGCAGCACCGCTGACCTTCAGCTATGCCCTTGGGAAGGAAAACTCAGGGTCATCCACAGCTCTGGACAGCAGTCAATAACCCTTCTGTGCCCCAGCTGGGCTCCTCCTCATCCACCATGTTGGATGGGAAGAATGCAAACGAAATGGCAAAACTCAGACACTGCTCCAAAACCGGAACGATCTTCCTCCAACGGACCAGTTTGTATCAGAGTCTGGATTCCTTACAAAGACTTGACAGCCTTGGAAATATTAAAATAACTCCAACTGTTTAATTTTTAACAGTGCTTGCAGAATTGACCCAGGTCCAGTTCAGCAAAGCACTCCCCTACTTGCTCAGCTTGAGGTGTGCTTAGAGGAGTGGGCCTGAATTAAAGCCCACACTTCAAATAACACATATGAATAATTGGTTTGCTAATGCAGGGTCTTACAGTTGAAAGGTCCTTTTATAAACTCAGAGAGGAGCTAGGATTCTGATTTCCAACGGCATCACTAAGTGTAAGTGCTGCCAGATGTTTACCTGCGGTGAATATATGTGCCACAGGCAACCTAAACCTGCACTGACTCAAACTATACACCACAAGCCATAGCTTCGGTGCTCAAGCACCAATAAAAAATCCCATGCTCCATTCATGTCCCTGCTCCCGTGTCTCCCTTGCAGGGAGACACCCAGGGCAGTGACGGAAAAGAAGCTAATGCCCACCCCAGTTTGCCAGGATTCACTTTTTAAGACCCCAGGGCAACCTCTCAGTGCCATTCTGCAGGAGTAATTCTGCTCTCCCAGGGGATGAGATGAATTTTCATTGTCTTGACTCACAGAACTGGTCAGCAAGGGCCTTGATCTCTGCCCAAGCATCTGCAGGGCTACCTTCAGCAGAGGGAACACTGCAGAGCCAGAGCAGCAGCTATGCAACACCACATTGCATCAAAAGAAGGATTTGTCTAGACCAGTAGCCTCTCTCTGACAGTAGCCAGAACCAGATGTTTAAAAAGAGCAGAAATAGGGTTTGCATATAAAGATCTTTCCCTGATGCCCTCTCTTGGCTTCTGCCTGTCAGCAGTTTAGTAACTCTTTCAGTCTCAGGTTGTGTTTTAGTCACCAGCAGATCTCATCCTCCCCGTTTCTAACCAAAACTTTGCTAAAACACTTAGGGCTGCCACAGCAATCTGTGGCTGTGGCTCCACATCAGTGAGTTACTGGAATGCAAAACCAAGGACCTGTTCTCCCATTTCAGGGAATCCAAAAGGATCAAGTTTACGGACTGATGCAGATGATCAAGAGTCACAGAATCATAGAATCATTTGGTTATAAGAAACTTTTCAGATTATTGAATCCAACCATTAACCCAGCACTGCCAAGTCACCACTAAATCCAACCCACTAAACCATGTCCCTCAGCACCACATCTCCACAGCTTTGAAACCCCTCCAGGGGTGGGGACTCCACCACTGCCCTGGGAACCTGATAATATGAGCCGAACAAAAGATGCTTATTACTTATCCTGTGTTTTTTTTAACCTCTCTGTTCTGCCAGTGAACCCTTGCTGAGCAGCCACGTTCACATGCTGATGTCCACATTCTTCTGTGCCCTTCACTTCCCCAACAGCATCTGGTGTCAGCCTGCAAGGTCCAGAGTGTAGAGAAAAATGTAGCTGTTCTGTGAGGGGTCTAACAAGCTCCTGGTAACTGGAAAATATAATTAGTGCTAGTCTATGCTAACAAAGTGTGCACGGCTGGCTAGAACTCACCCATATTCTGCCAGGAGATTTACTTGAGATGGTTGACAACCAGCACATAAATGACAAAGTTACTTTGTTGTAGAGGAAATGCATGTGGGTACTTAAGATATTGATGAACTGGACTATAAGCGGATTACCACAACGCTACAAGTAGAGACTAATTTCCCAGTAGGAAAAGCCTTTTGAAATACAAGACAAAATGTCAATCCATTTACTAGTCACACACATTTAAAACATTTCTCCTTTTTAGCTCCCTGCTACCAACTCTCAGCTGTCAAACGACAGAGAACTGAGAGGAATGCCCAGCATTTAAACACCATGCAACTTTCAGATGAGCTGGATCTCAACATTTAGAAATTTGGGATTTGACAGAAAAGTAAAAGGTTTGTGCAGTTCCAGGGTGTACCCGAATTCCCTCTGGGGCTGAAAAACACAAACACTTAGATTGGAGATGACTGCTTCGGGGCAGGAGGATTTCTCCTGTGGACTGGTGAAGTAATCCAGGCCCTTCTAGCTACACCCCGTGGGCCTCTTCTAGCCCCTTGTTCGAGTCATGTGCAAAATTCCCTTCAATTTTTGTATAACAAAGAGAACACACAGAAGTGAACACTTACTGGAAAGACCTCACTACTTTCAGCTAAATACGATGGCCAAAAGGAAAAAAGAAAAGAAAACTGGAAGGAAGCTGTGGAGATACCCAGGTGCATGCTGTAAATATATAGAAGCCTCTATAAGAAGAGATCTCTCATTAACCCTTGATGGAGCACTTGGAAGGACTACCTCTTCTCTGGACAAATCACAGCTCACCCTTGGCAATCTGTAGGTGAATCACCCAAGCCATGGATTCAGCACCTCTTAGGGAACATGAGCCCAGTGGGGTCACATGCTTGCCACTCAGACTGGGCTCTGCATTCCTGAAACCCTGCTGCTGGGCAAAGAAAATTTCAGGGTTGAGGGCCAAAGAGAGCACATGGCTCTGTCATCTCTTGATGGTGATCTCTGCCTGGGAGGAAGGAGACCTGGGTTGAAATTCCTGCTGTGAGGACTGGGACAAGGGGTGATGGTTTTAAACTAAAAGTGGGGGGATTTAGACTGGAAAGAAGGAAGACATTTTTTACAGTGAGGGTGGTGAGACCCTGGCCCAGGTTGCCCAGAGAGGTGGTTGATGCCCCATGCCTGGAACCGTTGCAGATCAGGTTGGCCGGGGCTCACGGCACCCTGCTGTAGTTGCAGATGGCCCTGCTGACTGCAGGGAGGTTGGACTAGTTTGCATTGAAAGGTCCCTTCCAACCCAAACCATTCTACGATTGTATGACTGGTTCTGTGTTCCAGCAAGCGACCTTTTAACTTTACAAAAAATAGGTCCAGGATATAGCCCGGTGATACCGTGCTCTACAGTGGTGGCCCAGCCATTGGTCAGCAGGAGCCAGGCTCCCCGAGGCTGCCATCAGATGAGGACCAGAAGCTGCTGGAACGGGGCTGAAACGGTGCAGGAAGGGCTGAGCCAAGGAAAGTATGACCTGGGCAGGTGGGTTAATGGCACAGCTCAAAGGGGCTGCTCCAAAATTAACTGAAGATACAGGGAATATTTCCACCCATGTCTTCGGGTTAAGATTTGGGAGCCATTTCAGGAAAATGCATCAGCACACGATAAATCCAATTAAAGATGATGACATTGAATCAAATCCTTAATTCTGACCTCACACTTACATACCTGTATAGGATGCCAACAGCAGCACTCACATTAACTTCCACTTTTCAGAGTTCCTTACGTTGCCAGGGTCACCTAACTTGGCTGGAACAACCCCCAGGCCTCCCATCCAGACATAAATCTATTTCTGAAAAAAAAGAAAAGAAGGGGACAGGGAAGAGTGAAATTGTCTTAAGCCATTTTCATATCCCAGACCTTCAAACAACGTAATTTCACAGCCGATTTCTGGTTCCTGGGTTTGGTTTTGCCAACAAAAGCCACGATCTGATTTTGTAAAGGGTCCCACTGAGGGGAAACTGGAAGTCCTGTGCCTGGCTGCCAGCCCGGAGGATCAGGCCCACAGCAGAGCAGGTGGCATGTGGGTCACCGGCGCCTGTGTGACAAACTGTGATAATTGGATTGTTTGGGGAGTGGGGGGAGGGATGCGGCCGCTGCAGACAAACCTCCGAAAGGAATTAAAAGTGAGTCTGCATCTCAGTTAATAACGCTCTATAAAAATGCATAAGTGGCTAACGATAAGCAAAGGAAGTTCCATTAAGCCGCGCGCCGGGAGCGAGGGGACGTCGTTGACCCCGCGAAGGATCCGTGCTGGGAACGCTCAGGCAGCAGAAACAGGTGCAGAAATAAAAGCAAACCCAGGGCTCGTTTTGACCTCCCCGATCTGCAATGTTAATGACTGCGAGGGCCAGGGACAGCCACAATGGCCAGAGAGGGATTTTCTGTGCCCGTTAAAGTCGCAGGCGTGCTCAGAACCAAAGGCAAGCTGGGAAATGGCTTCTCTAGCGCTGGCCGTTCGCTAGCCCTGCCCGGCCGTGAGCTGCACTGAGAGCTTGCCAGGGTTATTTGGGGCGGGGTGGAGGGCAGGGAAAGAGCACGGGGGAAAAGTTCCCGGAGCACCCGCTGAGCTGCGATGTGGTCATCGGCAAAAGGAACTCTAGTCGGGCCAATAATGAGCCATCCTCATTACGAGATTCGATGGCAGAGTGAACAACACCCTCTTAATAATGCACAGATCACTATGACAACCACGGAGTTTGATACCCACGGACAACTTTATTGTGCGTGCAAAATTTCCTTATTTGAAACCCGCTATTTATAGTTATCAGACATCGATTTGCTGTAGCCAGCCTCCTCCTCCTCCTCCTCTTCCTCCTCCTCCTCCTCCTCCTCCTGGCCTCTTTGCCTTCCTCATTTCCAAGGCAGGATTGGCCAAAGTGTTTCTGTGCCACTCCTAAGGCCAGCAAACTGCTGTCAAGTACCAGCGCCAGAGTCTGCCGACGTAATTATCCCGCTAGCCCATACATAATTAGTAAAGCTAAGCCCAAACTATATTAATACCAGGATTAATTACGGTGGAAGCATAAACAAGGATATTAATGCAATGAAAGCAGCGGCACGGATCTTCGCCAGCCCATATGCTTGTCTGTAGGACCACTAGGGATTGTGTTGAATCGGGAGCTGCGCGGTGCCCTGACTGTAATGAGAAATGAGAAAACTGCTGAAAAATTGATGCCGCCTGCAGATTGCACAATCCGCTGAACAGCAGGGGGTCGGCTCCTTACATCTCCCGCTCTCGGTACAATATGCTAATTTCTGCATGCATACGAGGGTAAAAGGGAAGAAGAAAAGATTTCACAAAAGGAAAAAAATGCAAATGACAACCACAAAGATCACTGCAGAGAAATCCATGAGCTTTATATGGATTAACTGTGTTGGAGCGAGTGCTCGGCTGAGTTTAACTCTTTGTGTCCTAGACCCTTCAGCAGGTCCTTTCTGTGGTGCAGAGGCTCCTTTGTGGGGAGGGAGGGAAGAAGAGAAGGGAGGGCAGTGGGGAGCTTAGAGGATGGAAAGGATCTTTTTTTTGTGCTTTTCCAGGACTGCACTCCTCTTGCTTTAACATTGACAAGGGTCTGGAAGGGTGGGGGGAAAGGGACTGGGAAGGGAGCTGAGGAAAGAAGGCTAACCAAATGTTGGTAGTGTTTGAGAGAATCACGCAGAATCCCAGCATGGTGGGGGTTGGAAGGGACCTCTGATCCTGGGCACCCTGCTCTTGGACCAACCCCCCTGCTCCAGGAGGGTCACCCAGAGCAGGGTGCCCAGGATCGCACTGTCCAGGCGGGTTTGGACTCTCTCCAGAGGAGGAGACTCCACAACCTCTCTGCGCAGCTCTGTCACCCTCATAGTAAATGAAGACCACTACAGCCCAGACCAGTCTAGCTTTAACTGGGAGGGGACCGACAATATATCCTCCCTTGACTACAACAGGTCCTCTAACACCCTATGCCCCTTAGAGCGTGACTTTGCAGCACGCGGCCAGCAAGGTCCTCCTGGCAACATCCTACAAAATCCTCAACAAGAAGACAATTACCCACTGATTATTTTCGACTCCTGATTCACCACCTCTTCCTCCCGGGCGAAAGGAGCAGATGTGCTGGCTTGATGACAAGCCCATCCCTTGGCTGGAGACAGCCCAAGCGCCGGTGGCCCTGAGGTTGGGTGGCACAGGCTGCCTGCAGACACGCAGGCTCCAGCAGCGCCCAATCTCCCTGCCATTCACACTCGCCTTGCTCCCAGAGAGCCCAGCTCCTGCTCTCAGCCCACCCTGCTCTGCCACTCATGGGACCAGAGGGAACCGCAGCCCCAGAGAGCAAACTGGGCCCTCTGCCTTGCATGTAGCGCTGCCAGGGTGGGATAAAAGCCATGCTCGTATAGATAACGGAGGAGTGGGTGTCTGTACAGCCCTGCTCTTCCTTCGGGTGCTACCGGCCACCCACCCACCAGTGCAAGCCCCTCTTGCAGCAGAACAGGAAGGCAAAGAGCCTCTCCTCCCCAGGCTGCAGAGGGGAAATACCCGTGTTTCTGCAATAAGACAAATGAAAGCCTTAATTCTCCTCCAATAATTAAAGAGATTAGTTGCTCTCTCTTCAGGAGCAGCAGGAGCAGCAGCAGGTGCTGTTAGGCTTGGTCTGATGGATTCATTATGTAGTCGCTGTGTCCAAGCGTGACCAGAAACCACAGGAAATATTTGTCATTAAAAAGTTGCCACTGGGCCCGTGTCATATGGTAAGTGCTTAGCAAAATGTAACTGTTTGCTTGTTTGTTTTAAATCGTTTTGGAAAGAATTTAAGACTCCTGGAAAAAATATTACTGCTCAGGCAGCTCAGATCACAAAGACCGAAGTGCCTGTTTCACAAATCTCACTCATCTTAGGGTGCTCCAACATGGACAGACACTTGTGGGAAAGGTGCAGAGGAGAAAAATATCACTGTCTATCCTGCCTCCCTATCCGAATGTGGCAGAGACTATGAGAAAGAGGGAGGATAAATGTTTGGGGGTTTTTTGTGGTATAAATTTACCATCAGAAACTGGGACAACCATATGAGCACCCTGCAGATTTCAGTACTGGTGTGGTTCTTCAACCTACAAGTGAAAAATATTCATATCCCACTGGAAACTCTCCAAGCACCTACTGAGCGTTCTCCCACCCACTAACCTTCTTCCTCAGTGTATCCCCTCCCCTCCTCCTCCAAGCCTCTTTTACCCAAAGCACTGCTCACATTAATTGCTGATTTATAAGGGGTTTTTTTCCAGTTGTCTCTTATCAATTTGATTTTAACCTTTGTATCTGTGATTGCTCGTACACATTCTTCTTCCCCTACTGAGTATCAAGCAACAGTCTCTTCCCTGGTCTGATGCTTGGAACCTGTGAGTTCCCACCTAGGACTCTCCGCAGCAGACCCTTCTATGGCTGTATAATGCCTTTTAGATCCTGATTCAGAACATCACCTCACTCAGCAGGTCAGACAGATCTGACCCGGGACACTCATGCAGTGATCGTGCCCTATCCAAAACCTTCCTACTCCGTAGCAACAGCAGTAAGAGCAAGAATGGATGAAGAAGAGCAGTTGGCAAACAATGAGGAACACGCAGTTCTTGCCTCTCCTCAAATACTTCTGCTTGCAGCTGAGCAGGGGCACTGGTATAAGGAGCAGCCATTCCCTTAATATTTGTGCAAGAAAAGCCCCTTTTGGTAGATGTTCAAATAGCAAATAAGGAAACAAAGTATATTGCTGAATGGTCGTTGTTTGGAATAGCAATGAATATTTGAAAACATTTTTCTACTGTATTTGATCAGCTCTGCCACTACAATAACCACCCTGAAGGTACACGGACAGTCTATAGAGGCAATAAAATCTCTTCTTTTTCTGTTTGCACCAGCCTGACAGAATTAAGAATATGAATGTTGTGTTTTAACCTCGCTGGAGTTAAAGGGTGTCTGGGGAGAGGGGAAGCAGCGTGGTTATTGCAGGAAGACTGTCCCTCTAAATGACAGAGCAGAACCAGGAGAATATCATAGAAGGAAAAACCCATGACTCAGGTGAAATAATATTGTGTTGGTAGTAATTTGGAGATGCTATGGTTCAGGAATAAGCTGCCTGCTCCTGAAATCCCTCTATCTAAAGCTGTTAGCTGTGGGTGCTGCTGGATCTCACCCCAAAGCACACTTCACCTCCAGGCAGCGTGGCAGCGCCTCTGCCAGATCCACCACAAGCTGCTGAGCTACATCAGATTGAATGAGCTCATTAAAGCTGCCTCTTGGATTTATAATGAAGGCTTCTCTGCTACATAAGCTAAACTGGCACCTCTGGATTATACAGGAGTTTGATTTCAAACAGAAACCATGCCCAGTTCTCCCCATCTGTGCCTGCGTGGCTGATGAGCAGTTCAATTTTGACAGAATCCTCACTGAGAAGAAAGTAGGAAGAGCCACACACCATCAGAGCCTTCTAGAAACTCCAAACGCTGTTCCCAGCAGGGAAATGAGCACTGTGGGATCTACAGCAGGGCAATGCAGGACATACTTCCATCAGGGCGTGGCCGGGTGAGTTTGTGCTGAGCTCAGGAGGACCGGGTGAGTTTGCATAATTAACAACCTGACCTCACAGCCTGAATGCAAATGGAGTTCCCGGAGAAGTCAACAGGTGACTGCTGCGTGTGAAGAAAGCAAGGCTCACAGATGGCTTTCATAGATGGCAGGGATAAATTCAGCCATAAAAATGTCTGCACAGTGGAAAGACCTTCTTGTGGCCTTTCAGCACTTAAAGGGATCTGTCAGAAAGACGGAGACAGGCTTTTTAGCAGGGCCTGTTGTGAAAGGACAGGGGGCAATGGTTTTAAACTAAAAGAGGGAGATTTAGACTAAAGAGAAGGAAGAAATCTTTTACACTGGGGGTGGTGAGATCCCGGGCCCAGGTTGCCGAGAGAGGTGGTAGAAATCCCACCCCTGGAACCATTGCAAGTGAGGTTGGCCGGGGCTCTGAGCAACCTGCTCGCTGCAGAGGGGTTGGCCTGGATAGCCTTGAAAGGTCCCTTCCAACCCAAACCACTCCATGATTCTATATTTCTTTCCTTCTATTTTTTTTTAGAGAACTTCTAAGGAACTTGTGGTGGCAGTGAAGCACAAAAAGGCAGAGAACGTTCCTGTGACACCACCTTGCTGCTGGTGCAAAAAACCCACCTGAAAGGGGCTTTGCAGAGCCCTGGTGCTGCTACGAGCCCCACCGAAGACTCGGAAGAGAGCGATTGCTACGGAGTAAAGTAGCGAGATTCCAAGATCCCCTTCCAGAGGCTGCGGCAAACAACTCAAGCCTGTGGAGACACATGAACCCTACCTCAGATGTGCTAATGCTCTGGCTGCCGTCCAGGGAAGCCCATGTCCCACCTCCCCTCCCCTCGTCTTGGGGCAGCTGTGGAGCCGCTGCCCGCCCGCTGCTGCGCAGGGGACCCGGGGCAGGGGACACTCGGAGATGTGCCTGTCGCTTGGCTGCGGCCGCCCTGGCACTCACGGGTTCTATTGTTTGGTTTTTAACCCCCCGGATAAAAGGGGTTGTGTGAACATAAGTCCCGATTGCTACCCCGAGTTGTGTGCAAGCCCTCTGAGTGGGGCTGATCTGCCACAGTGGGCAGCCCTCTGTCTGATGTGACCTGAAGTAATTAAAAGGGGCCCAGCAGGCCGGTGCCTCCCTCCCCCGTCTCTCCTCTCGCTCCGTTCGCTGGCATTTACCCAGAACACCACTGACTGACGGCTCCGAAAGGGCTGTGGCTGCTTTCTCTGCCATGATACAGCCATTGATCCGGCAGCATCTGCCAACTCATCGGCTCTAATTCCCCGCCTGCAGGTTTGGGTGGTTTTCTTCCCCTCCCCCCCCCCCCCAGGCGATAATTGCTGTGAAGGAGAACTCCCTCTTGACAGGCCTGAGGAGACCAAATGACCACCCTGTCCGTGCTCGGCCTTGGGAGCGCCCGCGGCCACACGCTGACCTGAGCCGAGGATCTTCAGCTGGCCGACGGCAGAGCAGAGGGGCAGGCACTGAGCTCAGCCCCTGACTGCCCCTCTGCTTTGGGTCCAGCCCTAGGAACCTGCCGCAACATTAATTCATGGTAAGCCCTAAAGAGAGGAGCATGTTTTGTGGTTCTCCTCTTTCTCTCCATCTCTCCCCACCTATGAGGCACAGGGAAGAACCACACAAACCACCAAGATGGAGTTATTCTCTGGAACTGCAATAATGGCACCAAAAGTCTATTATCCAGAGCCTGGATGTGGCCTTTTTGCAAAGTATGAATGAACTCCAGAGCAAGGAGCATCTGCTGTAGCTTCAGGGATGTGAAGTGGGTCTGTGCTGGATCAGCCCACAGCATGCAAGCGAGCACGAACAACCCTCTGTGAATTTCCCCAGTAGCAAAGCAATCTTTGCCATCAGAAGAACAACCACCAGCACTGGTGTGCTGCCTTTCATGCCATGAGTTCGTTATAAATGAAGCCTGAGATCTGGAAGTTACGTGAGCGGTATGAAAAACTTGGTATGAACTGGCCTGGCTCCAGAGGACTCGATCCAGCTTCACCGGAATCGCTGCAGTTTCTGTGGACCATCAGCACCTGGGGGATGTGGGATCCACAGACAACAGCAGTTGAGAGCAGGCTGCTCTCCGAGTACAACATGGAGGTCCTGGGCAGCAGGCAGGAGGACTCCTGAGCAGCACCACACTCTGATGAGCTCTGTGATGAGATTCTGAATTTTGAAGCAAGTATATAGAGATAAACTTAAAGAAGATGGGGGAGAGAAATCGATTTCCCCGCCCGTTTTTGCTGCAGGATGAGACATGAAAGAGCTTTTCCTCTGCTTGTGGGTTGGAGTTGTTTGTTGTCCGAATGTCAGGATGGTCCAACCAGCTGCCATGGCAGCAGGACTTTGGGAGCTCTAAGAAGCACTGTGCTGTCCATTTCTTCAGCCTTCAGTCAAAGCATTGACCAAACATTGTCAAATCTTTCTGCCCGCTTTCTCCTGGTTTTTGCTCTTCAATTTATTTTCTATCACTGAGGCAGAGGCTGAATCTTTTTCTCAAGTCCCCAAGGAGTCTTTGGAGACACCTCCAGTCTGGTGAGATTCCAAGGCAAACACTTTGTTCAGAGCAGCAAGCAGAACCCTGCTGACTCCCCCAAAATAACTTGGTAATAACAAATAGGAAACATGGGTCAGATGCTTAACTATGAAATAATCAACATTGCTCACCTGTCCTCAGCAGAGCTCAGGCTGTTTACTCCAGCAAAGGACTGGGGTTCCTCACTCTTACCTGAGGATGTCTATGGAGGATTCCTCAGTTGCTGTGGTGGCATAAAGCAGTTACTGCCCTGAATTCAGGATGCCTGCTCCACTTGCGATTCACAAGGCCACAAGTGAGTTCTATTTGAGAGCAGCCCTGAAGAAAGGGGCTTGGAAGTACTGGTGGATGAGCAGCTCAACATGAGCCATCAGTGTGCTCTTGCAGCCCAGGGGGCCAATCATGTCCTGGGCTGCATCAAGAGAAGCATGGCTAGCAGGTCGAGGAAGGTGATTCTCCCCCTCTGCTCCACTCTCGTAAGACCTCACCTGGAGTACTGCGTCCAGTTCTGGAGCCCCTATTACAAGAAGGATATGGATGTGCTGGAATGTGTCCA
>WUAM01000107.1:26653873-26679618 GCA_024336885.1 Actenoides hombroni | reverse complement strand
GTCCCTGTCTCTGCTGTGCTGAGCACTCCCGAGCTGGCCCCAGCACTGCAGGGGGGTCTCTCTCCCCAGAGCAGAGCAGAGGGGCAGGATCCCCCCCCTCGCCCCGCTGGCTACAATTCAGGGTGCCCTTTTGTTCCTCCTTTATCTGCCCCACGCATCCATCCCGCCCAGCGTCCTCTGGCTGGGTTATGGGGGATGATGTCTTTTTGGCAGCTGTCAGCTTCCTTGTGCCTTACGCATTTACTGGGGATGAGTCAGGGCTGCAGACTGCTGGCACTGTCACCCTGGGGCACTTTTCCTTTTGGGTGAGCTTAGGGAAGTGAGATACATGTCTGGAGGGTGAGGGAGGGCCTGGGCTGGTCGTCAAGGCAGTTGAGTGCTCCCTGGAGACGTGGTTTTCCTTCCTTCCTTCCTCTGCTGCTGTGGTTCTGTCCGATACTTCCTATTTTGTGCTGGATGAATCATGGAAACCACTCTCCTTAATTGAGTTTTCTGCCATTTCTTCTGAGTGCATAGCAGGCAGAGAACAGGCAGTGAAAGCCTCCTCTGGAGGGGTGATCGATGAGTTGGGGGAAATAACAGAGGAAAATCAGGTTCTAGAGATCCTGGTTTTATTCAAAAGAAATCTAAAAAAAAAAATTAATCAGTCCACCCTTGCTTTCCTTTATTCCATCCCGTAGGAAAACAAGCAACCCAAATTGCTCTGGGGTGCAGGGATTGAAACCAAACCTGCACGGTGCTTGCAAAGACTTTCTCTTGGTGAGACACTGGACCAGGTTGCCCAGGGAGGTGGTGGAAGCCCCATCCTTGGAAGTGTTTAGGACGAGGCTGGATGGGGCTCTGAGCAACCTGCTCTAGTGGGAGGTGTCCCTGCACATGGCAGGGGGGTTGGAACTGGATGATCTTTAAGGTCCCTTCCAACCCTGACAATTCTATGACTGAACTTGGATTTTCCCTGTGCCACACGACTGCCTCTTGTTTATGCCAGAGGATTTACAGGCACAACCCCTAACTCTGAGACTTTATTTAAAGTTCTGCTTTCTTAATCCCTTGACCTATCCTGCTAATTTACCTAGAAGGGAAAATAAAAACAAATGGTACATTTTAAAATGCCTGAGCAATTCCCTAAAACAGCAGTTCTGTCAGCCAGTGTCAGGATTTTAAAGTCTTGTTTTTCCTATCTGCCACGACTGGAAACACGCGCTGTATTCCTCTGGAAAGGAGGATTGCTCAGGCAGACAGTAGCAGAAAGCCTTCCTTTCAAGCACTCATAATGATACATATTGATATTTGTTTTTTACAACTGTCAGTCTTTGGGGAACTGAATATTGGACGTACAGCAAAACCAGCCTAATGGATTGATTGGACAGTTGATTTTTAAGTGGAAGCAGGACTTGGTATTTGAAAAGGAAATTTTTGCTGTTGGTCGACATGGAGAAGTTTAAAGGAAACTGGCTGAGGTATGAACTCTCAGATACATGTTCTCATTTGCAAATAAATAAATTTGTTCTAATTAGCTGAGATTTCCAGCCATGTAATCCCAGAGGAATTCAGAGGCAAGAAGCTGTTCTTGAGGAGTCACTTAAGCGACCATGGCCAAAGACTGAGGTGATCAAAGGTGAAAGGTAGGTTAAATACAAGTTAGCACCTGCTTTGGCAGCTTCTCCCATGGGCGTATGATCCCTTCATAGAGTATAAATATGTCCACGCGTGTGTTTTAAATACAGATATAAATCTGACAATAAATGTACTTTAATATTTAAAAGCTTGTCTCTACAGGAAAATGATACTGCTGTAAAGTGAAGGGTGACCCTCACCTCACCAAACTCCTCGATGCAGTGTCCCCTGTGGACCTCCTGACTCTGGAGCTGGCTGTGCCCTGTGGTGCAAGCAGCTGGGAAGCTCTGCCACTGCAGTCAGTCCCTAATGCTCTACCTCAGCCGTAAATACGGCTTAGGGGAGTTAAACCACAGGCAGAAACATCTATTTCTCTACACTGGCTGCTTCATTTCGACCACTACCCAGAGTCAGCTAAGGCTGAACTGAATCAGCAACCAGTGGTTATCTATGGAGACAGTTCAACACACGTATATTGCACCCAGAGCCACAAGCTCATTTTCACTCGAGAGGTGAATGCAGCCAGGTGAGTGGGTCTAAGGACAGCCTTTCATTAGGTTGAATAAAAGGAGAGGCTGAAGAGAGAGGCCAAAAAGTCATGTAAAAGCTGCTTCCAGCTGTGTGTAAACCGGTTAGAGACGCCAGTGCCGTAACAGCTCGACGCAGAGCTAGCAGCATGTGCTCTCCTGTGTGCCAGCCTCGGGGGGGGCCAAGGACAGCTTTCCGTGAGCTGGGCAGGCATTAGTGAAGAGGTGAGAGGGGCTGGGACTGGCAGTGCTGGGTTTGTTTTCAGAGGTATTCGAGGATTTCTGTTCAGTGCCAAGTTAGTGACATCCGCTTGGACTCAAGATCCTCACGAGGCTCTTCCTCCCATTCATTATTTACAGAGAACTTCTTTTCCGGGGGCAAATGTGTCTGGAGATTTTGTGGTTGGCTTTTTCTGTAGCGAAACAGTTCTAGCATATAGAATAATCTCAGAGAAGTGAAGAATGGAAACAGAGGTGGGAAGGGTTAGAAGAAGAGTAGCTAGGGGAGTATCAAACTTAGCTAACCATAAATCAACATGTCCAGATTATGTCTTTTTTTTCTTTCTTTTCCTGGTGCCTTTTGCCTACAGATAAATATCAAAAAAGAAGATGGGCCAAAACCCGCAATCTGAACAGTTCCTTCCTGCTCCTCTACTAAACTTTAGGGAAGTTCAGCTCCAAACTTTGTCACTTTCTCCTGTTAAGATATTAAGTAAAAAATCCTAGCAATTGCCAATGATTGCATTCCTTGGCTGATCCATCTGCTGCTCTGCTGTTCCCATCGAGGTTGAGCTCCTCAGCTTTTGCACTATTTTGATGCCCATACATGTTTCCAGTCAACTTGAAGGCACACCTGAGAAACCATAAGGCCCCTTTTGTCAGAAAATCTTTTGTAGGTCGATACCTGCACCCTACAAAGCTTACTGCAAGGCTGAGTCCAAAGTCAGTAGCTTCAGCTAGAAAAGAAGAAGGGCTGTGCCAAGGCAGGAAAAGATGAGCTGAAGAGCTTCGCCAATATGCAAGCGCATTGTGGACTTGGGAGTGAAACTCTAAATCTAAACTTCCCACCTACTCTTGTTACCAGGAGAGAACAAAAGTCTCAAGATGCCAAAAAACCTGATGTGGGCTGTCTGGGATGGATCCCCAGTTTGTTTATCGTGTGCTTTAGGGAATGGTCAGCCTGCTGTCCTGGCCACTGGCACCCCTGCTCAGCCTCCTCCTGAGCTCACTTCCCCCTCAATTTTGTCAGCATAACTGCACATGAAAGAGCTTCTCTAACCCAACTGTTGAAGTGAGGAGAGCTACAAAAATAAATGTAGTACTGGAAGTGTTGAGGCTGACCCAGATTACTGTGACAGAATTGGGTTAGGGAGCACCTCCAACCTGCAGTTATGCCAGCAGATACAAAGTGGGGATCGTGTTTAGCAGGGTGGAAAAGGACAGCTGGGGCATGAGGGTGCTCTGGAAGTAGGTTCATCTGAGGCCAGGAGAGCATGTTAACCCCTGCTTCAAACAGCACCTGCTGCAGAGAGAGCATCTCACTCCTGAGCCGTGTGAGCTCTTTCCTACAGTACAAGTGTTCAGGAGGCTTCTCAGTGATGACAGCAGTGAAGCTAAAAGAAGTAACGAAGAGAAAGAGGTACAGGGTGAGAAGCTGGTAAGAGGTGAAGGTTATCCTTGCTTTAGGTCTAGTCAAAAGACTCTTCTGAATTACATACAAGTAAGAGAAAAGCCCTCTTCCCTCACCAAAACTTTAGAAAGGGTGGTTGGTTTTTTTTTAAACCAGCAGAAGCTCCAGGCTAGAGATGAACTCTGCCATCTCAGCAAACCGCTCTGAAATGAAGTCCACCCCTCACTCATGATTAGCATTTCCCCTCTCCTAGGACTCGCTACAGCAGCCCTGGAGGCAGTGAATGTCAGAGCCTTTCACGTCTCTGCAGCCTGATTCTGGTCACGTGTCAGAAAAGGTTATTATAAAAGATAGGAATTATTACCAAATAAATAAGGTTTTAGTTTCTTGGAAACCCTCTTCTGTGGCAGGTTGTTAATGGAATGGTATCAGAAGTAAACTTATTTTTCACTGAAGTGGAGAAAAGGACAAAGCCTCTGCAGTTCTCATTTGGTTTGTAGTAACCCCTGGGAAAACTGGGCTCTGGGTCACATCCTAACAGGGCCACTACCCTGCAAGTGACTACAAGCACCTCTTATTCTAAGCAGCACTCCCTCATGTCTCTACAATACAATTCAGGTACTGAGTGAGGTGACCAGGGCTATGAACAGCCATCATGTCTGGCTGGAAGGTGACAAGCAGAGCGCACACGTGAAGACCTCCCTTAAGTGAGTTTTGTCTATGAGCTTGGTGAGAGGACTGAAGTACAAGGGGGAGAGAGTCATTCTTCTTTCCAGTAATATTCTATTGATTTACTTCACATAACACAGTTCAATAACTCATCCTCCAAAGAGACGAAACTTCAGCTCCATATAAATAGGTATTAATCTCAAGTAAATTAGTGACGAGTCTTAATTAAGCAATAAGATGGAACAGCCCATATAGTTGGGCTGATTAATGGCATGCCTTGGCCAAGCACTGAGGCACAGGGCAAAAGAAAGTGCTCCCAGTTCCCCCACGGGGTGAAATCCATCAGCAGAATGGCACCTCCAAACTCACCCTCAGGGTATGAGCACAGGCGAGGCCTTGCTGGTCGCCCCAGCCACAATCACACAACTTCCACATTTGTTTAGAAGGAAAGGCAGCAGAAACCGAGTCCCTCGGACTCTTCCCAAGCAGCAGGCCATGTGAGGGCATGGCTGTTTGCATCTCTCTTGCCCATCCCAATCAAACACACCACCAAGAGCAGCAGAAGCACGGGAGAAGGTGGATCATGCGAGGAACCCGCCAAGTAGCGAGCTGCCTTTGTGAACCCCTGGGACGTGCCGCGTTCCTTGGCGCAAGCCAAAACCAATTCCACACATTTCAGAGGGCATCATTGCCATTTTGTTTATGGCGCTGTAAATTAGAAGGGACTCCACGGAGGTCAACAGAACTCAAAGAGTGTGAAATCAATGCCAGGGAGAAAAAAAGCTCCGTTACGTTTCTCTCCTTGCACGCTAGCGTCAGGGTCTGCTTCCTGGTTTATCAAAGCATGCCCAAGCCCTTTTCTGTTTCCCCCTGGAGAAGGAGACAATTAGCATACAGCTGCAACTCTTAGGAGAGCAAACCAGAAAGAACAGGAGTTTTGGTGGAGTGTTTTCTGTTGTGAGGTGGGGTTTTTTCCCACAACAGACAATATAAAGCACGCAGAAGAGGGAGACATGACAAAGCAAGTTCTCAGCTACAGGAATTCAGTGCAGCTTCATTGTTGTCAGTGGAATGATAGTGATTTACAGTAGATGGTTAATTTACCTCTGTCTCCTCCAACTCCTCTCTGCCCCTGGGTCCAGAGAGGTTGAAAGCAACCACTGAAGAGAAAACAACATGGACGGCCAAAGAAACTCAAGCGGCAGAGAACCTTGCGGGATGAGAATGCAACAATGGTTAACAATGCAAAGACTACATGCCAGAGAGGGAAAAGGGACACAGAGGACAGTCCCAGGAACCTGGGAAGCTTCCAGTGGAAAAGGTATATTATATATGGACGGTCATAAAACGGCTCACACCACTTTGGAGTCTTCCTGAGAAGGGCAAAAGCACATTGAAGTGAGTAAATGAGGGACTCCCGCTCAACTCTACATACTGAGATTACAAGTTCATAATTATGGAAGCCCGCTGATTAGAAGTTCCCGTTCCCTCCTTGCTCAGGGTCTTCCTAGTCCTCTGCACCCTGGAGCTCTGCTCTCCCTCTGCCTCACTGGGATTGGTATCAAGATACCACTGCTCTTCTTGGCCACGAGGGCACATTGCTGGCTTATGGGCAACTTGTCCTTCAACACTCCCAGGTCCTTCTTGGCAGTGCTGTTTTCCAGCAGGTCACTCCCTCACCTGTACTGGTGTAAGAGGTTATTCCTCCCCACGTGCAGGACCTGACACTTGCCCTTGTTGAACTTCATGAGGTTCCTCCACTGAATTCACCAGACAGCATGAGTCAGCTGGTCTTGAACGTGTCAGGCTGCCTTGCTCATTCTTCTTCAAACTTCAGCACTTTTGGGGTTTTTCACCCAGAATAACAGATTGCATATTAGACCTCTTTTTCCTTTCACCATCCACCCTGCACTCCAGCTGCCCGCCCTGTGCGCACATGAATGGACACAAACATCCCCCCAGTCTGAGCCACTGGCAGCCCAGCTACATCCACCCCAGCAAAACCCTCTGGGGCAGACGTAAGTAATACCAGCCAAAAGTGCTGTGGGTAGAGCACCTTTTCACCTGGTTCACTGATGCAAATGAACTCTGGCAGGGGAAAAACATGTTTGGTTTTATGTCTGATGTTGGTTTAACTCCAGCTGACATAAAAATATAGCTGGAAATGTCACAGCAGAATCACACCCTGACTGACAGTGAAATACCAGCCAACATTTCCAGCATAAATCTTGCAAAAACAAAGTACCAAGGTTTAATTTCTAGGGCAAAGGGAAGTGGGCAGACCCAGCAGGCAAGGATTTAAAAGAAAAGAAAGAAGAAAGGCCCCTTAGGAGGAAACAATTCTACCATTAAACAGACATTCCTTCACACACATCAGCAGATAGTGCTGCATCCCACTAGCAGCCACTCTCACAGTCAGAATTCCTCTGTAGGTTTAAGGCCTCTGGATAAAGCTGCCAAACGTTGAATGGAAAAAAGGTCCAAGGAAAATGTTTAGTTTTGGCGGAGACAAGGCCACCTACCAGGCTTCCCACTTCCCTTTCTTCTCCTTGTTCTCCCTCTCCTAACCCCCTTGCAGCCATTAATCCCCCAGCAGCAGCCACGATTGTCTGAGATAAACAGAGGAGCACAAGGACCAGCCTGTGCCTCGTGCCAGCGCTGTGAGTTCAGGAATATCACGAGATTATTTTTTAAGATGTTCCTCCCATTGTATGCAAGGCTGGAATTGGAAGAAAAAAAAAAGGAATTTAAGAGGATTTTCATGCAGCGCGTTTGTTATTCGTTTTGTTGTGGCCGCAGCATGTGGGATTTGTGTGCATTTAAGGTATCAACTCCACAACGTTCCCTTCACTTCATTACTTGTGTTTGCCAGCTGATGGGATGCCGAAGCGAAGTAACTGAATCAAAGAAGATTTAAAGTAAATGCCATTTAGAATACGGGGAAAACAATGTAATACTAGCGAGGTGGCTGGAGAGGGGGGAGAGGAGGGAAGGGAAAGAGGCATCTTGTGCCATTCTAATAGAGGGTGCCTCTCTGAGACACTATTGAAAGGAGAAACCAGCTGTCCTGACAAAAAAAATCTCCAGATTTTTTTCACTCTCAGACTTTTCCTTTACAGGTACCAAGAAGACTAAAACACAGATGCTTGGTGTACGAGCATGGGCTACGGACTCTGGGCCCTACCTCTTGCTTTAGGAGAACCCTATTGAGTTAAATCATGTGTTACTCACATGGCCCAAGGGACAAGGGTGTGACATTACCTTCACCGTTTCCCAGTCAGGAAGGAACCATCTGCTATCACACACCTCTCTGAAATGGCATTTTTTGAGAAGAGTGACACTGCTCAGTAGTAAATGTTTTAGAGAAAGGAATGAGACATCCTGTTCTTGAAATATGAATATATTGAAGTAACACAATATAATGCAATTACTTGGATCTTGAAGAACTGACTTCTATCAGGAACTCTCACAACCCGCACTTAATGCACTTCAAGGTTAGAGTCACTTATTTTCACTCTTTTAAACAGCAAACCAATTTTTTCTCTAAGTGAACACACTAGTTCAGAGAATTCAGAAAAATCATCTCTTCATACCTCTCTCTCTTCCATCCAGATTTTGGAAATGAGAATATTTATTACCAGTGGCAAATTGGAAAAGATACGACCCAGTGAAGGGGAAAAGTCATTGTTACTTCTTGCAAAGATCTTTTTCTAACAACTTCAAAACTCATTGACCTGCCAAGACAACCTTGATTGGAAAGGAAAGGAAAGGAATCGGGGCTTCTGGGATCAGATAAATGCCACGAAACGCTTGAAGAACTAAAGGCTGAGTTACCAAGAAAGGCCCCATTTCCAAATGTCTCGCTGGATGCTCTCCAAGCCTCGCTGCCTTCTGAGCGGCTGCCCCTAATAATGAGTTTAGCCTTAAAATGGCATCAGGAAACCAAGAGCCCTGACCTTCATTTTACCCCATCCCCAAGCCCGCTTAGAGTGGCACGTGTCACCCAACAGTCCCAGCTGTCACCGTGTCAGCGTGCCGTGCTCCCAGCTGTGCCCGTGGCACATGGCAGCACACCTGCCTTTGTGCCAGTGCGGGGAGGCTTTGGCACACCTTCGGAATCCAACCCCATCATCGGGATCCCCGGAGCGCTCGTGTGTTGGTTGCTAGCGAACGCTGGAGCCCCAGCAGTCCCCCCGGGCACGGCTGCCACTGCCCACGCTGCTCCTCGGAGTAAAGTGGGGCAGAACACAGTCACACCTTTCCTCTTCTCTGAGCCTTCTGGTCACAGCTCTTGAGTCACAGACCCAGGGGCACTGGATGAGATGTTGGGAGACCTTGACTGTGCAGGGCTTGAGACAGGTCATTCCACTTCTGGGCCTCTGTTTCTCAGGGTTTTACAGCCCTAATAACTATTCCAATGTTATGATTGAATCTTTTTGTGCTCCCATTTACAGTACAGCTTGCAAGGAAGCCACGTGCTGCTTCCTACTACCACGTAGTTTTATTTTTTTAACCTCTGTTGTTTACAAAACCCCACTTAAAAGGCTGAAAATAAAATCTTTCTATTGATTTCTTTTCTTTTTCCATTTGGAAAACATTGATTATTTTTTTTCTTGTTTTTAATGGAGCTTGAAATTAACATGAATCTGTTTGTTCAGAACTCTGGTAGAATTAGTGCAGTTTTAGTATTAAAGTTAGGAAGCTGTTACCTTGGAAACAGGGCTCTGGTTCTGCAAACACCTTGACAAACATTAGGGCCTACACAAACAGAAGCAGGAAACCCAAATTCCTCACTACAAGACTGGCAGATGTTGCTATCAGCCTGCACCTTCAGCCCAGAATATGCTGCCTGCCTGATGGCAACGATATAAAAAGTGTCTTCAGTCGGGGGGGCTTTGGCTGAGTCACAACCTTCAAGTTTTTGCAAGTGCTGCTTTTCCCGTGCAGTGCCACCTTGTCAGTCAGCATTAAGGATTCGCTGCTGCTTTTCACTATCCCTTAATTGCCAAACTAATCTGACTGATGTGACTTCGCTGTGCAGTCCTGGAAAGGTGCAGGTGTCCCCCGTGCACCTCCGATTCCACCACGGTGCACCAGCACGGGACCACTCCCCCTATTTCCCCCCCATGAAAGAGGGAGTGTTTAACAAAGACCAAAAAACCCCAAAAAACCTCCAGAATGTTTCAACACCTCCTTGAGGAGATATGATTCATATACACCCAACTTCCCTCAACCATGAGGCTAAAGGTGTCTCAGCTACACTAGCTCAGATTCCAATTAAAAATAAATAAAAATCAAAAGCTGAAGGAGGGATGACATGCTGTACCGCTGAGGTTTGCTGGGTTTTGATTGTTTCTGGCCTCCAAGATCACCTTCCAAACCTAAAACTTGTAGCTTTGCAAAACACCAACTGGCTGGTTACTTGTTTAACTGCATGTGGAACCTTTTTTTGGGGACAGGCAGCAGAACAATGAAGGCAGGATGACGCTCCGTGTAACCTCAGCATTCACGCGCACAGCAGAACAGATGAGTAGCCACTGCATTTGAAGAGCAGTTCATGAAGCAAAGTAGAAATTATGTGTGTGCAGGATATAATTACAGCAGTAATGTAATAACATTCCATGTTAGATTATTAGGGGTCTATTCTGCCCTTGACATGCCTACATAACTCCCATTAATGTTAATTGAGGTTATGCACGTGAAGCAGCCGCTGAACAAATCACTAAATTAATTACATGTAAAGTACCTGTTTCATTTTTTTTTTTAAACCCACAGATGCATTTGGTCAGCGCAGATGCTTCGAGCCCAGCAACAAACTACTGCAGGGTGGAGGAGAAGGGACGCAGAAGAGGCTGCGCTGATTTACAAACCCCATTAAACAAGATTAACTTTTGACAAATGGGGAAGGGAGTGGGAATATCAACTCCTGGACAGAGCTTTCTGAGCATTCCTCGAAACCCTGGGGATCTGTTTGAACAAGCTGGGACAGACTCTAGCTTTTCTGTAGCCTCTCCTGCAGAGGAGGTTATCTGGAGCTTTTGTAAACCAAGGTGTTAAAAACCAGCAACCCCGATTACAAGCACAGCCAGGAGAGCAGCCACAGCGTGGGATAAGGCACACAGCTACTATTTTATTTTTATTTTTTTTTTCTGCTTGGCAATCGCAACCCCCACTTTCTGTCCAGGAATGCTTTGATCAGGCAAATGCGATGACAAGGATCAGTGTGATGACAAAGTCTTTGCATATGGTGGGAGAAGTTTGGGCTTGAAATTCAAAGCGTGTGTTTGACTGAAGAGTCTCATTCTGCAAACACCCTGGAGTCTGAAGGGTGGAAATTGTCGTACAAGAAACCGAATCGACCTTCTCTCATTCTTTCTTTGTTTCGTTTTTGGTTTAAGCACCAGGAGCTCTTGAGCTTTCAGTGCTCCTGAGATGCTAAAACTGTGTGCAAAGAACAGAAAGCGCTTCCTGGGGAAAGGAGAGGGGCTGTAAATACCCTCCATCATCTGCACCTCTAATACTGCCTCCCTCTGATGCTATAATTAGAGTAGAGCTGGGCTGTCAGTCTTTTCCACAGCAGGAACCCCCTGGAATCCCCTTCTCAGCAGGGCAGGATCTGGAAGGGATTCCCCCACCCGTTTGGCAACCTGAGAAGGCCCGGATGGCCATAAAACCCTGGCACCTGTTTGTGATCCCCCACTGGGATAGGGGACAACTGCCCCACATCCAGACTTCCTGAAATAGAGCAATATCCATGCTACAACCAACAGAACCCCCCTCGCTATAGACTGGAAGGATGCCCGAGCTTTTAAGTCTTGATTTCTCATGGAGTAAACAGCCTCTCTGGTTTCATTTGGACCTCTCTGAAAGAGCAGCTTCTAGAGTGGCTTTAGTTACAGCTATCTGCCCCCACAGAGGGTTGGTGGCCCTGGCTCCCTGTGCACGTGACTGGTGGCACTGGAGCATGTTGGATGTGCTTAGCCACGTAAAGAGGCCTGGCTTCAAAGAGCTATGCTTACGGGCTGGCTGTAAGGGGAAACTTAAGTTTCAGCTCATGAGAGTGTGGACTCAGCTGTTGAAGTAAAGCGAAGCTAAGCCTGCTCAGCTGCACTGCAGACAGGGTTGCCAATTTAATTATCAGTAGCATTACTTTCTGTAATTCTTAACAGATATTTAGACCCATTTACTTGTAATATGCACTTAATATAGCTGTATGCATTTGCTCAAGTAACAAAATGGCTTGTTCGTCCCTTGACTTTACTCCATTAAGTCTACAGAGGTCTCCAAAAAGCATTCAAGGTTACAGAACTGGTATTTGAAGAAGAAAAGACGGACCTTGTGGACATAGGACTGGCATTCCACCTATGTCTACATTCCTAAGTGTTTGGTTCAAAATCTCAGTTGTTGCCCACTTCCATTTAAAAGTACAATTACAAATCAAAGAGAAACCGGCACGGGAAAACGCTCACCAGCAGGTTTCATCATGGCTCTCTTGCTGTCCTCATTTCAGAAAGGAGGTGACCAGCTCTCAGGAGAAGCTGCAACTAGTCAGACAGCCCCCAAATGGCAGATCCATTTAAATGCACTCCTGTCCCATATTGTATTGTGCAAGTTTCATCCCCCGATGTGTACACAGACCTTATTCCCATAACAGGTGAAATGCAGAGAAATGAGAAAACCTAACTTACTGCCAGGATGAGTTTTATGTCTCCAGCACACAGTGATTTTCTAAGACATCATCTCTGCAGACAGGCTCAGCATAAGTACACAAGGTCTAATGATTAAATACCCCTCTATCAAACATCCAGTAGCTGGAAATTTTACTCTGCAATTCCGTAAGTATCAATTAATTGACATGGCCTCTTTTGCACTTTATGACACATGAGAAATCACAGGTTACTTGGGTGTCTCCTTTCGCATGATGGATTGTGCTTCAGCCTCTAAAAGATTTCGATGCCAGTTTGTTTTCCTTAATAAAGTTCTGGGCACATCTGTGCTGGGTGATAAGTGATAAATGGTGTGACTAGGTGTCAGGTCAGGTGCAGCCAATGGAGCCAGCCAAAGCAAAAAGACTTTGCAAGATTCAGACATTGATGATACTACAGTTCAACAGTGGCACACAGATTGGGCTGTGCCTCCCTCACACCCCACGGGGATGTAATCAGTGGAGGCTTTTCATAGCATCACAGAATCAATTAGGTTGGAAAAGACCTTGAAGACCAACTGTTAACTCAGTACTGCCAGGTCACCACTAAACCACGTCCCTCAGCACCACATCTCCACGACTTTTACACCCCTCTAGTGCCTAGTCCAGGGGGACGATCCCTGCCCTTGTCCTGGTGGCCACATCAGCTCTAGCACAAGTCAGGATGCTGGTGGCCTTCTTGGCCACCTAGACACATGCCGACTAACACCCCCTGGTCCTTTGCCACCAGACACTTTCCACTCGCTCTGCCCCAGCCTGGGGCATTGCAGGGGGTCGTTGTGACCCAAGGGCAGGACCCGGCCCCTTGCCCTGCTGCACCTCACACACATCTAAACCCGTGTTACCGTGGATATGTAGGATAAGGAGGAGGAAAGGAGAAAAAAAGGAGGACGGGGAGGGGCTGGGGAATAAGTAAAAAACAAATGAACGCCAGCCCTGCGCCAGGCACCTGCCCTGCTGCCAGCCCTCAGCACCCCGCGCTGCCTCCGGGCCAGGCCCCCGGCGCCATAGTAGGCCGGGCGGGCGGGGCCGGCGGGGCGCAGGCTGCGGCCGGGCCGCGACAGTGCCGGAGGAAACCCCCGGGGGCGATGCGGGCCCGGCCCCGCCGCAGAGACCGCCCAGGCTGACGGCCTCCCCTCCCCGGCCCGATACCTGAGGCGCGGCCGCCATCTGCCGACCCACCGCCGCCTTGCAGCCGCCCGGCCGAGCTGTGAGCGGAGGGAAAAGGCGCCGGAGGAAGCGCTTCCGTGAAGGGGAGCTCGCTGGAGCAGCCGGCCCCGGCCCCGGCCCCGCTCCTCCGGCAGAACCGAGGGGACGAGGCCCGCGCGGCCCCCTCGGCAATGGCGTCGGTGCCTCCGGGGCCCGGGATGCGCCGCGGCTCAGGCGCTGGCTCCTGCCTGGGGCTGCCGAGGAGGCACCAGCGGCTGCTGCCGCTCCTGCCGGCGATACGTACCAGCACAGACTGGTTTTTGGCTGCGCTGCAGGTGTGCTTATCTTGAGAGCACCCCGTTGGGATGATCTTTATCTCGGTGGTGTTTCTCAAACCTTGTCGTGCTTAAGGTTTCCTGGTCCTGCTGTCCCTTGGCCTCAGACAGAGCGGCCCGAGTCGCGGGACCGCCCCGGCGGGGACGAGGCGGGTTTGGGAGCGGGGGAACGCAGCCGCTCTTCAGCTGCGCGGGGACAGTTCCAGCCAGCTCAGTTGCTGTACGTGCCTCTCCGCGCTGTACTGAGACACAGAATCAGCAGAATTAGTAACTGATTGAACCCTCCCCCCCTTACAGTGAGTGGTTATCCATTTACATACAATTACAATACTGCTGTCTGTACTCCCACTACTGCACACGCTTTAACGGCCTCATCCGCCCCGGGCCGGGGTCTTTCCGACCTATGGCCGTGAACTTTGGTATTACACTGAAGGTAGTTCAGCTGAAGTTTACACCAGCCTTTAGCTCTGCCAAGCTGGCAGTGTACAACTGATGAACATCTACAAGGCCTATTGTCTCTGGGATGTTCCTGCTGAAAGATGACAAGTATGAATTTAGCTCAGTAATAAATGGCTATATAAGGCACAATGGAATGATTGTCTTATCAGCTGTCACAGGCTTGAGCATCAGCTGCATCAGCTGCTGTCTTGTAGGGATGCTGTGCTAGTCAGCCCATACTTCTGCTGCTTGCTTATTTTCAAGTGCCTGCTTGAGTAACTTGTCTGTAGCCCACAGGCTTCAGTTATCTTAGTTCCCTCTTTACACGGCTTGTGACAGTTACGTTTGGAGTTCAGCAGCGCACTAACGCCTGTGCTGTCGCAGGCAGCAGCCATGGGGTGAACTCTCGCACCCGCACGGCAGAGGTGGAGACGTACACGACATTGTGTGCACAGGGGGAGATGCTGAGTTAGACAACGTACACGTATCATAAATACACATGGTGGAGACTCGGTTTAGAGCACGGGTTGTTTTTCACGTGGTGAATGTACATTTGGACTCGAAAGCCAACCAAGAACCCACAAGAGAAAGGAGATCTGAAAAAAAATCCATCCTTGCCTCGGAAGAAAATGGACTTGGGTGATTATTTTTGTGTGCCAGGCCCTTTGATCCTTTCTGAGCTATCCTCCACGCTTGCTGCAAAGGCGGCAGAAATCGAGGGTATTCTGTGTTCGAGGGAGAACTACAGAAATCTAAAAAGAAGGCTAAGAGAGCAGCCATCGCTTGTGCAGCGTGGAGGGCGGCAGCGAGCGTTGAAAGCGTGCCGACACCACTGCGCGCCGGTGACGTAGGGGAGCAGGATACTTCGCAGCGCGGATTTCCCGGCCAGAAGAATGTGTTGTGATGGCCCAGCCCTAGAGTGGCCTAACCAGGAGGGGTCATTTCGCTTGAACAAATGTTTTCCTTTACTTTCCCCTCTCCCCTGCCAAACTTCGTCTAAAATTACTCCTGCCACTTGAGTGATTCTGGATTATCTGAAATGTACACTGAAATTAATCTGGTAGAAAAGCAATCAGAACAGTAATGCTTGACTCATGGGGCTGGCTCAGCTGAGCCCTTGGCAAGGGAGGAATTTGTAGCTCCCTCTTTCCTTGTGGGGAATACCTGGAGATGTTCCTATCTCTCAGCCTGCGTGCCATTGCCATGACCGCTCTGCCCATGCTGAAGAGGGTCTTGACCTCTGGAAAATCTTCTGGGCATATGCCACCTGCAGAGCACACTGCCAGTGCTGTCCCTGGCTCTGCAGTAGATCAGAAGAACCCCTGGGTTCGGGGTCGCTTTTGAAGATAGCGTAGCTGCTGTGATGGTGGGAACACAGAATCAGAGACCAATTCAAGTCAGGCATGACTTCTGGAGGTCTCTAGTCCAAGTCTTCACATGAAGTACATGGTACCTGGGCCCTACAGAGACGGTCATAGCAGCTAAAACCATGGGTGTGGAGGGACACCGTGAGTGGTGAAAGCTTTTTAGGCAAAACTGTGCTGTGTTTTCAGGCTGATGCTGCTACATGTCTTGTCAGGTTGTGTAAGGGACAAGATCTTTCTTGACAACCTTCCAGGCTCACAAAGTGGTTTCGTTGCTGCTAAATGCTGGAGCAGCGAGCTCTCAGTAAATGTGCTCTACAGCAAGCATGCAAAATCGGGCAGAAGGCCCCTCAGCTCTCACTTTCCTCTCCGAGAACCTCACTCTTCCCTCACTGCAGCACTAAGGCAGCACAGCTCATGGAAGGTGGTGAGGACCAGTGGTTTGGGTCTCAGCCAGAATTCACAACAGACAGGTCCTCCACCACATCCAGTACTAGCATGTACACTCTTGGTGTTGGGTGTTGCTCCAAAATGCCCATGAATTAGTGAGGGTGAGTAAGGGGTTGGTGAAAATACGTGGATTTTTTTTTCCTTTTAACCTACAGCTGCCTATCCTGCTTCGTGTCGGCTGTGTTGGCTTGGTGGTAGCCTGCAATGCAGTGATGTGGACAGTCTTTGCGAAAGCCTTGCGACTCTCCTCCTCCTCGGCCACTGCCTCTGTGACAACAACGGCCTCCAACTTCATCTCTTCGGTGAGTAGATCCCTTCCCCTGGCACTGAGGCCTGGAGGAGCACAGGGTATGGGATATGAGAGCGGTCACACTGAATGCAATTGGTTGTAGCTTATCTCGCAGCATGACTGTATTGCTGGCCACTAAGGGCCAGTTACAGGCAGGTGTGAAATGATTGTATCATTGGCTTTGTTTTGCTTTTCTTTTGCAACACCTCACCTGTGACAAGCCAAAACCACCCTAGCTGAGTGTGAAGTCATAAGTAATAGGACAGGAGGAAGCAGCCTCAGCCTGCCCCAGGGGAGGTTTAGGTTGGACGTGAGGAACGATGTCTTCCCCACAAGGGCTCTCAAGGCCTGGCCCAGGCTGCCCAGGGCAGAGGTGTAGTCCCCACCATGGTTTCAACACCATGCAGATGTGCTGAGGGACATGGTTTAGTGGGGACCTGGCAGTGCTGGGTTAACGCTTGGGACTCGATGATCTTAAAGGTGTCTTCCAAGCAGAACAATTGTAGATCCCCAGCATCACCTGCAGCAGCTGTTGCAGTTGGTGATCCCAGCAGGTGTTTCCTCAGGCAGGTTTTTTGCACAGCTGGCTCTCCCAGCAGACTTCCTTGCAGCTCTGGCAGCACGGACCAGGCAGAGCTTTGTTTCTTATCTTTTTCTCCAGGCCATCCTGGGCAAGCTTCTCTTTGGGGAGACACGGACGCCTCTGTGGTGGGTCGGCCTCACCGTGACGCTCTGCGGCCTGGTGCTGCTGCACACGGCTGCGCCTCAGCTGGCGCAGCTCCCAGCGGAGAAGAAGGAGGCGTGATGGCTGCCAGAGGAGGCACAGCATCCTGACACCCCTCACGATGGCATCCCCAGGCCTCAGCCGACTCCAAACTTGCCGGCCATGGACCTGCTAACCCCTGCTCGCCTGCTGAGCTGCCAACTTGCAGCATCATCTTTCCTGAGAGGCCTGGTGGTGGTGTGGCGGCAGGGACAGCCTCGAGGGAGCTGGGCCGCTCTGAGTCAGTATTGTGGAAATCAGGACCGGAGGCTTATCAGACCTCTCCTCTTCACACCCTGTGGCCACTGAGCTTTCCCAGTTCAAGGAAGGCCAAAAATAAACATGGTGGCTGTGGAAGGTGCCTGCGCATCGGTACTTTTCCATCAGAGGACTTGTCCCGAAACAGGAAAGCAATCAGAAGTAGCCCCTGAAGGCAGCTGATGTTTCTGCTCTGCTGTTCCCAACTTTTCTCTCCACCTCTCAGAATGGCCCCGTGTCTGCCACTGCCTGTAAGTCTGGGGAGCCTCTCCTTAATTCCTGCTCCTTCCCCTGTCAGTCTCATACACCTTTTAACTTGCTGTCGGTATCTGACATCTCTAATTTCTACTTTCCTGACACGCTACTCATTGTGATGCTATTTGTCCCTTTAAACTCCTAACCAGGTTTGGGGTTTGATCACCATGCCTGCTGTGTGTAGGTCAGGTGTAATTCAGGGACAATACAACAGGCGGCATGTGAACAGTCAGCTGCTGTCACTAGGAGTGACCACGTTCAACACATCCCCCCTCCCCACTTCAGCTGACAATTGCTTTCCTGTTTGGTAAAATGGAATTTGTCAAGCAACACTGTTTTACACCACTGGTAAAAAACACTGGAACCCTCCTGCCTGCTAAATTTGGTGTCAGTAATTCCTCTGTGTTCAGGTGTCGACACGGTGTCTGTGTCAGGAACCATAATTTCTGAGGTGCCGAGTTTCTTGCCCTGCCCACACGTCGTCTTGTACATGAAATTGTTTTAGTCGCGGTCCTGACGGTGAGATGTAATGATGCCTGGCAATGTATGCATCATGCTGGTGATAGCAGTTGTTTCCCTTGGGCTTGCCAGGTTGTCTCTGTCTTCGTGTAACTGCAGAAAGTGAGTAACGGTTGTGGCATGTGCAGAAAACCTAAGGAGACGTGTTTCTGTGAGCCTCCCTATCAGAAGCTGTTGGGTTGATCGTGACTGGCAGATCTGAACCATGTCCAGCAGGAACGTAAAAATAGACTTGCAGGTGGAAATGCCACGGGAGTTGGGTTTGTGCCTTTTTCTTCTTCCTGTCAGGTAGCCAAAAAGTCAGTGTCTCCAGAAGAGGCCAGGAGCTGTTTGCTCCAAGTCCCTTGCTTCAGGAGGCCATCCTATCCCAAGAAGGTCCTGTCCTAAGAGAGGCAGAGTCTTTGCCTCTCCCCTTCGGTGTGCTCCAAAGTCTTCCTCTCTGAAGAGAGGAGCTGCCTGTGTGACAGAGAAGAGGGCCAAGTGCTCAGTGTGCCTTTCCTCCTTACCAGCATGGGGCTTTGCACTCGGGGAGCTCTTTGGGTGGCAGCAGTGATAGAAACAGTGGGGCACGTCTGTCTGCCTGGGAAGCCAGGGCTTGATGCGGTGACCCGGCATCCCTCATAGTTCTGCAGAGGTGCCAGCCAGGAACTGTGCATTTCTAAGTACATGGGCCTCCTTGGACCTTGGTACATGATGGAGAAATAATGAAGGCTGCGAGCCTGGTTAGTTTGCCCTTGTAATTAACTCTCAGCCAGCTGTAAGCCATGGCTGCCTTCATGCAAACAGCTGGAGAAGGACCAGGCTCTCTCCTCCCTGGTTAATTTGGCTGTTGCCCCTTCTCCCAACGAACCTTTTGGAAAGTTTTTTAACATGAACTATCTCAAACCTGACATTTCTTTATTACAGTCGCTGTTGCAAGTCAAGGTCTAGGAGTGGTATGTATGTGTGCAGGAAGTGTGGGCAGCATTTCACTTGGCAATACTCACTTTTAAGGTGGAGGACTGTAAAGTAGGGCTGTAAATTTGCTGTCGTAAACACATGAAGGTGGGAATGGAAATGAGTTTTCCTCCCATTCCTGTGAAATGAAAAGACTGTCAAAGAGGATGTGGGGTTTTTTGTCAGAATCCCTCTCATCTATGGACACAGGCTTTGTCCTGTGTCTGCCACAGTGTTGCTTGTCAGTGTGGGGCCAAGGCTGCGAGGAAGGCTGCAGTTGTTGTATGGCACAGTGATGCACTTCTGGTTGATGGTTCATGTGTGGTTGGAGGTCTTCTCAAAAAGGGGTCCCAACATTTCCAAATTAAAACTGTCTGAGGCTCGGTGGCTGAAATTTAATATTTACAGATATTTTAGACCACACACACAAGAAAGAAGTGATGTGAGACTAATGAGCAGTTCAAATACGATGGACCTTGTAAGGTGGCTGAAGATCATGGCCAAGCATAAGATTTTGGTTTACCAGGGCAGGCAGTGGGTTATCCCTAACTGGGAACTACAGTAGTGTGCTTGTGTGGAGCCAGGGCATGTTTAGAGAGTCTCAAGCACACATTTCCACTCATTCCAGCAAAGTAATATTTTTTTTATCTCCCAGGCATTGGCTGTAATGACTCTTTCCTGCACCTTCCCCCACTGTAAAACCCAACCCTAATTTTTCAGCATCTTGTTGGTCTGATTTTTTTCAAGCAGCACTCTACCACGTCACACTTTAAACAGAAGCAATAGAAGCAGCAGGTGCACAGTTACCTCACAGCGTCACTCCTGAAGATTAAAGTAAACATTCTCAAAGTAATGGTGGGAAGAACTTGAAAAATCTTTTCTATAAACAAGGTCCAAGATATATTATATTCTAAGATAAGCACCACCTTGTATACCTTTACAAGGAACAAAGTCAAATGAACTTACAGTTGCAGCTGAACCTTAAAGTGTAATCTAACTGATCAGGTAAGGAACTAAAAACCTGAGAAGTGTCCTGTTGTCATTATAAGGAGCCATCAAATATTGGAAGGTTTGTACAACATCTCGGTCACAGTATATATGAAAATAACTCAAGGGATGATATGTTTACCCAGGTGATAAATAGTAGATGCAGTAAGTAAGATCAGTAAATTGTTCTTCCAAGTTTGGTATACTTAAAATACCAAAAAAAGGGGCTGTGGGCTGGGAGGGTATAAAACCCAATAGAAAACAAAACCAAAAAACCCCAGACATTTCCAGGGAATTTGATTCAGTGTCCTGTGTTGACTCTTCAGAGACCTTAAATACTGATTATGTTGCAAGGGTGTTACAAACATAATTCCACTAAAATATTGCAGTCAGTGGGTAGTCTTGAAGAGGGAAATGATGGTGACTCAACATGCCAAAGAGCAATGCCACGGCTCTGACTTTGGCTGTCACAGGAAAACCGTGACATTATAATTAGGGAAGTGATTGTACCTCTGTACTCAGCACTGGTGAGGCCTAACCTCAAATCCTGGGCTCAGTTTTGGGCCCCTCACTTCAAGGAGGACATTGAGGGGCTGGAGCATATCCAGAGAAGGACAGTAAAGGTGGGGAAGGCCTCTAGAGCACAAGTCTCGTGAGGAGCAGCACGGGGACCTGGGATTGTTCAGCCTGGAGAGAAGGAGGCTTAGGGAAGACATTCTTGCTCTTGACAAGTCCCTGAAAGGAGGTTGCAGCCAGGTGGGGTCTGTCTTTTCTCCAAAGGAACAAATGACATGGCCTCAAGTTGCACCAGAGGAGGTTTAGGTTGGACACCTAAATTGTTAGGAACAATTTCTTCCCCACAAGGGTTGTCAAGGCCTGGCCCAGGCTGCCCAGGGCAGTGGTGGAGTCCCCACCCCTGGAGGGGTTTCAAAGCCCTGGAGATGTGGTGCTGTGGGATATGGTTTAGTGGTGCCCTGGCAGTGCTGAGTTAACAGTTGGACTCTTATGATCTCAAAGGTCTTTTCCAACTAAAAGGATTCTGTGATTTTTTTCCTCAAGGTTTAAGGAAAAGTGGCTGTGAATGGCTGTACTGAGTGCCAGTACTTACTGAGCAATTAGCCTGGCTATTGCACGACCTTGAGGTTCAAAGGAGTTGCTGGTGCTGGAGAGCTCCTGGGTTGGGCATCCTGCTCCCATTTTGCTGGGGTCAGATGATGTACACTCTGCTGAACCCTGCATGGACCTTGCCAGCATAGAGGCTTCATTGCACCCTGTGGGGAGAAAGTCACGACAAAGGAAATAAGTTGGCGGGAAGGGCCGCCCGGAGTGGTGGTAAGTGGAGTGTGGCAGATGGTGCCACCACTTTTTGGAAGAGGTACAGTATGTTTTGAACCCGTTGCTCAGTCTCCCTTTGCTCAGAGGTCACTACAAGCTGCGGTTTCATCCCGGCTGTGGGACTCGGAGCAGGGGCTTGGCTGTATGAACCACTTGCCTCCTCCCCTGGCACAAGCAGAGGCTCTCTGGTTTTCGAGAGATAAGAGTTGGACAGCTCTGCTTGGCACCGTGACCTGCTCTCTGTGCATGTGCATGGTCTGAACACCATCCAGGGCTTCCTGCCTAATTGTTTTCTGTAAGTTAAAACAGCACTGAGGAGGGAGAAAAGAGCAGAGCCCCAGGGAATGATGAAGCAATACAAATGCCACATCTCCTGCTGCCCGGTGACTGTTCCCGCTCCAGAGAGGAGTGTTTTGAATGACTCGTTCCCTTCAGCACACTCCTGAGTTAGGTAGCTCACAGGCAGCTGACATGCATGGCTCTGCCAGGAACCAGTGCTGGGCAGAAAAGCTGCCTAAGAAACCCTGCTGGGCATGGAGCTACTCCAGCTGCGCACCGAGGTGAGGGTATCTCGTGCTGCTGTGAGGGAAGATGGCCTCGCTGCTGCACGTTGGGGTGAGCAGGAGTATGCTAGCTTGGTGGCTTTTCACGATACGTTGCCACAGATCCTTGCCCTCAAGTCAGTCCCACGGTAGCAAGGAGAGTACCACACGTGACACCCACATGTCCAGGCTCCTTGCTGCAAGTCCTGCTCTAGGAAAGCGCTCCCTTCCCACCACATCGCGACGTCAGTTGCGCTGCGGGCTGGCGGGGATGCGGCACAGCACCATCTGACCTGTCGTCCATTGATGGGCCCCATCTCTGTGTCTATAGACAGCCACACCCACACAGCCAGGTGGGAGAAGCTGTCACACCACCCTTGCAGAAAGAAATGTCACTTGAAGACACTGGCCTACAAGTTTCTGTTTTCTCACTTTGACAGGTGCCACCAAACACATATCCTGTAGGTGGGAAGGTGTTCGGTCAGTGTTTTCCTTGTTCTCTGAAGATGTTGTTCACATATGGATAAACTATTTTATCCCTGATTCAATATTTGCACTATTGATTTCCCTGCCCTTACCATTTATTTTTTGCAGCCCTCTGGCTTTTTTCCCCTCGTACCTTTTCATATTGTTTGCTTTAGGTGTAGTCTGGGGCTGTGTGTCCACACTGCAATCAGTCAGTGTGGTCATACATGCACACTCAAAGATAGTTCATGGGTGAGTGGCTCCAGGGTGGATACAGCCCTGGAGTAACTGCACCCACCCTGCTGGACCCTTTCCAAGCACACGCTGCAAGGAGGGGTCCTCTTCTCCATCTCTCTTGTTGAGGTGGGTTGAAAGAATGAGAAGCATGTGGGAAAGAGACAGTGGTGGTTTGCAGCATGGGCTGAGAAGACCCCGAGTCACATGGAGAAAGAAGTTGAGATAGCTGTTGACTGTCTCTTCTACTAGAAGGATGGGGGCTGCAAAAGAATTGAGCAAGCTTCAGAGGCAGAGGAGCTTCCCCCTCCTGCAGCACGTCATTCAGACAGAGAGCTCCTGCCAGCAGGACACAGCAGAGGCTGGACAGTTCCTCGGGTTCAGAAAGGGAGCAATTGTATTTTAAAAAACCCTGCTGTCTGGAAGAAGTGACATAATGGAGATTTATTTTTTTTTTGTCATTTGTCACACGAAACTCTAGAGAAGTATGTTGCTGAGAAGCAGAAGTACTTCTCCCTGAGTCATTTTAGTCGGGTATCGAACGTAATCATCTCAGCACTGGAGTGTGCTTAGTTCAGTCTTTCCATTGCAGCAGTTGTACCAGAGTTGAGGGTCAAGCGGTCAAGGCACTGAAATCCCAAGTTCAACTTTCACACATGGTTGTATCTGGACTGATTTTGCAATTTTGTCTCTTGTGTCTCAGACAGGGAAAGGGATCTTGAGAAATAACCAGAAAAGGTATTTTACCATGGTAGCATTTTGGCTTGCTGTTTAAAGCAGCTCTGTTTTACCAAGATGGTCTGGGCTATAACTTCAGTTTCCTCTGATGACCACAGGACTTCTCTTTCAAGGCAGGGAAAGCACTACATGAGAGCATTCTGGCCATGTAGCTGTAAGCCTGCCTTTGGTACATGTGTATTTATGGTCTCTGGTTTGTTGCTGTCTTTGCCTTCTTCACGAGCAGACTCCCCGGGTGGTGCTGGCTTGGGCACAGAGTGAATACGTTTTTCATTCCTTCTGAGGTAGATGCCCAAAGCTAGTCACCTACATCCTTAACCTGGGGTTCAAAAACCCTCTTTCAAAGTTCCATGTGAAGGAAACAAAGGAATTTCCATAGTAACTTCACTGGCATCAGTCACTCCTCTGGTATTTGCCTGTGTGAAACTCATTACCAGGTTGCTGGGGCCAGATGACTTGGAATCAGTTAAGGCCTGGGCTTGGCCATCTTGCATCAACCCCTGACGTCTGCTTGCCTATCACAAGTTGGCTCATGTAAGAGTGGAAGGGAATCTGCCTGCTGAACGCGGGATGCCCTTGGGGCATAGCTGACAGGCCGATGTCGTGGCTCATGGTTGGTGCACATGAGTGAGAAGTGATCAGATCAACACTCCCTGCAGAGTCACAGCAGCACTAGTGTGTCAGGAGCCTGACGTGGATGAGATCGTCTCGGTAGTAGGAAATTCCTAATGACTGAACTATAAGCTTAATGAAATGATATGGGGAGGACCAACATAGCACCTTGAATAAGGTCCATCTCTTTTGAGCTGGACCAGATCTTTGGCTGTCTGTGCATTTTGGGGGTTTTTATCCCCCCAAGACTTCACAGTACTTACTGTTCGCAAGGCTGTGATTCGAGGAGCACTCAGCAGGTACTAGATGGCACACATGGGAGCAGTTGTGCTGTGGTCAGAAGGCAGCACCTTCTCACTGTGGTTCCCCTCAGCACCCAGACATGGGCTGTAATCTCTGGTGCTTTTGATCTGTCTTGTGTCTTGAGTGTTACTCTTGAGTGGACACAGTGAAAAAAAAAGACAAAACAGAAGCAAACTGAAGCCTTAGATGGTTATAAGAACTGCAGGTCAGTACATTGCAATTATAAAAGACAACTTCTCCATAACTAGACACGGAGCCCTGAGTGAATAAAAATGTAAAGTAAGGATTGGGTTGCACTTTTGGCATCGATACCTGTGGTCATGCTGTGGAAGTGTGGCTTGTTCTCGTCATTTTTGATATGCAAATTAAACAAAACCTGAGACAAAGGACAAGCTTGTAAATAGGGGAGCAGCTGCTGAGGAATTTTGATTTTATTTGTTTGCACTTTATTTCCTTCTTATGCCAGCTAATAAGGTGACTTACCTTGCAGCGGGTAGGTGCAGATAAGGCTGATAGCCTCTGGTGTCTGATTTTGCAAGCTGGGAAGTGAGTTGCTGAAGTTGCTGCTAATCAGCTGGAGATTGTGCAGAAGGTACCATCTCCTGTGTCTGTTAATTAGAAGAGTATATTTATATGAGACAGATTGAAGTAATTAACTGCTGTAACTGTTTGGGGAAAAAAATTCCCAAGGGCTGGTATTTTTCATAGCTCCACCAAGGAGGAGGGAAAAAAGCCATGCTGCTGAACCACAGCCAGCCACTCCGGCCAGCAAAGACAAGAGATTTGCCCGTAGGGAGGACAGAGATCACCTGCTAATAACATGAAACAAGCCCAAACTGTGTCTTTGAAGAATGCTTCTGCAGTTTAAGTTGAAATCCCTTTTCTCAGACTTTGCCAATAACTGTCTCAGAGGATATTAGAGTTCAGTGGCCTTTCCAGGCAGGCAAGCTCGTATGAACCTGGGGAGGAAGCTCACGAGGGAGCTTTGTACCATACGCCAAGTTTAGCACCACTGAACTGGGAGAATACCAGTGCATAGAAAAAGATAATGGGAGCAGGCAAGAGCAACCACTGGACAAAGCAAAGGGAGACTGAAAACTAGATGCTGTCTGCTGACCTAACCCCAGAATCCCTGTAGAGAGCAAAAAGGTCAACCACCTTCCAAGATGGAGTAGGTTCATGGCAGGGCTGAACCCACACCCATTTAACTTCTGCAATCTTTCCTTGAACTCTGAGGTTCAAAGTGAGGGTCAGAACACACACTGTTGAAATCAGCCTTTTGCAAAACCCCATAGGACTGGAAACGTGACTGTCCCTGGTGAACTCATGCCCTGTCACCACCACTGACTCTCCGGCACACACCTCGCAGAATTTCTTCAAGAGCAAAATGTTACCAACATCAACCTGTTCCTGTTTGCAAAATTCTGTAGATTTTTGCTGTATGACTAGGGTTTCAACACAGTTTAAGCTGCCTCCAGCCAAGCATGGAATGAGGTAGGTAGGTAGGTAGGTAGGTAGGTAGGTAGGTAGGTAGGTAGGTAGGTAGGAAGGATAGATAGATAGATAGATAGATAGATAGATAGATAGATAGATAGATAGATAGATAGATAGATAGATAGATAGAT
>WUAM01000107.1:26640006-26653773 GCA_024336885.1 Actenoides hombroni | reverse complement strand
GGTTTCTCCTTCTGGCTTATGAAACACAGAGATTAGATAGATAGATAGATAGATAGATAGATAGATAGATAGATAGATAGATAGATAGATAGATAGATAGATAGAAAGAACGAACAGGCTGGATTAGAAAGTCAGTGACTTCAGATGAAGTGGATTATTCCGTTGCTGCAATTAAGTGGAATATACATCCTAACTGTTCAAATTACATGTATTACTGGTTATGGTTTTGTCCCAACATTCCATGTACACTTGACTTCATCCCATGCTGTTTTGAAATGGAAATGTCCTCCACCCTCCAATAGAAAAGAAATGCAGAAAGGTGAACTGGGGTTGGAGTGGGTTTTCCCAGTGGTAAAATATGTCATTGTCAGCACATTGTCTGATGCTGAAGAGTGAGTGGTGCTCCATCTGCTAAGAACCCTGGAGGTTGAGATGTTCGTGCAGATGTCCCGTGAGGTGACAGACATGTAGTGAGTCCTTGGTGCCCTGTGATGCCCTTGTAATCACAGTAAGGACATCCAGCATGCATCTGCTGGCATGCAGGAACATGTTTGAAAGGTGGGATCTGCTAACTCAGCACCAGCTTGCACCAGCATTTCAGCACCAAATGAAGCATCCTCCTAAGGTAAATACCTAGCCACCTAAACTGATGGAGAAGATTCTGAGCCTTCAAAGGCTTTCATAGGGAGATTTTCTTTACGGTGATCCTACATTTAGATGTGCCAGCTTTGCAGACTGAGCCCTACCAGCTGCCTTGAAGTGAGGCCTCAGGGGGCTGAGGTGGCTCCCACACCTCTTCACTTCAGGGTATTTGGGAAAACATTCTGGCCATTGTGCCCATGTCGTCATTGGTCTGTGTGCCACCAGCTCTCCCCTACATGGGGTAGACTCATCTCTCCCATCTTTGATTCCTGAGGACCAGGTTGGCAGTGGGGCACATGGGGTCCAGCCACCTCCTGGGCAGAGACCTTTGGTAAAGCTGTCAACAAAGAGCAGCCAGCAAACAGCGCCTGATCCACCACATTTCATGCTCCTCCTGAACATGGCCTGTTTCTCCTCTTTCCCACCCAGTTCTCCCACTGGGCCACTTCCCCTGGCATCTACCTGACCCCACAAGGAGGGGGCCAGCACCAGGATCCTTGGGCTTTACAAACCACGTGGGTAGACGCTGTATTTTAGCTCACAATTTCAAGTGCTTCTGCCTCCATCATGATGACAGATACCTCATTAACTTCAAGAAAGATAGACTGGTCCAAATGGGGAACTCTGTTTTGCTAAGGATTACAAGGCTGCTGGTAAGGTTAGCCCCAGTGTTGCCTTCCAGTAACCCAGGTGTGAGGGCAGAGGTATGTTCGTGTTACTCATCTAGCCCATGATTTTACTGTTTGTCAGTAAAGGGTCTGTCCACTTATCATCTGATTGTGCAAATCCACCTTCCATGTGAGTCGGGATTTAAGTTTCGCTGTTTTTTAGGGTCTGACTATGTGCAGAGGGAGTTGTAGTCACTTTTTATTTTTTCTCATGGGAACTTCCTTTCTCTAAACACCACCCCTTGGCAGTGGATCTGCTGACCTCAGAGCCAGATACTGATAAAAAGGGCAGCCCGTCTTCCTTCTCCACACTTGGGAGCAAGCGGCAGAAGCTACTCAGGAGCTTGGAAGCTGCTGGCATCGTAGGCACCTTGGGCTGAAGCACCGACAAGAACCATGAGCAGTCAAGCTGGTGAGTTATCCATGCTGGATACGATAGCCTGTGTTAGATGTGCAGTTTGGCAGGTCTCCTGTGGGCACTGTGGCAGCTCCAGGGGAGGTTGGGGTGTTTCTCACCCCTCCGACTGCCGCAGGTCACACCTTGGCAAAAGGTGCCTTGGTGCCAGCGCTGCTCACGGGGGGTAGGTTGCTTAGGCTGCTCTGGCTGTGCAGAGTCTGGTTTTGATGGCTCAGTAAAGCAGCTGGAAAGTGGAGCTCACCCTCCCATCAGCCTGCAGCCACCTGGCTCTGTCGGGGAGAATGGGGAAGACACGCGGCTTTTCTAAAATCGTTCTGTGAGGTGAAAGAAATTTCTTTCAAAGCACTTACTCATGTAGATTATTGCTCTTTAGTGGTGGCTGATACCATCTGACAGAAGTTGATCTGCTTTTCAGTTATTTTGAAAAGTGATAGGGCGTGAGCTCCATCCCTTAGCTGTCCTGCCTGCCCTACTGTCAGGAGATCCTGCACCTACCTAGAAAGGTGCCTGAGTCACTCTGGTCACAGCTGCTGCTGAACCACCACCACCACTGGCCAGGCTTCTGGAGCCAGCTCAATCCCAGGATACCCAACAGCCCAGGGTTTGGGGTGTAGCAGAGTGGCTGTGCCTGGGTTGGGTTGGTGGTGCTGGTTGTGCCTGCAGCAGAGCCAGGAGTCACGAGGCGCAGGGTGTCCTGGCCCTGTTCTGAGCCCCTCCATTTCAGACCTCCATACTCTGGGTGTGGAGGAGTTGAACTTTTCCATGAAGTCGTGGACAGCAGCATCTTTGGCATGGGATCTCACATCTCTGGGTTGTCAGGGAATGTTTGTCTGGAGCTTGGACAAGGATGGGGAGTAAACTCGGATGCCCAGATTTTGCTCTCTCTTGCAGAACTACAGTTCTCATCCCACTTCTCTCCTGTCCTGCTGAGCAGCCCTTATTCCCACTGAAGCCAGGCATGCTGTAAATGCTCCGCTCCATATTTTCTTTTAAACCCCATCACTTCATCCTCATGGGAAAAAAACAGGCCCCAGATCCTTACCAGTGCAAAGTCTTCAAGTCCCAGATTTTGTTCTGGGTGATCATTGTGCTCTCGAAGCTCTGACCATCACCCCAAGCAGAGAGCAATGTGATGGGGCCAGCGGGTTAGTGTACGCAGGAGTTCTGTAAGTGATAAATCGTGCAACTAAGAGATAAAGATAAAATTACTGCCTTGAAATTTCTTGTTAAAAAAAAAAGGAAAAAAAATCTGACACCATTTGGGGTTTGAGTTCACTTCTGGCGAGCACAGTCAGTTGCTTGAGCCTCTGTGCTGTGAGCGGGCACGTTCTCAGTGTGCTCAGCTCTGCCATAAATGGCTCCTTCTCGCGCTGGCAAACCGCGGTGCTGCCGGCAGCCGCGTCCCGGGCAGCAGGCAGAGCGGGAAGGCAAAAGCAGGAGGTGGAGGCTGCCCGGGGAGGGCAGGCTGCAGCCAAACCCCCTCACAAACAGTGGCTGCCCCTGCAGCATTCCTTGGCTTGGATCGCAGGCTGTCGCGGCGGTGTTTGCGCAGGAATAACGTGCGGCACGACCGATGGGTCTTCGGCACCAGGCGCTGCGCTATCGGGGCGTATTCCAAGGTTGTGGTTTTGCTCTGTGCATCCTCAGCATCAGCGGTGTCCAGAAAGAGGAGATGGAAATGCAGGCCCGGAGTTAGGAAATGCTGGAAGGATGGATTCCCCAGGGTGCTCTCCCACAGCCATCCCGTGCGTTCAGCTCCCGCATCCTGCCAGCTATCCCAGCTGCAGGGCTGTTGTTGTCTGGTATCTTCTCAACCCAGCACCAGGGTTCCTGCAAGGAACAAGGTTGAGCAGCTTTGGTGGCTGGAGATTAATTAGTGCTGAGGAAGACACGCTTCCTTTTCATCCTCTTCAAGAGGGTTATGCAATTGCAGCTGAAATGTCTTGACATATACGTGCACACACCCCCCCTTGTGCAAAACATCAGCCAGAGGCTGACGTCTGGCGGGCAGCAAGCAAACAAAAGGCACTTGGAAATGAAATCAGTTAACAAAAGACGACGGTCAATTTAAAGTATATAGTTTGCTGTACCACTGATAAGTGTTAAGTAATTAAGATAGATCTGTTTTATGTAGTTACTAAGAAGAATTACCAGGAGGTAGTAACCTGGTCAGGGTCCAGGTGCAATCCATTCAGTTTACTCAAGGCTGCAGTCGCTGCTAGCACAGGTTGTGGTGGGAAGCGTGCCGCTGGTTCCAGCCTACCCCAGATCTGGCCTTATCTTCAGCATGTCTCATGCTACAGCAGCTACCAGCAATTTTCAGCCTCCTCACATTAGGGATGGCTCTTGTTGATACTCAGGTTAGCACGGTTGCCTGGTACCAAGCGACTCTGTCAAGACATTTGGTGAATTAATCCCTTCAACCATTATGCCTTTGACTTGCTAATTTCTAAGTCACCATAAGCTGTTTTCAGTTGCCTGACTCTCCCATGTCTTCATCTGAATCACTCATGAGCCAAGTGCTTTTGAGGTATTGTTACTCCCTACTGTGCACATGGAATTTATCCTTCAAGGATATGCGATGGGCAGGTACAAGACTGGACAAGACCTTGCCAAAGAAACACCGCTCCGACGCCAGGTTCTGGCACGCTCTGTGCATGTCAGGGGCAGCTCCCTGGCGTGTCGGGGCAGCCTGACAAAGCCTTGGCACGCTGACCCCCAGGTCCCCACCTCTGCTGAAAGCTGAGGGCTTTGCTCAAGCGTATCACCAGGTTGTGATATACTCCTGTGCCACAGCCCTGAGCCATGGGCTGCTGGGCACAGAGCTGCTGAGACTTCTCCCAGTTCCACTCCTATCTGGAGATGCAGGAGTGGACAGCAGCCCAGGGGATGGTGATTTTAAATTCTGTGTCTCACAAAATCAGCTGCTGAGCTGGGAATGAGGTGCCTAGTAGGGACTCCTCATGCGAGTCCAAAACTATAAAGAAGTTGTATCATATATATTACATGTATTATATTTATTATGTAATACAATACTATATTTTACAGTGCTCTGCCCCTCACCTTTAGCACTCCCCAGACCAGCAGCACCTCTGCAGCACAGCTGGCTCCCAGTCTCAGATCTTCCTTTGGTTACTTGGGTAGTAGTCCTTGGAAAGTCCTGTAGTTCCAAGTCCTTGGAAAAAAAAAGAAACAAACCACCAAATATTCCCATGTGAAGCCTTGCATGAGAGGTTGATTAATGACTGTTGTGAAATTATTATTTGGGACTCATTTTTGAGGGCGGGAGTACAAAGAACTGGCTTCAGTAGCCTGAAGAGGTTTACAGTTGGACTTGACCATCTTAAAGGTCTTTTCCAACCTAAGCAATTCTGTGATTCTATTTCCCAGGCCCTTGGCATGACAGAGACCCTGGGGATCTCAGTGACTGAGGGGAGCTGAATTTTGGCACATTCAGTTTACTCCCAGCTTGACTGTGTGTGCTGTGTTTTGTAAGGAGCAATTAAAACTACTGTTAATTATTATTGGATAACGATGCATTTGGCAAGGCATGGACTTGCAGTCAACAGGAGTTGCTGTCACAGCTGTGGCTTTGACAAGGTGCCACCAGCAAAGCAGCCAAGTAGATAAGGGCAAGGAAGAGAAGGCTCAGGGACGTGGTAGGACCATAGGCACCACCCACGGGGATGCTGCAGTGGTCAGGAGCTTTGGTGGGCTCCTGTGCGAGACACTCGGAGGAGCAAAGATGGGATGTGGGTGCTCTGTCCCCACTCCACATCCAAGGGGGAAGCAAGATTTTCACAGAAGCAAGAATTTCAGTATTTGTAGAATTATAGAATAGTTTTGGTTGGAAGAGACCTTTAAGATCATCGAGTCCAACTGTTAACTCAGCACTGCTGGGTCACCACTAAACCATGTCCCTCAGCACCACATCTCCATGGCTTTGAAACCCCTCCAGGGATGGGGACTCCACCATTGCCCTGGGCTGCCTGGGCCAGGCCTTGACAGCCCCTGTGGGGAAGAAATTGTTCCTCATGTCCAACCTAAACGTCCCCTGGTGTCTTTGAGGTCATTTTCTCTTATCCTTGAGGTCATTTTCTCTTATCCTGTCACTTGTTCCTTCGGAGAAGAGACTGATCCCATCTGGGTCCAGCCTCCTTTCAGAGAGTTGTCAAGAGTGAGAAGGTCTCCCCTGAGCCTCCTTTTCTCATATTACATTATGTTATATAGTATATATTTTATATATTTTATCCGGTTTTACATTATATTTTATTTTTATATATATCTCTACGTGTAAACTGTTGTATCATCCATTAGTCGTGGGGATTCTCACCCTGATCACTTGTGCTGGATCACAGGACACACGGGTGTTTTGATGACTCACAGGGCTCTGTTAAGAAGAAGAAAACTGTCTTTAGTGATCAATTTACCATCAATCTCTCTCTTTTTCTTTTTCCTTTCTCCCTTCCTGCTAACGACTTTCCAGGGACTGACCTGAAGGTCACTGGGATCGACTTTCTCAAGAGCCAGAACTGCCCCGAGCACCACACGGATGCCTACAACATCAAGAACCTGGTGGTGCGGCGCGGGCAGTCCTTTCAGCTCCAGGTCAGCTTCAGCCGGGAGCTGCAGGCCTCCGACAAGCTGTCGCTGCGTTTCGGCATCGGTGAGTGGCAGCGGGGCAAAGCAGGGGAGCCCCAGCAGCCCGCTCCTGCTGCTGGGCACCGCGCGGGCCTTGCGGACCTGAGCGACCCTCCCATATCGTGCACCGCCTCTGGTTCCAGGTGAGAAGCCCATGAAAACCAGGGGAACCCTGGTGTCGCTGAAGCCGAGGCAAGAGCCGGATATCGGCGGGTGGAAAATCTCCATCGTCAAGAACAGCGGCAAAGAGGTACGGGCAAAGAGCTACAGAGCAAATCCTCGTCCCCTGGTCCTGCTTTCCCTTAGCCCTGTAATTTTTGGTGGGCAGCAGCCACCTTCCCCTCTCCCTGCGAAGCCCCCGTGGCCTCCAGCTCCCGCACTAGTGTGGGGCCTGCGGCACCGTGCCTGTGCTGCGGTGGAGGGTCCATCACGCCTCTCCTTGTCGCCTCCCCAGTGCGTGCTGTCTGTCACCAGCTCGCCCAGTGCCGCGGTGGGAAAATACACCCTGAACGTGAAGATTGGGAGTACCATTTACAAGCCCGAAAATGGTGATATCTACCTTCTGTTCAATCCCTGGTGCAAAGGTGAGTGGTCCTGCAACCGGGGGTGACAATTTCTGCTGCCATGGATTGTCCCTGGGGGAGCTTTTCCTCACGTTTTGCCTCCTCTCTTGCCCACATACTTTGCTTTTTCTGCCTAAGGCACCACAGATTGCATCCTCACAGAGCCAGCGGGATGCTGAGCACAAGCAATGAGCCAGCTCCTCGCTGGGAAACCCTAAAGCCAGGTTAAAGGGCAGGTCTCTGTCACCTCTTCATCACCCCTCTCTGTTCCCCTGAGCCAGCACAAAGGTTAGCTGAGGACTAGGTTGGCTTAAAATCCAGATTAAAAAAATAACCAGCCAAAAACCCCGTGTGTTGTTGGCTGGCGTCAGTCCCCCGGTTGCTGTCTACCAAGTCTGCTGAAGTGTTTGTTCAGAAAGAAGCATTTTGCTAAAATAAAACAGTGGTCATGTAGCAACAGACCTACAGGAGTAAAAGAAAGATTAGTCTTAGAGGAAATTCTGCCATAACAGGACAAAAAAAAGAGCGCTGTGTGGTTATAATTTGGGAGCAGCAGCTTGCTCCCCCAGTTTAGCTTTCCAAGGAAAACCATATCGCGTGGGTGCAAACCACCTAACATCTGAGGGGTTCTTTGCTCCAGATGACATTGTCTTCCTGGACGATGACGCGCAGAGAAAGGAGTATGTGCTGAACGACACGGGCTGCATCTACGTTGGCTCTGCTTACAGCATTTACAACAGACCCTGGAATTTTGGGCAGGTAAAACCCAGCATCTTGTCGGCGTTATTACCCTGATTCGCTCCTTCTCCCTCAGGCGTTTGCTGCAGTGAATCAGAGCTATAAACAGATTAAGCCTGTGAATAGCTCTCGGGGCTTAAACAGTTCTGCCAGCCTCACCGGGAGGTCTCACCTGCTTAGAGTTGTGCTTCGGTGTGTTCCCAGGCTCAGGTGGAGAAGGGGGTTTAACACCGCATTTACAGTCAGATCACAAGACCCTTGGCAACGGATCTGGAAACTGAGGTTGAACCAATTCCCATAAGGAGTCCTCCCCGCTCTCATGCCACACAGTAGCTGTCAGGAACTGGCTTGTGAGCCGTGGAGAGTGCTGGCAGGAAAATAATCGGATTATTTACTTGTTGCGTCATGATCGGGGAAAAAACGGCACAAACCCTGGCAGAGGTTGTTGCTGTTAAAGAGGTGCCTTCGGCGGGGTGCGCGACACTGAGCCCACATCCTCAGAAAGGCCCTGACGCTGCCTCTGAGGTAACTCCAGCAGAGTGGAGCTCACTCGGGCTAGAAATAAGCACTGAATGCCAGAGCAGGTTTATTTGTGCCCCATAGAAAGCACACAGGTGCCCAAACGGACCGTTCCTCTGCTCTGTCCAGACAGACTGACCCACCAAAAATGTCAGAAGCCGTTTTGGTTTTCCTTTTTTTTATTTGCTTTTGTTTTGTAAGGCTGCAGTTTCAAGCTGCAGGATCCAGCTAGCCCAGTGAAGGTGCTCACCCCAGTGTCTGTTCCTCCAAGGGGCCAGAGGACATTGTCCATAGGGCTGGTCCTATCCTAATATTTATTCTGCTGTTACGCAATGAGAATGAATATTGATATCCTGCCAGGCTTCCTTGGATCGGATGTTTGACATCTCCATGATTTGGACCTCAGGGAGCTTTATCAGCAGTTGCTAACAGGGAGTCTCTTGCTGTACCTCTTTGGTTTTTCCCCAGGGTTCATTTTGTACCTGTGTCAATAGCACTCTTAAATTTTCATTACTCTAGTGAGTAATTTGCAGGGCTGCAGGGAGATGACGTTGGTGACTTAGGGCTACTCACAGGAGTAAACATTGCTGGGTCAGGTTCCAACTATGTTTGCAAGACAGGTGAGATGGGCTTTTGTCTTCCAAGGTGGGGTTTCATTTAAGCCCTTTAGAGAGAACAGCTTTGGGAAGCTCTATAGGGTTGAGAATTCAGCATCCTAAAGGAAGTGTAGAAGTTAGGACTAGTCAGACAGTTTCCTCCAACTATTTAGACAGACTTTGTGATGGAGCAAATTCTGTTTCAGAGTGGCATATAAAAATGTCTCCACTTTCTCTCCAAAACAGTTTGAGGAGTTTGTCTTGGACGCCTGCATGTATCTGATGGACAAAAGCGAACTCAAGATGAGCCAGAGAAAGGATCCTGTAGCTGTGTCCAGGGCCATGTCTGCTTTGGTACGCCTCTCTTGCAGAAGTGCTTTGTCCCTCCTGCTTTCCCTGCTCCTTCTTACATGCTCTTCTGTCCCCGGGTCCTTGAACAAGGTTTCAGATGTCCTTCCTCGGCAGCTGCATTGGCAGGGCCAACACAAGGGTCGCGTTGGGGTGGGTAGGGAAGCTGTTCTCTGTGGTAGAACCCTTCTTGGAGCCCTGGGGTTTAAAATACAAGATGCAGAGTGCATTTTGGCTGCCCAAAGCCATCTAGATACCCTGGTGGAGGGTTTCCTAACGAGGGGAGCCCCCAGCCAGCACCAGCACCCTTGCTGGGTGCTGCAGGGCTGCGAAGGAGCCATGTGGTGGGCAGAGGCCCTGGGGTTTAAGCCTCATTCAGCCTCATCCCTGTAATTTTTCTCCTTTGCACATGTGTATGGCCACAGGTTAATGCCAACGATGATAACGGTGTCCTGCTGGGGAACTGGTCAGGGAACTACAGCAACGGGACCTCCCCTATGGATTGGATCGGGAGCGTCTCAATTATGCAGCAGTATTACAAAACAAAGAAGCCAGTCTGTTACGGGCAATGTTGGGTCTTTGCGGGAGTCCTCACTACAGGTAAACAGTGAACTGTCTCCCCTCTCTGGTAGCCTAATTATCCTGCGCTAGGAAGCCAGATTACTGTGCCTTGGAGCACCAGAGGGGGCAGGATGAGTCATGTCCAGAGCCAGGATGAAGAGAAGGCTCAGGGGATCTCCTCCATGTGTCTAAATACGCGACAGGAGGGAGCAAGGCAAGCAGAGCTGGATTCCTCTCAGTCATGCCCAGTGACAGGACCAGAGGCGATGGGGACAAACTGAAAGGCGGGAGGTTCTGTCTGAACGTGGGGAAAAAGCTTGTCTCACTGTGAGGGTGACAGAGCTCTGGCACAGGCTGCCCGGAGAGGTTGTGGAGTCTCTGTCCTTGAAGATACATAAGCAGTCAGGACAACCTGCTCTAGAGGACCCTGGGTGGGCAGAGGGGTTGGACGAGATGATCCCCCGAGAGATTCACTGACCCTGTGTTTTGTCTGTCTGTGCCACAGTCATGCGCTGCCTGGGGGTCCCGTCCCGCTGCGTGAGTACCTTCAACTCAGCCCACGATACAGATGAGAACCTGAGAGTGGACATTTACCTGAACGAAGAGGGAAAAAAGCTGGACTCACTCTCCTTCGACTCTGTCTGGTACTGCCAAAGGCAGCTGGGTCTTGCTACTGCCCCTGCCACCCCGCAGCACTGCCTTTCCCAGTCCCATCAATTCCTTGGAGAATTTCCCAACTGCTTTGGGTTTGCTGGGGGGGGAGAGAGCAAGCCTGGGGTTCTGCAGGGCTGCCCGCAAATCCCCCTCAACCCTTCCCTCAGCCACGGTTTGAAGGAGGAGATTGTGCTGCTTCTGGTTCTAACAGCTGACTCCTTTTCCTTCCCACCCAAATGCACACAGGAACTTCCACGTGTGGAATGACGTCTGGATGCAGCGCAGAGACCTACCGGCGGGGTTCGACGGCTGGCAGGCAATCGATGCCACCCCTCAGGAGCAAAGTCAAGGTAGGACTTGCCTAGAAGGGCTCTTACACCGCTGCCCAGGGAGGCAGGGACATTTCATGTGAAAACCAAGCTCTCCAGTCAGCAAAGCATGCGCTCCCTGCTCACATTTTTATGTCCTTGGGCAGCAACATGCTGAAACCAGAGGTCTCATTCCTGCTGTCTCGGCCCAGGATGGGAGGAATGTTGTTTCTTGGCAGACAGAAAATCAACCTTCTAGGACACTGTGGGGGCATGAATGTCATCTTAGAGCTGGAAATCAGAGCTGATTTCTCTTTCCACTGTCTTTTGATGTCTTCAGTAAAGCTGACAACTCAAAGCAGTCTGTCATAAGATATTTCCCCAGTAGAGGTGCTTTCTGTAGAGCTTTCCTGAGGAAAATCATGAGTCCATTCATTGGGAATGAGAGGGGTTACAGCCAGAGTTGGTGACTAGCCTCCCTGGAGGTGGGAAAACAAACACTGATCCTCAAGACTGTGCAGAAAGTGGGGTATTGCCAGGAGATCAAATACAGGTGGCTGGACTCAGCTGACTACATCACTGAGCCATGACTTTCAAATCTAATTATTTGAGGGGAAACACATAAAAACTCTTACCAGACCCTGGTCACCTATAGAAAAGCCCAAACAGCTATGGGAAAAATGGGGGCTTTTGGAGTTCATCGCTGAGTTGGAGGACTCTTTACTATTAAGAGTGGCCACGGCCACAGATTCCTGCTTGGGAGGTTCTGAGGGTGGAACAAAAATTAGAGGCTTTGCTTGTATTTGGAAAAGCAAGTGGTGTTGGCTGTGCTTTGCAGGTGTTTTCCGGTGTGGCCCGTGCCCCCTGAAGGCTATCCGAGAAGGGGACGTGTATTTGCCCTTCGACAGCAAGTTCGTGTACGCGGAGGTGAACGCTGACCAAGTCTACTGGCTCGTCAAGAAGGTGTTCGGCAAGGAAAAGTTCTTCAGGCTCAGCACGGAGACCCGAAGCATCGGCATGAATATCAGCACAAAAGCTGTGGGGCAGGACAAGCGGGAAGACATCACCTTGGAGTACAAGTTCCCTGAAGGTGACTGCCCCCAGCCTCTGAAGTAGCACCCGCAAAGAGGAGACGCCTAGCTGTGTGGGTCACCCCACAGCATGTGTTTTCTCCAGGAGAAAAGGACAGGGGTGGCTGCAGGGGCAAACCCTGAGTGAGGCCTGGAGAGGTGGGAGGCAGGGCTGCTCCTGGGCATCGTCATGCCTGCAGTGGCACCTACAGTTTGCTCTTCAGGGATGAGTGAGCGAGCAAGCTTGCAGACAGGGAAAGAAATGGGCTGAGTGACCAACCTAGTGGTCAGACTCACTATTGCTTCATTTCTTCATTCTTTCTGTCCTCCCATTCCCTAGATCATACTGGAAACAAAGCCACCCACACTCCCCTGCCACAGTTCCCAGATCCAGACATGTGTCAGACTTAAACCCTTCCAAGTGAGGAACAGGAAAATCTTCAGCTGAAAAAAAATCCTCTGAAAGAGTCTTTCAGGAAATTCTTCCAGTCCAAAATGCTATAGTTAAATATTAGCGTAAACCAAGAGGGTCTCCTGAGGTGCCCTGATATCCTCTCTGCTCAGTGGCAGAAGTATAAAGAAAGGGGAGGTAGCTCTGGGTGAGGAGGCTGAGATACAGCTATCGCCCATTTTCCTTCATCCAGGCTCTGAGAAGGAGAGGAAGGCCATGCAGAGAGCTTCCAGCTTCATACGCTCTTCAGTGTTCATACCTCGCACACACTTTGCCTCAGGCACCCCTGTGGTTCCTGAGTCCAAGCCTGCGGTCCTGCGTGAGACAGTCTCCAAGACTGGGCTCCAGATCGAGATAACCAACAAAGCAGCTTTGTATCCTGGCAACCCCCTGGAACTGGCCGTCACAGTGAAGACCTCTACTCCTGGGAGCTGGACCATCAACCTTGTCAGCTCCTGCCGTCTCCAGTCCTATACTGGGAAAGCTGAGGCCGACCTTGGAAGTTTCAAGGAGACCATCAAGCTCGAAGGCAAATCTGGTAGGCATGGAAAGCTTGCTGTGTTCTCTGGACTGATTCCTGTGGGGTTTCCCTCAAGCTGGTTCATAACAGCTCTGCTCTAGGTTGGTGCTCGGCTCTGTACAGCCCGAGGAGTGCAAATCACTCACCTGCTTCCTCCCTCTTGTCACTGCCCTTGGGAATCTCTGTTCTAGACTGGGATCCCACCACAGCAGGGACCAGAATGTGAAGGCCTTGTCCCTGCTGCGGTTCAGCAAGCAGGTTAGAAGTCAGTGGGTGTGGGCAGACAGGCGTTGTCACGGTGTGAGTGAGGTGTGCTGGAGCAGCCCCGGCCCAGCATCACGGTGTAAGCATCAAAGATGCTGCCGCAGCCTTTGGGTGGGTCCATGTGAGTCAGGTCCCTCCCAGGGTTTAGATGGCTGTGAACTTCAGCCTTTTTTCATTCTTGTGCTCGCCCCTCTAACGACAGTTGGCTGGTGGTGATGCTGGGGAGGGTTATTTCCTGAATTCTTCACCCAAGCAAATTTCCACCTCGTTGCTGCCTGCCCGGCTGGTTGCAAGAGCCGTGTGGTGTTCATGGTGTGTCTGGGAGCGAGCTGGGTTGCATTGCTGATCTCCAGTGATCTGACTGAAATGTGCTAAACAACAGACTAACGAGTGATGAATAATTAACAGCACTTGCTCATTCCAAGTGTGAGTCACTCTCACAAAAACCCACCTCTGCGGCTGGTGGCTGCCGAGTGTTTTCACACATACACTGTGGCTGTCAAAATGCAGCAGGGTAGGGCACAGAGGTGCATTTAGAGACAGGGATGGGCATTTTTTTTGTGACTCCCAGAATCCAGGCAGCCTTGCAGCTGAGGCAGCAACCAGGCTCCAGTGCTGCTGAGATGCTGGATGTGACCCCGAGCTAGCACTCGGCTTGGCAGAGAGATCATGGAATTGTTTGGGTTGGAAAAGACCTTTAAGCTCACCAAATCCCACCATTAACCCAGCACTGCCAGGGCACCACTAAACCATGTCCCTCAGCACCACATCTCCACAGCTTTGAAACCCCTCCAGGGATCATGGGG
>WUAM01000107.1:26600494-26626161 GCA_024336885.1 Actenoides hombroni | reverse complement strand
CCTAAAAAAGTTTTGTGTGACCCTATACAAGACCTGGGACACATTCAGGAGACACAGCAACAAGAGCATGCTGGTCTGGACAGCTCAAGAATATTCAAAATTCTCAAAAGCTCAGAGAGACCCCTCTCCTGTTTTGCTCATATACTGGGTGAGATCACTAGTAAGTGACAAGGCTGCATACACATACCAGCTTAACCTCATGATCAGGGGTATAATCATATCATAGGTTGACAATATCCAGTATAGCAACATAATAGTTGTAACCCATTTACCCAAGATGATAAACAGTAGCACGGGGAACACATAGTACATATAAGGGTTTATGTAACACCACCACGCAAACAGATGGACCAGCATTGTGAACATGCACTGTTTAACCAATATGAAAAGTATATATGAGAAAATTGTTTTAACATTCTCAACCCTTTGGGCCCCACATTGGGCCCCCAAAAAAGACTGTTGTGGTTTAACCTCTGTCTGCAGCTAAACACCACACAGACGCTCATCCACCGCTTCCACCACCCCCTCCACATCACCTCCTGTTTCCATAACCTATTCACACAAGCTCCTATAGGTCCAGTAAAGTTCAAACACACAGACTTCTCAAACTGGCCTACTAACATCAACTGGAGAATGACTTTCATATCTCCAAATGGCAAAACCTAAACCCATATGGCAATAATTGGTAAGGAAAATGGGAAAGAGTGAGGAAAAGCTAGAAAAAGAAGAGAGAGAATTCCAATAATCTTTCTACTTGCAGCACTCCACTTTGGTTATCACTTGGTCACACAGCTTACCTTCAAAGTAGTGGTGCTTTTGTCATATTTCTCCTTTCCCTCTTTTTCTTTACTGCTGTTTTTCTTGGAGGTAGTGTGTTCCCTTTCTCTTCTTTCATTATTTGTATCCTTTTCTCTTTTTTTTTCTTTCTTGTTTCTGTTTAAGAAAATTTTTACTCAAATTGGAATTTGATCCAACAGCAGCAAATGTACTACCAGTGCATATATTGAGTGTACTGTACAGTAAATTGCACAGTACAGTAACTAAGAAAGCTTGTTTGCTTTAGTTCAGAAAGTTTTGGTCACCTTCAAACCATTTAACTGCAAACTAAACTTTCATCTGAGCGGTTTAAAAGAAAACCCCACCCAAATAGCAAAAATAAATAAATAAAATAAAATCCACCCCAAGCAACAAAAAAAAACAAACAAAAAAAGCCAAACCGGAAACCAAAACATAACAACCATCCCTTCATAAAGACAAGAGAAGAGAGATAAAGAATGCATGTGTTCAGTACACATGGTATTTGCAAAGTGAAAAACAAATTAATCTGTATCCAATGAAGGGCTTTTATTGATTTGAAGCAAATTTGCATCACTAACAGATTTAAAACTCTCAAGTTGAAAGCATATCAAAGATCAAATTCAGGAAGGTTTTTTTTGTTTTGTTTTAAATTAGAACTGAATCATACTGACCAACTGAAATTATCTAACTAGTGAAAAGGCAGTAAATAAATGAAAATAATTTCTGAATTGTTTTCAATATATGTATCTGCATCCACCTTTGAGTGTTCTGAAAAACAGACCTTTTCCTTAGAAAGGAAAATTATTATTAAAGAGCTTTTTGAATAACAAAAAAAAAAATCCAGAAAAAACACAAATTGAGTTAGCTCCTTTCATAACACTGATCTCTATATCGCATTTCAATTTTATAAAGATTTACTCCTTTACTACTCATTAACTTTTATGTTTCTATGTTTACATCAAACTGACCTTCTCGGAGAAGGAGTTTGTGAAGACTTTCTTTTTGTTGTTTTAGGAGACTTGGAGGGACTTCTACTCTTCCTTTTATGCCTTTCTCTGGAGGACCAAAAAATTCAAGATCACCAAAGAAGGAAAATAATAAACTCGGGAACTGCATAAAAACAGAAAGCTCTTTATTTTAAAACACAACTTCTGACACAACTAAGTAAATATCATCAATAATATGTGAACTGTACAAAGCAAAGAAAAAAAAGAAATCCTATGTTTCAGTTTGATAGGAAAGGGGAGAATACAAGTGGGAAGTAGGAAAAAAAAGTTGTGCCCTTTCAGATTTTAGTTTTATGTTTATCCTCACATGCTTGTACTTATACCTGATAACAGTGGAAACACACTGAATTCACTAATCCTGTATTAAGAGTTTCTTCAGTCAAGAAAATAATCCAACTGAATGAAAGGCATAACTCGAGCAACACAAACTTCAAAACTTAACATTACAAACTTAAGATCACAGGAATTTCAGTTCAGCGTGACTGAAGCTTAATTCCTGAATACATGAACTAGCATTCCTATTGGTTTAGAAACAAACAATGCAAACTGAAGGTCAAGCTGTTGTCAAAAGCTAAAAGAATAAGTTAGTAGTTATTGTTTTCCTAGCAGTCCATGCTCAGTAAACCAATGTATCATTCCATAATGCACTGAAGCGTTTAGTATTTTACAAAACAGCTGGTTTACACAGATGTATGGAATTTGCTGATATTGCTGTTGTGGAGTCTTATCTCGAATAGAACAGAACATTAAATAACTGGTTGCAAACATACTTAGGCATATGTTACAATAAAGTAAAAAATTAGCAAGTAAAGCTTCATTCAACGTTAACGTAGATCCTATCTCTGTCAAAGATGACTCAAATCACCTCTTCATAGATCAGGAAAGGCAGACAGGAAGAACCATCAAAGAAAAAACAGGGAAGTTAAAACCTAATTGACAGGGCACTTTAAGATACAGCACAAAAGCTACACTTATGCATACCAGCTTTTGCAATTCACACCTAATATCTTTAATATTTAGAAAGGACAAGAAAACAACAGTTATTAAATTGCAAAAGGATATATCAAGATATACATAAGTATCACTATCTGGATTCATACTCTGACAATATCATCTAGCCTGACCTCTTGAAGCTGCAAAGGACAAAAGTTCATAACTATTTTGTTCAGCAAGCTATTAAGTTTGATTCAATCTTTGGTAAACAAAAGTATTAAGTGGCCTCAAAATCATGAAAAAAACCCCACAGTCATTGATCAGTTGTTCACTGGTTAACATGCACGTCATTTGGAACATCCTCACATTTATCATCACCTTTTTTTCAAATGAGGATATTGGAAATGAATATATTATTCTCACATGGCTCCCACTTGGTCTACATTGAGTATATCCTCACTTTATTTTGCTTTCCTGCATGCATATCTGTGAGCAACCAAGTGCGTTCCTTAGCAAGTGCGTTTAAACTAGAAACCATTTATTTGTGAAATCTAATTTTCAGTTTCTGCTTTTCATATTTCAAGTTGAAGAACTACAGCTGCATCTGACAGCATTCCTACCTCTATACTACATTTGTCTATACAAAGATTTTTGTATGCCTGTTTTTATTAACACTCATAAGCAACATGAATGCAGCAAAATTAAGAAAAAGAAGTTTGAAAACTTTGATAGTGATCCCGTGTCTTTAAATCATACACAGGACTAACATTCCTGTCTCAAAGGAAAAATCCCACAGGTTCATGACTGAAGGCAACTTCCTATTGATTTAAATAAAGTTCACTACGAATGCCTCCAAAATATGCTTTAGACCAACACCAGGTCTAGCATTATTATAATCTTTTAATTCTGAGACAGACAGAAGCTTCGAGGCAGAAAGATTTCTCAACAGCTGTCTCCAACTAGTAGTGCTTGGAAGAATCATAGAATCGTTCTGGTTGGAAGAGACCTTTAAGCTCATAAAGTCCAACCATTAACCCAGCACTGCTGAGTCACCACTAAACCACCGCCCTAAGTGCCACATCTACATGCATAATGGTGGCAGTATGAACGAACTTCCTGGAAAGAGATAGCTTTCAGCCTCTTCATATTTGCCCCTAATTAAGGCACAACTTTTGGTTCTGACCCTGATGGAATCTGAGCCTTGCTAATGCCAGCAGAAATTGCCAGTGGAATATATGGGGTCCCTCTGCCTTTACAGAATCACAGAATGTTAAGGGTTGGAAGGGACCTCGAATGATCATGTAGTCCAACCCTCCTGCTAGAACAGGATCACCTAGATTAGGTCACACAGGAACGCGTCCAGGTGAATTCTGAATGTCTCCAGAGAAGGAGACTCCACAACCTCCCTGGGCAGCCTGTTCCAGTGCTCTGTCACCCTCACTGTGAAAACATTTCTCCTTATATTTACATGGAACCTCCTATGTTCCAGTTTGCACCTGTTGCCCCTTGTCCTATCATTGGACATCATTGAGAAGAGCCCAGCTATAGGAAGCAGCTTCTAAAAATTCTTGACAGGTTTCAAAGGCTGAGAAATGCAGATGATGTTTTCACAGGTGGCATTGCTAATTCACACACTTATCAAGAAACTGAAGCTTAGCAGGATCTCACTGTTGTTCTTCCTGGGGCTCTCCCCAGCAGCAAGAAAACCTGAAGTCTTCCTCTGAACACAGCAGAGCCACAACATGAACAACAGCTTCTCATAGAACCCAAGTGGTAAAAAAAAAAAAAAAAAGTAGTACTGTAAAAACGACTGAGGAGCACTGGGTCTATAATGCCAGTCGCAGCTCTCCAAGGGCAGCAAAAACACCTATTCCAGCTTCCACTGGCCACGGGCTAACGTGGGAAGAGGAAAAAAACCTGAAGGAGGCAGGGGAGGAAATAGGAGTCATCACTCTGAATTTATTAAGACTTTCACTTCTCTTTAAGCGCTCCCAGGGGTCTGAGTGTGCTTGGTGAAGGCTGGCAGTCCTCATGAGCACGGGGAAACCCCCAGAAGTCACCAGCTCCATCTTTACACAAGTGGGCGAACGCAGGGATATATGATGGACAGCAGCACTACTGCATCACCTCTCCTGTGTCACCTTGGGGTTGGGCACGACATGGTGGCTTTGCAGCAGACTGTACCCAGCAGGTTTCTGTGAGCTTGATCCGTTCCCTTTTCTTTTTCCTTCTGGCACAAGTTTTGGAACAAAAAGCTGGAAATCTTCTAGACTAAAAGAACTCTGTGTGTTTGTCTGTGTGTGTATCTATATATACACATGTATCTCCCTCCTCCACCCACTCGTCTTGGCTTTCCCGCACAAAGCTGTAAATAGTGATACCAGGGAACACAGATGAATTTCAGACAATACCAGTGTAAAAGCACTTCATTAAAGGAAAAAGGTTCTCGAATCCACAAGGACTCTGCAGAGTAATCCCAGTTAGCAATGCCTACCTTACCAGAGGTACTGTCTGTACAGCATCCCACCCGATACACAGGTTCAGGGAAGCCCTCCTTGCTGTTGACAACTCCCTTAAAGAAGGCTGGACCCAGGTGGGGTTAGTGTCTTCTCCCAAGGAACAATGCAAAAGGACAAGAGGAAAGAGCCTCAAGCTGTGCCAGGGGAGATTTAGGTTGGACATGAGGAACAATTTCTTCCCCTCAAGGGTTGTCAGGGCCAGGCCCAGGCTGTGCAGGGCAGCGGTGGAGTCCCCATCCCTGGAGGGATTTCAAAGCCATGGAGATGTGGTGCTGAGGGATGTGGTTTAGCAGGGACCTGGCAGTGCTGGGTTAATGGTTGGACCATCTCTTCCAACCAAAACAATTCTATGATTCTACTCCTCACAGTAACCTCACACGAGAGCACTGTGCTAGCTCAGTTTATTGCACTGTGTGTCTCCTCCAAGGGCATACATATGTGAACTCCTCATGCAGTGAGGTAAAACACTGCAGCCCTTCACTGTTTCTACAGCTGGTAAGAGACGGGGTAAAGAAGAGAGCACATAAGTCACCCACCGTTTCGTCAGTGCAGATGGAGTGTACTTGGGTCCCAAACATAACCGAGGTGAAGATGAGAAACAGGAGAGCCTCGAAACACAAGAGGATGAGGAGAATCACTGTCGTCGGTGGAGAGAAGGAACTGCATTCTGTGAAAGCAAACCAACAGAGTTGGAAGCACAGAGACTAAGTCATGCAGTAGCTACAAAATACCTGTTAAGCCACAAGTTTTCCACACTCCAACTGTCAAAATCAATCGCATGATCACTATTCTCACGAAGGGAAGCCCTGACCTCCATGAGGATATTCAACATTGAAATGATCACTCCTACAAGTTTAAAAAAAAAAAAAAAAAAAAAAAAAGCAGCAAAACCACAAAAACCCCATCCCCACAACACTTCAAGAATGCAACTTACTTTCCCACTTAGGTGTTTCCCCAGCCCACTGGCTAGGACTCCACTCTACTCCATTTCACCAGGAGCTTCTCTCTTAAATCTTAATAGATTTTCACAGTGATAAAGTCCCTTAGAAATCCCAAGCTGGTAGTCAGGACATAAGGATAATTATTTCTGTAGCACCAACATAAAATCAGAGTATTCTTCCTTTCTTAACTGTTCTAAATCATAACTTAAAGAAAGGCAGATTAAGCCAAATTCTTTTTTTTCCTCATACTCTATAGAGCAAACTCAAGAGCTCTGAGAAGGTAACTATACAAGACGAGCAGAAGAAAAGAATGACGACTGGGGCTTTTTGTTTGTTTGTTTTGGTTGGGTTTTTTTTGTGGTAAGGAATTGCTTGTTCTTGTGATAGTGGATTTTTGGATCTGTTTGCATGTTTTCCTGGCAGTCTTGCCAGAGTGATTCACATTACTCTTTAAAAGAAGTGTACACATTCTTCTTATCTTGCCTTGGCATTCAGGAATTCTGTGCTCTGTTCACATCAACAGCAGATTCTTGCACACACACTATCTAGGTGTCTCACAGCTCAGCTTCTCCCTAGGCAGCATCAGGATTAATTTAAACAAGACTTTTCAGGATAGAGATCCCAGCAGGTCAGAAAGAATTATGAAGTTCCAGCATTGATAATAAAACAAATAAAACAGAGATGGCATAGCAGAGCCACAGCAGCATTCTTCTGAAACTGGCACAAAAGGGGTAGCTTTACAAGGTCTTATTCATCAGCTAATGTAGTATTTTAATGAGGTATTTTGTTAGTACTTACTTGTCCAGTCTTCTTCAAAGCAATATAAGAAGTGGAATCCCACCATGATCAGAGCATGCAGGGAAATCAGTGCTATATACATCTGAAAAAATAAAGGATGGAATATAGGTTATCAGGTAAGTTTAAAGACCAAAATGCTCAATCTACCAAACACTTTAAAATAAAGCCAAGTGTTAAGCTTTCAAAAAAAACCCAAAAAACAAAACAAATGAAAAAAACCCAAAAAACCAAAGCCCACTAAAGCCCCTCCCATCTCCCCTAAACAAGCACCCCAAAGCTGGCAAATGACAAGACTACAGGGCCCCATCCTGGCCTTGCTAACAGCTCTAAGTGAAAAGGAAGGGAGACTGCTTCATTCAAAGCCAGCTGGACCCAAAATCCAACCTCCTGTGCCCCAGTTCAGCCTTTCACACAGCTTACTACTGTCCTTATCTTGTCCTTATTTCAGTGAGCAGCAATGCCCCGACATTGAGCCTGTATCGCCTCGTCAGAGCTCACACCCTGCCCTTTGAGAGCACTACAGTTTCACAGAGAAACGGCAGCAAATTTCTTTTAACCACAAAATGTACTTTATCTACTTTCCAGCATGAGTTTCAGAAAAAAAGAACATATTTATTTTTTAATAAGTATTTTTCCCTGGGGCAGATGCTGGCATGGAAAGTTTCTCTCAAGCTTTAATACTTTACACTTAACCCTTTTTATCTTAAATTTAGGTCTCAGCTCTGTAACAAAAAGCTTTATACCATATGCAATGCTACACAGACACTACTACTAGGGCTAAAAAGATGACTGTCCTGAACCTACAGAGTCTGACAAAGGCTGGCAGATACTAGAAGTGAGTTTTTGTTACAAGAAACCCCCGTGGAAGCAGTAAAAGGTGACAGGAGAGTATTTTGGCTTTCCTCACAAGTCGATCATGCCGTCATTCTTTCACCTCCTCAGTCTCAAAAAGAATAATCAACAACAGACCCAGCAACTTGTATTTTGTTTCTCTCAACTCCATAAAGTGTTTAATGCAGGCTGCTTAAAAATAAATGCCAGTTTTAACAGAAATCCTTCTGACAAGCTTAAAACAACTAGCTCACTCCTCATGATGAAAAAAAACTTTGCTCAAGGGAAGGATCTGGGGTTCATGTTTTTCTGTAATCCACATCCTAACAGCCCACACCACAGAGCAGTAAAGCATTTCCATTTAACTGAAAATCCCCCCCCTTGTTACTTGGTAAGATGAGAACCTTCTTCCTCAAACCTACAGATGTCTCAAAAGATATATTAATAAAACAGAGCTTCACTAAAGCTCAGTCTCGTCATGTTCACGCTACTCCCACAGGATATTTGCAGTTCACTTTGATGAAGCAGATTTCAACCCTTCCAGAAATATGTAGTATTCATGTCTGTGCTCCTCTTTTCTTACTCGTGATGCCACAGATAGAGTACAAAAAGTCAAACACCTCCTTGGTTTTTTAAGTACGAAAATAAACCACTTGCAAGTGAAAGGTGGATAATTCTTGCCAAAGGGGATGCAGACTTCCCACGCCTTGCTCAAAATGCAGCAACAGCTCTTTTTGTATGACCCCACACAGGTACTCAGAAAATACAACATTTAGGAATCCTCCATGTGGCCGGGGACCCTTCCAGCCACAGCAGAGTGTAAAAGGACAACCTACGATAGATTACTCGTCTTACAAAATCAGTGCTGAACAAAGGTCAACACAAACCTCACAATCCCCTGGCAAATACATCCTGTGATGCCTTTTTCCCGTTGCTGAGCTGTGTGCATTCCCCTAATTAGCAAAACGTGTCTTGCAAAAGATTTGTAAAACACTTACTGTAAACAGTACGAAGTATTTCTGGTTATTCTCTCCTACGCAGTTGTTGACCCACGGGCAGTGATGGTCCATTTTCCGAATGCACCTCTTGCAAACGCTGAAAGAAGAGAGTCTTTATTTGCAGCACGTCTCATTCCAGGAACACAAGATTTCACAGGGGTTTGGGGGACGCGTAAATTAAAGGAAACAATCAGAGCTGTAATCTGAACCTGAACAAAATTTTCTGGTCCCCACGTTTATCTTTGTGGCTTGGTTACTCGACTGTGTCTGTTCAAAAGGAACCATATGACACCAAATCACCACTGTCACAAGTTAATGCTGAGTAAGATACCTTAGCATAGTATTTGCAGCAGTGGTTCTGCCAAAATATGTTTTGAACAATACATTCAGGGAGCTGGAAAAGATACGCAACTTGTTTTAGTTTCAACCTGTTTGGTCTGTGGAAGCATACACAGATTTAAACAAAATCCAGAGAGATATGAAAAGCAGTAATGAATAAAGATCTTTTTCAGAGTTGCTAAGAGACTAAGGCTTATTTACCAACATTGGCTGGTAGCCGGAACTTGGAAAGAAAGAAAATGAAAAGATTAGCAAAGATGCTTGCCATCAAGGTAAGCCACGTAGCACCACGGCCCAGCTGCGGCAGTCAGTCGGGAAGACAGCGCCACAATACACGGTCAAGGTAAAATCAGCTGTTAAAGCACTTCATGAGACCAGACTACTAAAATCAAAATTCAAATCCCTGCCAGCACGCACATCATGGCTAGAAGTCAAATAATTAAAAGATTATTTCTTGGTCTGAACATCATTCTCTTGCCTAGTCAGTAACTGCTTCAACTCACATAATAAAGGAAGGCTTTTTCTCTGCCACTTTCTGCTGTGCTAGGAGAGGAAAGGCAGTCTCCTCGTACCACACTGCACAGAGCAGCACAGAAATCAAATATGAACAAAAACCACAAAACCCCCAACGAGACAAACAACAGGCACAGAAAGGAAAGGGCCACTCCAGAACAATTCTGGCAGCACTAAACCAGAAAGGATTGAGGGCTCTGCCCATTTTAGTTTTCTTCTTCTAAGGGAAACTCAAACAAAAACATAAACATGTCCTTATGAGCGTGTATGAATAAATCATAGAAAACCCCTTCGTCAGAACAGGCTTGCACGCACTGCACGTGGCAGGAGGGGGTAAGCCCCGAGGATACGTGCCAGGCCTGGAAAACAAATGAGCTGCTACAGTCTTGATCCTACACCAAAGGTTCGTTGGGCAGGTCCCAGCCTCCCAGCACGGGGCCAGGTCAGGAAAAGCCACCCTTTCCTAGAACAAGCAGGTTGAAATCATTTTTGAGCTACACAGGGCAGGGCAGGGCAGGGGGTGTAAAGCAGAAGGATGCCTCCCTGTGGTCTGATGCACTGCACACACTCCTCCCTCGGCCTTTGAAACAAGGACTCAAGCAACCCCTTCCACTGCTCCCAGGTCCCCAGGGGGACAACCTGAAGCAGACATGCCAGAAACAACCTCCATGAAGGAGGCAGCTGTGACTGAGCGGAGAGGTTTTATTCCATGCCTGTGTACCGAAAGCAGCTGGATTTGGCAGAACATGAAATGCCAAAACTGAAAACTATAGGCAGCAGGCACCGCCCATACTCAGACACTCTCCCCCCTACTCAACTGCCCAGCTTCCAAATGCTGGCAGTAGTAGTTTGCTGGGCGTGAGGGACTCACAAAACAGCATTATGAATCAAAAAGCACCCTGGTCCCTCAGGCATACAGCCAGAGCTATCTCCTACTGATGTATTTGCAGAACTTTGGTGTGTGAAAGTCCAATAAATCCCCCTACCCTCCATAAAAAATGTTTGACTGAAGAGTCTCAAGAGCATCAGTGCTCAGTGAATCAGTTCCCCAAAACTTAATATCTAAAAAGTTATCTTAAAGCATAGAAAAAAAAGGACCATGCAGACAAGGTTCTGTGTTTAGCCAAAGAGTCTTCTTCATTTACCTATACTGTGAGTCATCAGCAAGACAGCATTTTAGATGCGAAATTTCATTCATAATTGAAGAAGTGTCAGAGGGGATTTTACAGTAGCATTAATAAGTGATAGGCATGATCACATTGCTTCTGCTGAAAACCAACTCCTGGTTTTTATTAAAACAAATGTAAAAAAAGAAAGCTGCTTGAAAACTAAAGCTCTGAAAATAAATGAAAAATACGAACAGCAGAGCAAGTTTGTTCAGTTCAGTAGCATGTATTCCCCTCCCCACAAGACCCTCCACAAACCAGCAGTAACCCTGATACCAGCTCTCTCAGTATGTACTGGGTTTTGAGGAGTCTCTCAGTTTAACCACTCCATCCAGTCTCAGACTCCAATAATGATTTAGATCAAGGCACACTGGATAATTCTGGAGGTCTTGATAAAAGACCAGTCCTTGGACGTTACCTGCAGTGATGTGCTCTGTCAGGTTTGATGCTACAGCACTTTGGGCACTTGTAAACCACCTGTCCTGGCTTTAGCTGTAAACTCTCAATGAACTCCTTCGTGGCATTACCTTTGGGTACAGCACCCTGCAGGTAAAAACAAACCAGAAGATGAACATGTCAACATTGAGAACAACAGGATGACTTAAAACTGGGGGGGAGGGGGGGGGAGCAGAGAGAAAGAAATAAACACACTCCTAAGATCAGCAGTTTCAAGAAGATACAAAAGATTCAGAAAACATATTCAAACAAGGTCCTAATATACGGATCAACAGACTTAAACATTATCTTGGTGGGGTTAGGTCTTTTAAACATCATTAAATCCTCACTTAAGCAATTATTCTATAATCCTATAGTAACCTTAAAAGTATTTCAGAATCCTCGTCCCTCTCTTCACATCAACAAATCTCTCATGCCACTGTTTCATATCACAAACTGGAAACCACAGATGTTTTATTCCAGTAGCAGCAGCTACTTCTGAAGTATCATTGTGTACACTAGCTAAGAGCTGCTGGTAAACACTTCATCTATTTATAGCTATGCTTCCACTGGGTATTTATTATGTAAATTAAGACACTAAGAATCCTCCCACCTGAATAAGATGAGGTAAAACACTCTCAGCTGTGCTATTGCCACTGTAAAATATGTTTTTAAACAGGTAACATACTGACGCTGCAGCAGCCTGAGTTCAAGAATTTCCAGCCTTTCTAGAACTATAAATTTGCTCAAAAAACCCCCCAACCAAACAACCAAACAAAAAACCAAACAAAAGAAACCAACCCCAAAACCCCCTCAAGCCACCCTAAAAAGTTATGAAATGTGATGTATGAAATCAGTGCTGGTACAACTGGCACAAATGCACTTCTGTGGACGTAAGGCTTTTATACTGAAATATAAACAAGGATGTAATATTTTCACAGATTTCTGATGGAACAGCCTCTTTTACACACATCTCTACAACCTCCTAACAGCAGTAAACAGGAATAATACACATCAATGAGAGAACCACATGTGAAACCAGTATTGTGAGGCTTTCTTGAGCAGTCTTTGGGTTCTTCCACAAAAACCTCCCAACAGGGCTGACCAATTTAAAAATTACCAAGAGCAATCTCCACAAAAATGCTGCAATTCATGTTCTTTGTCTAGCATGCACCAAAGCTCAAAACCTGAGGAATGTTTTTAGGAAGAGCCCACAGGAAGCAGTTCCTAAAAAGCATGACATGTGCTATTGATTCTGAGGAGTTCAGGTGTTCATTTATTTAAAACAGGAATTCTATTTGCCTCAGCAGGGCTTTCTGTTTCTCTCTCATCCTAAACCTGCCCCTGGTTCTCCAGGTGTCAGCAGCTTCACCCATCCCCGACTTGCACTGTCTGCCAGCTGCTGCTGCATCTCCTTTCTCTACCTTCCCTCCTCCATTTTGATTAGCCAATTTCCTCATTAAAAAATAAACCAAAATCCCACCAGCTCCCACCATCCACACACACACATCCCACCGCATGCATGGAATGAACACCTCTTTTCACAGTTCCTCTGCAGAGAGATTGGATCCGCTTCTCCAGTGCTGTTTGCCCAGCCTGCTTCAGAACACAGCTTTTGTTTCAGAAGAGCTCTTGCTAACTCTGCAAAATAATTCCAGTGCCCCGAAGGTCCCTGAGCATTAAAGCCACACAACATACAATAACCAACAACAGCAGGAACCCCTAGGACACAAACTGCATAACAAATTGCTGCAATCTTTTATGCCCGAGTCCAACAACCACAAATTTCAGAGCCTCAGCTACTGCTTAACAGCCCTGCCCAGCAGCAGCAGCAGCAGGCAAGTCATCGGCCTTTACCATAAACTGGGAAATTACCCCAAGTCAAGCCACTTCTGCAGTGCTGTAGCTTCCCGGAGTACGTGAAACTAAGAAACAAAGATTACACTGAATTTGAAGTAAATCACTACTACGAGAGATGGTAACGTGGCTTTTCAAAACAACACATGTTCCTCTCCATCCTGCTGCGGCAATACTTGCCAAGGCGCACAACCAAAACCAGCTTTTCCAGCTTTCCTGTTTCTCAAGACACTACAAGCCATAAATACAGGATCTGCCACTGGGCAGACCTCTGTCAGAGAAACGCTCTCCTTCACAGTGCAAAAAACAAACAAACAATAAAAGAGGAGCTGCTCAGATAATGGGGATCTAAAGGTGGGTGCTTGACTGTGCAACTGACTGGACTGGGATGAGAAATTAGCATTCCACAGCAGCAGCCTCTCTCAGCAGGCTGATACGCACCAGTTATTTAAATCTGCCACTCACTTGGCAACTGAGTTACTCAACATCTAGCAGACATGAAAAACACTACCAGTTTCTTTCTGAGACGTACAGAGAGAGATATACTTACTGGATCTGTCAGCATAGCACGAAAATGTGAAGCCAAAGCGAGGAAAGCCAAGGTGTTGAACAGTGTGCCATTGATGACACTATAAACATAATCTCTTGATGGAACTAGCATGACAAGAAGGACTACAAAGTCGGCATAGAACACCAGCATCCAGGTAACGACAGCACATGCAATACCACAGCCATCTCGAATAAACCACATTGTTCCCAGGGAAGCGTGGCTAGGAGGTGGAACACACTTTTCTGGCTGGAGGTATTCAGGTTTCCGTTCAATATCTCTGAAGCGGTGGACTGGAGTAATCATCATAGGCTATTATGTCCATACTTGCATCTGAAAGAGAGTCAGAGACAGCATTCACTGCTTTGTGAGACGCGCAGGCCGCCGTTCACTTAATAGCGTGGGCATCACGTAGGGTAATTCTGAGCTTCAGAAAGAGAGCTGAAAAAGCAAAACAGATAAATATATCAAACACAAAGTAATGGATTTTGAAACCAGACTCTTGTGTTTATTGGAACACTTCTTACTCAGAAGACTCCATAAGAGCTTAATTAAACATTAAAACCGGTGTTGTGCCACCTCCACCCACCCCGAGGAAAGGCAACAAGCAGTTTAATGATGAGACAGTGACCAGGTAGGTGCCAACAGGAGCTGCCACAGCAGGAACTGAAGCAAGACCTGGACACTGTCACATGAGGGAAACAAGCCTGGCACAGCTGGCAAGGACCCTTTTTGCTGCCTCAGACCTGAGGAAGGGAAGGGTCTCTCCTAGAGGGAAGAGTCTTTCCTACTGGGAAGTTTAGCAAGGGGATGAGGTTTCCTTTCTCTTTATCCATTGCCTCACAGCTTTGGGGTAAACGTGAAAAACCAAACTACCACGAAGTTAAGAGTGGCAGGAACTGGTGAAGAAGCAACACAGGCAAAACTCCTGACAGGAGTTTCTAGTCTTGGCTGGAGGTTGTTCTTCCCGAGCATCCCACCTGAGCCAACAACTGTCCTACCCTGGGCAGGCACAGCACTGGCTGCAGCTTCAGTGCAACGCCCACCACACGCAGGCATGGGAGAAAACACAAGAGGTGCTCAGAAGACTTTGGCAGGGGATCAGTCAACCCGCACCATAAATACATACTGCTCAGTGCCAGAGCACACCCGGAATGCTACGCTTGGAGAGCGGCTCTTTGTACACCCAGCAACTTCCTCCAAAGACACTTCTTGACAAGGTGTTTGCACAATGCTTTAAACGCTCAAAAATAAGAAAATCTCTACAAAGAGCCCCACCTTCTACAAAAATGGATACGGTCATTTTGCCACCAAACACACTGAACTGTATATAGCTAAACAGAAGGGTTCAGCCTCCTGTTTTGAATGTTTCCAGGCATGGGGCATCTAACACCTCTCTGGTATTTCAACACGTAAGTATATTCTCATTTCTTTGCAAAATAATAAGAGTGCATTTTTCCATTTTAAATCAGAGAAGAGGAGACAATGTTCACCATTATGTTTTCTGCCAAAAAGAAAAAAGTTCCTTCTGGAGCTATTTTCATGTTGAATTTTTTTAAGAAGTGCCACTGTTGCTTATACAAATTGGATAGATTTTATGGAAACCCTAATGAGAGGATTGCAGAAGTGCCCAGGACCCTAAACTTCTCTCAAAACTTTCATGGCTAAGTTCTGTCAAAGCTCTATTTTGCCTAACACCAACCTAAACCAAGATGCTGTTGACCCTACCAAGTCAAGGAAGGAGCTGTTACTTTGCATTCTAATTGTAATTTCAAGAGGACCAAATTAATAAGAGGACAAAAACTCTGACAGCCAAAGATCAAGGTTCTTAACGAGCAGGATCATTCATTAAATCCAAGTACAGAAAAGATGAGCTTGTGCAAGTGGCATGGAAGACAAGTGACTGGAATTGGCTGTTGACACAGCGAGAGGAGCACAAAGTTTCCAGGTGCACAGGAGTGGGTGAACCAGACCACTTACAGTATTTGTTTTCAATGTAACCGGCACAAATAAAACCAGGAGAATTGGGTATTTTCTTGTATTTTTGCTTTTAGCATTTAGTAAGTTGCCATGTGAGAGCTGAAGATGTTTTATGAAACTGAAAAAAGTCACATGGATTAATAGTAAAGCATATCAATCTTATATTTATACATACATCACACAGAACAGAGAAATCTGGATAAAAATTCACCCATGTGGCTCTCATTTCCTCTGGCAAGAAAAAAACCCAAACAAATAAACTCTCCTCATTCACAAAATTCACATACCACACTGCAATTACTTTGTATTTTAACCACAGCTATAATTTAGCCTCATGACTCCTGATATTTAGGGGGACAAGCTATATAATTTTCAGAAACAGTGATTATCCAAACAGTCTGGTGGTTTAAGTTCATTTATATCTATAACTCCAAGTAAATCCACACCTTTTCCTCAGTTTTTCACAATTTCTGTAAGGATGCTTATGTATTCAGACATTCACACAGCCTTAACAAGGGTTTTAAAGATTCAATCTCTCCCCTCCCACAAAGAAACAGGTTAACCTTCATTGCATTGTTTAATAATCTTACTCAAATCAGTATGTTGCTTTGCCAGCTCTAGATAAAAGCTGACATAATTAAAGACTTATGCCTGACTACAGTGTTTAGTTGACAGCAATACCATATCACATTGAAAAAAAAAAAGAAAGAAAACAGAAATGTAGATGTTCAACTTTCCAGTGCAAGTCTGAGAATTGACACATGCAGGATCAAGCTGGGATAGTCCTGAACACAGACTTTCAGGGGTTTTTGCCTGGACTCCGAGGCTTTTGTTTCCCAAAGCAAAGGAATGAAGCAGTCACAGGAAAAGCAAACCCCTATTTGACAACAGAGTTAGTTTGACAAGTCACCTTAAGGTCAGTATTAGTAAAGACTAGCTTAAAGCTAGACAAATATAGTAATTAAAAATGGGGGGTTAGTCAGCAGTCACGCACAAATTCATGCCACTTGCAAATGCAGGAAGTGGTTTCACTCCAGTAAGAGTTCTACAGCTCTCCCCCAAATATTACTGGGCTAAATTGAAAGGTACAAAAAAAAAAGTGTAAGTGTCTAAGGAGAACCTGGCAAGAGCCTAAAGGCACCTCAGTCTGAGAGCCTGGGGACTCTTTTCTGTAGTGCAGCACAGAGGCAGGTAAGAGGACAGAGCACAGGCCTCCAACTCTTGACTTCTGGCTGTAGGACAAGTTGGTTATTTAATGCTCTTTGTTATTTAACACTTGCTTTAGAGGCATCATCTGGCAACAGAAGGAAAAATCAGTCATCGGTAGATAAAAACCCTTTGTTATTTGAAAAATACGGATGTGTTTTTGTGTTCTTAAGAGCCAAGTTATAGGAGCTTAGAGTCTCAGCTTCTGTACATGACCTGGTTAGGTTTTTTGTTTAATTCCTTGTTCTTAACATACACAAACATCTGGGTTTGTTTATGCTGTCCAACCTATTTTCATATAAACAACAGCAAAAAAAAAAATATATAGATAAACAAACATTGCAGCAGGGAGAAAGCAGTAACTTGCCCTGACTGGCCTGCCCTTCAATCATGCTGCGTATGAGCTTAATTTATAGCACACAGACAGAATATGTCAGTCCCTCTTGCCCTGGAGGAAACAACAGGCAAACAATAAAGACAAAGGGCTTAAGGACTTAACAACAGGGTCAGGCTGCAAGAGAGGCTACTAGATAGCACACTAGGTGTGAAATACAATGACAACACATACCTCAATTTAGCTTAACAACACGTCAGAGCAAACACATTTTGTTTTTTTTTTTTTTTATCTGGAAGGCATTTGGCATTACAGAAGTAATCACAAAAAACCCATGTAATATACATGTTAGAAATGTAAATAAATTAAAATCCACTTGGTGCTACAGTAAACACTTAAAACACCATTACATCCTACATAAATTAAGTAATTGTCTTCTGACATTCCATAAGCCACCTCAAAAATCTATTTTTTTTTATTAGCCTCTGACTGCAAAAGAACATGTTGAGAATGAACTAAGAATGACATGGGCCTTCACCCAACGTGTACCTGCAAGCAACCCGAGGTTCTCATGTTGTCAAACTTACACCAAGCTTGGTGCTGTCATCATCACCCTGCTGGTTTGCATGCAATTACTCATGCTAGTGAAATGCAGTCAAGCACAGGGGCTTTGAAAAGTACAGTGTTACTATGCACACTGCAACCACTTCCTCCATTAGAAGGCCATTAAGCTTTGGGAAGGTTACATTTTGTCATATGAATGAAGTAAATTGGAAGTTCTGCCAATTACATGAAAACAATTCTGAAAACAAAACGAAACGGAGTAAGACCAGAGCAGATCATGAGCATTTTCTTTTTTTTTAGATTTTCAGCTTGAATTTTTATATACTTTAAAGAGATCCTTTGGAACTGGTTTTATGACACACAGGATTCATTGACAGTATTTTGAGAGCTGACAACACTAAAAGTTAACTTTTTATCATCATCGAAAGGAAGCAAACATGCTATGTTCATGGCAACAAAACCAGGCGAGCCAGAGCCACCTTTAAACAAAGCCACCAAACTCCAGACAGATGGGTACAAACTGCGAGAGGTCATTTTGAAGTTTATTTCATTTTTCTGTACATAAAAACTGCACTGATTAAAACACTGCATATTTAGTCTTCCTTTGCAACAGAAATTCAAGTGCGTTTTCTAACTACCAAGATATTTACCCTGTGCTTCTCCTACCACACTTCCATACAGTCCAAATATAACAACAAGCCTATCAAAACGTGCCAAAGCAAGTTCTAGTAGGGATAATCAGAAAATATCAGTATTCTTTTTTTTTTTTTCCTAGTAACGCCTGCAAGGCGTAGAAAGCTTCATCCAATCAGCAGGAGTGGAACAAACCAGACCAGTTAAGCTGAGAATTTCTGGCCATCTCCTGCAGATTCAGTCAGATACCCACCAGCACAGCAGGTTCCAACCCCTGGCTTAGAAAAACCCTGAGGGTCAATGGGACATTTCGAACAAGTCTGTGAAAGGCAACTAAAAAAAGCAAGACTATTATTAGCAGGCTTACATTTTCTACAGAGCCTTGTACTTCCACTGGAGTATTCTGGGGACTCCACACACTATTAAAAAAAAAAACCAAACATACCAACAAAATAAACACAACCTCAATCAAAAACCTAAACAGATCAGAAATGATTCCTCTAGGGTTAAAAAGGCTAAAGCCATAGGGAAGGATGATGCGTGGAGCTACCGGGACACCCCATGACTCACATCAAAATGTCACAGGGCAAAGCCAGCACTGCTAGCCCTGTGCCAGCCACCCCAGGAGCAGGATTAGACCCAGCACAGACAATTTCTCATTTTTCTTCTGGAAAGTCAGGCCAAATTAAGGACCAAAGTTTCAGACTAAGTACTACATCAGCAGCCGCGCGTTTGCTGTTGGCAAGAGGGGCACAACCATCTCGGATTCCTCTGAAACCTTTTGCTACTTAAGTCATACAATTTACACAGTCTCAGTTCACATACTGGAGAAAAACAGCTTAAATCAGAATGGGGATTATATTAAAATCCATTTAAAATAATCGTTAAAAATCACAAGGCTTAAAACAAATTTGTGTTTTCCAAGGCTAAATGCACAGGCTTGTGTCCTGGTTTGAGTGAGAACAGAACTACTTCTGTCCAGTGATTTTACTTTCCAGCTCAGTTCTTCTAACTCACTGCACTGTCTGAAGTCAGCAGCCTGTTTTCCCAGGCAGTGTCTGCTTCTAGCAGTGATAACACCCCACTTTTAGAGTTACTACCAAGGATTGGTGTGCAGACCAAGGCCACTGTTGGGTCTTGGGTGCCACATTGGGGGGTGAAGAAAGTGAAAGGTCACACCTGCAGGGATGAGCAGACAGGACAGGTACTCCCAAACTGGTCAAAGAGGGATTCCAGCCCATATATGGCATATTCAGTAAAAATCTGAGGGATTAGGAGGGTCTTGTCCCTCTTTGCCTGCTTTGCTCAAGTCCTCTTCTGGTTTCCTTACATCCGAGGAGATCTCTGTCCGTTCTGCCTTCAATCCCAACCTGTGTGTTCCTGAACCCAGTACCAGCACCCAGCTGCTGCTGGGCCCAGTCTGGGACTCTCCTGGAGCTGCTCCACAGCATCAGTGGGGACATAATGGCCATCAGGGGGATGGGCTCAATACTGGTTTTGTATATATCCCAATTTTTATTATTATAATTTTCATTCAAGCTGTTCTAGTTTCCTTTTCTAATCGCTGAGTCTCTCTCCCTTATTCCCTTTCTCTTCCCCTTTGGAGAGGGAGGGGGGTTAACAGAGAGCATCTGGTATAGGCCTGAGGGGCCACCCTGACCCTAAACTGTGACAGCTGGGATTAGCTGCCTTGGAAAGGGGGAAAGAGAGCACAGAAAAATGGATGGTAACCCAGTTATAATATTTTTCTATAGATTATGGGAATAAGTGGCTACATTACAATGCTGTTTTCTAGTGGAGAAAACTGTTTACATCATTAACCATTCTGATGAATCAAAATTTATTATTTTTTTAAAATGTATTATTTTGAAGAGGCTATGTGTGAACAAGACCTTAGTAAAACTGGATCACAGCAAAACCATACTTTTATCACTCTTATTAGAAGGGAATATTTAATTGAAGCCATGCATTTCCGAAGAATACGTTTGAAGAAGAGTATGAATATGTAAAGGGAAGTTCCCCCTAAGGAGAGCAGGGGGAGATGGAAATTACCTCAAAGATGTCCATCAGATCTAGAAACTCAGTCCTGAGGGCCTGGATTGGGCTGAGAGTGACAGGCTCAAAAGAGATGCAGCCACAAGTAACAAACCCCCCAGCTCTCCTCTCATTTACATCGCTGTAAACAAGAACAACTCCAGCAGTGCCAGAGGAATTCCATTAGCAGAACCATAAGGAAAATAAGGCCACGTTTTCTCAATTAAAAACATGGGTTTTTCCTATCCTGATGTTTGTGTACACAATCTCTCAGGACAGATGGCAACAGCTTCCTGATGAATGTCTGCAACGTTTCTGTTTAACTAATGGATACGTGCTGTATAAATAAATCATCATGCAATAAAAACTGACCTAAGAGTCTGAATTATCTGGGAAGTGATTGCACCTCCAAGTCCTGTCAGCTGCAGGAAAGACCACAAAAGACAATGCAGTTACTGTCCAAGGTACATCAACACTGTGGATGAGTGACAAACCTGGGGCAACACCTGGGAGCAGGACACAGGTCCCAGGGGCAACAGACTCAGGTCAGACTTGGATCTGACCACAAAGTTAACGATCTTAATAAGCTTTTGATCAGAGATGGAAGCTACCTTGTCAAACCGTCATTAAGTATGAACCATTGCAAAATACGTTGTGGTAACTTTTGAACTGTCAGAGCTGTAAAGGCAACAGAGAAATTCTGTCACTTCAGTCTTACACTTTCCCAGACTAAACACACATGAGCTACTTAACCTATGTAAAAAGAGAAATACTAATTGTGAACATACAAACCAGCTTTGTGGCATTGCCACCCATCTGGAGTAAGGATCAGAAAGAAAGAGCAATCTCGCAGAAGGGACTGCACTGGAAAACAGAAAGCAACAAACAGGGGTGCTGTGCTTTCCCACAGCGTTGCCATTACCCTGAACACACAGCCTTGTGAGAGACAAAACAGGAGAAACTGTCCTGGCCCTCTAGACAGCTCTGCAATTTTGATGCTGACTCAGGACTTAAAACAGCAAGCCACTGGATTCAGGGAATTTAAATTCTCAATTTGCCCTGTGTCAACTTAAAAACAACAAAAAACAAAACAAACAAACAAAAAATACTTAAGGAGGGAACATTTGTCTCTGTGACTGGTATTATTTTTAGCATCTCTTTTAAAAACTAAACTGTTTTCATAGCACAAGGAATGTATTTTCCAGAGAAGCAGAAAAGAGTTGCAGCTTTAAAGTTTTAATCACAACAAGAAGCTGGCAGAACCATCCTAGTCTAGAATTGAATCTTCTCTTCCAAGGCAGAAAGAACACTTTAACTATCAGCCAGACCCTTTCACTCAAGATGGTCTAAACCAGGATTTGGCTCTCACCTGCTTCTACTACAGCCCGCCCTCACTACCACAAACAAGTCACTTAATTGCTCCAAATTTTATTTCCCCACTTGTAGCCTACACTTCTTCCCTGCCATATAGGGGTAGCAAAGATACAGGTATGAAGACTGTAAGACATTCACATTTGAAATCCAAATACTACACCTAAGCAGGTATCTAAACCAAAGAGAGACAATACAGAGAGCATACATTAAAATAGCGTATTAACAAAACCAGGACCAAAAAAGCATCACTTCTGTCCCCAAAAGGCCTGCAATTAAAATCACAACTGTCATGATCCACCTTTGTGATGTTAAGACTTAGCCTAGACAAAACCTATGCTGCTGCTTGAGAGAACTGGAAAAACCTGCAGGCTCAAAGGTGCTGTACATTAAAGCTTTTGAAATGGAGTAAAGAACTCCTGAGCTGGCAAACTCAGCATTCCTTGGTTTGCTGTCATGTTTGCAAGCACAAGGGATCCCTCTTTCCATAAAAAAAAACCCCAACAATTTCTGTGTGTGAACATTAATTTTGTTACCCTTTGAAACTGCACTGACTACAATACCCAGTATATCACTTATCTGTTCTGTGCTGTACTGGACATCAGTAACTCAAGGAGTCATTGAGAAGATGTATATCACACTATTATCTCCCTTTATCACCTGCTATAGGCCTCTCTATCTATGGTATGGTACTACTTCCTTCCCACTCGGAACGTATGTGCCTCATTGCCTCTTCTGCAATTTTAAAATCACAGGACTTCACACTACCTTTATCCACTCTCAGTGTTTCAGCTCAAGCCCATCTTTTTTACCTTCTGCAGTGCTGTGCCACATTTAAGATCGGTCGTCCCTGTCAGATCATTATTGCTGAACTTCACAAACGTGCCATCCACCACCAGCCTAGCAGCAAAAACAGCAACAAGGGCCTTGCAACTCCTCCCAGGCAACACTCCTCCCTTGTCCAAGGGTACTACCACTGAGTTTACTGGGATCTTGTTTCACTTGCTATCGCAGTCCCTCGAACAGCTATCTTTTCAGCCAAACTCTGCTGCTATAGCCTTCCTTCTTATTTCCTTACTTTCCCATCCCTATCTTCTGCTTTTTTTCCCCCTACTTCTCCTGTAACAGCACCAGTTCTCTATGGTCACCTTGTAGCCTGGTGGGATGAAAAGATCTGGGGCTATAAGCCTGATAAATCTCTTTCCAGCCTCCAGAAGGACCCCCACACCCTAAAGGTACAGCCAGCAGCAGGTGAAATGAGTTAATATGCCAGTGATCCTGCAGAGTAAGAGACAGTCCCTCACTGCACCTTGTCCATCACACCTTGCACCTCGCTCCTGCTGTACGAGGAGTCCTTTGGCACCCACAGCCTGCAGCGATGAGCTGGCTCGCTCCTCTGGACTCCCTCACAAAAGGACGATATGTAAAATGTTACTGGCAGGCTTGCTGCACTGCAGTCCCAGACTGGTTACAGGCTACCTGGGTCTGCACAACCCGGGAAATATGCAGCTCTAAGCAGAAAGCTTTAACTTCTCATTTTCTCTAATGCAGCCTTAAGTTTCAGATGAGTTACATGCACAAGTCAAATATGATGTTCCAAGTGCCGCTGTTCACATCTGGTTTGCTTCAACCAGCTAAGCACAGGATGAAAATACAAACTGACAACAAGCTTTTCTATCTGGTCATATTTTACCTTACCTGCTGTCTTCTCACAGGAAGGCAGACAAAGTGTACACCAGCATATTGCCCTAAGCAAAAGGTCATGTCTGCACCCCAGAAAGAACAGAGAAAATCCTAAGCTCAGTCAGTTAACATCTGCAGAGACTGGCTGAGCTACAGCCAAGCCATGTTCAGACTGAAACTGCTGTGGGTGCCCATCCACCTACCCTGGAGTCTCCTCCACAGAAGCAATATCCTATTATAAGTATCCCAATATTTATTCCATATAAACATCTGTCCGAGCAAACTTCACTGCTCCACTATCAAGTTTCCCTGAAGTAATGCAACACACAGGTTTAGACTGCATTGGTCAGGTGACACAGACAGCTCCTGTTCTGCTGGACGCACACAGCAACCCCCCCAATCAAGGAAAGTCATTTTAGGGAAGAAAAAGAGACTCCCCAAAGCCGTGTTTACCACTGCCTAGGCTACACACAATCTGCTGAAGACTATCAGCTGCTCTTTGCTGACACAAAGGAAACTGCCCAGAAAAGACACAGAACTACCTGGGCACAGCAGACCTGCATCTGCTGAAGAATTAAACATTCCTCTTGAGGTAACCTGCTCCCGACAGCTGAATTCAATTACAGATTTGCATTTTTGTCTACTAACAAGCAATCAATTTCAAACCAAAATACACACTCTTTAACTACACCACCTAAAATGAAACTAAAAGGGAAGCAGAAACATAACACAAAAATACCCAGTAGGTGTTAAATGTTGCAACAGATACTTTAGCTTCTGGGCAGACCTTACATTTGTCCTTTTATAAACCTACAAAGGACACAGAGTTTCTGGGTGACACCTTCTAAGCCTCAGTGAGCATTCAATCAGACACAATTTACTACCCACCAGCAGCTGCCATTGGTGTGACAAATACTATAGCATCATGAAGAGCTACACTAACAAGAGTTGTATTTGAAGGACCAAATCTTTATTGCACATGAGGCTGCATTTTTAAAGACACATGAATTAGCATTACTACTCTTATCTTGTCACCTGTAACACTACAATTTGTTGCTTTCACTAAGTAAAAAAAAACAAACCAAAAACCCATGGTACTTGCTAAAGCCTTGCTATTGACACCACCAGGCACCAGAAGCAGTCACCCGCTGCACCTTGCCAGCCCTTTCTCTTTGATTTCACTGTGCCAGAATGACCACCCGAATTTGGGATTTTCTGAATCAGTGTCAAAGGAATGAAATTTAAACAAGCTTTGGTATCCACCCAGCATCCCTCACCAGCATGCAGGCAGTGGAAGAGCACATCAGAGACCAGACTGCTGCCTCCTCCACCCTAGAGTCTACATTTTCTTGATGGCTTTCTAGGGAGCCATCGCAAGCTCTTTTTTCTTAAAATTTACTTTTCACAAGTACTACAGCAATACTTAGCAGCTGCTGTCTAAAAAGAAGCCCAGATTATTTCCTGTTGACACACAGCTCGCCATCCATGTCAACTGAACCCACCACAGTAGAGCACCATGGTTTCAACACCGATTACCCCTGATGCTCAAGTCGCATCAGACATTGGTCCCATTGGACAGCTGCAGTCAAACACCAGGTGACTATGGCCACCTCTGATGCCAGAGGATCTGCTCTGCTGTCCAGCTGCTTGCTGATGGGCACATTTCATCACTGAAACGCAGAAACATATTATGGGACCCCACTTCATCACTGCAACTCATTAAGATTACAGGATCCCACTTCATCACCACAAGCCAGTAGCCAACCACAGGATCCCGCCTCATCACCGCAGCTCATTAACAGATTACAGGACCCCACTTCATCACTGCAACCCAGTAACAGACCACAGGACCCTGACCAAATTTCTGGAGGCTCCGAGTTTAAATTTCCTGCTTATGGTACATTACACTGCTCCAGACAGCACCCAGCGTAGCCCAAAACCACTTGTTTAGCCCACTATCATTTAACATATTTAACCCAGTATTACTTAACATCTCTATCTCAGTGTTATTTAACATAAAAATTCAGCCTCGCAGTGCCTAAAGCCCAGCGCTAGACGCCGGCGGATGACCAGGGGGCAGCTAGGGGTGAGCGGGAGCCCACCTCCCGCTTTCCGACCGACGCCAGCAGCTCCCGGATACACCGCCGCGGGACGCGACCCACCGCCCAGCACGGCCAACG
>WUAM01000107.1:26585773-26600236 GCA_024336885.1 Actenoides hombroni | reverse complement strand
GGGGCCCGCGCAAGGCGGCGGCCAACCCCCCCCCCCCCTTCCCCCGCCACCCCTTACGCTGTCTCGACGAGGAGGTGGAGCGGCCGCCGGGACGAACCAGGAAGTGAGCGGCGGCGGGAGGCAGCGCAGCGCACCCCCCTGCCCTGCCCTTCTTCCCGGACCGTCCCCGCCCCGCCACCGGGCGCGGCAGGCTCACCGGCCTCCGCGGGCGGGCACCGGTGCCGCGCCCGCCGGGGACTCGGCTCGGCCCAGCCGCCCGGCTGTCGCAGGGCCCCGGCTGGCCGGGACGCGCCGGTGCCGAGGGCACGTTTCTATCTGGGGCAGGAGGGAAACGCAGATTTTGAGAGGGAAACACAGGGTTCGGTGAGGGAAAAATAACCTCTTTTTTAAAAAAATTCTTTTTACGTGGGGAACAGATGGGCTTCCCTGCACAGCTCCCAGCCTTAGACAAGTTTGGGTATTTTTGGTTTGCAGGTATCCTAAAATATAAGTGTCCAAGAGGACAGCCAGAGAGTGGCCCCACGGGCAACACCAAATCACTTGGATTGGAAAAGTCCCGTAAGGTCATCAAGTCCAACCGTTATTTTTTAGGGAAAGGGCAACAGTTCAGGTTTACAGGTGGCACAACAGCCTAGTCCACTTTCGGCACTCCCCACGTTCAGCATTTGCAGCCTCGCCTGGTGTGAATTCTTAAGTTCCAGGCAGTTCCCTCAGGCTGGCTTTATCTCAGCCAACATGTCACCCATTTACCATAATGACGGGAGAGGAAAAGACCTTGCTCTGCCCTAAAACATTCCACACACAACTAGCATCCTTTTTGTCTGACCACTTGCCCTGCTGCCTTTCACTGGAGAAGGGAATTAGAATGCACTAGGAAGTGTATTCCTGTGGACGCCTTTGGCCATCCCCAAGGAAAAGCAAGCTGGGCCTGGGCTCCTCCAGCCTTTAGAAGAGCACTGTCTGAATCTAAACAAGATTTACCAGTTCAGCCTCCAGACTATTTCACATCAGGAAGCTGTTTTTACAAGGGTTTCTATTTTCTCCTTGGCTGCTGACAACCCCAGGTCCCTCAGCTGCTCCTCACCACCCTTGTGCTCTAGACCCTTCCCCAGCATCACTGCTGTTCTCTGCACATGCTCCAGCTCCTCCATGTCCTTCTGGGAGTGAGGGGCCCCAACAGCACCCAGGATTTGAGGTGGGGCCTCAGCTGGTTAAACGCCTGGATGAATTCTGGCAGAGTGCCACGGCTCACTCTGATCCCAGAAAGGACAGGGGTGAGGTCAGAGAGCATCTTTTAAAGTAAATGGAAGGTACACACAAGGGCTACGCAAAAGTGTACAAAGCTTACAACAGTAACCACGCACTCTTATGAAACTTTCAATTATGGCTGTCAAAAAAGCTCCATAATTATCAGTTGTTAATTACATTTCCCATGCTACTTTCCCAGGGCTAGCTGGCACAGGACCAGCAGTGCTCTCCTGATGAGAGCAGCTGGTTTCTCCCCTGCTCCTGCGCCAGCCTGCTCCATGCACCACACCTCACTCAAGCCATCCTCGGAGGTAAAAACCTCCACGCTTCCTCCTCTTTCTCACGGAGTTCATCACTACGTGAACCCGTGGGTACCTCCAGAGCTTCCTCCAGGAGCTTTTACCTTGGCACAGGGCAGGCAGAGAGCAGCCGCTGACCATTTGGTTCACCACCAGTGTCGGCCACGGGGCAGGGACGCTTGCCAGGACACGCAGGGTGCTCGGCAGGCACCATGTCCGCAGCGCTGCGCCTGCTCCGGGGAAAAAAGCTTCCTGAGGGGAAAGCTTCCTGAGGGGAGCTCAGCGGCTGCGCACCCCAGCAGCCTGGGCGGCGGTGGCGGCGCGCGCCTTTTCCCGCCTCGGGAGCGGAGCACTGCGCAGGCGCCAGGCCCGTCCCCCCCCTCAGCCAAGCGTCACGTGGGGCCGGAGCGGCGCGCGCCCCCCTGCGGTTCCCGCCGCTCCTCTCCCCGGTGCGGCGGCGGCGGCCGCGCGCGGGCACCGGAAGCGGAATGAGCGGCGTAAGCGGCACCGGAAAGGCGGTGCCGTCCCGCAGCGCGGCGTTATGGCGTCCGTGGTGCTCAGCGAGGCGGAGAAGCTTTACATCGTGCATGGCGTCCAGGTAGCGGCAGCGGGCGCCTGGCGGGAGGTCCCGCCAGCCCGGGGTGGGCGCTGTGCAGGCGGCTGCCCCCGCGCCGGGGGGCGGGAAGGTGGCGGGGCTGGCTCAGCACAGCCCGGCCTGGCTCAGCACAGCACAGCCCGGCCTGGCTCAGCACAGCACAGCACAGCCTGGCCGCGCCTGGGGCCGGGGGTGGCCTTGAGCTGTGAGGCGTGGGGCAGGGCCCGTCCCCGCCCTTCCGCGCTGCTCCCTGTGGGGCGGGGGCGGCTCATGGTGTAGGCTGGGGAGGAGAGCGAGCTTTCCTGCTATCTAGGGGGGAACTCTCTGGGGTAGTAATCATCCCATCAGGCTAACAACAGGACGAGGATTTGTCTTCTCGTTTCTTGTTCTCCCTTCCCCTCATCCCTTGCTCTCTCTCAAGTTTTTGCTGTTGTGTAGAGTTTTAGCCCGTCACTGTAAGGCACAGGGAGTGGACCGAGGAGTCAGAGAATCATAGACTGGTTTGTGTTGGAAGTGACCTTTCAAGGCCATCTAGTCCAACCTCCCTGCAGGGAGCACGTTCATCTGCAATTAGAGCAGGTTGCTCAGAGCCCCAGCCAATCTCACCTGCAATGGTTCCAGGGATGGGGCATCTACCACCTCTCTGGGCAATCTGGGCCAGGGTTTCAACACCCTTTTCATAAAGAATTCATCCTTCTTTCTAGTCTAAATCTCCCTCTTTTAGTTTAAAACCATCACCCCTTGTCCTGTCACAACAGGCCCTGCCAAAAAGTCTGTCCCCATCTTTCTGACAGGCCCCTTGAAGTACTGAAAGTCCCCAAGAAGGTCTTCCTGGAACCTTCTCTTCTCCAGGCTGAACAACCCCAACTCTCAGCCTGGCCTCGTAGGAGGGAGAGTGAAGGGATACGTGGGGGAAATCCCAAAGATAAAAGGACTTTACTTTCTGCAAAGTACAGAGACTGTTTTACTGTAGAGAAAACTGCAGTTATGGGAACGAGCTGTATAGTATCTGAGGGTGCATAATATCTCTTCTTGAAATACAAGAAGATTAAAGCATTTGAAAGGTTGGTGGCTTATCTTTGCTAATTACTGATATAAAAGTACAGACCTTGATCATCACAGGGAAGACCCCTGTTGTGTTAAAGTGCCTTTTAAAGCCAGTCTGAAGCTTTCTTTTGGAAGTGGAGGGACTTAGTGCAGGAGTTCATATCTGTCGACAGAGAGCTTGTTGCAAGCTGTGGGTAAATGAGAGGTCGATGGAAAAGTAAGGTTGGTTCTGCTGCACTCTTAAGTGAAAATTAGTGTTGAAACTAAGAGCTGTTGCTTTTATATCTCTCACTGCTGTGTGTGGCATCAGAAAAGGAAACTTTAAAATCACAGGTTCATTTTTACTTTTCATTACTGACTCCCTTAAGCTCACTATATTGATTGTCATACTTAGGAGGACCTCCGTGTAGATGGTCGTGGCTGTGAAGACTACAGATGTGCAGAAGTAGAAACAGATGTTGTATCCAACACAAGTGGATCTGCCAGAGTAAAGCTGGTAGGTATATTTCTTGGGAATTGTGTACCTTGCTGATGAAATATCTGGTTTATGTCACTAGTTTTAAGATAAGCTGAGGCTGTTCGTGTGTGTGCATAATAACCTGTGCGTATATGGCACTAACTGGAACTATGGGGCAAGGAAATAATAACAGTATATGCAGTTCATTCAGGCTGGCTTAACCTGCTTAATCTGGATTTACTGTGAAGTACCTGGACAACATTCAGCCTGAGCTAATGTAACATTTCATCTTGAAAACTGAAATCCATGTTGTGCCTAAAATCCCTGGAAAAAATAGTTCCTTTCTTGTAGAGTGAAGCAAAACTACTTCTGGCACGTGTTGACTGTGAAGAAGATAAATATATTTTGCAGTGTGATAATGGTTCTGCACAAATAGCAGTTTCCAGAACCAAAATGATAGAAAGAGTTATGCATATTAAGAGTGTTTCTTAACCTTGAGAGAGCTAATAGGTGTGGTAATTATTTGAAGAGTCATCTTAATTGTCTGTCTAAAGCCTTTCCTTTTTTAAAAAAACTCAGGTTATTTTAAGTTCACTCTGATAGAATGATCAGTGCCAGTAACTGAAAGATAGGAATGTCAGCTTACTGTGGGCGTTTAAATGAAATGAGTGGTTCTGTGACTCTAATTGCAGCTGAACGATACGGTTTTGTTTTAACAGGGACACACTGATATCTTGGTAGGTGTAAAAGCTGAAATGGGGACACCGAAGTTAGAGAAACCAGATGAAGGTTACCTGGAATTCTTTGTTGACTGGTTAGTATACTAGAAGAAAAGGAAATCCATCCAATATTTGTAATAACTGACTAACCAGATCTTATCATTCTCCCAAAGTTTATACCTTCATTCCAGTATCCTCCTGTAAATGTCTGAGTAATAGAAACAAGTTATTTTACTATTTCAGCAGTGGTGAATGCTCAGAAACTTCCTGCTGGTTCTGCAGACCCAAAATAAGCAAAACACTAGGAGTTAAAGAATGAGAACAGGTTGAATAAAACAGTCCCAAATTGCATAGCATCACTGCAGCTGGAAAAGAGTAATGGTTCAGTGACGTGTGTGTTGAACAGGACTTCATGACTACAGTTGTCAGTTGTCTTTTTTACAATGACAGAACAGAGAAATTATCTTTCAAAAATTAAGTGTTCCTGAAGAAAAGACTTGACCAATACAGAGTGTACTTTAACTGTTCTTACAGATTTGCTCACTTTGTCTGTGAAAGCCGTGGCAAAAGTTCAAAGTGTGTTTTGTACAAATCTGTTTAAACAAAGAAAACCCCTCACTGTAAACTTGATGCAGAAGTTAATTAGAAAATTTAGTTATTTATCAGTGAATCGGTATTTCATTAACTAAAATGGTATTTGCTTTTAACCATATTCCTGGCTTTGTGCTACAAATGGACTGTTGCTTAGCCTTTGTAGCGCTCGATTTGTGAAGGAAGCTATAAGGAAACTTCTCACACACGTGTGCCACCAGAGGAAAGCGACCTCTAGCCCCCAGAAAGATCCAAAAGACAAAGTGTGAAGGGGACTCGGCTCATTGTCCACAAAGGGAAAAGAGATGCTGCCACTGGGTGGTAGGAACTGAGCATATTTTGATACACTGCTGCTCCTGGTGAAGGTCCTCAGTGTTCTGCTTGACTTTTATATTGTTGAAACTAACAATAAAAACTCAGACTGCAGTGTTTGCTATCTTGAAATGCTTATTTGCAGAAACTTTTGTCGTTTTCTTGTATTGCTGAAAATAATCACGTGCTGGATGGTGTGTATAATTCTCAACTCCAGAATTCCGTGTTTCTTCATCCTACTCTGAGTCCTTCACCTAAAATCTGAGAAGCATATTTAGTCCCATTTTGAGATAGACTTTAATGCAAGTCTCTGGAAAAGTTTATATTTGGGGCATCATTTTCTGATACTAGAAATTAATTATCATTGAACAGGTCCACATCCTAAGACAGTCAGTCAGTCAGTATCTGGACCTGAATTCAGGTGTCTTCTATTTCTTGTCAGTCCAGATATGTTATAAACTTGATGTCTTCTGTCTGCTTTCCCAAGGAGTGGAATAGTAGCTAGATGGTTAACTTACTGCTGAGTCTAAACCAGTTTTAAATGGCTGTATGGTTTTTTTGGTGCAAGAACAGAACTCTGTTACAGGTTCCCTCAAGTAAATATGGCTTTAAGTGAAGAATATCCTCTGTGTAACAGAGCCCTTGTATACCAGGAATAGTGCTGCAAACTTTTGTTGAATTAACTGGTTTATCTCTGTTATTGTTACCTAGATTGTAGATTATAGACTATTAATGGCCTGAGCAACAGATGGGAAGTACTTAATTACCTGTGGGACAAAGCTTTTAACTGGTAACAGCAAAGGGTTTGAAATTCAGTAATGATCTGTGGTAGAAGCATCATTAAGCTTTATGAGGAGTCCTGATTGTTATGCAGTGTGACACAAAAATGGTTTTGAAAGTCTTTAACATTACATTCTGTTTGGGAATAGAAATTCGGTGCTCCACCCGGCCACTGTTAAGTTCTTTCTGTGCTCCATAAACGCGAGGTTTTGGCCTTTTCTCTTCCTAGTGTGCTAGACAGGCCCCGTTTCAAATTATGCTCGGGAATTACTGCAATAGTCTGTGATCGGTAGGTGGCAGCATTTACCATGTAGTTATCTCACAGTACCCTGCTAACTTCACTTCTTTATTTCACTTAGACTGCAAGGAACTGAAGTGGTAAAATAATAACAGAATTAAGATGCAGAGAAACTTGCAATGATCTTCCACTTGAGTCTTCCGACTCACTGTGAAAGAAAGCAGCCATTTATCATTAAAAACTGCAACATTAGATGAAACTTTGTGTGTAGAAATAGTAATGAGGTCTAGATTGAGGTTTGTATGATTCTTTTCAACTTATTGTAGAATCATAAAGCTTGTGCAACTGTACTGTAACCAAGATAATTTCAACAGAGTGATCTAGTTAACTTGACTAAAAGCTGCTTCCACAGGCAAGTCTTTGTTTAATACAACCTGAAGACCTGACTCAGCATATTTTCAGAATTCAGTTATACTTAGATACAGTCCTATCTTATAAAATTGGTGTCTAATATTAACACAACTGTGAATAATATTGTGTGTCACACTGGCACTGCTTGTTTGCTTGGCAAATGTAGTCTGGAAACACAGGGCTGTGCTTGACTGGCAGTAATTTAGTATTTTTAAAAGCATATATAATGCTGCCTGTTTATAGAATCAGCAAAGAACTGCTGTAAAGTCCAGTAGCTCTTCCTGGCATTATGAGTTTTTATCAGTTCTGCCAAAGAACAAGTTGATAGAATTACTGTGAGGTAATTCATATAGGTAAGAATAATAACAATTATTATAATTAATTAATTAAAATTATTATTTTAAATTCCCTCTCCATAAACCAGAGGTTGGATTCAGAGTGTTTTTTGTTATTTTGCTGTATATACATCTCCGGATATTTCTGCTCTACTTCCTTGTCACTTGGAGGTGTGGTTTTCTGTTGGCTTTAGTTGGTTGGTTGTTTTGTGGGTTTTTTGTTAGTTTTTTAGTTTAGTTTTGGTTTGGGTTTTTTGTTGGGTTGGTTTGTTTGTTTTTTCCTGTGCTTGGAGGTTTTTTTCCTAAGCTTGTTTTCTTTTATTAGAATGTTCTTCTTAGGTGTGTACAAGGCCCCAGCACCCAAGTACTTCCTTGCATTTCTGCTTATAAACAAAGTATGTTATATTGGAATCAGGGATGTGAAGACCACACGCTTTTGTCAGATGCCTTCTGGAAAAGCTGTTCTTTAGTTGCTGCTGTTCATTAGCTGCAGTTGCTGAAAATAATGAGCTGCTGTCTGTAAGTGGCTTGATAGCAGAGAGTACACTCAGTACAGAAATTGCCAATTAAGGTCGGGCAGTTGTGTCACTTAAAAAGAAAAAGTGTTATTCTATTTGTCATATCGTCACATCTTTCTCTTCTTAGCCACCCTCTTATCTTATTAATTTAACATTCCACTCTATAACAGGCTATCTTGTTAACTCTTCTGAACTTAGTGCAGATTTCTCTCACTTCTTTATTCTTGAAAGGGTTGAGGTGATGGAAGATAAGAGTGCTTAAGAAATAATCCCCAAGAGAATTCACCAACTTTTAGATTGTAACTTGGGAACTGAAAATAGTAGCGGAATGTAATTAGTGTCAGAGTTTATAGCAAAATGTAGATACATTGTCTGCATCAGGACATTTCCTTATGCAAACTGGGAATAATTTCTTTACAGATAGGATGCAGATTCTTGCACAAATAAATCCGTAGATATTTCTCATGACTTATGTTTAAGAAATGTTCTTGGGTTATTGTCTGCTTCAGAAGTGAAAGTATTTTTTTTTCTTTCCTTATCCAGTTCTGCAAATGCTACTCCTGAATTTGAAGGCCGGGGAGGAGAAGAACTTGGTGCAGAGATAGCAAATACCCTCTACAGAGTATTCAGCAGCGAGAGCAGTGTAGACTTGAAATCACTTTGCATTAATCCCAGAGAGCACTGCTGGATTCTCTATGTTGACGTACTGGTAAGTACAGAAATAAAAACGAAAATTCAAGGAGGCTTTGCAAGGTGCTGCCTGACTTTTCATATAGAAAACCTTCTCATACTGTGATCTAAGCACGGATGGCCATTTTCCTGTGAATCTACCTATAGCAGTTAATCACTCCTTCCAGCTTGCTCTTTTTTTTGCGCTTATTGATGCCACTGCTCCACTGCAGAGCTGACAAAACACTGAATGCTCCAGGTCTGTCTCAGAGAAAAATCAGTGATCCTATACTGAGGGGGAAATTGCCACTAAAGAAAGCGAAACTTTTTTCTGAGGTAGATATAACAGCAAATGTATGGTTCTAATGAATGTAAGTTAGCCTGGCTGTACGATAGCCCTAACCTAGCTCAACTACCTCTTTGCACTATTATCAGCATTAACTCAGTAAATAGAAACTTCGTTGGCAAAAGTTAAGTTTTTTGATGGAAGTTGTACACATGTATTGAACGTGGAGGAGAAACTGCAAGATACAGAAACTGAATTGTATGCGTGTAAACCTTGTGCATGCAGCAGCTCAGTTTCCAAACTATGCTGTATTTAAAGCACTCCATCACGGGAATCTGCAAGTCTGCCTCTCCTGAGCATTATTTCCAGTTCTTACTGGTCCAGGGTTGAGTTTCTATTTGTCCAATTTGTAACAGAAAATATGTTGGGGGATCTTACCCGCAGGAATCCATTAGCACCTATGAAATGATTTGCAAAACATTAAGGCAAGTTGCCAAAAAAAAAGAAATACAGGGTTTTGTTAAACAAAACAGGAACATTTAGACTAAGGCTTAAATTAATGTGCAAATTAGTCCATTAGGTATTTAAAAACCAGCAGCATTAGCCTAATTATAGCAGATATGGTACATACTGTGACTTCGTCCGCATACAGAGCGATCAAATATGTACCACTGCTGAGCTCTTTACCAGCCCTAGTCACTAGCTTACTGGGGCTTGGCATAGTTTATAATGGAGAATGAAGTGTTAGTTCTGAGAAATCACACTGGGGCTTTCAGCAACTAGGTAATTACAAGCAGAGGTACAGAATATGAAATGCTATGCTCATTTAAGCAATGTACTGCTCAATATGGCATAAACACTGCATAAACAAAGCCTTTCCTAAGGCTGGCTGCTGCAGGAGTTCTGTATACCTTTTGTATGGGGTAGAGCTGGTCGTTAACTTGATTCTTCCTGGACAAATTTGTCCACTGTCTACAGCTACAGAGAAGAACAGCCTTGATATTTTTATGCTATCAGTTGTAATGGAATGATGAACCTGAAGACCTATGTTACATGATGAATTTTACATTTAGCTTTGTTTAGAGTGCCAATACAGACCTCTGTATTCTCACATTTTAGATGTAATTGTACTATTTCCTTTTCTCAACAGAAGACACATATATGATATACTTGATGTAGGTGCTGGATACCTACAGATTTTCCTGAAACTGTTCTTGCTGAATCATTCCTATAGGATTCTATTTTAATAGTCCATGACACAAGTATGACACTTGTGCTAATATAAGGTACAAGTTGTATTAGTCATGGTTTGAAGGAGGCAGATTCTAAATATAATAACAGTGCTTATTGAGAGTCCTTTGGATGATGTTTTTCCTTCAGAATTCCTGGAAATTGTTCACATTGCTGTTTATGTTGCCTAGTTAAGTCAGACGGAAAATAAGCCTTAAATCTGTCATAAGCCTGATAATGCTGGTGCCTTGTGGTCAGGGGGGAAGGTGCTTGTTTGCAAGTGTCTCATTCCAAAAGACAAAATCCCAGAAATTTAGCCCCATGGACTCGAATCGCAGCATACATATGCAGCTCCTGTGTGTAAACAACATTTGATGTACAGCTTCAAAAGAGGAAACAGTATATTTTGAATAGTCATGCAGCTTAATGATTAAAAGCATCTCTTGACTATTTTCTAGTGGGCAGTGTACCTGAGAGGTGCTATAAATTGTGTCTAGTCAGACTGGAAAGGGAATAACACCACAAAGGTGAAGACATTGATGTCAGAAAGAAGCTTTTAGTCATTTTTTAGGGTATTTTTGATACCTGCATAGCTTTCTCCACATAATTTGCCTCCGCAGCCGGCCGTGCTGAGCACAGAGAATCAGTGTGCAGTCTCTTTTCATTCCCTACCCCATCACAGTACGTTTTTTGGTGAGAGGGTGCATTAAGTTCTGTTGTATCCCTCAGAAGATCTCATCTCTTCTATTCCCCTCCAGTTTGAAACAAACAAAAAAAACCCAAACATTAAAAATCTGTCCTTTTGGAGGAAAAAAACTTCTTTGCATACGGCGAGGTCTACAGTGTTGTTTTCTTTTTTTCCAACCCTCAATAACTTTTTCACTTGCCTATTAGTAAATTAAAAGTTGAGAGTTTTAAAGGCTCCTTTACTTTCCACAGCTCACAGTTGCGCAGACTTTCTTAGACCTTAAAAATAAAAATGGGGGAGATCTCTTCATGGAGGAGGGGGAGGTACTTCAGCTGAGAAGAGAGTGTTTAGGTTTGGAGGAATTGTGATGCCATGCATGATCTGATCCAGGCTGTGTTCCTTGCCTGTAGGCACCACTGTCACACAGATAAGGCTTTACAGCAAGCCCAGCAACAGTACAGGCACATCCCATTATTGTTTTTTAATAACAAAGATATTGTGGGGCTTATTGTGTTACCCAGTAAAATCCAATAATGACTGAAAGTGGCAAGTTAACCTCTCTGTATCCAGCAGCTGTTGGCAAAGAAATAATCCGATTACTTTTGTATTTAGCTTTCTATCCCAACTTTTTGTCATTCCTTCTGCACAATTTGGTCTGTCTTCATAAAAATAAACTGTCTTTCCAGAGTATCTGATTGATGATTTGCTCCCAGTGTGGGAGTGTATCTCATTCTTCAACAGATTTTGAAGAACAGTCAGTGCAATCAGTGTTGAAAACTTTGTTTGCTCTCATCATAGAGAAGAGATGGACATAATGGAGAAGCATACATGCATTCTCGCTGCAGCAGTGTCAAATGCTTGCTGGGGATGTGTGTGACAAGCTCCACTCTCAGCTGCCAGTCTAGAAACAGAGAACTGACACTAGACTATGGCCAAATACAGTTCTGAGTTGTCTTTCAGCCTACAGAAGCTATCAGTGGTTATGGAAGCTCTGCCTCTTTATCTGGTGTGTAGTGCTGCTGTTCTCTTTGGCCATTCTTCTCCTGAGCGACCTGGGAAGAAGCTAAGCTAGACTCCTTCCACCCACATCAGTTCACTGACCAAGCAGACTTGGACATCAGGCTTTCCATAGAGCTTTTTCAGCTACAAGACAAACCTGCTGGTGATTCCTTTTCCATCAAGAACAGAGAATAAGTCATGATGTGCCTTAGTAGCTATCCCTTTTAGAACTAGCTCTTCATGCCATGTTCTGGGTGACAGATTGCATTGTTTCTTTGAAAACAATTCTGCCAGTGGGGTTTGTCCAGCTGACATTTAAAAAAGACTCTTCTTTGACATAAAATATGGAAAATGGATTGGCTTGTTTTAACATCAAAGAACGAATGTGGTGAGTTTATAAAAGTACTCTGGTCGTAGTCTAGTTTGGAGCCTTAGCACAAGAAGAGTAAGAACAGCGGTGGTTTCATTTCAGCTTCTGTTATTAAATTTTATCATGGAAGTGAGTTACAAATATATATATTTGCGTGTATAATACAGTTGGCTGAAATCTTAATTTCCTATCTGCTGTTTCTTTAAAGACAGATCTGTTTTTTAAAAACCTGTTCTGATTCTTAACTTTGTGACTTTTCAAGTAGGTTTAAGTACAGTAAAAACTTGGTTTAAAAGGCCTGGGTTTATTTTAAAGAGATTCTCATTTTCCTCCCCAGTTACTGGAATGTGGTGGGAACCTCTTTGATGCAATCTCTATCGCAGTGAAGGCAGCTCTCTTTAACACAAGGTAAAGCACAGATCTCATTTCATGTGAGTGGAAGTGACATGGGAAGTGGGAGAGCAGTGCTGTCTGTGAGCTGAGCTGATTTTTAATGCTGAATTATTTACACAAGAAATACCCAAGGCAGGTTGCATTCAGATCCAAGGTGGTCCATTTGCATGCAAGTAACATGAGCTAATGTTACTTTAATTTAGTTTCCAATAATCAGGTGTCCTGTTGAATTATATGCACCACCAGGCTCACAATATAACTGTTGTTCTGTAGCCAGATGTAGAAGAAATTGTCTTGACCATATGGTTTTGTTGCAAGTAGCTGGAGGCCTTTTGCTGATGCATTGCGAGTTTAAAATAAGAAGCATTTACTGGTATATGATGCTCCTGAAAAAGAGTCAGTGTGTCTTCTGGTTTGTAGCTAGCCCAGATTTCCCACTTCTGATGGTCTTTCTGCTGAACTGTTGGTCTGGAGCTCTTTTTAAAAATAAGAGGGAAAAATGGTGGTGAGAGATTGTGGGGAGGGAGCAATGCCGTGCCTTTAAAAGAACTTTTCCCCGTGCATTTTAATTCAAAGAATGGAAGAAAAAAATCTAGTAGAATGAATGATGGAAGTGCTCTCTGTGTGTTTTAATGGTAACATTCACTAATTTTTTTTTTCTAATGTTAAATAGCTGAAAGGAAATACAGAGCACCCTTGAGAAAGGAACTAGCGAATAGCTTTGCTAAAAAACTTAAGTAGCAAGAATAGCTGGAGGAGGTACAAAAGTTAGACCCTTACAGGCATAAATGTTTTAAAAGTGGATCTCAAATTGTTCTTAGCTGTGATTTAGAGATCTGCTAAAATCACTGGTTTAGTTCTGGCTTACTCATTGAGGAATCAGTGCACAGTACTAGAGCTGGGAAAGTGTGTGCAAAGGGAAGAGGGGAATCCGCTTGTGGAGACAGACGGTTTAGCAGCTTAGAAACAAACACCTTCAAAGGGGAGAAGGGGACAGTCTGTCTAAGACCACAGCTTGTACATGTTGCTGAGAAATTGCCCATGTTAATGAAGTTCTCGACAGTAGTCTTTACCAGTAGATTGGGTTTTGTAGCATTAGGAAATACTGTCACAAATGTAACACCTCCCAGAGGAGTTGACAGTGCACTGAAGGGAAGAAATGCCTCTGTCTGTGCGTGAGCTGCCCCGGGGCAACAGTCGTACAGTTAAAACAGTTGCTCCCCTGTGAGTTGTTTTGCAGATCTGAAGCACGTACTTTATTTACAAGATAACTAGGTCTTTTTTCTTACTTCAGCCAGAATCTTCATTCTGAGTAGAGAGAGAAGATCATATAAAAAAATAATCTAAATAAATTTAAAAACTTAAAGTATTTTGCTTTAAGGAACATGGGCAACGTGAAGGAGGTAAATGTTTTGATGATTCTGCTGTATTTTTATTCTTTTGACACTGATCAATATGTATCCTTCATATAATCTTTAATCTGAGGGCAAGCACCTGCAGATGGTGGGTGGAAGTTGGATATCAAATCAAAATATGGAAAAGTACTACATAATGCAGAGCCCTGCTTTGAGCTCTCTTATGTCTGATCTCATATGAGCTCAGCAAGTCAGGAGGTGAAATTCAAAGTGAAAACCTGTTTTCCTCATCCATTATTCCTCTGCCTTTCTCTTGGTACCTACTTGGTTTTCTTTGGATCAACACGAGGTTGTTTAGAGCAACTGCCCACTCTCCATAAAATAATAATGTCCAAGCAAGACAAGATGTCGGTTTGAAGATCACTTCAGATTAAGTGTTCTGAACTCTGCTTGACATGTGTGTCCCTCTTTGAGTCTTACTTGCCTTTCATAATCTGTTTACAACCAGGTTTTTCTTTTAAGTGTATTCAGATTTTCATGCAGCCTTGGAAGCAAAAGCAGGGATCTCAGCTGCTGTTTTTATTTTGAAGGTACAAATGTTCAGATATTCAAATAGGCATTTGAAAACGTCAGCTTCATCCTGAAAATCTTGCTCTGACCATTTTTACAATAGCTCTGGACACATTTTTCTTTAGGGCTAAGTAAATTCAATGTTGTTTTCTTGCTGGGCAGCATGGTAGAGGCAGAACTGATGCCTGCTTGGAAGAGTAGAGCTGGTTTTGCAGTTGTGCAGTCTGGGTCTGCAGCCTGCAGAAAAGAGAGAGCATTGTTCATTATGTGACTGTAGTGGGTTTACCCTGGCTGGGCACCAGGTGCCCACCAAGCCCTTCTATCACTCCCCCCAACCTCTGTCAGCACAGCAC
>WUAM01000107.1:26516794-26568474 GCA_024336885.1 Actenoides hombroni | reverse complement strand
GCCTTTCTGAAGTCCAGGGTAGCGATCCTGCTTGTGGCCCTGTGCCTACTGCCCGTAATTCTGAACTCCACCATCTCGTGGTCACTACAGCCAAGGGTGCCTCCCACCTTCACATCCTCAATCATCTGTATCATCTCTTCCATATCAGTTATTATCACAATTAGCAGAGATACAGCTGCAGAATTTCCCACAACCAACTACCTACCACCTGGAGCACAAAGCTCCTTCCTTCTTCCAGGAATAAGCCATCTCTTTGACTCAGATAAAGATCAGCCCAAGCGACGGCTCCAGGACTGGGCTGTAAAGAAGTGAACTCTCATTTCTGTTTACCCATCTGTGCTCTAACAAGCGCGTTGAGAGATCCAGCAAAGGACCACCACAAACCACCACCTTACCTTTAATATGTGGCACAAAAGACATTTTCAGATCCTGATGGTTGGACTCGTTGAGGAATCCTTTGCCAAACGTTTTTAAGGATATGGTGATATTATTCCTCATCTGAATCTTCTCAATGGCACCACCAGGACAGAACACACCGACATTCAACTCGGTCACCGGCGTGGCGCTGATAATGCTGTAGCTATAGCTCGTGTTGCACCTCTGCTCTGGGACGTGCTGCTGAAGTTTCAGGGACGGAGAAGTAATTTCTACATTGAGCAGATCAGGAGCCGAGAGCTTCCAAATAAACATCTGCAGTCGAATCGGCAACTGGGTGATGGCCTGGGGCACCGAGAGGGAATAGATCTTCCTCTGACACCACCGAGGATCGACGCAGCCTGCAATCACAGACACAAGGTCCAAAGGTTGTATTTTTCTTACAAATATCTAGGAAAAGCATGGTTTCCTGCATAGCAGAGCACGCACACACACACACACACACAGAGTACTGTCAGGGTTGTGTTACAAACCCAGAGAAGCACCTGCCTGGGAAAATATCCCCTCTTAGTCACCTACACCCAAACATGTGTCATTTGCATTGAAAGAGCTTTCCTTCAAAGGGTGCAGGACACCAAAGAAACCAACAGACACAGACACATTCCAAATCCCCCTCAAGAAACTCCTTTTGCTGCATCACTTGCTGATGGGGATGGTGTTGCAGACCAGCCAAGGTCTTTCTCTGCTGGGACTTGAAAGCACTTGGGAAAATCCTACACCAAGGGGACACACCAGTGGCATAAGACACTCTCCTGATGGCACCCTTGGTCCTGCATTTTCACGGGTGGATTTATGGCTCTCCTGCTCAGTTTCCAGATCTCGCAGTTTTCAGTGAAAAGATTCTCAGGTGCCTTTTTCTGTCCTTTCCCTTACAGGAATAGCTACGCAGTTTCTGTTTCTAAAGGCAGAATGACATAGTGAACAGGGTCCTCTCCAGATCCACTGCACCCATCTCCCAGCTGGCCAACGCCTGGTTTCCAACCACACTCTATTTAAAGCCTGAGTGACAGCGAAGGTTTGCCCGACCACTGGGGAACAGACCACCAACCCACTCCCTGGGAAACAGACCACCAACCCACTCCCTGGGAAACAGCCTCAAGCCCCTTGTGCCATACTTATGCCTTTCTCAGCGGTGATCCTGAGGCGCGACAAGTCCTTGCACAGAAAGGAGATCTTGTAGACTGCACCGGAGGCCAAAGTCAAGACGCGGTCGCAGGAGCGAGGGTCCTTGCAGATGAGGCACATGGGGTCAGACACCAGCGGGCTGCGGCCAGGCCACCCTTCCAAGTGTATCGTTACTGTCGTGTTCCTCTCCTTGCTCAGGTCGACCAAATGGGTGACATCTGCAATAAAACACACATTCTACAGCCACTACTGTCCAGAGGCACGGGGTGAAGCAGAACCCCCTACCGAGGAAGGAGACACAAGGCACGTGGCTTTGGTGGCCAAGAAAGCAACCTCACCTAGCGGAAGGTGTCCCTAGTTGGAACTAGATGAGTTCTAAAAAAAGGCTAGAGGTCAGACAGACTTCTCCAAGTCACTGGCACAGCCAAACACAGAACCTGGAATTTCTCCTGCAAGGTTCTTCCTTCTTCAGAATGTTTCTTTTGCAGTTGAACACAGGCAGGGTTAGATCAAGAATTTCTTTTGCTTTAAAAAGCTGTGTTTCCCTCTTATTTAATGACAAGTATCACAGCCAGCTGTGGAACACCTAAATGTTTAGGAAGCTTTGAGAACACACAGACAACCAATGCATGTTTAATAACAGCCACGTTTAACTTGTACACTGCAGGTGACTTTTTTGGGGGTGGTTTGTTGTTTGTTTTTATTTTTTATTATTATTATTATTTGTTTTGTGGGTTGTTTTGTTTGGTTGGTTGCATTTTTTTAAGTAAAAACCTCAATATTGTCCTAAGGGCTGAATTTGAAGCTTTGATGGAACTTATGTTACTATAAATCACTCATGAAGTCCTATAAAATCCCTAGAGAAACCACTGTTGTCTCTTAAATCCAAGCAGTTTATTACTTGCATTTCACTCAATAAATGACAACCTGGCTTTTATGTTTTAGGTGATTATCGGCTTCTCTACTGGTCATAAATGTATTAACATTCTTCTTTGTTTTCCAAAGTAGAAGGGAGATTAAGCTGATTATCTGGATGCAATGTTTTCATTCTGTCTGGCTTCCAAGATGCAGCCCACAATAAATGGGAGCAAATATGTGGTGACCAACAATTTCAGGAGGATTTGCTCTTTGTGAATGGTGTCAGGCTGGACAGACAAGGACTGAGGATTACAGCAGTGAGATGCTACAGACCCTTCCTGAATCCGTGACTCCAAGGTACAGGCCATTCAAACTTTACTCCCTCTACAATGACCCAGAAAGCCACCAAGTAGCTCCTGCTGGTGCAGTGGTAGCCCAGAGTGTGGACTTTCCTCCACCTGCTCCTCTGCAGAGAGGAGCTGATTGATTATTAACCTTGATTATTAAGCTCTACCATGAATCAAGGTCAGAGCTGAGAAGCCAGAGGATAAATTGTGAACTCCAGAGCTCATTACCTAGCCAGATCTTTTATTTCTGCTTTTAGATAAATGCTGTTATTTTACAAGTCATTGCATTAAGCTAGTCTGAATTTGGGGCAAGAAAACAGAAAAAAACCAAAAATTCCAGAGGATGCAGCCAGACTCTTGTCAGCGGTGCCCAGTGAAAGGACAAGGGGCACAAACTGGAAGCCAGGAGGTTCCATCCAAACAGAAGGAAAAAATTCTTTCCTGTGAGGGTGTCAGAGCCTGGCCCAGGCTGCCCAGAGAGGTCGTGGAATCTCTTTCACTGTAGAAGATTCCAAACCCACCTGGACAACGAGATCCTGGGCCCCGTGATCTGGATGACCCTGCTGGAGCAGGAAGGTTGGATGAGATGATCTCCAGAGGTCCCTGCCAACCCACACCATGCCAGGGTTCTGTGAGATTCTGTACTTACTCTCATTAACCTGTGGGTGCTGAACGATGACTTGGAAGAGCAGGCGGAGAACGCCTGGGTTCTGGGCATCCTGGTCACAGCCCTGCAGGGACAGGTTGAAACTGCCAGCAATATTGGCAGGCTGGCTGTCGCTCAGCTTGAACACTTCTGGGTTGCTGGGGGAGCCAGGGATGTAGTACTCCACCCTCTCCTCTTTCCTTTCGCAGTTGGAGAGGCTGTAGTTGTGGAAAAAGACACTTGCTCTCATGTTAGAGGGAACCACAAACTGCCACGTCATGAGCTCGTCTTCTGGGAAGCCCAGTGGGTAGTTAGGGGACATCAGGGTGATTGAAGACTCCCCCTTCAAAATGGATTCAATAATGCATAACCCTAAAATGGGAGGGAAAAAGCATACAAGACATTAATAAATGTTTTATTACTGAAGGCACACTGGCACATCTAACACCCCGGCAGCACGGTATTTGTCTCTTGACAGCAAGATCATCCACTTCAGCTACAGGTTAGGTTGTTACAAACCCCTCAGACTAAAACGTATACTTGAGTTGATGCTTTGTCTTCAGTGACAGAATATGGGATATCTTAACGCTGCCTTTTCAGTTTAGTGGGCTCATCTTTCAAGCGTGTGGGCAGACAAACCTTGACTTTCTCTTTTGAAAGATCCTAGCTCCTACTTCTTCTCCTGGCTCTGCAAGAGCAGACATGCAACCAGACAACTGCTTCTGCTTCGCTGGGTTTCAGGAAACAAAAGATAGGAGCTTTTACACCAGCACAGAGCTCTCTGTCCAAAAACCTCCCAGATCTAACAAGAGCACACCAGCAGAGCTACAAATGCACACGATAAAATATGTGTGTGAGCTGCAGAGGCTGTGTAAAGCACTTCATGCCTGGAAGGCTCCTGTCAGCGTAAAGCTGAGCACAGAGATGATGGTCCCACTCTAGGACTCCAGTGGTGATGTGCAAATGCCAGGGGTGCCAGGAGTTACAAAAATATCATGTTCTAGAAGGTCAAACCTGGACCAGGTTCCTTTAGTAACAGACAGCAGCAACTGCAGAACTCAAGTACAACACCTCCCAGAGAGGGTCTGTCACAAGATCACAAAGTAACCCACTGATTGCTATATAATACTCCAGGTATTTTAAAGAGATTATTACACAACGTTTTATGTTACTGGGCAGGTTGAAACAAAAAGCTGTATTTATGTAGCCTCATGTGCCTTCCAGCCACTGCTTGCCCTTTTCCCACCTTCCTCTCCTGAGAGAGGCACTGGTTTGAGGCTCCAGAAGTCAAGAAAACTTTATTTAAAAATAAGCAAACCCAACTACAGACTGCAACCAGCAAGTAACTCACTTGGCTCACTCTGATTAGGCTGTCTAGTCTCACCTCGCTGAAAACACCAAAACAACAGGTCCCTCAGCTGCTCCTCACAAGACTTGTGACCCTTCACCAGCTTTGTTGCCCTTCTCTGGACACACTCCAGCACCTCAACATCTGTCCTGGAATGAGGGGCCCAAAACCAAACCCAGTGGAAAGAAGTTAGGGATAGCAGCACCAAATCTAGGTCACCTTAGAAGAAAGGTTTAAATAATTCTGCTGCACTCTACGTGAGGCAATTGCAGGTGAGGAAACGCTACTCGGTACTTACGTTTTATGGAAGCCCTGTTAGCTATGTTGAAGCCTGAGGTGGTGAGAGACGAGTCCCAGGGGAGGTGCAGGGACATGACAACTCCTCCCAGCAGCTTGACACGAGACACGGAGCCGTTCCTGCAGAAGGTGCCAATGGTGACCATGGCTGTATCAATACAGCTGTTGATGTTGTAGCTAACGAAATCTGGGCACGTCTCTCCTGGTTCGATCTGTCTCAGCCACGGGGTAGAAAATTTCAGTTCAAGTCCAGCCTTTGTACTCGCCTTCACGTCCCAGGTGAAAGTTCTGTTCAGGCGAGGTAGCCCCAGTGGGTAAAGATGAACCTCTCCAAAGGGACAGGGGCCTAACACGCAGTCTAAATGCAGAGAGAGAACAGTCACAACACACTCTGAGAAGCATTCAAGTAAACAAGGAGTTTGACAATATCCTTTTCATTGTTATTTTCACAATTTTTAGGTTGTACTTAACTCTGACACGCATTTGAAGACACTCCTACACCCCAGTCACATGCCACCTCTCAGTGGGACTCAGACCAGAGCAGACAGGATAAACCTGCTTTAGTCAGGCTGACTGACAGAAAAGATCCATTGTCTCTACTATTCCTGCCTTGTTTGTTGAAGAATTTAGAAGATATTTAGTGAACAGAGTAGAATGCTGAACGGGCAGAAGGGAGAAACGCAATGTCAGGGAGCTAGAAATCATGGACCTCGTGATCCCACCGTTTTATCCCATCTTGCTCAGAAAAATAATCTTTAAATTTTTCACTGCAGCTTCATTTCCTTGATGTACAATCCGGGCCCCAGATTTTGCAGAAGTGGTAAACAACAACAACTGCCACTCCAGCATTCTGCAGGGAGAACTTAGAAAATGTTTCTCTGAAAAATCTAAATAACTGGCATTTCAAGCTGGACACTAAAAATAAGCACTTTATGTCTAAGCTGCAACTTAAAAGAAGAAATATCACGAGTGCAAACAACACCGCCAAATTTTCAGTTTCTTGACTTCAATAATTATGAAGTATCATATATTAATCAATAACCATTAAAATAAGGAAACACATGCAGGTCTTCAATGTTTCTGTTGACCTTATAAACATAAGTAAGTCATTCAACAAATAATGTGGGTAATATATAATCAGCAGTACTTTTGACAGGAAAGAAGTTTCTTTGATGGGTTCATAAACTGTGGGAAAAGGGAAGGTCACGAGGAATTGATGCAACGAGCTGTCATTTAACTGTTTGTGAAACAGCCGAGTTAACATTAATTCTGCCAGCCTTAATACAGCCCTAACTTGCACATTTTCAGTAATTCAAGGTTATTTATGTGTTCAAAGATCTCTTCTTACCCAAGGTTACAGGAAATACCTTAATACAGGAACAGGACAAAAAAGCACGTGATTTTACTGGAGGAAAATCACCACTGGGTGAATAATGAAACTTCTGTATCTTACCAATATTTTTCTGAATATCCATGATGAAATACTTCTCTGGAGTACTACAAGTGAAGGTAAAAGTCACGTTCTCCCCAGGCTTTATCTTCAGTTCAAACCTGGCGACATTTTTAAGCCGAATCTGACAGCTTGGTGAAACACCAGGTCTCGGTTTAATCGTAACCGTGATGTTGTCCACTGCACGGAGGGAGACTGTAAAGGAACCTGAGAAAGAAGGGAGGGGAAGAAATAAAAGAAAGAAAGAAAGAAAGAAAGAAACAACAGGTGTTTTGTTGTTTTGTTATTGGCACAGCTGAGCATCACCAGGCTCTCCAGGCATCCCCACGGACACCGCGTCGTCAGGAGGAACACTCGCATCCACATTCTCGTCAGGCTCCGGTGTTGGACCGACAGAAAACGCCACAGCTCTTCCAGTCCAGCACAGACGATGCAGAGATCAGTGTAGGGCCACTTGACCTTCACCCGTGTTACTTATTTCACATTTAGAAAGCAGCTCAGCTATTCCTGGCACCGGGAAAACGGCAGCTCCAGGGCTGCAAACACCAGGCATCAAGAATCTCACTGCTAATGGGAGGAAGGCAGAAGAGAGTACTCAGAGAGACTCCATCTTGCTTTTATATGAGTTTTGCTGGTCCTGAGCCATTTTCCAGCCTTTTCTACACAATCTTGTAGACAAAAGACTTGGCAAACCCTTGACACTGCCTTACCTATGCCTCGGGGATCAAAGGCTTTAACTAAATACCTCAAACACCATGAGGCTTGCCAAATTTCTGCGCATACAATGAGTTTACCAACCCTCTAACACCATTAGCAAGACCCTGCTCACTGAGTAACTTTCCTACAGCTTTTAAGCAATGGGACAGTCCTCTGACCCTCCCGTGAATGCCCTCATCTCTTCCAATGGCCGGCACTACTTGACACCCGTGTTTCTGCTGTAGAAATGCTCCGGCAGACATTTTCAATATGGGTTTTCCTGAGAAAAGAAAAAAACCCAAAACAAACAAAAGCAAGAAAAGGCAGCCACAGAGGCTAAGAAGTGCCTTGTGCAATGACCTTCTAAGCACACACGGGACAAACGCAGGGGCAACGTCTACAGGGTGGGAAAAGAAGAGAGTGAAGCAAAGTCAGCACCCAGGTCTGCTTCTCTTCCGTGTTCTTTGGGAGGGAGCTGTTTTCAGAAGAGAAAGTGAAACAACCACTTCCAGCCTAGCTTGGAGTTTTGTTTTCCACATCATTTGACCATGATGGTCATCGGTTTTCCGATGTTTATGTCATCCAGATATGAAGTGTCAATAGCATAATACCAAAAAGTTAATAACTAAGGACAAAAGAACCTTCTTTCTTGCATATGATAATTGTCACACTCATCCACAGCTTAACTATCACTGAAAAGTCTGTTCCTGACTTCCTGGTCCAACAGTTACCACTGTTCCTTCTCCCGTCCCCGGGAGAGCACAGCCCTATGGCCAACCTGGCTTGATGGAGAAATGCCCCAGGGCCACCAACAGCCACTGCTTGGGCACCAAACGCTGGTGAACGGCTCCGAGATCATTTTTAGTAAAGAAGATTCAGTTTAAACACAACCTCAGGCATATGATTAACTTGAAAACAAAACAAATACACGCCTAACCTGATCTGAAACCAAGGAACAGTAATTCTCAACGTTGTGGAAGGTGTTTTCAAGTAAGCAAAGCCTTCTTACGTGGGTTAGAACAAAGCATTGTCTTCTCCTGACCTTGAAAAACCTCATTTCTGCTGACTGGGATTTTTGTGCCCAAACAATCTTTTTTTTCAGACTTCATGACCACGTAACCATCCATTTGATCTTTCTGCACATCCCTGTCAGCTCAGGATCACTTTCCAGCATGGATGTGGCCCACACCTCAGCTTTCCAAATCAGGACCTGCCCAAAATCGCAGAAGCACTGCAGTGATCAATATATTGGCAGCCCAACAGGTAACAGGGATGCAGATCTATACCCAGTTAGGCTCAGCAAAACTGTCAGGACAGACACCCAACTAGATTATTGCTTAAACAGCTTGCTAAAGTGAAACTCCACAGATAATCATTCTGGACTAGAAATAAGAGGCAAAGCTCTTATTAGTAAGAGCCAGTAAAAGCTGCGATGTCAACGGCAGCCAGCTGCTAGGGATGTGCTAAACTACATCAGACTATCAAAGCTCATTTTCATGGGAAAAAGGAATCATGCAGAAAGTATATCCAGTGATCTCAAAAAATCCCAACCCCCAAGCTACATCCACGCACAACAGACTAATTGAAAAGCGCCTTTATTGCAGAGCTTTTATAAAGAGGAGTGAGTCTCCCCATGACTCACGCTAATCTGCCTTTGTCTATGATTCCCAGCACATGCCTCTTTACTGGGATTACCAGTAACTGTCCAGATTTCCTGCAGAGGACTTTCCCCACCCCAGATGTGCTGCGTGGGGATGACGCACAGGATATCCACCCCAACACCAGGGAGCATCGCCAAGCTGAAGCTTCTCTCACGTCTAGCAACAACGAAATCGCTGGGCTAGAGGATGCCTGCAGCGAAGCCTCCAGCCCTGAGCCAGCTCACGTAGACACCTGAGCTCACCCTAATTCTTCCCCCCTCTCTAAGCAATAACAGTTTTGCAGCCTCTCTTGGCTATTTCTTCAACTGCCCTGATCTCAATCCGCATCTTCCCAGCCGCAACTGGATTTCACTCATCCTCAAAGACTGCGCCTTCGTGACAGTTGTCTCACCACAGCATCCCTTCCTCACTAGAGGAATGCAAACATGCCTTGGCTTGCTGGTTCTCAACAGCAGGAGTATTCCAAACCTTCCATCAATTTTACTGCTCAGAGCTCTCCAACTTGAGTTACAAATGGTAAAACAAGTCAGATCACTCCGCCGAGTTTAGCCTAAATTTATCCACTGCAGTTGCACCTGACACTAATCTCCGACTTTTTAGTATGTTGATATAAATGTCAAAAGGGCATTTTTCCTGCAGAAGAGGGAGATGCAATGTAGAAGACAGCTGGAGAGCAGCACAGCCAGTGGCACTGACAGAGAGCGTGCATATATACGTACAAGTGACGGCCGTGGCAAGACAGCAGTTTTTATGGCTGTGTACAGAGCCTTGCTAAACAAAGTGGGGGGTAGAACAGAGTCCAACTAGTTTTGGATAGAGAGCTGCATTTTATGGCAGCAATTTATCCATAAGGATCTATGGCTTGCTTCACACGACTTCACTGGATGGATTAAAATGATTGAAAAAATCCCCAGACAGCCCAAGAAACTAAAGCCCAAACCAAAAACCAGGAAAAGAGTCACCAACAAAAAAAATCCCAGATGTTGATTTATCCCGAAGTTACATACAAAAAACTGCTGGTTTGCTTGTGGGCTTGTTCCACTACAGCCACTTTCAATACAAACCAGCTGGATGGGGCTGACTCAGACGCCATTCACAAGCCCAGGGCAGCCGGAGGAGACGAGCCGCTGCCCAGGACGAGTAGCAGCAACGCTCGCTCCGGATATGAAGTACCTGGATCCAAACCCCAGCCTGGCCTGAGGGAGATCTGAACCCACACAACCCAACACACCCCTCTGTAGAACGGGTTCGGCCACTGCAGTGCTTCGTGCCTTCAGGACAGCACTCTGTCCTTTGCCTTTCACAGCACGGGGGGCTCTCCTGGAAAGCTCTCCTGAGCCCTTGCAGGGATGCTGGCCCACAAGCACGCTCGTAGCCCGCTGAGGTTGTCCTACCACACAGGATCTATTGCAAGGTCACAGCAAGATAGTGGGAACCAAGGGGTACGACTTGATAACACAGTAACACAGCCAGCAGCTGAACGATTTCAGTTTCAAGCCGTACAAACTCCTCCCCCGATCTAATGGGAGACCTCAGTGCAGCACCAGCAGGACACGTTCAGAGAATCCATCCAAAACACCCTGCCCCTAGCGAGGAGAACTCAAGGCTGTCCCCTGCGCGATGGGTATCGCAGGCTCCAGCCCCCACATCCCCAGCAAACGCCCCGATGGCTCAGCTAACAGACACCAACTGCAGCACCCCGTCATCCATTCCCCCATCGCCTCCAACAGAATTCTAGGCACCAGGGTAATCACCCCCATCTAAGGGGAGGACACCTGGGTGGAAGCATATCCATCCTTCAGCCACCAGAGTACGGCCCCCTAATCTTCACCGACAGCCAGGACGGGGAGGAGGAGCAGGCGAGATGTCACACATCCCCTACTCCTCCGCAGCGGGGAGGAAGGGTGGACGCTTCTGGGGTAGCGATCTTAGGAGCCGTGCCAGCACAGGTCACCAGAGAAGGTCTGTCAGTACCCCAGGCCAACAAGGTTGCTCACTCAGAAGTTAACTCATTCATTTATACCACCTAATAGAAATAAAAAAAAAAAAAATACCTTCAGATTTAAAATAACTTTTTTTAAAAGTTATTCTCAATGTCTGTACCCCCACCCCTTTCTCTAGAACTCTTTTGGAAGATAATTAAGGTGCTTTTATAACTTCTGTAAAAGACATTTTTAAAAAGCTTTTATCTCCAGCAGTGGGAACAAAAGACCCCTTGGGATTTCGCCAGGTTGGCTGTAATTACGGAAAGGAGAAAGCTGACTCCGAGCTGCCTTTTCTTAATTATTATTTTACAGACAGGAAGTTCTGTGGCTTCTGTAGAAGCGAGACACAGAGCTCAGCAAATGTTGTGTCCAAGCTGACAGACAGCTCACCTACAACACACACAGCCTACAATACATGGGCCTGCTTGACCAGAAAACGTCGCGCTGGCATGAGGAACGCTAAGACACCACGCAAGTCACTGCAGGAGCCTCCCTCCATCAAAGGGCCATTTGCTTGCACAGTTTATCCCCAGCTTGCCGTAAGCCGGCGAGAGGACAGATCTTGGAGCATGCCTGAGCAGCTCTTCTGTCTTGGCTCCAGTTAACGAAGGTGGAAAAGCGCATTTCACAACCAGGGGTCCCTCCCATGCCAAACATCCTGCCAACACCTCTTTGTCTTTCACTTCTGAGGAGCTTCAGATCAGCCCTTGCCACCCCTCGCAGTTTGCTGTCTCCGTATGCTCGTCTCTCAGCTCCACCCACAGACCCAGAAAAGACGGGGTCAACTCCAAAACACCGGCATGATTGGACCTCTGCAAGTAAGTTTGCTCCGACAAGGAGTAAGCAAGCTCCCTTTGCCCCGCGAGAAATCGCAAGGCACAGCTCCCAGCAGGCTGTCCCACGGCACCGAGGATGGCAGTGGAACAGGCAAAGGGGAGACTTTTCCCCCACATTATAGGAGATAGGTAAAATAATAATAATAATAATAATAATAATGTTTCCCCACAGACTAGACCTTACTAACATATGCCAAATACGCTTCTGCGAGATATTATGGCACAATTCTTCAGCTACCTCTTCCTGAAGTTCTTCCAGGAGGTCCCATCAATACTATCTACCCTGGGCAGGTTCAGATGCAGGCAGTGAATCATCATCTCCATCACCAGCTAAGAGAAAACCACGAGGTTCTGCTCTGACACAGCAGCCACCAGACAACAGATTACTGAGCGCAGCGCAACCCACGTCCCTTCCTTCATGCCCTGGTGGCACAAGCAAACGGTGAGCGAGAGGAATCTGCACGGTCACACCTCTGCCAGACTCATCTCAAGATGAGAGAGTGACCAGGCTCCATTGGCTAGACCATCAAAAGTCACCAGGTGCTCTACAGAAGCTGGGGAATGGTTTGGCTCCAACAAATCACAGGGGTACCCGAGCAGTACCAGCAAGATGGCCAACGTCCCCAAAACCATGGGCAGTGCTTTGTTAAGGTACCACCTTTAGTCTTCTCCCCAGTTGGTCGAAGGTTTATAAATTATTTGCAATTGAGGAAAAAAAATTAATTTAAAAAATTCAAGTGTATTTTCTGGTGCAAAATTTAAGGCAGCAGCACCAGAACTGAGACACACAATAAACAAGTAATTTACTATAGCCACATTACTTTCTAGAGAGTACAAACGAAGCACGTCAGGCTGATAAAGGCAAGACAGGGAAAAAAAAAAAAAGGTACAAGCAAATCCTCATGCACATGAATTGTGGTCTTAAAAGGAGAGGTCTCGATCGAGTGAGCAAACAGTGATTCAGAACGGAAATAATCCAGCTTCCACTGACTTCCAGAGGAGCACAACCAGCCCAGTTATTTATATTGTCAGAACCATAGAAAGACCCTGCTAACAGCTTTAGGTTGGAGTTTCTTTTTTTAATTTATGAAAAGAAGCAGATTTAAATGTTAGGAGTACAGAGGACTTAGCTAGTTGCCAAGAAAAAAAGTTAACTGGAGGGCAGAGCATGAAACACAGCATTACCAGCAAATTCACTTACTAGAACAAGGACATTTTAAAGCCCAAAACACATAGGCAGATTTTATCACAGAAGGATACTTTAAATCATAGAATAGTTTCGGCTGGCAGAGACCTTCAAGATGATCAAGTACAACCTTATTCCTAGCCCTATCAAAAACCACTAAACCATGTCCATAAGCACAACATCTAACCACCTCTTAAACACCTCCAGGGATGGTGACTCCATCACCTCCCTGGGCAGGCCATTCCAATGCCTGAAGTATTTGTTTTTGTTTTGTAGACATCATAAAAGTCTGAGTAACTTCATTATTAAAGCTTCAAAGAAACACATTTTCAGTTGGAAAACACCTTTTCCAAGGTCAGATAGGCAATACTTTGTTCACACGCCCACGTCTGCACATAGGTATCACACCAAATACTTATTTCTGCAGTTTTCCACCTACAAATTAACCAACATTAATTGATAAATTATCTTATGCATAAAGTTGCATCTGAAGAAAATCCACATGCTCCTCCAAGGACAATGTGACCAGCCATGCTTGACCTACATGTTCCTACAGGCCAGTAAGGACAACCCCGTAATACTGTACCTGCTGGGGAAGGGTGAAGAAAGGAGGCAAGAGAAGACAGGACTCCATCAAGGATGACAAGAGATAGCTTCAGAGATGGGCACACCACGATATGCAACCGTCCCACCAGAGCATCACCGGTCCCAGAGAAGATGGAGACGTGCCTTGTACCCACCTCGTGCGTGGTTCTGCGCACCCAGCCCAAGCCTGGCCTCACCAAAAGGGAGATCGCTGCAACTCGCTGCCAAAACGCAGCAGAAGCTGAGCTCATACCACCAACATCAGTACCGGGGTGAAGGGAACGCCTTAAAAATGATAGAGGAGTGTGGGGGAAAAGCTTCACCTGAACTGTCTCAGGGTTTGCAGGACAAACCTTTGCTTGGGGAAACGTTGAAGAGACATAAGGGGCAAAGAGCTGTCATTCGCTTGACTCAGAGGCAATACATTAAATGCAAATATTTTATGTAAAAGACTTGAAACCTGAAGCCCAGTGCTGTCCAATTGCACTAAGAGTGTTTAATTGTACTGTTTATAAAAGCATGGCCCTGAGCCACACTTCAGCACAACCGGCACAGTTAAAATAGAGACATTAAAAAGGCACAAATTTCTCCTTAGGTTATTCATATTCGCCGCAAGTAACTCAGCAATTATTTCATATAGAAGGATTTAATAGTCTTTAACAAAGGACTATTAAATAATAACAAAAGTCCTGTTAAGACTCATTAGTCTTTAGCAGGACTAACGGCTACAAACCAGACTGATTGGAGGATGGGCATTTTCTGCAATCGAGCCACTCTGGAACTCAAGGAAAAGCCATCGCTGTGTTGCTAACTGGAATTCTTCTGGGGTCACAGACAGGATATAAGACAATTATTCATGGGTTATAAGGACAGGATTGCATCAAGCATCCAGGAATTCCAAGAGCCCCAGACCTGTTAGCGAGGAGCAACCTCCCACTACACTGACCCAGCTGGGCCATCCCCTTCCCCTGCACGCCCAGTTCACCCACTGCTCTACAGAAACAGCACCATTCAATCAATGCCACTTAATATAAATTGAATTATTATTTATTAATATCATCAGCCGAATTCTCTCCAGGGAAAAGGACGTGGTGAAGTTACTTCCAGAATCAGGAGCACGGCGAGCGAGGACACAAAGCTCCCACCATTGCACCTCGCTGGTCTGTGTCTCAGAGAGGAAGAGAAGGGGCGTTCGGAGGTGGCTGCTGGAAGGGGCTGTCCCCGGTGCAACTCTATTTTTAAGGTCCACCCGAGCACCCCTGCCCAGCCGGACACCTCCCCCCGACGTCTGGTAACTAATAACTACGAACCGAGCCGCAGCACATGGCGATCAGCACAGACCCCGCTCCCTCGCCTGCCCAGCGGCCGGGACCAGCGGGGCAGGGCTCGGCCCCACACCGGGCAGCTGCGCGGGACGCAAGAGGAGTCGCCCCGTCCCGCCCCGTCCCGTCCCGTCCCTACCTTGCTGCCGGAGGACCTGCGCCGAAGCGGCCATGAGGGAGGCCAGGAGCGCGGCCAGGAGCGCGGCCAGCGCCCGGCCCGCCGCCATCTCCCCGCATGGGCCGGGCGCCGAGGCGGGCGCGGGTCCCCTCGGCCACCGCTGCCGCGGCCGCTTCCTGCTCCACCTCGCACCTGGAGGGGCGGGCCGGGGCAGGGCGGGGCGGAGCCGGCTTGCTTGGGCTCGGCCGGGCTGGGCGGAGCTGGCTGAGGCTCGGCTTGGCGCGCTTGGCAGGAGAGAAGGTGCTGTGGCGGGTTGCGCCTCACTCTGCTGCTCTCCCCCGCCCGCTCCCGACATGATTAACTCCTACCCAAAGAGTAGAGGATTTCTGGTAAGCAGGCTTCTCCTCGCAGCCTTGTTGGGTGCCCGACCTGTTGCCCAGGGTGGCTTGTATCGGAACTGGTGTGGCCAGTAGGACTAGGGCAGGAATTGCACCCCCTGGACTGGTCACTGGGGAGGTCGCCCCTTGAATCCTGGGCTCAGTTTTGGGCCCCTCACTCCCAGAAGGACACTGAGGGGCTGGTGCGTGTCCAGAGAAGGGAAACAAAGCTGGGGAAGGGTCTAGAAAACAAGTCTGGTGAGGGGCAGCTGAGGGGCCTGGGATTGTTCAGCCCGGAGAAAAGGAGGCTCGGGGGATTTTTTTCCCCGTAGAGTTTGTGTGTACAGACAGTCGATGGCTGTTGAGTTGAAGTGGTCATTTCTGCATGTTTTCCCATGCCGGATATTTAAAGTATCTTCATCCAGCTATCTCCACTGTTTATGCAGCACTCAGTGTCCAAATGTGCACGGAAGTGGCTGTTGTAAGCAGGCAGTCCATCGTTACACAGCCCCCTCCTGTCACACCCAGCACTGCCTCTCGCTCGGCCGCCATCTCCAGATAGAGGGAACTGGCCCAAGCTGTCGCACAGAGGTGATGTCCTCACTAGCACATCTTTCTAGAGCCTGGAAAGGGAATTAGATGGTGATGTGCTCGCTTGGAAGTGCTGGCAACCAGAGGGGCAGCTGAGGGGAACGCAAAGGCAGCCAGACAGTGGGTGATTGCTGGTTCTGTGTTCCTACATCACAATTACAAAGGACAGAATAGGGTGAAGAGTTACAATGGACATAGACCCACACCCATTTTAGGAAGGCTACCATGCTTTTCCTGTGTTTTGGTCTGGAAAAAAGTAAAAAGGAACTGTAAGGTACTATGAAGCTGACATAAAAACCACCTTCAGTGGGGAAGTACTGAACTTGATGGAGATGTGAAACTATATAAAACACCACTAACATAAATTAAAAGCTGTGAGGTCGCCAAAAGCCTTCCTATTTCTCCAGGCAGAGAAAATAAAACCCCTGGCCCTCCTTTATCCCCTTTTGTTAACAAAGTGGCATCAGAACTGACTTGAGCCCCTACGAAATCATTCTGTCCTTTCTCATATGGCTATAAAACTCCTGTCCATTCATCTCTCTGCAGTCATATCACCAGTTAATTACTTTCCTATTAACAGTGCCCATTTTAAAGACTGATTTTTATTTTTTTTTTGCCATATGCATTGTCCTTGAATTGCATATTCTTCATTCAGATGAGTAAAAAGACTATGCAGGAGACTGCTGAACAATAGATTTGTTTATAAAAGAGGTGTAAAGATCTCCCAGGAGAGCTGAGCATCCTCATTGCCAGCAGAAATCAGCAAGATCTAAGGGTCTTCAATCTTCTCTAAAGAAGGTCTTGAACTTTGGACATCATTGTGACTTTTCTCCTTCTTTGAACTTCAGTATTCCTGTGCACATTTCTGTCATAGCTGGGTGCTGTTGTGGGCTGGTATAAATGTACTGGTTCTTTGTAATGATATTGCCAAAGAAACCAATGCTCCGAAGCAACGACATGGAATTACTAGAAGATGAGCTGGCTGACATTAGTAAGGAATTTTCTCACCAGGCAAACATCTGACTACGTCATGATGATTTCTGCTCAAAATTTTTAATTGAAAAGTCCCCAAACTAACAAGCAGGATACAAACCACTGTTCACTAGGAAGAATTTACTTCTGTTCAAAATGTGGCACTTCCAAACATACAATCACAGAATGGTTGGAGTTGGAAGGGACCTTTCAAGGTCACCAAGTCCAACCGCACTGCAGGGAGCAGGGACATCTGCACCTAGAGCAGGTTGCTCAGAGTGCTGGCCAACCTCACCTGCGAGGCTTCCAGGGATGGGGCATCAACCACCTCTCAGGCAACTTGGGCCAGGGTTTCACCAACCTCAATGTAAAAAATGTCTCCCTTCTCTTCAGTTTAAATCTTTCTCCTTTAGTTTAAAACCAACACCCCTTGTCCCATCACAACAGCCCTGCTAAAAATATTCTCCTTTTTCTTACAGGCCCCTTTTAGTACTGACAGGCTGAGACGCATCCAAGGGGATGGGAAAAGCTGCACCCTGAGTGGAGGAGGAGGTAGGTCACAAACTGTGTGGTTGCTCTGGCCCTGGTTGACCTGCTCAGTCAAACAAGGGTTACTCATCCATGTAAGGGAGATGAGCAGGATTTATCCTCGAGCATCGTTCAATAAACAGAGCTGGGAATTTTCCTGTGAAATTGGATGTGAAGAATATGGTGCTGTTACAGTAGCACATGAGAGAAAGTGCAGCTCCCAGAACATTTTATATGGCTTTGGTTTAAAGTTACTGTTTTCTTCTTGCCTGTGTTTTAACGGGAGTTCACCCAGCAGCAGGACTTACAAGGAGCTGCCTGCCCCACTTCAGTTTTGTTCCGTGCAAACTGCAGGGCAAGAAGAAACCATATCAGCAAGCCAGAGGGGCTGCTTGGTTCATTTGTATCACTCTGCTCCCAAATGGTGGTCAGAGGTGGTTTGACATAAAATATATTGCCTTACTGCACAAGAAAACATGGCCTGCAAGGAGTCAGCTGCTTGCGCAGGAAGGGAGCACTCATTGTATATCACACAGACAGGCAAAGGAGACAGCAGAGAGAGTCATGAGGCCCAGGCATTTCCGAGCCTCTGGGAAGAAATCCAGCTTTTTGTCAGGAAGAAGTCATATTCCATCATCTTTATCTGTCATGAAGTGAAATCATAACAAAACAGCTTAACAGCAGGAACATTCCTGGACGCATAAGAGTGGGTTATTTATTGTGTGCCATATGTATCTCTCTGACAGTTTATATAGAAATCTTGGGTACAGATGTTCCAGCACTGATAACAAAAGATATAAATAGTCGATGTGGTAAACAACTTATAGAATAGGAAACCACTACCAGATAACACATATGCCTTTATGGATGCTTGGAGGGATGGCATGAGTCACATAAGGGAGACCAGCAGTTCCCCACGGCTCTCACACTGGCACATATGTAATAGGTCCTTTATACATTGCAGCTATTAGTGACTTTGAGCCATTCTGAGAAAAACATAGCAAAGATGACGAGAGCTTGAGACATTGGGGCTTCCTCCTCGAGCTGTGCACATGGTCTAATGTGCCCATGCCTTTGTAAAGGTCAACGGCTTTGTTAGGAAAGTCAGCCAGGTGCCTGCTGCGTAATATGCTGCCTTTAAATGGGTTGTGTGAGGTACTGAAATGATCCAGTTCAGACAGACAACCATCATGCCTGGCACAGCCAGTCTCTCCATCATGGGTTGATAAAGCTCCCAAGCAGCAGAGTGTTGCATCCCACAGTTTTCTGTTGTCACACCCAGTCCCATTCTGGTGAAATATTTGCCATCTCAGGTGGACAAGGCATAAAAATGAGTAGGTCAGTGATTTGAGACAATTGTGGACTATAATGAGATTTTGTGGTGAAGTTCTAGGTGTAATTACAGCAGGTTGTCCAGGAAACTGAATCTAAAGTTCTTAATCCACATGTAAAACTACTGAGACTTTCCTGGAAACATTTAACAAGGAAGAAGCAAGCATATGCTGGAGCTATTTTAACTTACACAGAATGTATCAGAAAAGTGAGATTCTGTCCAACAGGATAAATGTGAAGTGTTAAAGCCTGGGAGCTCTTTAACTGAAAAGTTTGCAGTTGGATCCAATTGTCACCAAAGCCTTGGGGAGTTGGATGTGGTGCTCTGATGATGTTGCGTGTACACTTGGATTATTCGAGCAGCTCCTGCTGCTGCTGTGAGTCTCTGCAGGGTGCAGGAACTAAGCTCAGAAGCTGGCATCTAGGCTGGAATTCAGCTTTCCAGGAACCTGCAACATCCCCTCTGTCCTTATGCTGGACAGTAACAGAACATCTGCCCATCAGCTTCCCACCCACCCTCCCTCACTAAGCACCTCTGTAGCTGTGTTTCATCAGGCTTCTCAGCAGGGTGAGTTAACTAGGCGAAGAACTTACTGGGCTGTACTGGGTTTTGGGTCCCCCCCTGTAGACCATCCTGCTGGTTGAGAGCTGCGTCGCATTGTGCAGATGGAGTCTCAGTGCCTCGGTCGCTGAACCCTTACCAAGGGCAAATAGCAGCAGCTTTGTCATCCTTGATTAAACCTCTTCAAAGCTGGGGGTGGTGGGGGGTGCTCTGATGCTGTGGCAGTGGAGACTGAGTGTAAGCAATGTTACTGGTGGTTAAGTTACGGACTTCAGGAGGTCTCTTGTTTTCAAAAACAGCTGGAGAAGAGGCTGCTTTGCCCTCTGGGGAGGGAAGTCAGGTTTTGGAAGAGCTGAACATCAACCCAGAAGACAGATATGTGTGGCAAGGGCCTGGAGCAGCATGCAGCTCTGCTCAGCCCTGGGGGGAGAAAGCAGGAGGGTGATCTCCTGGCACTTACATCAGCACCATCCCTGCTCCTTTGGTGTCCCGACACCTTGGTCCAGGAAGGAGGTCTGAGGAGCTTGGGGAGCACCACTGTGTATTGGCAGCTGTCAAAAGCTGCAGGTTACACAGGGAGAAGTGGAAGAATCTTAATTTGTTCTTACTGCATGCTCACAGACTTTTCAGTTTGCTCCCCAGTTTTGTTTACTTTGCCATTGTAAGGAGAATAAGCAAAATTTCTTTGTCATCATTCCTCCCTGCCTGAGACAAAAAGTTATTATCAATACTTACCATGGCTGAACAAATAATTAAAAATGAATAATTTATACCATTAATGCGGTTATTTCCCCCCATTTATATAATTAATGCCAGAGGATCACAATTTTATTTTGAATTTATTACTTAGCTAAGTTTGTTTGATACATCTTAACGATCCTATTGTTCCGTCGATTGAATGTTAATTTTAAGTAATTATTCACATTCATTAATATGCACATTGTTTTCCACAGGCTGGTCAAATAAATCAAGTGATGTGATTTTTCTTCCCTGGAAGGATAAATCTGCAGTCACTTCCAGTACAAATGTTCATAAACACCCCTGCAATGCTTATTTTTCTGAATAGTCAGGCATGCGAGCTTTGAAAATTCTCATCTGAGTGTATTAGAAATTGGAAACTGTAATTTCCCCCATATCCACAAGCAAATGGACACAAAAGGTGTGGCAGCAGATCTAGAGTGAGTGTGTGTAAAATTCAGTTGGATCTTGGCTTGTTTATTTGCACATCCTTCTCCAGTCCTCCAAGCACAGACGATATACGCAGACCTCTGCATCAAACTGCTGTATAAAAGACACAATTCCCTCCAGATTCTGGCATATTCCTTTCTCTAACACATTCCCAGCAGATAAACCACATCCTTAGGCAATTAAGAACTTCTCTAGTCAGTCCACGGCAGGAATGAGAAATAAATATCACTTTCCTGTTAACCACGTGGCCAGACCACGCTCACCTGCTTTAACACAAGCTTTTCTTCTGCCTTCAGTGGCAGATGGATCTAGTCCTGGCTCCTTTTAGCAGATGGTTACTGTGCTGAAAAATCAGAAATGAAAAAGAAAATCAGCATTTCTTTAGCAGCAGCGTGCAGCCTTTACCAGAGGGAGAATGGTACCCACCTCCCCTTTGCTGTCTCTGAGACAGCAGCTTTTTTAGCGTTGTATCAGTCCTCAATAAAATCCCTTCTCATCGTGGCCCAAAGCTCCTGGAAATATCATAGCTGATGTCAGACCCAGTGGTTAGAGTTTCCTAAAAGCTGAAGCACAATTATTATTCACCCGCTCCAGGTGACCCTGCTTTAGCAGGAGGGGTTGGATGAGATGATCTCCAGAGGCCCTTCCAAACACCCACCATTGTCTGTGATTCTGTGATTACTACAGTCAACCCTTGCTCTTTGTGAGGACTTCAAGTGTGGTTTTAAATCAGTTAGATGCTTAATGTTACTTTAAAAAAAGTGCACAAACCCCAGTATAATACAATAATACAATAATACTACAATCAATATAATATATTGTAATATATAACATAACTCAAAACCAATGCCACCAAAAACCTGATTTTGGTGTGAAATCGACGGGTGCTGTGGATGGGGAAAGCCCTCCCTCCACATGCCAAAACCCTCGTTTTTGCTCTGCAAAAGCATGCCCATACTGCCCTGTTGTGACATTACTGATGTGGTTGGGAGGCTTTGCTACTGGGAAAGATCCAGGACAGCTACAAAATTGTTTTAATTTCATTGATTTACAGGTGTAGGCTTGAGGACAGGTTCTAGCAGAGGAGCAGCACAGCAGGAGGTTCTGGCAGGCGGGTGTGTAAAGGGTGCTGATTTTAGCTGCGATCCATGGGTTGCCATGGTTAGTGCAATCTACTACCCAAACCATCCAGCTCAGAGGCCTGCAGGCACTTTGTGTTCCAGCCAGGATTTTAAGCAAGGGCCACGGGGTACAGAGCTCTCATCCTGCCTTCAGCTTCTCCTTCCCCACTTGGCTTTGCCCCTCTCTTTCCTTCTCTGCAGAGTTTTGCTTTGCCACAGATATTACTCACCTGCCCAGCCTTTGTTTTCCCTTCTATTCCTAACACACTCACATATCCGCTTGATAAAGCGTTTCCCCTTGGATTCCCCCTCCTCCACCTCTTATTGACTACACACTGCCTTTCCAAGGGTATCCAATTTAAACTGTGGTGCCTCCTGGGATTGATTAATCATGGCAGAGAAGCCAGACAGCCTTGCAAGGCACCATCTCCTTTGCAAATCTGACTGTCCTGCTGTTATTTGGCCTTTTTTTTTTTTTTCATTTTGTCTCATTATTATTTTTGCATTTGTTGTTGCGAGTGCCAAAGGTCCTTCAGGAAAGGCTTAATGCTTGTTTAAGTAGATAAACTAATGGTTTCCATGATAATATTCAGGTATTGATTGATTGTTTTAACAGTCTGTTTGGCAGCTGAGATGAACTAGGAGTGACCTACTGAGGTAGGCTGAGCCCAAGGCAAAGTCTCCAACCAGCTGGAAACAAAGCTCAGTCCTCAGAGCTCAGTTCCCCCCTCTCATACTGGGGGAGTGTTGGGAGGTGGTGGTACAACCTTCTTGCTCTTGACAGCTCCCTGGCAGGAGGTTGGAGCCAGGGGGGTCAGTCTCTTCTCCCAAGGAACAAGCAACAGGACAAGAGGAAACAGCCTTAAATTGTGCCAGGGGAGGGTTAGGTTGAACATGGGGAAAAATTTCTTCACCAAAGGGTTGTGAGGCACTGGAACAGGCTGCCCTGGGAAGCAATGGAGTCCCCAGCCCTGGAGGGCTATGGTGCTGAGGGACATGTTTTACTGGGGACCTGGCAGTACTGGGTTAATGGTTGGACTTGATGATCTTAAAGGTCTTTTCCAACCAAAACAACTCTATAATTCTACAAATGCTGAAATTCTTGCTTCTGTGAAAGTCTTCTACAGGGTTAGCAGGTCTCTAGATAATGATCCTGACGGAAGCTTTTAGCTGAATAGGTTTCCCATCACTGTAACACACCTATTCCATGGTTATAATTGTTCCAGATGGATCCTGTGCTTTCCGTTAGGCATCTCTCAGATTGCTTTGATACACAAAGCATTTGCTCATGTTGATTGTAAAGAGAGAAGGAAGCTCACGCCCTAATCCAATCTAAAATCTAGCCAGGAGGAGGATGTTGATTACAGTGTGAATAGAGCCACTGGCACATCAGTGGGAATAGAGCCACTGGCACATCAGTGTGAACACAGCCACCAGCACATCGCGTAAACCCCCTCGCCAGACTAGAGAACAGGCAGCTTGGGACCCGCAGTGCTGGGGAAAGGAGCAGTACCCACTCCCAGCACCCCTGGAAGGCTCAGAATTATTGATTTCCCTCCCTCCCTTACCTGTCAGAAGCGTGCTCCTCGGAGCATTCAGGCAGTCTGCTTATTGCAACCACCCACAGGTGGGATGGGAAAAAGACCTTTGGGTTAAAACATGAGTGCAGAGCAGGAGTCACAGGGTGTGAAAGCAAGCTGTGATTATAACAGCTTGCCTGACATCAATAGGAAGTGACAATCCTAACCCCCCAGAGAACCAGGACTCCTATTTACAGATCAAGCCTAATGGAAATAAAAAAGCTCTGCTCTCTGTTCAGTTGCTTTCATTAAGACAAAGAAGCAGGTGGTCCCCGTTTGTTCCAGGTCTTGTTGGAGTTTCCATGTCAAAAAGCCACCTACACCAGTGTCCTTTTCGTTACCAGTGCAGGCAGAGAAGTCAGGAGCTGTGAGATCAGAGCCTTCCTCTTGCTAGAGGCTCTTCCCTGGCCTCTGGCCCTGTCGTGCCTGCAATAATCCCACCTGAGAGATGGGGAACGGAAGCAAAGTGATGCTCGACTTTGAGCACCACTTATGTTGGACATTAAAAGAAATTTATTCCCTGCAAGGGTTGTCAAGGCCTGGCCCAGGCTGCCCAGGGCAGTGGTGGCATTCCCATCCCTGGAGGGGTTTCAAAGCCATGGAGATGTGGTGCTGAGGGACATGGTTTAGTGGTGACCTGGCAGTGCGGGGTTCACAGTTGGACTCAATGATCTGAAAGGTTTTTTCCAACCAAAATGATTCTATGATTCTAAATCCCAGCAGTTATTAAAGCTTCCCTACCTGGCGGTCGTTGCTAGGCGAGAGGTATCCTGCACACACTCCATCACTGAGGTCAATTAAATGCTATCCTCAAGCAAGCTGCTTTGAACTGAAGCCTGTGTGGAAACGGAGAGATGAGATCCTTGTTCTCTTCATTAAAGAATGATTTGAGATGTTGATCGAGATGAGCCTGAGTCACAGCTTTTAATTTCCTCTGAGCAGAAAGGATGTTTGGACAATAGTTTTTAGGACTAAGCAAGGACACTGAATTTTAAAAGAGAAAGAAAATGCACTGAACATCGTGTACATCATCTGAAACAGCAACGCAGAAATGTCTCCCTCCCCCTCCTCCTTTACATCACTTTTTCATCTGAAATGAGTGTCCGTGTTGAATGACACCATAGCCCCTGCCCACGTGAAGAGCAGGGTCCCTCATACACGTGGAATGAGGCACATTTCTCTGCAGATTTGGGATTTACTGTGAGAGAAGGAGAAAGATGGAGCGTTGCTAAGGTCTGAGAGAGTGAAACAGAGAAAGCAAAAAAGGGAAGGGAAAGGTCATGTGTAGGCTTAAAGTTAAGGATGTGTTCTCACTTGGTGCTGTCAGTTCCTTCATGAGATTGGACAGCGGTGTGGCAAAATCCACAGCTTACTACCCAGTGAATTGCCCTTCCCCAGCTGAGCCTGTCACCACCTGGTTACACTGCTGCTGGCTCGGTGTCATTTCAAGTATTTTAGTGTATTTTTAAAGAGATGTGTTTTGGAGCTGCAGCATGCCCCTCGGAGATGAGGAAGCCTGGCTTTGGCCCCCCGCATCCAGGGTGTATCCCCCAAGTGCCAGGCTGCTGTGGGAAGAGGGAAGAAATGCCACAACTGTGTCAGTCTTCAGTATCTGGAACAACAAGTGTGATGCTGCACCTGGGTGTAAAGAATTTGGGAACTTTTTCTAACTAAACAGGAATGTCACCTTTCCTCTTGCTCCCTCCCAGCTCTGTTCCACCTCCTCCTGCTCAGGCTGCTGAAAGCCTCTGTGAAATGGTTTAGACATTTTTTTTAATTGAACCTGAAATAGTTTCTCAACCTTTCCTTTTGGTGTGAGAAACAATGCTTGACTTTGGGGTCAATCCAAAAGGGATATGTCTATATTGTATAATTATAATCTTATAGTGCATTATTTCATTCCTCCTCCAACAGCTTTCCGCCAGGAAAAAACAAAACCCTTATCCTTCTTTTGATTTCTGTGCTGGCATCCCGCTGCCAAGAGCAGGCAATTAGCGATTTGCCAGAGAATGTAACATCCTGAATGCATATCTCAGATGGGGAAACATTTATCTTTTGAAATCTATGGTCTGCACCCTCTGGCTGTAGATGACACCCCAGCCTAACACACCTGAGTAACAGGGGCTGCCTGCGGTCCTACCTGCAAACATCAAATCTGCGCATCACAATGCAAAATATTTGGATCTGTGGGCTCAGCTCTGACCCCAGAACAGCACAGACATCTTTCCGCAGTCCTCCTCTCCCTCCCAAGGACCTTTCCCAGCTTGCTGTGTCTGTCACATGGAGGAGAAGGCATCCATAAATCCTTCCAGTCGCATTCTTTAAAAGCACAGCAGCGTTTCCGCAGGGGGCTCTCACTGGCTCCCTTCCTCAGCAGGGGTTTTCGAGGGCCTTTCCTCAGGGCTGTGGAAGTGCCTGCAGGGGCCGTGCCACAGGAGACCTTCGGGCTGCTGGGAAGGCCTTCCATAGGAGCCAGTGTGGTTTTAGAGCCAGAGCCAAGACACGGTTTGCTCCCATTTCTGGGGCTGCAATCCAGCCCTGAGCAGAAGTGACAAACGTTACCCAGGAGAGGAGACTGTAGTACAGGAAAAATCACTGGGTAAGAAAACAAATGTTAATTTATGTACACTAAAAAAACACCCCAGTGCACAGAGAAAATCACAGGCAACTGCTGCATTTTCCTGCTACTGCGTCTCGCTCCGTTTTACTGCTAGAACTTCCCGTTTGAAGCGTTAAGATACTCCCAGGGGTTGAGATTTGCCAGGGTTTTTATTTTTTCTGCTGTGCCAGTGGGGCAGGTGGCCCAGGAGCCTGGCAGTGGGTGGATCCTGCTTTAACACGGGCTGGAACAATAGAGTTCCGGATGCTAAATGGGGGAGTTAAGTCATCACAGCACCTAATTTCTCACTCAGCTTCCTCATGCTTCTTTTTTTCCCCCCTCTGGACAAGACACTTAACTGCAGTCATCTTTAGTTGCCTTATTATTCTGTTAGAGACAGAAATATCCGTGCCACGTTTCCATGCCTACTCATATGTGCAGAGTTTGTTCTGAGATCCCCAGCTGAAAAATCCAAGGAAAGGGGCTGCTAATGATGTGAGTCGCACACCTCCCACACCCCTTGTCTGGCCCTGGGCCTTACCTCCCAGCAGAACAGTCATTCAGAAAGGGAGGTCAGTAAAACCCTAAAGACTAATGTTGATAGAATAGTTCGTATTTCTTAATGATGTTCCATGACAGGCAATGGTTACCATGGAGACGAGATTAACGAAGGTGTTCTATGTGCTATTGCCAAGGTTCAGACATGGGTCCTGCCTCCACCAGTGAAGTCTGTTAGAGGAGGGGATGACGTTTCAGTGTCCTCATGGGTCAAACAACAACTATCTGAAAATCCACAGTCCAGTAATTAGATGTTTGCCTGACTTCTCTCAGATAGGACATCCTCAACACCCATGAGTGCTGCAGGAGCTGGCTGACTTCTATGATGGCGTGACTGAATGGGTGGATGCAGGGAGACCAGTAGATGTTGTCTACTTTGGCTTCAGCAAGGCTTTTGACACTGTCTCCCATAACATCCTCGTGGGTAAGCTCAGCAAGTGTGGGTTAGAAGAGTGGATGGTGAGATGGGCTGAGAACTGGCTGAACAACAGAGCTCAGAGGGTTGTCATCAGTGGTGCCCTGTCCATCTGACAACCTGTAAGTAGTGGTGTTCCCCAGGGGTCAGTACTGGGTCCAGTCTTATTCAACATCTTCATCAGTGACCTGGATGAAGGGACAGAGTGCACCCTCAGCAAGTTTGCTGGTGATACAAAACTGGGAGGAGTAGCTGCTACACCAGACAGCTGTGCTGCCATTCATGGAGATCTGGACAGACTGGAGAGCTGGGCAAAGGGGAACCTAATGAAGTTCAACAAAGGCAAGTGTAGAGTCCTGCACCTGGGGAAGAATAACACCACACACCAGTACAGGTTAGGGGTAGACCTGCTGGAAAGCAGTTCCACGGAGAAGGACCTTGGAGTCCTGGTGGACAGTAAGTTACCCATGGGACAGCAATGTGCACTTGTGGTCAGGAAAATCAGCGGTGTCCTGGGGTGCATAAAGAAGAGTGTGTCCAGCAGGTCCAGGAAGGTTCTCCTCTCCCTCTACTCTGCCCTAGTGAGACCACATCTGGAGTATTGTGTTCAGTTCTGGTCTCCCCAGGTCAAGAGGGACAGGGAAATACTAGAGAGAGTCCAATGGAGAGCTACAAAGATGATGAAAGGACTGGAACATCTCTCTTACGAGGAAAGGCTGAAAGACCTGAGGCTGTTTAGCCTGGAAAAGAGAAGACTGAGAGGGGATCTTATGAATGTTTACAAATATCTGAGGGGTGGGTGTCAAGTAGAAGGTTCCAGTCTCTTCAGTTGTGTCCTGTGATAGGACAAGAAGTAATGGTAGCAAGGTGACACACAGGAAGTTCCACCTCAACATGAGGAAAATCTTCACTGTGAGAGTGACAGAGCACTGAGACAGGCTGCCCAGAGAGGTTGTGGAGTCTCCTTTAGAGACTTTCAAGACCCACCTGGATGTGTTCCTGTGTGGCCTGCCCTAGGTGTTCCTGTGCTGGCAGGGGGTTGGGACTCGATGATTTCCAGACGTCCCTTCCAACCCCTACCATTCTATGATTCTTTGACTCATTGTGCTACAGCTGATTGAAAAAGGCAACTGAAAGAAAAAGCTCTGAGCTTTTAGGATTTCCATTTTCTTTCATTATTAGTTGGAGACAGCCATCAACAAGTACTGTACTCCTACATTTGACAGTCACAGCATCCCTCATATCTGAACAAGTTATCTATACTGCAATGGCTACTGGCTAGTAGCTGCCCTAAGCTTAAATACTCAGCTGGCTTTAAAATTAGCTATCTCAGAAGTCAGTGGAAGTTCATCCACAATAGCAGCAAGCTCTGCAAGACCAGCTTTTCCCGTGGTTTGTGCCACATACTTTTTAGACAAGTCATAAATGAAGCCAGGAATGAGAACATGATAGAAACAAGTTTCAGTACATTTCTGGCAGTTTTGCATATGTATTAAATTTCAGACTACGTTTGTCAAGGCACTTCAGTTTAAGTAGAGCTTGGAGAAAGCCATGTGAGATGCATTGATTTCAGTGTTGCTAGGTGGCTCAATCAGACACCCAGGAAGCAGAGCAGCTTGTCTAACTGCCAACCATCTACTTATGCCTGCAAAATACATGGATGCTTTTCTGAGAGGGGTGAGGCTGCACAGTCGTGCCCACCATTGGCAGAGCCAAGCAGGACAGAAAAGCTTGCATAGAACTCTTTGTTGGTAATCTGGGCATATTTTTCCTGAGATTGCGTTCCACCGACGTCCAAGAAGGCTGTTAGCCCTCATGTGGAGCTAGGAAGACCTGCTGAAAGGCTGTTCAAGGTGAAGGCTGGAAGACTAATATCAGGAGCACCTTTAAAGAAGTCAGTAGCCCTATTTTAAGCCTAAACAGACCCAGTGTTATCAGTATAGAAACAAGTTAATTCATGGGATTTTAATCTATTCAGAACACAACTTATGTGATTGAACACATTTCTGTTGAATATCACAGCATTTTTTTCTTGAGTTGTCAACTACAAACTACTAAAATCAACTCCAGAGCTCCCAGGTTATACAGCTCCTGACTTACAAATATGAAGTGGGCATAAAAAAGTGGAAATCAAACACAATGTAAGCAATGGCAATGTCATCTTTTACCTTCTAGGAAGAATGCAGGCAAACAGATCAAAACTTTCAATACCAACTCCTTTTCAGAACCTGCTGACAGTGAAGCCAAGGAAAAATTGGGACCCAGATCAAAGCTGTATTTTATAAAGAACTGTGAATACAAATAGGACCTGACTTCAAGAAATCAAAGATCTTTCACGAGACCACAATGCTCGTCTATAAACACCACCAGCAAACAGTCATGACATGTTCATTGCCTTACGAGGAGGACAGCCAAAGGAAAATAAAAACATTGGAGTCCTCATTGTAATAAAGAAGATAGCATAGGCTCTCTTTTTACCAGACAGCTGAGAATCTAACCTCAGACACACAGCCTGTACCCCCATACGGGTAACACGTCCACAAGAAACCAGGTTTCCTCCATCCCCCTGCTCACAAAACTGCTTGTCTGAATTGGTTGGTTAAATGCAGGCCACTATTTGATTTATCCATTATGCAGTCAGGATTGCTGCAAAGGAAGTTCCAGTAAGAGGGCCATTCTGTTGACACATTCAAGGCAAATTACAGAGGAACCCTGTGTTAACTGCTAACAGGGACTCAGAGAGCACAGTCTTGCCTCCTGAGTCTCCAGCATCAAATGAACTCACTTTCCAGACCTACAGGAAAGGCTCAGTGGGAATAATGGAAACTCAGGTGAACTCACAGAGCTGTAAAACATCCACATAACAGATGAGGTCCTTTATAAAGAGTCTTGATTGTTCATGATGCCCTTGCCACCAATATGTCAGCTACTGAGCAGTTCTATTAAGCGTATTGGTGTTCTCACTGGGCTGTTACAAAGATATTAAAGAAACCTACTTGGGGCCATAATGTGCTCTGAAGCAGACAGGCAAAAAAACCTTACTAGTCCAAGTTACTCACTCCACATCTCCATTACTAGGCCAAATAACTCACACAACATCTTCAAATAAATAATATAGAAAGTGATTTGTTTCTATTCCAAACAAGGGTGAATTTGAAGGAGCAGCAAGGACTTTCTTGCTGAATATCAATACTTGCTGCAGCATGTCACTAAGGTGCTTCAGAGCCACACACAGCAGGTCTGGCCACCCAGAAAAATACCTTTGTTCTTAGTTCACAAAGGAGTGTTAATAATGAAGGTTTATTACAAGCAGCAGCAAAAGGATTCCTGAAAGTTTTCTCTTTTTTTTTCTTTAGGAGATATTTTAGTCTTTTTTTGTTCAAATTCACACAGAAAAATGAGGAGTGTTAACCTCATTCAATAGCGTTCATTCAGATGCAGCTTTATAAAGATTCTACCAAAACTCACAGTGGGAAGTCATCTCTTTTGAGCAAGAAAAGGTTCTGCAGCACTTACTGCGTTTCCCTTTAGGTAATGTTACTATCACCCTTTGCACACAACCAGACCTGAGAAAGAAGGTTGGCCCTGGTAACCTGGCAGGGCAAAGGTGCCTCTGCCCCACTGCTGCTCCTTTCAGCACTTCAAAATAGGGCAGATCCTCTGCTTCTTAGGATTTGTCTCTGCATTTGAACTCTTGCCAGTAAGCAGCATTTTATGATTGAAATTTCTAAAGAGTTGTTTAGGACCCAGCTGATGACAGATGTTATTAGTGGTTTAATCGTAGGGAGCCTTGTCGTCACCATGTGCTGCTACTGCTGCATTTATCTCCTCTTCCACCTATATGGAGGTCAGTGTCTCCCTGTGGATAAAGAAACTTTTGTTCTGGGACAAAATAAGCCTGAAAAGTCATAATATAGCTCCAGAAAGATGTATACAGAATAATTTCCAACCCTCTCAGCTTCACTGTAGGAAAGAACTGGGCTTGACTGCCAGCATTGCTGCCATGTCAGAACCCAGTTTAGTTCAGCCAGCGTTTGCCAAAGGCAAGGAGTGAACTGGTTAATGGAGAAGTTAATTCATAAATTGTGGGAAACACCTTGCAGTGAAAGACCTGCAGGTTACATTTTGTTTACTATAGTGTGGTTGGCTCGGACAGAAGCTTACAACTACAACATGAAGCTTAAGGCCTGAATTTGTCTGTGAAGAGTATTAACACCTGCAATAAAGTTAAAAAGGACTCAGACTCTGTATTTCAGAAGTCACTGTGGCAAAACTAAGTGCTATTTGGAGGATACACTAATGCTCAGCTCTTCAAGTCAGTTCAATTGGTTGTTATTTATGGACTAATACACTCAAGAGGTTAGAATAAACTATCTAATGGTCCTGCCTCACCTTGAATTCTTCACATTCTTCTTTACAGTAAGAAGAATGGTTTCAAAGATTAAAATGCCAGTGGATAAGATTGTCACAGGCCTTATTTGCTTGTACAATGATATATAACCCTATCTTTAATTCCTCACAGCCGAAGTAAGTCTGAATCTGGTAAAGGAATAAGCTGCCCGTGTCTTGCTATGAGCAAAAGAACAGAAAGAGAGGAAAATGTTGCAGCTTTCCTCCCCTCTTACGCAAGACTGGATGAGGACATTACAGGAGGCTGTAAGTTTCTCCTTGTTAATGGAAGAGGATATTTGGGCTCAAGGCAGGAAAACACTCTTCACAAAGGCAGTCATGCAAAAGGCTGCAGCAGACTGTGACTCTGCTGTGTTTTCCCTTCTGAGGACTGTGCTTTTACAAACCAAATGCATCATCACCCACTCGGGGTGCTTTATGTAATTACACATAGAGTTCCATGCTGTGAGATGCTGCATGTGCCTCACAACTCTGAAGGATGCCCAGTGTGCAGCACTGAAACCTCAGGACTCAGTCTGGGTATCCAAATTTCAGCAACAGTACCCTGCAAAGTTTCCAAAAGCCACATTTCTGAAATTCTTGAAACCGAGTTGAAGATCCAGTCATGGATCCTATTAGAGCTTTTCATGGCTAAGTATGAGATTTCTTACCATTTAGAGTACACCAATGACTGAAAACACCACATTAGACTAAGAGAATGTCTTCCTGGCAGCTATAATTACAGAAAAAAAACAATCACTCCCTGTTGTCAAATAAACAAGGCAGTATATCAAAGACATTTCTTTTTACACTAATACAATGACTAAGACAAGCACTTAGCATTGTGCTCGTCACAGTTTAACTTGCAAAGGTGTCAGGTTTTCCTCTGAGAATAATCTTTAGGCTGTTCTGACAAGTCAGATGCATTAATAGCTCAGTGAGTGTGTAACTGACCACTTCCTCTCTCCAGTGAGGTGTTTAGAACTTTGATCTTTCCCTTTATATGCACAAGTATAATTGCTTTCCTTATAAAAGCAATTTTAAACCTCAAACTGATATTAAATTTAAAAAGTAAGTTATGGGCTAGTTTGAGGTTCCCTTTCCCCATTGCTGGAATGCCCCTCTAAGGCAAGACAAGATACATAGGTAAATGTATTAAAGAAATCTACAGAAGTAGAACAAAGAAAGCTGTCTATGTCTATGTCTACATACCCAAGTAAAACGTAAAAAGGTCACACAGGCACTCCCCGAAGGAGCAGAGAAAAGCAGAATATTGTCCATGTCTACCTAACACATCTCCCTGCCCACAGACTGTTCAAAACATCCAAGACTAAACATAACTGGGGCTATCACTAAGGGCTATTTTACAAGCATTTGCATTCTCAGCATTGCTGCACCTGCTTCTGGAAAATAAAACAGCTACTTCAGCATTTCTTGCAGCTCTATTTCATCTAAATATGTCATTTTAAACTGAAAGTCCTTTTTTAACTACCAAGTGGAATAAGGACAGCTGAGAAATTTGACCTTTTTTGGGAGTGGTTTTTGTCTGTTTGTTTTTGTTTTGGTTGGTTTTGGTTTTTTTTTAAAGAAAAAAGTTTCTAATTTTGGTGTATTTTAATACTCAAATCATCACAGATGTCAAAAAAGCTGTCCCAATACCATCGGCAGGACTGGTTGGTTATCCAGGCTTATTCCCACTTCATTGGAAACATCTGGAGCTAGAAACAGAAATAAAAAGGCACAACATTTCCTCCCACAGATGTTTAAATAGAGAACAGAATTAAAAATACAGATATCCCATATTGAGGATCTTTAATGTAGAGAATCAATATTGTGCCAGAGTGCTTGTGTTTCTCTGTTTTTGGTCACTCTCCACAGAAAGTTAAATATTGCTGTATCCAGCCACAGCTCTCATTGCTGAATCTCGGAGCAAGTTTAGCTACAGATTCAGAGCCCTGGAAATACTCACTCTTATCAGCTCTCCAGCCATAATAGTCATTACTACATAACGTTTTCCCATGACAGCTTGCTTAGTCCCCTTCCCCCAAATAGTGATTCCAGAGAACTGATTTCATAAAGCAGTTTCAGTATTACAGAGTATTTCAAACTCACAGGACTTTGCTTCCTAAGTGCTCATGAAAAATCATACTTACACATGTTTCTTTGCTAACCTCACAGTGAATAAATGTGTTGGTAACTGCACAAAAGTACTAGTTGCTCCTGTGTACACAAAGATAAGATTTAAGTCTTCCCTGTGACCACGTATCACAGACACATCCTCCTTACCTTGCAGGAATCACCAGCTTTAACCTTTTTTTTTGTAATTAAAAAACCCTTCTCCAATATAGTACAATTTCTTTTTATCACCAATGTCATTACCTTCCACAGAAGTAGACTGAAGTATCTCATCACTTATGTTGTTCTTGCAAGGCTGGGTTTTTTTTCCTCTGGACACCTTACCATAGCCACAGACCTTCTCAGAAATGCTCCTTGTGGGAAATCTTCACAGCTGAGGAGAATAAGAGCAGAAAACAGCATTTGAAAGGGACTGTGGAGTACCCAGTGCTGTCAAAAACTTATTGCCAAAGACAATTTGAATCTGATCAAGCTTTTATGTGCAGAGCGGTAAATACCTAACAAGTGGAACAGTTTATTGCTCTCCTTTAATATTATCCTTTATTCTTCATTTAGATTCACTGTAGATTTTCAGGTCTTTTTTATATAAAAGGACATTCTAACTTGTTTGAACTTTGTACTCATGAAATGAAGAGAGAATAAAACTGACAGCCCTCCAGTCTGAAAGTACAAACTTCTAGGATCAAACTAAGGAAAAATTTATCCAGCAATACTTCTGAAGAGTTGAAGTTCAGAAAAGAAGACAATCAACTCAAATTATTACGCAAGAGAATCCCCATCCCTGGAGGGGTTTCAAAGCCGTGGAGATGTGGTGCTGTGGGACATGGTTTAGTGGCGACCTGGCAGTGCTGGGGTAATGGACTCAATGATCTTAAAGGTCTTTTCCAACCTAAATGATTCAATGATGATTCAATGATGTTAGCTGTAGGAGAACAGCAAGCTCAGAGCATCTCCAAAAAGGGTAACAAGCCAGGAACCAAAGGTGACAGGACACTGGAAGTGCCCTCACTCATCAGGGCAAACTCGCATGGAATCATAAAATTACTTTGATTGGAAGAGAACTTCAAGAGAATTGAGAATTAATAAACTCAAGCAGCTTCTACTATAAACCAGAGTCTGATGTAATACAAAAGGTCACTGAGCACTGTCTTGTACAATCACAAGAAAGGGCACCACAGCTTATTTCTTTGTCACTGATTGTCTTAGGAAAAGAATGTATTTGTGACTTTCTACACTTGCTTTATTTGAAGCACCTTCAGCTCTGTTATCAAAGAGCAACCTTTGTAAAACTTCATCAATTTATTCTTGGGATTAAGTGCAGTCTTTCAAATTAATTACGTAGTACAACAAATGCTTGTGAAATCTGAATGCCCTGAAGGACTTGAAAGGAATGTCAAATGGATTTGGACAGGCTATTAAAACCAAGTCATTTGGGAGTGAACTGGAGATTTAGCCTCTACCATAACTTCTGGAGCATATTAGGTCTTCAGTGCAAGAAGGCTCATGTCACCTTCCCTTCATTCCTCCCTTTGCTGTCAAACTGTGCTCAGTTCAAAGTGAATGAAGCCCTGCATTATCTTTCACAGACATCAGAAGTGGATGTTCTCTGATGATTTTAGAGCCTCAGATTTAAGGCTCCACCCTTGCTTGTAGTTATGTGTGCCTAACTTAGACAGCACCCTAAGCCAAACTGCTTCACCCTCCATATGCTCATACTCCATTCAGCAGCAGCTTTCTGGCCAGAGCTGGCGATAGTTGCTGGTAAACAAGGACAAGGCAGTTCCATTCCAGAAAGGAGCCTCAATTTTCAGCAGTTGACACTAGGCAATGGCCAGCTAGGGTGTACCACAGCACAGCAAGAAGTGGTCCCATCTAAGGCACTTCATTCTACTCTGGCAGTGTTTAAAGACCATGAACATATGATTGAGGGACTGGCTTCCACTAAGAGGGTCTATAAGCCAGGTGCAGACCTGCTCTGCAAATTCATTGGAGATTGATTTTTACCACTTACTATCTAAGCCATAGTTTGGCTTAGCCTTTGCTAGACACTTCATAATTCACACCAAAAGATGGACATACACACCCAGATTTCACTGCCCCTGCAGCTCAGCCTTGTCCACTGGATGGAATCCCTTGCTCTGTAATTTGGGTGGCAGACGGAGAGACTTTTAGCTTTATAGACCACCAATCCTGCCAGGAACAGGAGCAAGGCAGTGTGCATTCTCCCGTTCTGTTCCAAGACCTGCAAGGGAAGAAGCTGACTTTGAAGGTTTCATTAGTTCTATACATCTGCAAAACTTCTTTTTCAGCAGGAAAAGCCCATAATTCAGATACATACATAAGCAATTTGCTTGTACTCCAACCAAGGAAGTGAGGAAGAGTTCATCTTCCTGACAGCCGGTAACCTTTCATGGTAAACACTCACTGAAGTAAATCCATTAGTCTGTCGAAAAAGCTACAAGGGACCATTGTAGGTAAAAGCTGTGGGTTGACCTTGGTTGGCTGCCACGTGCCCACCAAGCCACTCTCACTCCCCCTCCTTGCCATGACAGAGGGGGGAAATAAGATGAAAAAGCTCCTGGGTTGAGATTCGAACAGGGAGATGGCTCCTCAGTTACCGTCACGGGCAAACCAGACTTGGCTTGGCGAAGATTAATTTAATTCATCAACAATTAAAAATAGAGTAGAATAGTGGGAAACGAATGCCCCAAAACCCCCAAACTAAACCCACCTTCCTCCCAGCCCTGTCTTCCCTGGCTCAACTTAACTCCTGACTCTTCTATGTCCTCCCCTGCCCTGAACAGTGCCAGAGGATGGGGCATGGGGGTTGTGGTCATTCATCTTGGCTGCCCTTCAAGACTCTTCAAGAATTGCTCCAGCATGGGTCCTCTCCAGAGGGTGCAGTCCTTCAGGAGAGATTACTCCAGTGTGGGCCACAGGTCCTGCCAAAAAACCTGCTCCTGTGTGGGCTCCTCTCCACGGGCTGCCTTTCCTGCCAGGAGACTGTTGCAGCATGGGCTCTCCATGGACTGCAGCTTCCTTCAGAGCACATCCACCTACTCTGAAGGCTGCAGAGGGACAACCTGCTTCCCCGTGGTTTTCTCCACAGGCTGCAGGAAGAGCTCTACTTTGGTGCCTAGAGCACCTCCCCCCACCCCTGCTCCTTCTCTACGTTTGGTGTCTACAGGGCTGTTTCTCTTCCATTTTTCTCACTCCTCTCTGACAGCAGCTACATGATGGTTTTTACGGTTCCTTAGATATGTTATCACAGAAGTGCTACCAGTGTTGCTAACGGGCTCAGCTTTGGCCAGCAGTAGGTCCATTTTAGGGCTGGTGGGAACAGGCTCTGTCCAACATGGGGGCAGCCCCTAGTTTATTCTCGCAAAAGTCACCCCAATAGCTACCCCACTAACCAAAACCTTGCCACATAACCCAGACAATGGAGGTAAGAAGATAGAGTTGAAATAGGGTACAGAAGACCATATATATATAGCTTGTCTACAGCAGAAAACTATGTGCAAATTGAGCAGTGTTTTTCTTTTGAAAAGGGTAGAAATGACTGAACATCAGAGTGGTAAAGCCAAAGAGAAAATGATGTTCACTAATATGAACACCCAGATAAACTTGCAGCAGCATGAAATATTCATATGAATTGACAGAGTCAAAGAAGGGAAAGGATTTATTTATAGGTAGGGCAACAATTCTATATGACGGAGACAGCTATGAAAGAAAACCACATGAGCACAGTGCTGGGACACTGCAGATCAGACATGCCAAGCAGAGACTGGAATCACTGTCAAGGCAAAGCATTAGGAAACCTTTTGGTTGCTTGGGAGAATGCCTTAGTAAAACATACATGAATTATTCAGTCCCATCCTTATATTGTTCATGCTGTGAAAGTAAATTTTAAAAAAAATCAGAAACGCCCCCCCCCCATAGTATTCTTGTAACTTACTTGATGTCATTTTCAATACACTAGTAATGTGCATTACTTCTGGTAACAAAAAAAAACCCCACAAACAAAAACAAAACAAAAACCCACACACACCCCCCATAAAACTAAAAGCCAACTAAAATCCCCAACATTGGTGATCACAGAATCACAGACTGGTAGGGGCTGGAAAGGACCTCTGGAGATCATCTTGTCAAACCCCCTGCTCCAGCAGGGTCACCCAGAGCAGGGTGCCCAGGATCATGTCCAGGTGGGTTTGGAATCTTTCCAGAGAAGGAGACTCCACAACCTCTCTGGGCAGCCTGGGCCAGGCTCTGGTACCCTCACAGCAAAGCTTTTCCTCATGTTCAGCTGCAACCTCCTACGTCCCACTCATACCATGCTGTGATTCTGCGATCTTATCAAAACACAGATTCCTAAAATCTTTGTAATAAAAGTGAGAGATACAGAGAAGTGTCTGTTGAAGGGACAGAGCACCTTGCCTACACCTCTCATGTCCAAAAGTCACCACTTTGCAGCTTGTAAGAGTGTTTTTCACCACTGATAATGGTGTTTGAAATGATACAAGGAAGACATTCTCTGAAGGCACTGCTTACCTGTAGATCCTCTAGATTGGAACGCTGTGGGCAAAGGAATTGAGCTGATGTTTCTTTGACCAACTAAGCCGTGAACAAGTGAGAAAGAAGGGGATACCACAAAACCAGACTGAAAGGCAAGCTCCAGAGATATACCGGATCATCACTGAGAAAAGACAACACAAGCTGACTGAGAGGTTTGGACCTGTAAGCAAATATGCTGCCTCTTTGGTATCTTCTTTCTTTCAAGAATCAGAACCTTGCACGCTCTTCAAAAGTGAAGAGAAGGTTATACAGCCTGCATGAAAATACTGCAGAACTTGCACACTCAATAAACGTACCTGTATTTTTCTCAGTGCCTGGTAAAACATGTTGCCTTGTGCTGATGCTTCTACCTGAAAGAAAAAAACAAACAAACTACAGATAAGGCAAAGAAGAGGGAGGTAAAAACATACATCAGTGTGGGTGACCTTAAAAAAAAAAAAAAATACAGTCAACTAGCAAAAGGTAAGCGCTGTACCAATGTTCATTCTCACACAGTCTGGCTACACAGGGAAAGGAAACAAAAATGAGAGAGAAAACTAGTGGAATATTACCCAAAACTTTACAGGGAAGGGGCCATGTGCAAAGCATATGCAGTTTACCAGAAATCACTGCCAAAACGCATTCGTACTCAATCGAGTGGGTGAACGGTGCCAAATAACCCTTCTGCCGACTGTCAGCAGCGTGTAGGAAATGTTGAGAGGGCACCAGGGGACAGAAAGGAAATAAAAATGCTACAAGCTCCTTCTGCTTCAGCTAGGATGCTGTGGAAAGCTATCCAATGCGTAGCAGAACTAATGCAAAATCCAAATCTAGGGCTGTAGCTGGTTACACAGCCCTTAGAACAAGTGTTAGTAGGAAAAAAGAATGTAAAGAAAAAATGTAAAGAATATGTTTTCCCCTTTTGCTCTCCTTTCTTTTTGGGTTCTTTTTTTTGTTTTATATGTTTATTCCATCGCATTCTTCTGTTTCCCTTCTCTGCTTTGCTTGCCCCAGGCTTCTTTCTTGCACTATTTCTCTTCTAGAATATTTCCTTCTTCTTTATATTCATTCTTGTGCCCCTTCTGGTTTTGTATTTATCTTGTTTTTCCATGGTTCCTGTTCATTGCCTTGGTCTTCCTAAATTTCTCCCCTCTCCTTGCATGTGGGAAGCTGTGCCAGCATTAGCCTCCACACTGGCCACCCATTAGGACCTCACAACTTCACTGTTTTGCAAGAATTCCCCATGCAGCAGGAACCAACTGGTAAGTCCCAGGGCAGTGCTTACACAGCCTCAGTTGCCTGTTAAGAAGAGGAAAACCAGGTGCCTCAGCACCAACCTGCCAGCAAAATCCCTTGAACCGAGTGAATGCACAGGGAAAACCCCTGGATAGGATCAAGAGAACACCAGGAAAGTCAGGCTATGGGGTGGGGGAGAGGAGACAGTAAAGTGGTGAGGCAAGGCAGGATGCTTGAAGACTGAAGAGCAAATGTGGAGGGAAGAAACCTCTATCTAGAAATCCCCCGATTGCCTCTAACATGGTTGCTGCATGGAGAGCAGGTTTGATAGACATTTTTACCCAGGTAGCAGCCGTTGGCATTGATGAGCAGTTCTAGGCATGTTTATTTGAATTCCTCAGGGTCTTTTTTCCATGTAATCTCCAAATAAAACTGATGGCTCAAGGAATTATTATTTTCCTCCAAGAAGAACTCAAGCATCAGAAAGCCAACCTGATTTTTTTCAGAGCCTATAAACAAGTTATTTTCTATGTTTCTCTGCTGGGAATAGAGCCAAGACCCAGTAATAAAAGTTCAACTTTAAAATGTACTCAACTACTACTTTAAAAGCTGGTTTAAGGCGGTTAGTGGTAGGAGTTGTTAACTAATGGAAAATGGTACCACCACATAGTTCTCTGTCAAGGCAGACATTTCTTTCATAGTCCTTCAATGCATTTATTGTAGGAACCTTTATAAATTATTAGAGGTTATTGTCTCTTCCTGTTTATTCCTCACTGGGAAAATTAATGAAGATTTTTTTTTCTCTGCCTCCACAGAAACAAAAGGGAAACCAGCATGGTAAATGGGAGAGATCACCTGGGACAACTTCACTTCCAGAGGATCAGCAACAGCCCCCAAAAAAGGAAGCTTCCAAATCCTTGTTCTGAACTCAGACATAAGGTAGAAAAGACAGAATCTGTTTCAATGGGATGTAAACAACCTTTGTATGTCCCAAAGGAAAAAAAAAGAAAGGATAGTTGAAGGTAAATGCTTTGAATATTCTGAGTCAAGAAGAAAAGACAAAGGCTCAGGTATTTGCAGTTATGGCTAAAGGTAGAGTTTGAGTTAACAAGGTTCTTTCTTTTTCTCCAGCTCCCTTTTCATGGTCTTTAGAGATTTGTTTTCACTGCCAATAGATTTGTTTTCACTTTCTGCCAGACTAACCAGACCATTAGTTACTTGTTTTCCATGTGTTTTTACAGAACTTAACAAAATAGTGTTCTGATCTCAGAAAGGGGTCTCCAGCTACCCCCATAATACCATCACCAGTTCCTTGGGCAAATAAGCAAAAACCTTCAGCATTCAAACCAAACCAGAGTCCATTCCCCTCATCAAAAAGGCCCAGCTATGAACCCCTCATCTACATGATTGCTAATTTCTCCACCTTCATCATCTCATTTCACATGATGTCCTGTGTGTGCATGTATGTAAGTCTTGTTAATGAAAAGTGTACCAGCAACATAAGATTCAGAAGCATTTATGATTAGCTAAGAAAAGTAGGTCTCTTCTGTGTAACACTGATTTTTCTGCTAGATAACCCAATTTGCAATGTCTTCATTAAAAAAACCAAACAACACCACCAGAAAAAAAAACAACACAAAGGTACTTTATTATTTAACTAGATAGGGACCCATGTATAACTTCTCCAGGAAAGAAAGACTAAAAGCGTGTGGCAAAGCAGCAGGTTTAAAACAATCAGAAACCCGTGAGAAGCACAGGTCTGCATGTTGCCTCATCCTGACTTTCATCTTGATAGTGAATGAATGAAAAAGCAAATGAGAAACGAGTACAAGATGTGAAGCCTGGTACTTTAGATCAGGAGTGCTCAGCTCAGCAGCTTCCCTCTTTTGGTAAGAGATTAAGAAAGCAAGTTCCACTTACCTCTCATTACAGGGAAGCGGGAACACATTCCCATTTCAGCACAGCAGCGGTTCTCTTAAAAGTGCTGACAAATCACAGCCATTAGAGAACATCAGATGCCTCCTTTCTGTTGCCATTCACTTACCTGGTACCCAGATGGTTTCTTCTCACCTACCAGTGAAAAGCAACATCTACATTTTTGAGTTACTATTAGTTCCACTTGCAAAAAAAGAGGGAATATTATCACTGAGTTGAGACACAAACTAGAAAGATTTATTTTCTTCTTGAAAACTTCTTTATACAGCTATATGTACTAAATGAGGCTAGGGGAAAAATCTGCATTCAGATGAATGCAGGAAGGATACAAATCTTGCTTTACATTGCAGTGGCAGATGAAGAGTGTCCAGTGCACAAAGATATAGCCAAACCTAATCTTGATATTTGGGTAAGGGACTGGAATCTTAATGAGAGGGTTTGCTGATATGTCTGAATGATCCTCCCTTGCTTTGGAGCAAAAATATATACCATGAACCAGATTTACATGAGTTTAACCTACTGTTTCACAGAACAATCACTGAGTTCCACCTAAAAAACACTTTCCAAGGCAGAAGCTGATTTGCCTGTGTGGGTATTCATACCATATCCTTGCCTGTTTCTCTGAATCTTTAGTGGAGTCAAGATAACTGATGATTATCTGTTTGCTTGGGTAAGAATTAGCTCATGCTCTTGTGAAAAGCACTGCATGATCAGCAGGACAATGTCCCTCTAAAGAGGTAGAGATACAAATAATTTGTCTAATTTTGGTTTCGATAAATTCTTGATTCACTCCAGTAAGGTCAGTCCAGTGTTCACAAATAATAATTTGTTCATGATCAGACTGCATGGGCAAACTGTGAAAATGTGGCAAAGCTTCTGATGTATAAAACATGATAGTATACTTGTATACATGTAATTATTATTCTAATATAATCATTATATAAATATAAAATTGTTATATAAATATGTACATAAAACATAATAGCTGGAAAACTCAAAAACCCATACCCTTCAATCTCCTCTTTCAGTGGAAGGTAAAGGAGGTAGAAAGCAACAACTCAAGTTGCTCAAGCAATAACTTCCACCTACTACAGAGAATTTTGATAAAATCCGAAAATAATGTATTTTGAAAAGTATAGAAATGTGCACAAAAACTATTTTAATTAGAATTAAAATACTATACATGTTTTTTCTTTATGTGTAAAGTCAGTCTTTCCTGGCCATAGCCTCAGATTCCTACTCAGATAGAACTCTCTTCTTGCTCTCTCCACGTAAATCACGAAGTACCACTTTCTGTATTAATTTATCTGAAATAATACAGTCATACCATCCCAGGTGTAGCATGTGACACTGGTTCCCTTTTCTGCATCCCTGTGCCCCTGAATCAACCTTGGCAGATGTCTTCTCATATTGAGAAGATGGTAGCTCTCCACCCTGAAGCCCGTGAGGCTGTTGTAACAACGAGTACCATTGCACCGCAGCACAGTACACTCACTCAGATTCACAACAGCAAAGGAAAGGTTCACCTGAAAATGCTACTAGCACAGCCTTTATGTAGGCATCCGAGTGCAAATCACAGCACTCAGCTTTGGCTGAAATATCCAGCATGCTTACAAATCTTAAGTAACAAAAATGCATAAATAATAAAAAAAAAATAAAAAGACAAAAGGGGGTAGATTAATTTGATTGAAAATAAGAGCCTTTGGGAGAAAAAGGGTAAAATACGATCTTTCTTGGGTGCATTTCCACAATAATGTTCTATCTTTAGTTTAAACAAGACCTTTCATCACTGCATTTCCATCCTATTATACTATCGCCAGTTTAAAGACAATTTCTACAGACATGAATAATCACATAAATGGTCTGCTTCTATCTAATCCTTTATTGCTTAGCAATAACAATTGTCTATGATTTGTTAGAAATTCAATAGCATGAAATAATGGGATTCTATTCTGTGCAGTTTTCACTGGTTGTTTATTCATCATATGTGTTAAGTTTGTTCTTTTTATTTTTTCCTTTTTCCTTGAAACATGAGTGCATTTTCATTTCACTCAGACAAGTGATTGGCACAATCACAATCAGGCCAGAATTCTCTCTGTGAAGACTTTCAGAAGTGGTTTAAGCTGTTGCTGCAATGCAGTGCAGCTGATACTGTATGTGAATTAGGTTTTAGGAGGCCATAATATTATTTACACATATAGACCATTTGCACGCTGGAAATATTACGTTCCATGGATCCACGTTTGTTAAAAATCTTTTTCCTTTCTTCTTCTGAAGTGATATCAAGCTGGCTTGCTTTCAAATGTTATATGCAAAAGAAACCATGCAATTTGGATACAATTAGAGCTCACACAAAAAAATAATGACTATATTGTATACATAATTACTTCCTACTTACAAAGTTACTTACCTCCGGATGAAGAATGTAGTTCTATCAAAAATTAATGTCAAAAATGATATTTCTGGAATCATTACTCTTCATTAAAATGCAGCTGATCCAGGATGGAATCTGGAAATGGAAAAATTAACTCTGCAGCTCAGTAATTCAGTGAGAATGGGTGAACAGTAGGTTCTAGTCCCTGTTACATTTGATTTGAAGCACAGGCTGAAAAATAAAACACATGCCTCTCAAATCTCAGGTAGGTGATCAAATCATGGTATGGTTCACTACTCTTATCATTCAGAATACTCACTCTTGTTGGATAATCAGTTCTCTTCATTTATATGTCTTGACCTCACTACATGCCAAGTATTTTTTTTTTCTTTTATTTTATATGAAATGGAATTACTGGGGTTTTATGGTCTGTGCTGGATATATTTTCTTAAACTTGGCTTCTAAATAGTTAATGACATCGGCATTTACAAAGAATAAGAGCCAATATTCAGCTGTTGTAAATCAATGTTCCTGCAGCAGTTTCACTGGAGGTCCATTGACTTGCCACAGTTGATCTTCTGACAAATGTATCTCAGCGAATAGACAAGGCAATGTAGGACCTTAACACAGCAAGAAGCAATAAAGTCACATCATGACAAAGCCTGGTTAAAAAATCGTATCTTCGGAAATGGCTGGGCAAACACTATAAACCTCCTCCACTTATTAAATAGAATGAGACAGCTCTATCCAGGACTGGGAGGTCAGGCAGTATTTATTCCTTCCTCTAATAAACATCGATGACAGGCTTGGTGGCACATCCTCTGATCAATAGCAGACAATACGTGAACGTGGATTTCCCATTTCTATGTGTTTCGGGATTCTTTCGACCTCCACCACCATGGAAAACTGAATTTGTGCTACTGAATGCAGCTGGCTAAACTCTTTCCACATTTAAAAGTAAGCTGGTAATACTTCAAGTGAAATAGTCACAAACTCAAGCCCAAAAACTGGCTTCACCGTCCTTGGGATAGCAAGCAAAATCAAAATACCTGTAAAGATCTTGCAGGTCTGTCCCACATACTAAGCTTCACTGTGTTAGGTAATGATATCAACCAATTAAAAGCAGGCTAATTAGAGGGAAAATGACAAATAAAGTTAACTAGCAATTTAAAGAATAAAGAAAAAGGTGAAAAAAACATGACATCGGACTTTAGAAAAGGTTCAGGGGTAACACCAGAGCTGTTGTAAGAGCAAAAGGAAAATAAGAGCTCTACAGTAAGAGCTACGTAAAGATGCACTAAAGCCATTGTAAGCACAGGTAACTTAGAGACAGAGAAGGGGAAATAGCCTCAAGTTGCCCCAGCAGAGGTTTAGGTTGGACATGAGGAAGAATTTCTTCCCCAGAAGGGTTGTCAAGGCCTGGCCCAGGCTGCCCAGGGCAGTGCTGGAGTTCCCATCCCTGGAGGGGTTTTAAAGCCATGTCGATGTGGTGCTGAGGGACATGGTTTAATGGTGACCTGGCAGCGCTGGGTTAACAATTGGACTCCATGATCTTAAAGGTCTTTTTCAACCAGAACAGTTTGATTTGATTCGATTCTACTTTCTCCTGCAGCTCATGGCGCTCACAGAGGTGCTCAAATCTTTCCAAGGACATCTGCAATATCTGCAGCTTTTAGTGACCTCAGGAGGAACGCGTATGAGTGGATATGCCTTGCAGTGTAATGTCTTACAGGCAACTAGTTGACTAGGACAAGTTTGTTCCTCAAATGGCATAATGAAACATACTATCAACTTCCTACCTCGTTATTGAGCTGTATATTAGACAAAATGAATAATGCATGACACTATTTACACCGTATCTATCTTCCCAAAGAATTATTGCTGTTATGAGAATGTTTTTCACTTTCTTGCGTCTATAGGTCTGTCTTTTGAATATTGAATGTTTATTTTTCTTGTAAAGTTTTGTACTTGGAAGAAAACATCCTAAATCTATGTTAACAGTAAGTGTCTGCAGAGATATGGAAGAACACACACAGCTAGAATCCAGCAAGACTTTTAGAAGAGCAAATGAGGATGAACTGCAATATTATTCTAACATCAGTATAACAACAAGTTTATTTGGATCCTACACTTCTTCTGGTATTGGTGGTTTTCTAGCTAAGCCATGAAGAGGAGTTCTGCCAAACACAAATCACAGCAGGTTCCTAATGCTCTTATCTCCATCCACCTCCAGCAGCCTGATCCACACAGCATTTACCCTTTCCCTAGAGCTACCTCTCCAGTCTCACTGCTCCTTCACGCTCTGCTTAGGCTTTGAGCTGGAACTTCTCACCTGCCTTGAAAATTGGAGCCAGAGAGCCCTCCTGTTCCAATGGCTTTATTCCTGTTTCCACAAACGAATGCTCATTATACAGTCCTGCAAGTTGCAGGGAGTTGGACTCTATGTTCCCTGTGGGTCCTTTCCAACTTGAGGTATTCTATGATTATAGGCACCTTGGGCTAGCTCTTATCCTGAGGAAGCCTTTGATAGAGCTCATTTATTTGGCCTAAGAGCATGCTAAATAAACTACAACATTGGTAAGGTGTTAAATAATGTATATATCTATATTATCAAACAGTGAACCTAAGACATTGTTACCATACAGAACAATTCCACTAATTAGTCTTTGTTAGTGTTAGGAAGTCAGTGTGAAACCACATAAACCTGTGTCTTTCATGGCACGCAGCACTGTGCAGATTTTATGAAATTCCAGGCTCTACTCTGGATATAGTAAATATTTTTTATTTAGAAAAACCTAATTTAGAGGCAGACAGCTAGAAACAATAAAAAGTGAGTAGCATACATCAAGCTTTGCCTGCTTCCAAAGAATTATTCCCTTCAGATTTAGTTATTCTGTCTGGGTGATAATTCTTTCCTGTCACAGAATCATGTGTTTTCCTTGTTTCCAGAGCTTTCAAAAGACTTTTATACATAATAATTCAGTAAAATATCTTAATTTAGAAGCCTTCCTTCTGCTTTTTTAATGGAAGGCTCACTCACTAAGAGGTAGCTGAGAGGTACCTAAAGTAGAGCTTCATGTGAACTGTCTCTTTTTCCTCAGCCTTTGAAGAAGCTGAGAAGGTTGAACCAATCTGACCTTCCAGAGTCTGTAATTTATTTGTGGTGGTCACAGAGGTAGCTGTGAAACACCAGGCCACAAAAAGTGGTAGCCTCCTGGCTACTGCTTTTTTCATGCCACAAGGCAGGTGAATCTCCAGTACATCCAAGAGATATTGCTAAGCAACCAGTACACGAGCAGTCTTGCGAAAAGTGGGGAATATTGACTCCATCCAGTGGGTAATCCCTAGGACCTCTGTACTCAGAGGTGCTTCTCTACAGCACCCTTAACCCAAATTCCTCCCATTGGCTCACTGCAATGCAGAGTTGTTGTCCAAAGATCACTGCTGGTTTTCCATTCCACTCTAGCCGTTCAGAACAGCTTTGCAACATCTACACCTTCCACGGATCTTTCTGGCATTTCCATTTAAATACGAATTGTCAGAATAACAACTCATATTTTGCACTGAGGTTAATTCAATTTCCTTCCCTATTACAAAGGATGATTTAACAGTAGAAGTGAAATAACATGATTCTAGCTGTCCTATCCACTTACATATCCAACAGAAAGCCCCGAACTCTTCTAGAAGGGCACGAAAAAGCCCTTACTTGCTGTCTGTTCAGTCTGCCCAGTGTCACATTACTGTGGTATTCTTAAATTCTGATTCTAGTTTTAGCATAGATGGAGACATGCAAGTGTTTGGAAGACAAGAGCCCAGTATGCCGTACCTGTCATTTATAGAACTGCCATTTGGGGGTTTTTGTTTGCCAATTGTCAATGAGTCAGACACTTCCTTTTTGCAGGAGAGGACCGCAGAGCACACGGCATCTCCTGTAGAATTCTGTTACTGCCACACAGTGGAAAAGACACTTTCCATCTGGGTCCAGGCAGCAAGGTGGAAAGCACTCCTGAAAAGTACAAAGTATTTTGAAAGTTACTGTACTAGGCTATTTATATAATAAATTAACTAACAGATACCTGCATTTGTTATTTACGGTTTGTTTTAATCCATTTTTAGTTGAAATGTACATGGCAAAATAACATAGGTATGTCCCAGGCAATAAAGGAAAGGGAAGTTGAGTCCTACATGCCAAATCATTCCCCAAAGCAGGCAGACTAGTTGCTGTCCTTTTATTTTTTGCTTGTCACCAAAGGCCTTTATCTTCCTATCTTTCCAAACTCTGCCATACCTCTCAAAGTATTGTTGAAATCATGGGGAATTTGCTCAGAACTAACAGTTTGCACATCTTTGTCTTTTTTTTTTTTCCTAGTACTTTGATTTCCTTTTCCATATTTCAGCTTGCACAAAAGCCTCTATCCTGTGGTCAGTTTGGAAAATATAGAGCAAACTTCCACAGAAGAATCAATTTGATCTTTCAGAGAGAACAAAACCCTAACAAGCAAACAAAAAAGCAAGTGATTTAAGATTGGGTGGTCTCCTAGAAAATTACTTCAGGCAGAGGATCCAGATTCCTTATAATTCTAGGCAATACTGTTGTTCACTTACCCAGGACAAAAATTTATCCTGCAGTTTCTGGGTTGACTCCAAACAGAGTTTATCTTCCTGTCAAGTGGGGTGCAAATTCAGAGAATAGACTAGAGTGAAAGTGTTTAGGTCGTTTAATAGAAATTGTTGAATTAAAAATCAAAATATTTGAAAAAAGCAAAATACCAAAAATATAATGTCTGAATCAACATCTCCAGAAGTAGCAGCAGAACAACATGCTGCCTTAAAATACATCCAAGACTCTGCTTTACATCTACAACCCACGCCGTTGGGCAAAATAATATATTCACTAATTTGTCTGTTATTTCCAGAAAACAAGACCAGTCCATTCCCTGTTATCCTCCGACAATTATTCCTACTTCACTGTAATCCTCCAGACTGCCACTCCATCACAGAAAAAAACCCACTAATTTGCCCAAACATAGCAAAGAATATTAAGTATCAGGGTTAAGAGGAAAGTAAAAAAACAACAAAACCCTGCATAATGGTAAACAGAAAAAGATATCATACTTAGAAACAAAATAACGTATTTCTTGTTACTCTCCTGGACACAAAGCTGCCTGGTCCCACCTGGTTTTATGTTCTAAAATCCCTGTATACTTCTACTTGGCAGTATATTGCTCCATATTTGATATTCAGCCTAAACGCCTCGGAATCCAAAGCCGTGCAATAACGCTGAGTAATACCTATATGTTTTATTTTTAGCTAAAAAGGCATCAGACTTAGGCAGCAGAAGTTGCTACGCTGTCCACATGACAACCATGCAGACTGCGTCTGATATTGCCAAGAAAAAGACAGAAGAGAGACAGAAATCACGTGGACAAGGACAGAAGCAAAGCATTGCCCAGGACTTGCGTGCTTTTGGCTGTAGGAAAGAGAAAAGGTTAGAGAAACTCAAATCTTCTAAGACACTTTCCAGAAACCCAATTTTTAATAGTCTGCAATCTCTAAACTATGGTATCATCCAGCTTCTACCTTAGGGAGGTATCTATATTAGCATTTACTGCATTGCAGGGTTTACATCCTTGCAATATCACTCAAGCCCTGGTGCAGCCAAAGCACTTTCCTTTCTGGTGAGCTAAGGTTGAAGCCATGCCTTGGAGCAGCACCTGCCTCACCTGACCTGTGCTGGTGGCACAGGGCCCTGCTGTGGTTCACACTCCCCACATCCATGGTGCACGTCTAGGCGCAGTGACTGGGGAAAACACTGGTCCTGGAACCTAATGGGTCACCGCCAATGGACCCCCCATTCTTCCCTTTGGGCCACACCAGTCTACGCTTCCACAGGCAACTCACTTCAGAGTCCTGCTATTATACTGCTCAGGGTGAACAGGCTTTCTGGCTTTTATCTCTGCCCCAAACAACTCTAAAATGCTGTTAATTAACATATATATAACCAACAACTGGACCTAGCACATGACTTCAAACTTCCAACAAATTAAACATCAGTACACCAGAAAATTATCTCCAAGGACTGTAAGTACTGGTATTAAGGGATTCAATGAGAAAAATCATGTTCAAAAGTCTATTATCAGAATTGCTGACTTCAGTAACTTGGCATCATGCTGTATCCTCACTAATTTTCTTTGTACACTACAATGCCTAAACAGGAAATACAAATAGGGATTTGCTGTCAGTGTAGGTAGACCGAGGCAGAACACGTCATGCTGTGCTTACCCTGTTGAGTTACTGACCCTCTTGCTGTGAACACAGCGACTGGGCTAATTCAGGGGTACACTGGAAAAGCTGGCACACGATCTTAAGAAAGCACAGAGGTCCCACAGAAATATATGCGTGTAACTGTCCAGCAAACATTCCTGTTTGCTTAGGGACACAAATAGTAAGTGTGGCTGCCATAGGTATGCACACACAGACACTCTCACTCCATCTGTGCAGTGCTGGATACCTTCACAAGAGAACCAGTATTCCAAACCAGCTCAACGTAAATGAACTCCTAGAGCATGTATTTGTTCAGCCAGGCAAACATGTCAGCCTTAAATGCCTGCATTTATATTTATACCTCTGTGACATGAATTATGCATTTGCATATATTAGCAAGCTCTCTGTCTTCCTCTTATATTACACTTTGGGCTGGTCCCCTGGGAACTCATTATCTACAGCGAGATTCACAAGGGCTTGATGTGACTCTACCAGAATTGTTGCTGTATTGTAATCTTCCCAGAAAGATTGTGATACTTTTCCCAAACACCTATGGTTCAATTCAGTGCTGACTATTTAATTGCCTAAGAGCAGTGAGCATTTTTCCCACCAAGCCAAAATAGTGAAAAAGAATTATCAGGAATATTACTGGGTTGATTTTTTTTTTTTCCAGAGACAAAGCAATTAAACTAGCACTTGGACGGACCATGCTAAAACAATTTCAGTGTTGTTCTTTCCCCTGGAAATCTGCGTCAATTTACTATTCTGTCTTCAAAGTAGGTTTTTATATTGGCTTTTTTAAACTGCCTCGGGATGACAACTTTGCCCACTGTTGGAGATGAAAAGCAGATGACAGTTCAGCCGGTGGGATGCTCAGCAACAAATAGCCTGGCTAGTGGCTGAAAGGCAGTAAGAAATCCTGTGACCACTATCTCTGGTCCTCTCTGAGCCTGACCCCACCAACGCAACAGGACACAGCATGCCTCTCACACCAGTAATGCTCCAGGCCATGCCACCAGCGCTTCTGGTGTAGCAGTCATAGAATTGTTTTGGAAGAGACCTTTAAGATCATGGAATCGAACTGTGAACCCAGCACTGCCAGGTCACCATTAAACCCTGTCCCTCAGCACCACATCTCCACAGCTCTGAAAACCCTCCAGGGATGGAGACTCCATCACTACCCTGGGCAGCCTGGGCCAGGCCTTGACAACCTTTCTGGGGAAGAAATTGTTCCTCGTGTTCAAACTAAACCTCGGCTGGGGCAACTTGAGGCTGTTTCCTCCTGTCCTGTCACTGGTTCCTTGAGAGGAGAGCCCAACCCTACATGGATCCAACCTCCTTTCAGAGAGTTGTCCAGAGTGAGAAGGTGTCCTCTTTTCTCCAGGCTGAACAACTCCAGGTCCCTCAGCCGTTCCCCACCAGACTTGTGCCCTAGACCCTTGTCTTCCCGCTCCCTTGGCCCGGGAACGGCTGGGCACGAGGCAGCATTGCCCGCCCCCCTGAACACGACTCCTCCACCCTGAGAAGGTGCCAGCGTGGTGGCTTTTTCCCTCTCCCGCGTCCTGGCACCCTCCTGCCGCGGGATTTCTCGACTTGTCGGTGAATTTGTGTCTCTCGCCATGTCGCCCGGCGCGGGCTGGCGGAGGAGGGGCCCGAGGCGGGAGCCCCGCGCGGGGCCCTGGCGCCCCCTGCCCCCCGTCGCGGATAGCGCAGCGGCAGCCCCGGGGCACCGGCGGTGGGGGGACCGTGTGCGGGGCAGCCCGGGACTGGAGGGGGTTTCCTCCCCTAAAAGGAGGCGGCGGGAGGGAGCCTGAGGCTGCTGGGACCTGGCCGGGCATGGCTGCTTGGGCAGCACCGGCAGGGAGGAGAGAGCGGGACAGGGCAGCGCTCCCCGCAGCGGCCTGGGGGCATGTAGCTCCAGGGGTCGGTGAGGGAGAACCATCCCATCCCCATCCCCATCCCCATCCCCATCCCCAACCCCGGCTTTTGTAGCGGGGGCTCATCCTCGGCCCCCTCAAATTGTGGTTTGTTTTTTGATTTTTTTAAATAAAATACGGGCCACCTCTTACTGGGGAGA
>WUAM01000107.1:26471130-26508878 GCA_024336885.1 Actenoides hombroni | reverse complement strand
GAGTCCTGCCGGGCGTGAGGCGGCCGCCCCGGGTCCCTCCGAACCACGCGAGGATGAGAAGAGAGGTCACCGGCAGAGGCTACTTGGCGGCGGCGGTCGCGGCGGAGGCGGTGGTGCCGCGGCGCTGCTCCATGCCGTTGGGCAAGAAGCCGGCGATGATGGGCACCGGCCAGATGAGGGCGGCCACGCTCCACACGATGATGACCAGAGTCATGAAACAAGCCACCAAGGTAGACTCGATGGGTTTGCGGTTCATCCGCCAGCCCGGCTCCCCCTTCAGCTCTTCCAGGCTGAAATCGAGGCAGCAGAAATTCAGCGGTTCCCCTTGCAGCCAGTACTGTCCGGGCTCCGCCGCCGGCGGGTAGGAGAGCGAGGAGGAGGAAGAGGAGGCGGCGGCGGGCTGGGGCGCGGTGCCCCGCAAGCGCCCGACCCGCCTGCCTCGCACCCAGCTGCAGCCCACGCAGAGGCGCAGGTCCTGCTGGGCACCACCGGCCGCCAGCCCCAGGTGCTCGATGAGCAGCGGCGGCCCCACGCGGTGGAAGGCGGCGGAGAAGAAAGCCCGTCCGTGGCTGTTGGTGGAGAAGAGCAGGAGGTCGCACTGGAGACCCAGCGGGCGGCTCCAGCGCACCAGCAGCGAGCTCAGCATCTGCCGCTGCACGCTGATATTGCAGTGAGGGTCCTCGGCGGGCTGCGGCTGCGGACGCTGCTGCTGCTGTGGCTGTTGCTGCTGCTGCTGCCCGGAGGAGGTGGGAGCAGACGGGAAAGGCTCTTGGCTAGGGGCAGCCGGCGTGCCCGAGCTGGAGGTGCTGCCTTCCTCCTTGCTCGCTGCCCCGTCGAGGTCCATCTCGAGGCTGGCCAAGGAGCGGGCGGAGGAGTTGGCGGGGGGCAAGAAGAGCTCTTCCTCCCGCTCCTCCTGCCCGCCGGCAGCCGCCGAGGGGCTCCAGCCCTGGCAGGGCGGCAGGCAGGCGGCCAGCAGCGCCGGGAGGAGCAGCGCCAGCATGGCATTAACTTAGAGCCGGAGAGGAGGGAGAGGAGGAGGAGGAACGGGAGGCTGCATGGCGCTGCCGGCTGCCATCTGGGAAGGGAGGCACACGCTGCTCTCGCCGAGAGGAAGGGAAGGAGGGTGGGGGCAGGCGAGGGGGTGGGAGCGGGGCTGGGGCTGCCGCGGCGGCGAGGCGAGCGAGCCGGGAGCCTCGGTGACGGCAGCGGCTCCCCCGTCACCGCCTCCTCCGCGCCCGGCGCGGCCGCGCCCGAGCGGGAGGAGCCGGCCCCTCCGCCGCGCCTTCAGGTGCCGGGCGGGCACGCGACCGCCCGCTGCCACCGCGCCTCTTCCCCCCCCTGTCCTCCGGAGCCGGGCCCGGGCTGAGGCGCGTGGAGGGCAGCAGCCCGCAGACGGACGCGGGCGGGCCCTGTGGCAGAGGTCTGGACCTGGGATCTTATTGCAAGGAGCACAAAGCTCCCGAGCGGGATAGCGGTGAGATTGGGCTGCATTTGTCGAAAGGCTGCTTAATAAGCATGATAGTTCATCATCCGCTCGATACTTCAGTTTGTCTCATAGAGGCATGGGTTGGGTTGGAAGGGACCTTTCAAACTCATCCAGTCCAATCCCCCTGCAGTGAGAAGGGCCATCTGCACCTAGAGCAGGTTGCTCAGAGCCCCGGGCAACCTCACCTGGAATGGTGCCAGGGGTGGGGCTTCTACCGTATCTCTGGGGAACTTGGGCCAGTGTTTCATCACCCTCAGCAGGAAAAATTTCTTCCTTCTCTTTAGTCTCAGTCTCCCCTCTTTTAATTTCAAATCATCATCTCTTGTCCTGTCACAATAGGCCCTGCTAAAAAGTCTGTCCCCATCTTTCTGACAGACCCGAAGAAGGTCTCCCCAGAGCCTTCTCTGCTCCAGGCTGAACACCCCCAACTCTCTCAGCCTGGCCTCACAGCAGAGGGGTTCCAGACCTCTGATCATTTTGGTGGCCTTCTCTGGACCTTCTCCAACAGGTCCATGTCTTTCTTGTGCTACATGACCCTATGCTGGCTCTAATATTACTCCTGATATTCTTGCTGTGTTGCAGTTTGACTCTTGAAGCCTCCGGGAGGGACAGAACTGGATGACAGAAATGATGAACATTTCTAGCCTTTATCTTGGGCAGAGAGTGGGATAGAGTTACATTTTCCTGGCAGGCATCCAGAACTAAGACTCTTCTTTGCCTTTGCAGCCCTTTTTTTGACAAAAGGGAGGCAGGAATACAGAAACTAGTCTTTCCCAAGTACATATGGGACAGTATAGGTAAATGATAGAACTGTCTGTTTCCAGTTCTGAGTTTTGCTCAGATGTTACGATACGATTAATATTTTTTCCCAGTGCTATTTCAGTGTCTCTTATTTAAGAGTCCTCTGATGCTTTTTACTGTCTCTTGAATGTGTCTCTACATGCATCTTCCAATGTCCTTTGTCATGTCCACGGTCCCAGGTGTTTGTGCAGCTCTAAGTTTTTCTGTTGCAATGTGTCTATAGACCCAAACCAGATTAAGAGAGGGCTGGCATGCAGCAAATCATGCCAAAACTGGGCAACCACTCATCCACAAACTACATTGCTTTGGGATCTTGGCACAAAGGACTGGAAATGAAACTAAGCCTCATAAATAAGATTTAGCTCCTGAACACTGTTGCAGTATGTGGGTGGCAAATGTTCTCAGGCAGAGCTTCAGTTCTTTCAGTCTCAACTCCCAGCACCCAGCTGAATGCAGCCAGGGGGATCTGCGAAGAAGTCTGGGGACAGATAGCTGAGATTAGTTGCTTTTCCTGCCTGGAAAGATAAGCTGCCACAGGAAGGTTAAATGCATTTAGCATCCTTTAGACTACCACAGCAAAAAAATAAAAGAAGGCAATTTATTTCATGTTGGAGATGCATGAGTGCCTCGTATCTATTCCTATTCATCAAGGAATAATTGAGCAACTAGGTAGAAGAAGCAGAAAGTATGTTAGATCATTGGTTGATAGCCACTGGCCACCAGAGCCCTTTACAGATATTTCATGTATAGGTTTTTCAGATATAATTAATCTCCGTTTGGATTCAGTCCTTCAAAGAGGTTGCAGCACACCTGAAAACTCTTTATAAGTAGTTTTAACATACAGCTCTGTAGGTTCTGTGTTTTTCAGCCATAAATCTCGAAGAACGAAGTAGTTTTATGTCTGGAGAAGCCGAAGCACCAAGAAATCAGGGGCTATCCAAGGGTGACCTGCAAGTCACAGGCAGATTGGGATGTAGATTTTGCAAGTTTGAGTCTACAGATATAAGAAGAACTATAATGTGCACCATAGGTCACAGCAGCATTTGTCAGTGTGATAGAGGAGGTGTGAAGTGGGCCATGATGATAAAATTTTAGAAGGGAATAATGAGACAACAAGACAGTAGGAGTTTCATGAGACAGGCTGCAGAGCTGTTGGGAGGATGAAGACTAATGGTAATGGACAATCGGAATCTTCGAGAGTTGTTTTAATGACACTTGGACTAAACATTTTTATTAAAGTATTGCTTGTGCAATACTTTAAGAGGAAATCAAGAATAAGTATATTCTGCCCAAGAGCCATTAAAATTGCATCTCATGAAGGTGCTGTTTTGGAGCCTGAAGTCTCATTGCAGCTGGTGGAAACGGACCTAAGCAGTTACAGATTCCAGGGGGAAATCCCTAATTTCATTCATGTCAAAAGTTCATGATCCTCAGGCAGCTTTTTTCCCACTCTGCAAACTGATGTTGATGTGCACTGAGGAAAGGGGTAACTGTGGAACTTGCCTTGACAGAGAAGGTGCTTTTGAGGTTGTAATTTCTGAAAGGAGCTGCATGTGGGAGAGATGGGAAAGTAGCAGGGTGAAGGGTTGGATCCCCAGCTAGAACTTCACAGAGATATTTTTCTGTGGAAAGACACCTACTGTCAATTACAGAAAAAAAAAAAAAAGATGTTAGGAGCAAGACAGTATAGAGATGCATTACTGATCTCTGTAAAAGCACCAGGTAAATAAGGAGAATTTCACAGTCAACAGCTGAAGAGGGAGGCAGGGTCAGGACAAGGAAGTTGGTACTTGACTGCTCTCAGAAAAGAGAGGTTTTCCTTCTCTGAAAGTATTCAGTCATCCTGGGGATTGTTCTGAGAGACATACTGACTCCCATCTGAGGAAAGGTGTTTCCATGATATCATTTAGAAGGCTTGGCTGGCTGGTGGTTTCACGGCTGACATGGAGGGAGAATCTCAGAGTAGTGTAAAGGAACCAAGCTGATCGTATGGTGGCTGCAGAATATGCTCTTTGAAGAGTCATTGATTATCAGTGGCTTGCTGGTTGAGGAAGGAGCTATGGGGTGTTTCATTTTGCTTTGATTGTGAGCACAGTGATCAGAACCTGCACTTTCCTCCTCGTTGCTTGGTATTCTTGTGGATTTGTCAGAAATTACTTGTGATGAAACACTTAAAGGCCACTTAAGCCTCTGAAACAGAGAATAGAAGCTGTTTGGGCTAAGTGGCTTGCTCTGCTACTGCTACATCATGTCAGAAAGATGTACTTGTGGACAACAGAGATCCTGCACTACATGGAATGAGATGGGGGTTTGCACCACTCTTGATAGGAATATCAGAAGCCCAGACAGTGGGAACAGCAGGCTGAGAACAAGGGCATGATCTCTCCAGAGAAGCCACACACAAAGACACGAAGGTCATTGTTTGACATGCATTTCTGTCAGCAGCAGGCATTGCTTCCACACCATCCAAATCTAATCCAGCTAATACGATTGCTATAAGTCAGGAGAACCTTGTTCAGAGCATCAGGTGGTACCAGAGGTAGAGGGCATGCAGGATGAGGCCTCTGCAAGCTCTGAGAAATATAGAGGAGTTTGTGTCTGGAACTCCCTTAGGCTGTGTGTTGTACTATCACAGATTAAAAAGACTGCTTCAAATCTAAAGATAAGTGTGAAATACATGCAGAGAATGCTAAAGGGAATGTATTAATAGTTCAGAACTTTTTTTGGTACCATGCTTTATATAGGTTGATGCTTTTAGACAAAGATCAAAAAGAAACAACAGGAAAAGAAAAATCTTTGGGAATGAGTGTAAGAGAGAAGTAGTCTGGAGAACAAACTTTGCACCTCTACAGCTGAAGGTGATCTCAGAACAAGGTCAGACCAGCTTGAGATGATTGCAAAAAAAAATCCCCAACACCCTATAATATAGGTTGGTTAAATCTAGTCGTCCCACAAAGAGAGATAAATGTGGTACTTTCATCTATTCCATTTATACAATGATGTTTTTAAGCTGGGTTCTTGCCTAGGTTCCCACTCGGAGGTTGAATAAGACCCTCACTCGTGTGAGACTTCTGAATCTTAGGTAAGATTCATCTCTGGACTGTATTTATTTTGTCTTGTAACTACCACACTTACTTATTTTACATTTTACTGGGGCAGGAGCTTGACTATAACTATAACTTATTTTGCCTATGGCCATATCACCCTGAGGACGGCTAAGCAGTGTCAGGCCGGGTTAGTACTTGGATGGTAGACTGCCTGGGAATACCGGGTGCTGTAGTAACTACACTGATGGCCTTCTTGGGTGGCCTCTTCTTAACAGCTGTCTTCCCTCTCAGTTCATGTGCACAGCTTCTTAAAGGTGGGTTCACCATCCCACTTTGTCATGTCCTCCCCCTGGTCACGCAGGAAGAACCAGAGTGCACCATGTGGCATGCACCTGGGGCTCCCTTTCCCTCTACCTGGAGAGGAAGAGGACTGAGTTCTTGAGGTGCACCTGATATCCAATGTGCTAGCCCATAGGGATGAAGAGCTACCAAGACTTTCTTCAAAGTTTTGGAGCCAAGAAGGCACTGCCTCCACAGTTGGTGTGTCCAAACCAGAGACCTTTTGCATGTCCATTTCCAGGTAGTGAATCACTGCCAAGCTGGCAGAATATGATGCTGGGGCACCTTTGATCACCTTTCTCCACATGGTCTGTGTCCACAGGACATCCTCTGGATCTTTGGAGTCTCTATCATCATCTAGATCACTGTAGATGACTTCCAGCACTGCTAATTCTCTCAGGTGCTGGATACATTAATTTGCAGTAGTCCACTTTCCTGGGAGGCTAGAACTTGTAAGGTCTTCCTTGTATGAGTACCTTGCCTTCATGCTAGAAAGAAGTCATCTCCAGAGACTGCAAATCACTGCCTCTTTTCCAATTCCCCTCTCAATTCCTTGATCTCAAGCAAGGGGACCCAGCTGTTCAACTTCTTTACCTTCCAGGTGCTGAGTATCAGCCCCATTGTCCCAGCGTCAAAGCTGCCAGGCTGCAATCCTCTCCCCTGGCTGGCAGCAGTAGTCCTTCAGCACGTCCCGAAGTTCTGATGAGGTCAGGGGCTGGGTAGTTTCCACCTCTTGTTTCAGTTCTCTTACTTTATCCTCCAGTCTCTTCATTGAAGGCCCAGCTTCTTGATCAAGTCTTTCCTCTTCTTCCTCCTCCCTTGTTAATCAAGGGTATGGACCCATTGTTCTCCCGGTCCAGTTTCTTTTTTACTACTGTGATAATTACTGTAGTTGTAGTTGTTTGGGTCCCTCTCTCAACCAGTGTGTCCTTGGAGACAGTTTGGGTCCCTACCTCTACTACAGTCCTCTGAGAGTACTGAACCATGGTTCTATAGGCACAGTCCAGGCCCCAGTACAGTGCCAGAAGCTGCTGGTTTTCACTGTTATAGGCAAGGTACCCTTTTATTAGGTGATGTGTCAATTTGACAGGGTTGCTTGCCTGTTCTGCTGTAAAGTCCCAGGTTATGCGAGGTGATAACTGTCCTAGGAATCTGCCCAAATCCTTCCACACTTCCTGCCATTCAGGGACAGGCTGTCTCAGGGCACATCTTGGTGTTGGCCCACACAGAAGTTGTCTTTTCTGACACCAAGATGAAACCAGGCTCCACACAACCCACAATGTGCCACCAGTATTAATAAGCAATTTTAAACAGTTCCCATAAGGGTGGACAAGGACCTCGGGTGCCTGCACAATAAATTCACTCACATCAGTCACTGGTAGGGAGAGGGAGATGTAGTCCCTCCTCATCTCCACGAGATAGCTCCCCCAGCACAGCAACACCACCAAAGCCATAGCCACTGTGTGGGTCAGTGTGTTCCCAAGTTCCTTCATCCTTCCTACAAAGTAACTCCCCCAGCACAGCAGGGCGATCAATGCCAGGGCAAAGCACAAAGCTATTGTTTGCAATAACATGTTCCTAAGCCTAGCAAAATAGTGAGATAAGCAGCGTACGCAGCGTAGCCACCAAACTCCATGGCCTGCACAGGAGCTTGCCACTTCAGAACTACTAAGCTAGAAAGCAATTTATGTAAAACTGCTCTTGTCGAGCCCCATGTTGGGCACTAAAAAGGGCTGTGATGGTTTGACCTTGGCTGGGTGCCAGGCACCCACCAAGTTACTCTTATCACTTCCCCCCCCCCTCCTCTCAGCTAGACCAGGGGGAAGGAAAGTTAGATGAAACTCATGTGCTAAGACAAAATCAGTTTAATGAAAAAACAAAGCAATGCTGCACGCAGAAGTGAAAAAAATCCCCAAAGATTTAATCTCTGCTTCCCATCAGCAGGCAATGTCTGGCCCTTTTCAGGAAGCAGGGCTCCAAGCACATAGAGGTTGCTCTGGAGGACAAGCCGATGGCCGCCCCCCCTCATCCTTTTTCTAGTTTTTCTATTTCAGCTGACATCATATGGTATGGAATATCCCTTGGGTCAGTTTGGGTCAGCTGTCCCAGTTGTGTCCTCTCCCAAGATCTTGTCCATCCCCTCCCACTGAAGGAGGAATGTTGAAAACCAGCCTTGGTGTTGTGTGAACCCTGCCCAGCAGTAGCCACAACATTGGGTGTGTTATCAGCACCTTTCCAGCTCTCAATGCCAAACACAGCACTGGGAGAGCTGCTATGGGGAAAATTAACTCATACTCACTTCACCAGTAAACCTATCCAGTGTTGGAGCTGGAGCTGGCAAGCTTAAGATCTGATACGTTGATAAAGACAATGAATCCAGATTAAATGGTCTGTGCAGGCAGGATGGAGAGACTGGCAATTGTAAGAAACCTCAGATGGGAATAAAGGGCAATATAACTCCTTTTTTGCCCACTAGGTTGCAGGATCTGAGCCCACTTTCTACCAGGTCGTGGTAGGGTGGGTTTGACCAGGTGTCAAGCTTTTTGTGTTCATGAAGCAGGGATGTTCTAGACATCTGAATGATCCCGGGGGTTCTGGGCAAACCCCAACGTGTCACAGCAGTTCTTGAAGGGAAGGAGACATCAGCTAAAGCAGTGGCTGTTTGGCTGTTTGCTGCTGAGGCTGTGGAGGTGCTGGGAGCGCAGAAACATTCTGGGTGATTACATATTAAATTGTTCTGCAAAATATTTTGTACATAAAGTAGCATTCCTTAATGGCTGTTTTATGAGTTTGTCTTTAGCAAATCTAAACGTTTACTACAACAGTACATAGAAAAATAGCTCCCTGGAAAGCATTTAGCTTTGCAAATACCCTGAGTGTTTCCCAGGCTGTTCTGAACGCGGCCCCGGGGCTTGCCTCTCCTCTTATTTATCTCTCTGTAGACAGGGCAGACAGGTGCAGGAGGCTGGTGTTGGTTGGCGCTCAGCAGATGTGGGTTCAGCACTCCCATGAGCTTCTCATGTGGCCTCGGTCTCTCTGTGGATTTAAAACCCAGCTAGAATGTAAAATCCTGCTTCCCTGAGAAACTGTGAGGCACGGGGACCATGAAGCAGTCCTGTTTCACAGGAGAGGGAGGCAAGGTAGCTCATGAGGCTTTTGCCATACTGCCCAGAAGATACACAGCCATGAGACATTGTTGATGACAGTCTGTATTCTAAAGAGATTTTCCAGAAAACGAATGGATGAGAATCATGGTTGAAAGCAGAGGGTGTGATACAGCTCCTGTGTGTGCAGGCTCAGCCAGCCTGCAGCCCTGACCGTCCTCAGCCTTGCTGTTCCTTGCTGGTGCCTTACTGCTGTGTGATCCAGGACAGAGATGTTGGAAAGGAGTCCACAGCAGGGACTTCACTGGTTTTGCTGCACGGTTTTGTCCCCAGCCATAAAGGGGAGTATAGAATGGAGAAGCAGAAACAGAGGCTGCAGTCGACCAGGCGAAGGTGGGTGGAAGGATAACAAGTACCAGGACTAGTATGAGGCAGGAGAGAATTGAAAGTGAGAACAAGGAGTTTGGATTTGGAGCAGTGGAAGAGGAGAACTGTGGAGAACTCAGGGTGATAATGTCCAGGTGAATGAACTTGAGAGAGTTCCAGGTGCTGTAGCCAGAGAGGAGATTGCAATAGGGAAGATGCACAGGCCACGGCCAGGGCTTTTGGCAGTGAATTGTAGTGAATTGTGATACTTTGGAGTTGCTGCATGAAACAAATCAGTGATGGTTAAAGCACAGCAGTATCAACATCGTCAGTAAAATTAGCGGTAAAAACTAAACTCCTCCCTGCCTCTGGACTGTGCATCCTCACCTTAGACAGGGGCTCCCAGAGCTGTAGCTGTTGGTGTGCAGAAGCAGAGACCCTTGAGTTCCAAGCAGCAATCAGGTACCCCTTGCACTGGCCTGCACACTAGTCGTACACATGCTTCTGTCTGACCACCCTTGCCTGCTGTCCCATCTCTGGTGAGACACTTTTCCTGTGTATCAGAATGGGAAAAGAGACTCATCTGCCCCTGTGAGTCAGCAGAACTGCGTTAGCTCTTCCTTCCCAGCAGTGCCGATGCCAGTGAGTGGGGCTGAGTCACCCAGTCGGGCACTGCTAGCCTGCTGCCCACCCATTCCTTGAGCCAGGGACCCGTCCTCAGGTGTCAGAGGGAAAGTGGTTGCCCTTCCCATTCCACTCGTCAAGATAGCAGCAGAATTATGTGCAAAACAGGCCGAGTTTCAATGGGTAGACACAAAAACTGCCAGCTGCTTCTGGGTTAGGTAGGAACTAGATTTAAAAGGAAACAAAATGTTCTTTGTTTCCAGAGAACTCACTAGTTTGTGGTACCTATTTTCCCAGCAATGGCCGCAATCAGTGTCACCTTGGAACAGTTGTCTGAGCTGTAATTAGGCACTCAAACCCCAAAACTAGTGCTCAGGTATCTCTGTTACACTTTTGCTAAGCTGTAGTAGCTTCATGCAAGTCAAGGGAGTCAGAGCTTCAGTTCCTAACTTCTAAAGCACTTGGGTTCTAATCCACTGCTTGCTTTCAGCAGGCCCCCTGCCCTCTCTTCAGAAACAAAGATCTCCTATTTGCATGCAATGTGCCCAGTGTTCTGAAGCAGGAGATGCTTAAAAAGTACATGCAGCATGAACAACTCACTCTGTAAGAGATTGATACTCACTAAGCATTGCTGAGTTCCATGAACTAACAATCACAAGACAAGTAGGGAATATGGCTTCTGATGTTATGTGCTTGGTTCTCCATTTAAGTGGCCAGTTTGAAGGTGGATTTTTACTGTGTCTTAGCTTGATTCTGCAAATTAGAGGGACCTACATCAGCCCTAAGGTATGTATCTTAAATTAGCCTGTGGGATTTCTTGCTCAAATCATCACATCAGCCACTACAGTTTCTAATATTATATGTGAATCCATCACCCACATCCTTGCATTTGCCCATGGCCCTTTTTACTCTGTCACTGTAAAGCACCCAGAGCTGACAATTGCCTTTTTATCTTCTCTAGAAAGACTGGTAGGTGGTAATCTGTCAGAAGCGTGTTCAGGCTCCTCTTCCTGAGTTCTCTCTATGAATGAGGCCATTGTTTCTCTTCTCTCATATATCCCCCTACGCTATGGTCTCTCCAGTTAACAAACTGCACTGGTAGGAATGGCCCCCTGGTTCCCAGGCTCTTCTATACACATCTAAAAGCCTAGAAGAAGACTCAACTATGAGGATGTGAAATAGGCTTTTGGTCACATCTTCTCTATCTTAGATAAATACCATAGAGGTCAAAATAGGATTTAAAAATAATCCCCGACTTTCTTATTGCAAGTCAGGAAAATGTAATGAGTTTCTGTGGGATTTCCATGTGCAGTAACAGTCAGGGATGATGACACCAGTGCACCACTTGAATAAAGAGGATAATCTGATTGTTTATAATACTTTAATTAGCCTTAATGCCTTACGAGAATATTATTTCTTTTGTATTGACTGCATATCTGCATATTTAATTAGCTTTCACCCCTGCCGTAAAATATTCACTGGCTCCATTTTCTTCCTCATGCCAGATCTGCAGCATCTGCCAGCAGCAGGGTAGGTTGGAATCTGTCTTCCCAGCTTTGCTGAATATGTCAAAGTGGAATGCCAGAAGAGAAAGGAGTGCCTTCGTCTCAGCACGGGGAGGCAGTTTGCTCAGAAATCTGATTCAGGATTACCTGAATATCCTGGTCTCGAAGATCCTCAACTTCCTTTCCATTACTTTTTGTTCACTCTTCTGCTGTTTGATTTTGGTTTGTATCTCTCGACGCTGCTGTCTGCCTGTACATGTGTTCCTGCTACAGTTAAACAGATGGTTTCACTGTGCTTCAGAGGGAGAGAGGATCCACTAATCATGGCTTTTGAGGTGTCTTTGAATAGATGTCAGAGCCTTAAGTTTTAGGTACATAGCCATGTAATACGTACAACATAACTTTCAAAAAAACATAATCTTGGACTTTGTTTCCTACTTTGGTCTGTTATCATCCCTGTGAAGTTTGTGTTTTCTGCTTGATGTCAAATCCTTGCTCAGAAGACTGAACCTTGACTCATGTGCTTAGAGCTTACAGAACATTCCCCAAGTACCAGGGGCTTTCTGTCTGTGGTGTCTGAACTGGTTGTCCCAGTCTTCCTTTTCTATGAGTTATGAGCCAGTGTCACTGGGACTCCAGGTTAGATGTCTCTTACTAGGTAAGATGACCAGTATAGTTTATTTTTGCTTTCTGCTAGCAACTCTGCTTTATCAGACTGCCCACGGCAGTGGTGGAGTCCCCATCCCTGGAGGGCTTTCAAAGCCATGGAGATGTTGTGCTGAGGGACATGGTTTAGTGGTGACCTGGCAGTGCTGGGTTAATGGTTGGACTCAGTGGTTGGTCTTAAAGGTTCCTTTGAATCAAAATGATTCTATGATTCTAACTGGACATGCTGGGCGGCTGGTCCCAGGAGACAAGAGCAGAGTTTCAGTTAGGGACATTTTTATCTCAATTATCTTCTCCCTGCTTCTAGCCTACAGATAGGAAGACAGATTTGGTATGTTGGCAGGGATAAGAAGGAAGCTGCAGAAACGTTGAGTGCAGGTAGTTGCTTGTTAAACTGGTAATTGCATAGGAGGAAATCCAGAGCTTAGTGTCACACAATAACCAAAACAAACCCCAACCAAACAAAAACCCCCAAGATATTTGTGTCTTACAGAGAAAATCACATTATAGAGACAAAATTAGGAATAAGTATGGAGCATAAGCTTTATGTCAACCTGACAGAATTTTTGTCTTGTGGTTGGAGGGGGTGAGTATTAGAGACTCCAGCTGTTTTCCATGTTGCCAAGTACACCAGTAGCTGGTTTTCTCCAGAGATTTTACAAATGCTGATGCTATTTTTGTTCCAGAATTTTATACTCTTGAGCACACACATAAGGAACAAAAATGATTTTAATAAACAGAACTCACTGAGGCTCTGCTGCTTAGTGAAGATGAATATGGTTAATTATTTAGCATTATTTTCTCATTCAAAATAGTATCTTTAGCATCAAACATTGACATGATGCACTGTAAAGATTTCCCCAGTGGTAAAATCAAATTATAGCATTTATGTAAAATTGTCCATGAAACTTGAATCTGAGACTTAACTGACAGAGGCAGCCTCGTGACAGCCCTTTAGACTGGGAGTGTGATGCAAGAGCAGAATTGGGATTTCTTCTGTCATTATTGAAAGAGGAGCTTGAGGTATGCTTGAAAATGGCATCTTCAAAGGCAAACTCCAAATCTGGTTTCAAGGCAGTGGAGCTTCTTTTGTGAAAATTCTTATTTACTCTGATCGATACCTTTTTGGACTGAGGCCTCTTCCGCAGTCTCTTCTGACATTAAATAAGTGAATACAAAATCATTCTGAAAGAGAACTGAAAAGTGAAAGTCCTCAGGAAATTACAATTCCAAAGAAATTTTTTTTTACCAAGCTATTATTGTATGGATTTTAAAGAGCTGGCTTACTACTGTCATGTCAATAACAAAAGCTACTCTGTGCCAACCGTACTATCTTGATTAATTTTGCTTAGACTTTATAGCAAAGTAGTGTCTCGAATGCCACGTATCTGCACTACTATGTTTATATATTACCTAATATTTTTTAATACAAAATATGGAAGATAATAATACAAAAGCTGGTATCAATCAATAACATCAAAAGCAGTTGTGTTTTATTAAACTAAGCATTTCTACAAGACCACGAGAAAACTAAATGTTTACATCACTGAAAACCAAATGGGGAAGCAGCGAGTTGTCATGGAACGGTTTGATCTCAGCAAAGCTGCGTTTTGTGCACACAGGAACAGTGTGACCCTCCTTAGTTGCTGGAGCTCTTTCGGTGCAGCCAGAGGGGAGAAGGACAAAGTGAGCCCCAGGCCCTAGAGTCACAACAGCTCCATGGGCCAGGAGACCTTCTACGGGACACCCACAGCCCACTTTGGGAGCGGGAGGCTCTGGGGAGTGTGGGCTCAGGATTCTTCTCTCTCCATCCTTTACCTGAAGTTTGCTGTGAAGGTGAAACTGAGCCTTACTTTGTCAGGGAAGAATGAAATGACCCCAGAGTTTAGAAACCCTTCGGGAAGAAAAGGGCTACGTAAATAGTAGCTGATTCCTACAGGTTATTAATAGAGGTCTCTGTAAAAGTAATGTGCAAGCTACAAAGGGAAGATCATTCTGAATTAAATTACCATAATTTTTTTCATTGCTGTCTCTTTTCAGGAGACCTGGATAATACTGCTAACAGTGACAGGTTGAATAAGAGACAGGGTTTGTGTGGGCCAGAGGTGGGAACAGAGAAGGAGGCTAATTATATCTTTTTTAACCTTTGCATACAGCCGGGCAGGATGAAAATGAATTACACAACCAGCAACTGAGCTATTCTCCCAGCGAAGGCTGCAAACTGGTGCCCAAGTCATCCAGAAACATGATCTAAGCTGTCCCATTTCTTTTGGATCTAACCACTTTACAAATCATTAAATCAAGTGAGTATTTTCTGCATGCTTCAACTGAGACTCATGTAATTATCCTATGGACAAACCAAACCAGATTTATCCGACTTGCTCTTACCTCAACAATGCAGAGGACGAAGGGCAAACACTGATGTGGCATGGGAGAGCTAGAAGCCGTGCTTTTCAGCATACCTTTTGAAACCTCCTGGGTTTAATAGGTTAAAGACGATGACACTGCTTTTACAGTCACTCAAATGGATCATTGAACACTTTATTGAGTGGTATTTATTCCACTTTAAATGCACGTTATGACATGAAGCTTTGTTCAAAGCTCAGCGACGGATGGGCAGGTGTAGAGGGGCCTTTAATACCTGTATTGCTCAGCAAAGTAGCGGCTGTCTGACCAGCAAGGGAAAGAGCCTCTTTGCAGGCAGCAATTATGGAGAAATGGAGGAAGGTGTTCTCATGAAATAAGAACTCTTTTCCTTGACTTTCCTCCCCCAGATTCAGTTCAAACCGCAATTTAAGCCATGTGGTCTACTATTGATATGCTGTAGCTCTGCCACTTTAAAGGAGTTTTGGCATAACTCAGAGTCATATCCCAAAGAAAGAATTTGGCTCTGCGGTCTTCAATTTTTCCAAACCCTATTCCCACCGTTTTGCAGCATCATCTGTGCCCTCCACCAAATTAAAGCTGCCTGTGTCATACAAAGGGCTTGTGGTGAACAGAGCGGTTTATGTTGCTCTGTAACACTTCAGCCAGTTAGTTCTTGCCTGGCCAAGCTCATCAGAATTAACTCAGGAGGCTGAATGAAGTGGCTTTGAGAATCTGACCCCAACCTTTAATCGGTTTTACATTAGTTCCCTATCTCTAATTGGGTCCAGTACAGTGTTTAGTAACTGAATGACCCAGGACATTCAAAGGCTTTAAAACTTGTAGCCTAAGCCAATTTACCTAATACAAGAATTTTGCCTTCTTGGCAATACATAGACTACCTGTGCACAGCTCTCCTTCCAGGAGACAGACTGCTGTTCCAGGCACCAGCAGAGCCTGTGCACTGAAGGCATCTTCCCAGGCAGCATTTTTAATTAAAGTTGTAGCTTATCCCAAGGAAGAATCCAGGAAATATCTGGATCTTTTCTTCCTTCTGTCAATCCTCCGCCCTAGGCAAGGAGATAATGAACTAGTCACTTGAAAATAGTGCTCAGCCTGAGCTAATTTACTGCATTACATTTTGGAGAGTGAGGGTTTTAGTACAGATTAGGGATTTCTCCCAGAAACAACAGAATATTTTGAGCTTCCTGGAAAGGCAAGCTTGTTCTCTCCAACTACTTAGTTCTTAAGCAGAAAGAAAGACATCAGGAGCATTGCACAGTTTGCAAAACCTAAGACGGTCTTCACTGTACAAACACTGATATCAAACCTCCTGTCATTCTCAAAGAGAGAGAGGTTCGTGGTCATACCGTATTCCGTGTTTATGACTATACTGGGGCAAACTTGCCTGTCCCAGAAATGTTTGCCAGTATTGAAAGGGATTTGCTAAATATTGAATGGATCTCTGTTATTTTTTGCAGTCCAGATACTGCTTTTCATGCTGATTCATGTAATAAGACATGTCTTCCTGCCTTCACCTCTTCTGTAGCATGTGTAAACACTTATTTAGTGTACATGTTACCAGTTATTTTGTTTTCACTCAATGATTAAATTGTTAAGTTGAAGGGATTCAGTAGTATCTCAATTTACCATCAGATTAAGTCCTGCTTTTATTTTCATTCTCCATCCTAAGAGTAGTCGGTACACTTATTTTTGGCAGCATGCTGAAATGGAAATCAGTGTTACTTAATTTATAACATATCCTTCGTATATTCTGGTCCATTGAACAAAGGAATGTCTTCACAACCTCTTCTGCAGACAAATTGCAGCACTGTTTGAATGTCTCATCTGAAATGTTCTTTTGCTCCAGCCCATGTGGGACATGCAGCTCCACTGATCACTCTCCGGTGTGGGATCTGGGTAAGCAATGCTGCAACACTTCATCCTGGGCTTGCTTTATGGAGCAGGCTTGATTTGGGATTTTAACAAACGAAAGGTGCAAATCTTTTCTGTGCTTACAGTTGTTATCTTTGGCTTGCAAAAGCAGAACAACTGAGAAATGCCAAAAGCAGGGAAATTTGCTGGGTGCCAAGAACACATATATGCAAAAAGCAGACAATTGGATAGTCAAGAACATCTTTTCATAGCTCACATAAAACCAAATAATTCCAAATCTCTTTAGTTTCCTGTTATCAAGAGCTTGATTTGTGTAAAATAATGGAAGAGATGAAAATGTTGTTGCTACCGAACAACTATAGGAGATATATAATGATTAAAACATCTTACTGTTTTGATAAGAATGTGTAATAGCTATACCTATATATTGATATATATGTGTCCATATATATATGAAGAAAGTTATTTTTTACTAGCTGCTGGGGCATTTAATTCTGTTTCCATTTCTTTTCTAACAGACATTTTCTTGTTCTCAAGTTGCATTGGCATGCTTGGCAGAGGTTCGCTTCCTCAAAGGCATTTAGGCAACTCTGATGTCAAATTTGTTACCTAAAATATCTCAGAGGAGTGGGGCATGAACTCCTCACAAAAAATACAGCAGGAAGCCATGTAGCCGTGCTTCAGTTGCACTGAATTGGGTGGCATTCACCCATCTACAAATGGCATAATTTGGTTTGATAACTATTTCCCATAGTTGGTCAAAAAAAGGGGGGGAAGAGAGAAAAGAAAACAAGAGTTGGGGAAAGCAGAGAACAGGAGCAAAGAGTCCTGGAATTCCGGAGAAAAGGTGAATTAATCCTTTGAGGATTGGAGAAAGCTGAAAGGACTAGGAAGAAACTCCAGTCATGGTCAAAGAAAAGCCCCTATAGGACTAAAGCTGAAAAATAAAATTTCAAATGTTAGCAGTTGCTTTCAAGATGTTATCAGCCATCACTAGTCTGTTGTCAAGCAGAGAAAAAGGCCTTACAGCATCAAAGGAAACAAGGAATGTAATGAAGAAAGAAATTAGGAGTAATTTGCATCTATTTGGCAGCACAATCTTCAAAGGCACTTTTGTTAATTAGAAGGTTTGAGCTGTACTTATGAGATGCTGAGGGAGATCTCCAGGGATGTTTCGAGGCAGCAATTTGGGTGGTCACAGAACATTTCTGTAGCCTCACAATTTATCAACAAAATGAAATGAGTTATTTTTCCTTCATGCCTTGAAACTCTGACAGTCAGAAGGTAAAAGAACCAGCCTCTTGCAGGAGCCTGTCTCTGTGAGCAAACCTAATGCCGAGAAGCTCGTATTTTCTTCCAGAATCTTTGGTAAGATGAGAGTAATGGCACTTCCCTGTGTCCACTGGGGTCTGGCTGTATTTCAGTGTACCCAGGCTTTGTGGTGACTGTTTGTTCTTCTCTTGTATTGTGGGCTTTATTCCTTTGTTATTATACTTTTGTGTTTACAGGCCTAGATATTTGTTCTGAAATAAGTAAATAAATAAAAGTACATAAAGGGATGGAGGGAATAATTCCCTGCTCCCTCTGAAGTCAATGGAGACACAACAGCAAGCAAATAGAGCACACTTTCTGGTAGTGTTTATCACTTCAGATCTTACTTAAGTGGGCTTTTCTTTATCATTAGCCTCTAAAATTTCCAATAGCAAAAGCTGAGCTACATTTTTTTAACCATATGCATAGAAATTTTCATCCCTTGTAGAGGAACTTCCCTAGTCCAAATGCTTTTTCCTTCCTTTCTACCTTTTATTTCCTTCACCTGGGACTTTCTCTGGTCCCCAGCTTCTCCTTCTTCTGAGTCCATCTCCCACTTCAGACTATACCCTGTTCCTACCCCTTCCCTGTGTGCCCAGCTCCATTCATTAGGTGAATAATCGCCTGCAGCCATTTAGTCTCAAAAAAATAATACTTTCTCCAGTTCAATCTCTTATCCCTGCTGGATTCAAATTGAGTCACAGGGTATAAAATGATCCCCGAGGACAACTCCATGGAGGTAAACACAGTGGATTTAACTTTGTGTTTTCTTTATGTTTCAAAGATGATTTTTTAAAATTTCAGCCCAAACGTACATATTTTCAAAGCATACTTTCATTGAAAGGTATGAAGGGAAGAGCTCGTTCATTCTCTTCAGCTAATATCTATTATTTTCACACCGCAGCTGTACCAAATATGGAAAATCCTGGGTTTTAGTCAACATAAACAGACTGCTTTGGCAGTTTACTTGCTTTTCCCCTCATTATGTCTCTTCTGCTGTAACCATGGATCTATCTGTAATGTCATGTCTTGTGTGTAGTAAACTTCATGTTGCTGAAGAAGCTCTGACCAAACTTTCCTGGGAGTCTGGGCTGAAGATCGTTGAATGGATGTGGCCGAAACAAAGTGGCGTGTCCATCATTCCTTAACTAAACCCTCCTAAGTGTAAACTGTGACCATTCCTGTTTCTGTCTGAACACTTCAGGCTTTTCAAAAGGCTGCTCTTATGTAAGATAGGGAGCTGTCTCCATGACATGATGCTCCGCTTCTCGTCACCATTAGTTGGGCGTTAGTTGTTCTGGCTGTAAATAGACAGGCACAGATGGTACCACGACTCTCCGAGCCTCCACACATCCTGCACTGCAGGGATTTTTGTTATTCTTGTTATCTCTCTAGCAGCTCCTACTCTTTCCTAACAGTTTGTTGAGAAGAAAAAGGGAGGGCTAAAGAACAATCAGTCCCTTTCCTCTCTAGGATTGCTGAAGGCTTAAGGCAGGAGACCAGCATTCATTTTGACTTTTCTTTGCTAGGGGAACCCAGCCACGAGCTCATCAATGAAGCAAAATTCCTGTCACCTTCACCAGATGAAGTCAGTCCTCCCCACGACAGCTAAGCAGAACTAGGTGCCCCAATAGCATTAAGCTGCAAGACTCAAACGACACATTCTCCTGCAGTGCCATGCGGCTCTGACCACCACGCTGAAAGAACTGTGGCAGGTAGAAGAGAAGCTGGTATCTTGAAAGGCTGGCCTAGTGCACAGGATGATGTTTGCAGGAAAACAGGCTGGAATAATAAGTGACACAGAATCTGGAGAGGGTATGGATAAGAAGGACGTGAGAGAGTCATGTCCCCTCCCTCTTCACACATGTCATGGAGAAGCTAAAATGGGTGCTGCTCTTTAGTCTTTCATACAACAGAAGAATGAGATCTCAATGGAAAGGCAACAAGTTGAGATCTGCTAAAAGGAAGTAAATTTTGTAGAGAGTACAGTTAACCTCCTACAGTAACCACTGATGCCAAGAACTTATCGAGGCTATAAAAAGGATTCAATGTTTTTATAAATTATTAAAGTATCTGCTTAGTATTTTTTCTATCCCATCTAATATAAGGCTATAAGCTTCTGTGTCACTAGAGAAGTGAGTTAGTAGCATAAGTCTAAGAAGTAGTCTCCCTTCCCTGCTAGCAGGCAAGTATTGAATTTGTTAATATTTGGTTTTCATCATCTTCCTCCACAGGCTTGGGGAGTGGAAGGATCAGTGACATGATAATGGGTGAACCATTCACCTGCTCCTTGACCCCAGGTCCTGCATTTTCACCGAGGAATCTACTAATGAGAAGAAAACTGGTAAAGGTTATTCAGTGTGTCATGAGTAGCTCACCGCGTTCCTGGGCCTTGGGCTGTTTGTATAAACCTGAGTAACATCTTTTTGAGAGACTAAGCTTTTTCAGATGCCATGGAAGTAGACAGAGGAGTAACATGTAGATGCAGAGCAAATCACCTTTTCTTTTCTCTTTTTTTTTTCCCAAAGAAAAGAATGAAAATAGCCACCACACCCAGGGCTCCTCCTCCGTGCTGCTCTGCCCTGCGCTGGGGAGTTTATCTACATCTGTATTTATCACCCCAGCCCAGCCCCTGTCTTAATCAAGGCTGCAATATCCTGTAACAGAGGGCAGGCTCACAATACAGAAGAGTGTGATGAATCTATTGGGAGAAGGAACATCCTGGTTCACCTCATTTTTAATGAAAGGATTGATGGAGAACAGTCCATCAAAAGGGCTAGACACCTAAGTGATAAACGAATTTCCTAGAATTGCTGTGTTTCAACAAGAAAAATGAAAAGCACCTTCATATTAAATAGAAGTGGTGTCTGTCGTGTAGAAATAAATCTATGACAATCTGAAGAGGAAGCAGTTGAAGGCACGAAAAGCCTGATGAGATTATAAATAATATGAAGTACTGCTTTACACCATGCTCGTGCAATTTGCGTTTCCTCAGCTGCACAGTATAGACTGTTACCAGTTCACCCCTTATCTGCTGCAGACTTTGGCTGTGACTTACTTCCCCCAAAAAGGAGACAGTTTGGGACACCGACATGCAGAAACGGGAGGTGTCTCATTTCTCTGCAAATGCCAAGGTATGTGGCAAACCTGGGTGAAATCCTGAGCGTGTGGATGGTTCAGGATGTGCCAAAATGCCGTGGAAAAGGCAAGGAGAGTTGCAGTTCTTCTTTGCAAACGTGAAGACAAATGTATAATTCACTTGACCAAGTCAGTGGCAGTGGCTCTGAAGTGTATGGAGCAGTTAAGCCAGTAGTTGGTTTGTTCAGGCTTTTCTGAAGCTTTTCACTGTTTTTCCTGGTGGCTTCACAGCAGCTCCCAAGGAAGCTTGCAGATATCCTGCTGCAGAGCATGGGAGACGGTCGATTCCTCTGTGCTTGGAACCATACCCCTTCCTAGAGCGCATGCATTAGCTAGACATGCACAACTGGGATCAACACAGAGCTGCAGAGGGAAATCGATGGACATCAGCATCCAGTGTCCTCTAAAAGCAACCCTTGCAGATCTGTGAGACACTTACTGCAGTCTCTCTCTTACCTGTGTCTCACCACCATGTCCTAGCTTGCCTTTCAGAGCAGACTCTGTAGGAGAAGAAGCCTGTCACCTACCGTGCAGTACCCCACCAGGGTGGTGTGGAACCACAGAAGAGGTTCACTTTGGAGCCCTTTAGTAATATCCCCAGCTTTTTGCTGGTTTCTGCCCCAGAACACTGGGTTCCACTGATGAATAGAGCGGAGCGTTAGAGCCAGGTATGCGCCTGCCACTTAAACCCTAAGGCTTTGCTGCTGAACCAAGCTGCTTGCAGGGGTTGCTAGGTAACCATAACCTGCTCATAGCTTATGTATCCAGCGAGGTTCTTATGATGTCATGCTTCAGATTTGTATTTCATCTCTTAAAAGAGTTTTTTTCTCTTTTTTTTTTCCACAAGAACAGGGTGAGTTCTTCAGTGAGGCAGAACTTCCCTGCCCCATCGGGCATATACAGCTTAATTTCACTCTTGGAAAACACTGCATTAAGACAAAATTGGCCAGGCTTTTCAAAGTGTGATTTTTGGGGAGAATTTACAGCTCTTCAGGCCTCTTTTATCTTGTAGACACCAATTCAAAGGCTAACTCCTTGGAAACATAGACATCTTCGTTGGTTGCTCCGCTGCCTGCATCTGAGCAAAATGATGGCTTACTCAATAGGAAGATAATGGGAGTTTTGTGGTTCTCCTTGTTCAAGAGCACAAAGATCCAAATATTATGTGCTAGAGATGTACTGAAGCCTTTCAATACTATGTGCCTAAGTTATTAGTGAGAGTCTAGTTACACTGATGTGTGACATTACAAGTGTGTGTAGCACATCTTTGGCAAGGCAGAGGAGAAAAGATTCTCAAATGAGATGCCTTGAACATGCTGTGGTGAGTATGGGATGAATGATCTCTTCCAATCAAAATGATTCTGTGGTTCTAAGGCAGATGACTGGCTGCATCTCTGTGTTTTCTGGCTCCCACTGGGACTCTGCAGATGCATTTGTCATTTTTCCCAGTTTCTTTCCTAAGCCTGAACTGTTTCTCACTGAGCCATCATTTTACTCAGAGGTGCTCTCTTGGGCTGGAGGGTGTGCTGTCATCTCTGAATGGTTGTGTTGCCTCCTGGTCATTTTCTTCAGTGGTCCCCATGTGCATTGCCCCCAGGAGGAGCATCACACTGCAGCAGGAGCCGGTGCAAGAAGGAGAAATCAAACCCCTTTGCCTCCTGTCCTCTTCTGCATCCTCTGGGAGCTACTGCCTCCATCCCTGACATGCCTAACTCTATCCACTGGCTGTTCTTGCCCTGTTTCACTGCCTGATTTGATCTTCTTTGTCTTTATCACTGTCTCTCCCTGTCCTTTCCCTCCCCACTCCTCCCAGCGCGTGTTAACTCAGCAGCGCAGAGCTCAGGGCCCGGCGTGTGCTGTGCTGGACCCTGTGGCAGTGAGCTCCAACGCTCTGCCTGGCAGGGAAGGAATTGAGGCAGAGCCTAGAGCTGCCATTCCCTAAGCTCTGGACGAGTGCTGGTGTCACACGTCCTGTTCAGCGCAGGGCAGACCGTGTTCTGCAGAGAGGGAGCCAGCAGCGCTCAGGAGAGGCACAGGCAGCGGGCAAGGTGGTACCCCCGCTGTCAGCCAGGGCCTTGGTGTCTTCACCTCTTCAGGGTGAGGAGACAAGAACCCCCCTCCCTCCAAGATGAACTGTAGGAAACCTTTCTGCTCTGTGTCACTTCTGCAGCAATCATCGGGGTGATTTGCATAAATATGCAAGTGGTAATCAAACCTGGGGAGGTCAGGTACAGTTTTTTTGGTACGTGCCGTGCATACAAAACAAATAGATTTTCAGCAACTCTGTTTAACCAGCACAAGGTCATTGAATGGATCAGGAACTGGACTAAGGGAAGGGACATTTTGATCCCCTGCTTCTTGTACGATGCCTCTGCCAGGATGTAATGCAGTTGCTGGAGATCTATTGGTCCTCCAGTAATGGTCCTACTCTTTTCCGCCTGCAATTTTCCAACTAGTTGAAAGCAATAAATAAATGAGGACAATTACAATTGCTGATCCCGTTAGGAGACTTTTCTTTCATGTATATTTTACATACTGAGACACTCTGCTAAATCTAATTTACGAGCAAGGAAGAGTCTATGAAGAATTAAGTGACTGAGATTCCTCACTCTGATGTTTTCATTTTGTTTTTTGCTCCGTTCCCTGCTTGTTCTGATGTGCAGACTGGAGATTAACACACAGTCCACAAAGCTTCCCAGTATTTTACATAAAGTACTTGAGGATTTTGTGCAGCTGTCCCAACAACGGCAGAGCGGAGAGCTCCAGAGCATTACAGAATGATCACATCTATAACTTCAGCCATGCCAGTCTGCATGTCGCTAAAGCTGAGAACTGAAGATTTGACCATTTTTCAGAAGAAGTCAAGTAAATGAAGATGAGCATAAGAACTGAAGCAAAATGAGGATTTAAGTATCATTCTCTTAATTACCTGACACAATCCTGCCATTTCTGTTTCAATAAATTACTTAAGCGCCAGCTAAAAGAAAGTCAATTACCTAGAAACCTGGTAATCATTTATTGAGTTGTCCAAAACCACAGCACTTCCCAGTTACACAGTGAAATATTTATGACTTATGACTAGCAGCGATACATTTTCAAGGCAGATGATCAGATGGTACATAAAACAAATCAGGCATCAGTAGTTTAGGAAGGTGTCATTAAAATCCACAGGTTTGAGGGACCTGTAACTTTCTGATGCAATCACTTTGGAGAATGGAGTTTTTCCTTGCCTGGTCCCTTCCAGAAGGTGATTCCTTTTTGATGGTCACGGGGAAAATATTTTTCATCAAAGACAAATTTTTGTGCTCTGTTGATTTGAAAAATCTTGATTTTTCTAAACGAGTGACATGTTAATAAATGTTTAATAAAATACTGCAGAAATCAGAACCAGTGTTTAACCCTTTCGTGGGATTAAAATGTTAAAATTTTTCTCCCAAGTTTTGTATTCTGTTCCAATCTCCTTGTACAGAGACAGCTTGTAGAAACAGTTACGATTTATTATGCTCTAAAGAAAACATCTTACCTGGACAAAGGCATATTAGGGATCAGCCGGTTTTTAATAGTGCAGTTTGTGTTTGCATTGTGACAGTTAGTTACTTTTTTTTTTTTTTTAGGAAAAGCCTTGTTTGCCCTGACCTGTACAGCACAATTTTCAGCGTTTCTGTGGCAGCTGTCCCCTAGTGAGGAGGATTCGTGTGAGATCACCTTGGGATGCAGCAGTTCAGTCCTGCTCTGTCCACGTCTGGCAAGGAGGCTGGAGGCACAATGAAGGTGCTTCTCCCTGACCTGCAAGTCCCATGGCTGCTTTTCACTACAGAAGAATGATGCTGTGACATTCACTCAGATTGACTCGCCAGAGGCACGCGGAGAGTTGTTCAGGGCTTCTCCAACACTAAAGGTTTCATTTCCAGAGACTTGTCACATGGTGATGCAAACTGCCAGGGGAATTTAAGCACAGATGATTAATGCATAGCGAGGTAACCTGTGAACTAGCTGAGCTGCTATTCCTCCAGAACGACTGATGTGTAATATCTCATTTATGTAAGAGCAGTGAGACACTCTGATCTCAGAAGTGCCATGGTTTGAGTTCACCATTTCCATGAGAAATGTGAAGAGGGGGGACATGGGGTTTCTTGTCAGGGCAGGCAAAATGCAGCTCTTCCCACCATGGATGAGACCCAGCAAAGGCCGTGGGAAGGTGATCTGCTCTGCTCTACCCATACCTAGATCTGGTCTGGCAAAGAAAGTAGTCTCCATACACACCAGCCTGTTGCTGTATTTCTCTCTTTTGGACAGTAAAGAGGGGACCTTCATTTCAAATGACTGCAAGAACGTGGAAACAGATCTATCGTGTGGAAACTCTTCTGTTGATTGGGGAAGAGCTCAATGCAGGTGAAATAAAAATGATTTCCATCGCCCCAAGTTTGGTAGTTCAGTATGAAAATGCATTGCCCCTTATTTTCACTAACTTTTAATAAAAATGAGGCATCCCTTCCAAAAACTCACCTGCCACATACTTCCGTCTGGATCAGTGGAGGTAGCACTGAGTAAACCCAGCTCAGGGGGATGAATGAATGCCTGGGGAAGAGACAGGGGGAAAGTATAGAGCAAGTGTGATATGAGAGCCTGGAAAGAGGTCATTTGCTCTTTTTGTCACAAAGAGGAGCTTTATAAAGGGCTTCACAGTTGGTGCTTGTGTCGGGCTGAGATTTAATACATACTCATTCCGATGATGATGGATTGCATTGGTCAGAGGAGATCCTTTTCCACATGTGCAATACAGAAGGCTTGGTTGGAAGAGACAGGAGCAGGCTGAGAGCGTGCCTTCAGAGCTAGCGGTGTGTTGACTTAATACTCCTCTTCCAGGGGAAAGCTGGAAAGCCCAATCAAGCCCAGGGATTATTCTCCCATGTCCCCTTGACCAGCCTTCACCCCACAGAGAACACAGCGTGTTAACATATGAGATACTCTGGTTACAGAAAACATCAAGAACAGAGATTCATCCTTAAGGATACAAATTCTTCTGCTGACTTCGATTCACCAGCCTTCCAGTGCCCACAGCCAGAATTGCTGAACAGCAGCAATTCATTTGAAGCTGCTTCTTTTATATAAACAAATATATGCACAGATGTACGCAGGGAGACATCTACAAACGTTTGCAATTTGCTGCCGTGACAGAGGACATAACTCAAGCGGTATGAGGGATGCTGAAATTATTTTGCAGAGGAAGGTGCAATCTTTTCAGCCTCATACAATCCCTACGCATTCCACATGGCCTCAGTTATTGTTTAGCAGCTCACAGTATGAATAATTTTTAAAAGTTTTAAAAAAGCCATTTATCTCCTTCACCAGAGTAGGAGAAAGAAACGAGAGCAGCTTCTGTCCCCTGCACGAGCAGGGCACCACTCCAGTCCAGGCAGCACAGCCCTCAAATGTCTGGTTCTACTCAGGGCCATGCTCTGGTGATTCATCTTCCGTGCTCAGGCCGTCCCACCCCCCTTCTCTCCCAGAGTCATTAGCCTTTCTGTGCTATTGCAGGCTCAGAGGAGCCTTCCACCCACCTACACTAAACCTAAAAAAGCCAACAGAGTCTTTGGTTCATGTACTGTCTGTGCTGAATATATTGATTTGCATAAATATATAGTACATTTGTTCTCTCTGCCAGCAGATTGCACTGCCAAAAGTTTTTAATGCTGACCATGTATGTATTGGGAGCTGTCCTGCTCACCCATGGTATCCCAAACACTTTCCCAAAAGGCTTTCCAAGATGGGGAAGGATACAGAGCAGGGCAACTAAGGAAGAAATATCTCAGGCCTCTTCCACTAAACGAAGGCTGGATTAAAAGGGCAGGTGCCCAACCTGCTGGAATGGAGACAGGAAAAGCAGCTTTGGCTTCCCCTCCATCACCCTGTGCTGAGTTCTGTGAGCGAAGAGGTCTCAGTGCCCCCCGGCAGGGCTTTGGGGGTTCTGTCTTGACCTTCTTTTTATGAGGGTATGCAAATTATGTTTCTTTAGACTAAAACAGTGAGGGAGGGTGGGAAGGGCAGATGGAGAGGAAACGAAGAGAGGCAAAAAAAATGAATGAGTTTTATTATTTGTTCATGGGGATTTGTCTAAATTGTAGAATCACCTTAGGATTGAGTCATTTTAGGGATATGAAGCGTATCTACCTCAGACGTAATTTAATTTTTTTTCCTTTTTTTATTGTATTAGTAAATCCCCCCCCAATACCTTCCACTGAAAAGCAGATCACTTTGAAATGCATCACCAGGGCTAATGCTTTGTTTTCTACTGCACTGGTCACGCTTGGGTCCTCTTGGTTCCTACTCTTAATAAGTTTGTAGTTCTCAAACAACATTAAGAGATGAATACGAAAGCCTTTTACACCGGCTTTATAGTCCAGAGCTCTCAGGACAGTCAAAACCTCAGTTTTATTTCTCTGCTACATTTTTTTCCCAGCTTGTTTGTGCAATATCTTTTTTTTCTACAACATCCTTCCATAGCAAAGGCTAGTCTGAAAGACTTTTGTTCATCAGGCATTGCTTTTCACTAATAAGTGTGTCCTATTAGAGCTGTAGTGTTGTTTGGTTGCCTGTCTATTAAAGCCCGTAGACAGTCCACTCAGTTTGAACAAGGAGGAAGTTGACAGGAGGCCCTTCAAGACCCTGTTCTTCTTCTGCTGGCTTGCAAGCTAGTTCTGAGATAGTGAATCCCCCCAAAAGTATTAGTTTTATTTTGTCTCATTACTATAGTGGTTCAAGAAGGGAAGGAAACCAGAGGGCATCTCGCTGTGTGAGGGAAGAAACATCTCTGTGATTAGTGAGCAACTTGTTCATTAATTCCCTGTTCAAAAAATGTTTTCGTTACCCAATTTTGCTTCTGCAGCCACAACGAGCTTGAGAAAGATTGAGCTGTTTATGTGCAGCTTAAAATGGATGCCCAAGACTCTGCTTTTTTGAATAATTGCTTTGTATTGCTGACTGATTTTCTACTAAACAAGCACAGTTACTGAAATGATGCTATGATATTCACACTTTGTCTTCTCTTCGGTTCCAGGAATTTGTCTCATGAGGATCAGACACGCTGCCGTCTGCAATACAGCCATTTCTATCAGCAGATATGACCAGGGAAACCTGCTGTTTGTGAGTAATTTCTTCTAAAAATAAGCACTGTCTCTTAAAAGTGAAATGGGAGAGTGAAATGTAGCTTTAAAACTATTTTTCTATGTAGTAGCAGAAAATAACCCCCTTCAGTGACTGTTTTGTAAGGCCTGGAGCAGGGTGCTAATCCCCTCCCAGCCCAAATGCACCTTTGGAAACTCTGTCCCACAGCAGTGCTGGGACCATTGGCTGGAGACTGAAGGCAGGATCTGAGGGTCTCCAGCCGATGGTCCCAGCTCCATTCCCCTCTGGAGGGTGTGAACCTCCCTTTTGTTCCCATGGTGGAGAGGAGCTCCAACAGCAAGGGGCAGGGGAGTGACAGGGACAGCCACGCTCCTGTGATAGGACGGGAAAGCTAGTGTGGGGCAGGTTAAGGGGCAGGATTAGACCTTCTCCTTATCCCATAACTCCAACCTGGGCAGGTACCAAGGCCTCCACACATCCTATGAACGCACAAGAGACCGTCTTTTACAAACTGCTAACCAAGGGAGTAAATCACAGTTTATCATCAGTGAAGTGACACATAACAGCTCTTCTTGTCTCTCTCTCAGCACTTGGTCTTTTGTGCCACCAAGAGACAATTAAATTGACACCAATGTCCTAATGTACTTTCTGTAACAACAGGACTTTTTGTCACTCCCAGCTGCTCCCCTGCTTGAGCTTCAGGCAGGGCGGTTGCCTTTGTAAATACTGCTGAGGCAGTAACGTGTTAGGCACAAACAGGAACTGGCAGTTATCATCCTCTCCTACAAATTCACAAGGAGAGGAGATTTTTGTCCCCTCTGTTAGAGACAGGTTGTGAAAAGATCAATGATTCAATCTCTGACACAACTGAGAGGGCAGAGACCTGTGGCAAGGAGGCAGTGGGTAGGAATGGGGCAGGAACCTCTTAGAAAGGCAACAAAAAGGTCAACTAGTTATAGTTTGTGAAGATGATAACCAGTAAATAATAGTCCACTATTTAATCCTGGCTGCTTGGACCCTACAGTTTCTCTGGGTGAAGAAACAGTCTACACTGGCTGGACCTGTTCTTCCTCCCCAAAAAGCCAGAGCTCTGGGGCAGCTCTTTGATAACAATTTTCCATCATAGCTCACTGTGCAACCAGCAGGCTGAGGCCATCTCTGTGGTCATTTCTGTCCCTAACGGCCTGATCCCATACAGCCCATGTAGATCAGAGAGAAATATTCTCACAGGAAAGCGGGGTCTTGAAAAAGGCCCTGAAACACAGCAGATAAATCAGCAGCCAGTGTTGGCATCACATAAAGGGCAGGGGGAATAATAATAGCAACAAAGAATTCCCAGCATCCGGAGAGTGTGGCACGGGTTAGGCTCTGCCATTGAGACAGTTGTTCAGGAGAGATTTAAATGTTTTAAAGGAAGGCTCAGCAGGGAAATGGTGCAGGGATCTACTGAATGGCTCTGCTTTGGCCGCAGCCCTTGGTGCTAGGAACTGTCTCCGAGTGTGCGTGTCCCGTAGGCCACTGCCCAGTTCTAGGTGGTTCAGTCCACACTGGTGGGCTGTGAAAAGGACAAGGAGCTGCTGGAGAGAGTTCAGTGGAGGCTTCAAAGATGCTGAGGGGCCTGGAGCATCTCTGTGCCGAGGAAAGGCTGGGGCTGTTCAGCTGGAGAAGAGCAACCTGAGAGGAGAACTGATCAATGCTAATCAAGACTTAAAGGGCCCCCAGGAGTCAACGGGATGGGGCCAGACTATTGTCAGTGGTGCCCAGTGACAGACAAGGGGCAATGTGCACAAACTGGAACACAGGAGGTTCCATCTGAACATGGGGAAAAATTTCTGTGCTGTGAGGGTGCCAGAGCCTGGCCCAGGCTGCCCAGAGAGGTTGTGGAGTCTCCTTCTCTGGAGAGACTCCAAACCCACCTGGACAATGTGAATCTGGGGCCCCTGCTCTGGATGACCCTGCTGGAGCAAGGGGGTTTGACCAGATGATCTCCAGAGGTCCTGCCAACTCCTGCCATGCTGGGTTTCTGGGATTCTGTAAAACCCACTCTCCAGCATCCTGTTCAAAGGTACCTCCAGCCACCTGCACTTGGGACATCTCTTGCTCCTCTCTCCAGCAGCCACCTTGGCCATCTTCAGCTCAGTGAGTGGCTCCTTTCCCTACAGAAATTCAAGCCTGGAGCTGGAAGCTCCCACCCTCCAACCTCACCCTCCATACTCCCATCACATCACGTTTCCAGAACTTCCCTTGTTGAGCCTGGCTGTGTTCCCACTGGCAGCTGCATTCCCAGCAGATTCTCCCTGCATCCCTTCAGGGAAGCCTTAGGAGGACATATGACCACAGCTATCCTCTCCATGCCCCAGCTCTTTGGAATCTGCACAGACTGCAGTATTCTCAGATGTGTCTGTTCTTCTTTTTTAATTTCTTCAACAATTAATTCTCAGTCTGTACCCTGACTCACTGAGTAATGCATGCTAATGATCATCTCCTCTGGATTTTACAGCTAGTAGTGGTGAAAGATGAAAGCCCAATATTGTCTATTATACTGGGGCTGCAGTCAGATATTAAAAAAAACAACCCTCCAGGATGACATCTGTTATAGCCCAAGTTCATATGTTCCTCCATGAAAATTCAACTACATTAAACAGAAAGGAAAAAAAAAGAGAAGAGACTTTGCAATAGATGGAGGATGATTCATGCTCAAATCTACAGCTGAATGCCACTCAAAAGTCTCTCTTTTCCCGAGTCCTTGCTGGTTTGTGAGTTCAGGCAGGGAGGAACTATGATCAGTGCTAACAAATCTCCATTTTCTCACCTTGCCCTTTAGTGTTTCATTAGAGAAAACAGTAAAACCTGATGCTCTTTTGCCTTCACGCAGAGAGCATTCCCTGGCCCTCTGCTCCTCTCTCCAGCTTGCCTGATCGTTCACTGCTCAGCAAGTCTTCACATGCAGCTAGTGTTTAGCTGCAGAAATGATGTGTATGGAGGCTATGCTTGAATATAGAAAGTAGCAGCACTGTCACTGAATGGCTCTTTTTGGAGAGACTGACCTCATTTCAGTGGTTGGTGAGCAGCTGCTGCCCAGATGAGACTGCTCAGCTAAGGAAAGGGTGGTACAAACTCTAGGAAAGCAACAGGGAGCTGTGAAAACTGGAGAACGTCTTCCTGGCTGTGCTCTGGGAGTGCCTGAGCCTGGGCACTGATGTCCCAGTGAAGGATGCCCAGGTGTGTGTGAGTAACAGACATGTTCCCCGCAGCTCCCACTCGGAAGAAATGGGTGTCTGCAGAGAAGGGATGGTGCTGCCAAGTGCCAACTAGTAGAGGAAAGCAAAGCTGAAGCCTGGAGACAAGCACCCAGATTGATGTCTGGCACAGTCTTCTGCATCTCTGAGCTGCAGAAGTAGGTCAGAAACTTCAGAGAGAGACTTGCAGCATTTCTATCCAAGCAGGAAGTGCTTCCTTGGACAATCCCTGATTTACAGCTGCTGTATTCTCACTTCTCTTGGTCCCTTCAGTCCCTTGGTCACTTTGGCCGATGCCCAGACACAACCTGGGTCTCCTGCTTCACCTATGCAATGCCCGAGGCTGGGGTGGAAGGATGTGCTGGACCATGGGAGAGGGTGCATCTGGGTCCTGCCCTTGGGTCACAACAATCCCCTGCAACACTCCATGCTGGGGCAGAGTGAGTGGACGCTGCTCGTCAGGAAAAGACCTTGGGGTGTTGGTTGATAGGCAGCTGAAGATGAGCCACTGTGTGCCCAGGTGGCCAAGAAGGCCACCAGCATCCTGGCTTGGATCTTCAGTAGTGTGGCCAGCAGGATTAGGGCAGGGATAGTCCCCCTGGACTCAACACTGGGGAGGCTGCACCTCGAATTCCATGTTCAGTTTTGGGCCCCTCACTCCAAGAAGAACATGAAGGGGCTGGAGCATGTACAGAGAAGGGCAACAAAGACGGGGAAGGGTCTGGAGCACAAGTCTTGTGGGGAGTGGCTGAGGGACCTGGGGTTGTTCTGCCTGGAGAAAAGGAGGCTCAGGTGAGACCTTCTCACTATCAACAACTGGAGGTTGGAGCCAGGTGGGGTCGGTCTCTTATCCAAAGGAACAAGCAATAGAACAAGAGAAAACAGCAGCAAGTTGTACCAGGGGAGGTTTAGGTTGGACACAAGAAACAATTTCTTCCCCACAAGGGTTGTCAAGGCCTGGCCCAGGCTGCCCAGGGCAGTGGTGGAGTCCCCACCCTTGGAGGGGTTTCAAAGCCGTGGAGATGTGGTGCTGAGGGACATGGTTTAGTGGGGACCTGGCAGTGCAGGGTTAATGGTTGGACTCAATGATCTTAAAGGTGTCTTCCAAGCAGAACAGTTCTATGATTATATGATACACTGCTGTTCCCTTTCTGAATGCCTGCAGCAGCCATGTGAGGTGGGACTGTCTTTCCATGGACTCACATCTCCATTATGTGTTTCTGAGGACTACAACTTGCTGTAATTCAGAAAGAAGGGATTGCAGTTTTGGTGGGTAAGATTAGGCTGCTCATACACCTCCAGAGCAGCCACAGCTGGATTGTCAGTGAGTTGCTGGCGTGTGACACCAGGTTGCAGGACTGAGATGGAGAATGTGACACACCCACAAAAGTATCCTACAGAAACCCCGGAAGAATAAAACCGGGTCTGGGACCCCAAAGACAGGAGAGCCAATGTAGAGAAGCAGGCAGATGTGAAAACCATTGCTCAGGGGAGTCTGGGGCTGAGCTGTGTTTTGTGCAACACAAACTTTTAACATCTTGCTTACGTTACCAGTTAAACTGGAGCACAGGGGCACTGCCAGACGCCTCGTTCTTTTCTTATTATTTTATCATTCAGCTTTCACATACCCATGAGTTTCACAGCAGGGCTGGATCCGCAGGGAAGATAGCTTGAGCAGGGTCCTGCGAGGCTCCATCCCAGGAGGGAGGCCCTGACAAATATGCGACACCAGGCAAGGGAAGCAGGGTATCCACCAGCAACCGTGAAGACCACTTGGAAATTAAGTCTGGTTTATTTTTTGTCCCTTCTTTCATGTCTGAGGATGCTCTGACTTCTGAGATTCTTATGGTTGCCCTGGTAATTGAAGGATTCTCTGTGGGAATAAAAATGTTATTTACCAAAATTCATCGCAAAGAAAAGTGCCCATTAAGTGGTAACGCATCCTGCAATCACAGCTACCAGTGCAACCATTAAAACCAAGGGCCACCCCTGCAGATGCATGGGGAAAATCACCCATGGTCTCCTGCAAATTGTTGTTTCTCATGCTGGCAACCCACCAAAGCACCCCGCCTCAGCCCTGGCCAGTGTTTGCCCACTAAGGATCGGTGTTAATGGAATAGGATGTTCCAAAGGCCTTTGAAAAGGTTGGACTAATGGATTTGTTTGGGTTTGCGAGAGCCGAGCGACGTTAGTCTGGTAATAAGTGAAGGGAGGTGGCATAGAGTCGAGCGGGGCAGCGTTTTAAGGTGTTTTCATGCAGCCAGTGAGACGCAAAGACAGATGAGCTGACCAGTGGGGAATTCTGTTTGCTAAGAAGGGTCCAAGGGGACAGGCACCTGCAAGGTTGTTTTTGTTGTCTCTCCCCGACGTCACCCGTCCCTGAGCCAGGCTGCACATGCCCAGCTCCAGTACTATCACCCTGGGATGAGAGGGATATGTTGGGATGAATAATTCAGCTGCAAATCATCTCTCCGACTGCACAGCATTTTTTCCTGCGTTGCTATTTTTAATGTAGATACTCCCACACGTGTGTTTGGTGGATTAGAGATATATGAGAAATAGGAGAAGGCAGCTGACGCAGGCAGGTAGCAGAGCCTGGGGGTGGTGGAGGTTGAACCAGCTCTGGCCTAGAGCAGATCCAGTGCCACCTTCCTGCCAGGGGCTGAGCACCTCTGAGTCCTGCTCACTTCAGTGGGAGCTGAAAGCACTCAGCACCCCTGTGCTGGCAATCACAAAGAAACAGCTGATGTGCCCATACAGTTGTCACTGGAGCTGGATGTCAGGGCATCTGGACTTGGTTTTGAGGTCTGTGACTTACCTCCTCTGCACAAACCTTGTAATTCCTCTCTCTTGTAGCTCCAGATTCGTTAGAAGAAAAATCATTACCACTGCTTCCTGTGGTCTGCCTCACCTAGTTATAAACTCATGGTAAGAAACTATTGCTGCTTGTTTATAGCTGTAGCAAGTAAGCCACGGGTGAGCCTCCTCCATTGTGAGGTGGCATCTTACTATTGTATTTTTTAATCATGAACATCAGAAGGAGTCATCAAAATGGTTTAAGAGGAGAAAAGGTTTTGCTGCTGTAGCTCAATCAGGAAGTGAGGGACTGCAGGTAACAACAGGACAGAAAAGCTGCCAATTTGGGCAAAAGCAAAACTATCATTATATGCTCATCTTTGTGAGAGTCCGGATTTACGGAAGAGCCCGGCTGGCGTTTTGATTTGTGCACTCATTCCTACAGCTTGTAAAACCACAGATCAAAACAACCCTTTCATGTCTGAGAATCTTTCCTTTTTCCCCTTGCTGTGTATACAGTGTTTTCCAGTAAATTACTTCAAACGAGACCTAATACTAATAATTACACCTGCTTTTACGAAGTCCAGGCTGCTTTTGCAAATCCCTGACAGGTAAAGGCATTCCCATGCTCCTGCGGACTCAAGGAAAGCTTTGTAATTTAGAGTACTTCACTTTCTCCTTGTGAAGTTCTACAGTCTCAACTCTTCAGCTGTAAGTCACTGGATATGGGGAACTTCTTAAAAATGAGATAAGATTGCAGCAAGTGTTTGAAACACCAAAGTGAAATAAGTAATGTGAGATCATCCCGTGGACTACTGCCAGGGTTGGGGAAAGCCACCCCTTCTCAGCATCTAAATAAAGAGCTTTAGGTAAGAAAAACCCCTTACTTCTTTCTCTATTTACTGATCTTTGTGAGCAAAAAAAAATCCTGGACCATTGCTTAATTGCTCCAGGTCAGGAAAATCTGCTGCTGCTTCCAAATTTTTGGGGAAAGGAAGGGAATGGGAAAGGAATCTGTAGCAGTGAAGAAGCTAGCATGCTTCACAACAGAAATTTCATGACTAATGTTTCCCAAAGTGCAGCGGTCAGTTTTAACCGTGTGATACCCAGGAGATGGAACAAAAAGCACTCCCAGCTGCACTCAGCTCGGAAAGCAGGTCATTAGCCAAATAGATACATGTCTAATAAGCTCCAATACTCTGCACCTTTGGCCTCCTGGCTTCTCCTGAGAAAACAACCAGCACAAGAACACACCATGTGGAGACTTCTCACACGGATATTTTACAAAGAGCAGCTACAATTGTAAAATACAAATCAAGACAGAAAAAGGTTTCTCTTTTTTTCCCCTAAGCCATGAATTTTATCTCCAAAAGCTACACTTGCCTACAGTCCTTGAGCAGCAAGTCTGCAGCACCAAAATGGTGTCTGCCTCAAGACGATGAATCCTTGGAGGCATTAAGGCAGGGAGGGCTTGCTTGCTATCATTAGAAAGCCCAAACTATCTACTTTCCAAGGGAATATAAAACATTCAGTTTGCAGCTGGTCCTTCACAAGGTACTGAGCTGTAGCACTGCCCCAGCATTAGCTTTTGCATATGCATCACAGACCATTTTTAGAGTTTCTAAACTTTAATCAATGATTTAGTGACTTTTCTGCTTTCTGTTGGCATGTCTAAAGTTCTTAAACACCTTGTTACCTACCTAATTCTCCATCACTCCTTCCAGATTTTTGACAAGTTGTTGGTACGTAGATTTTTCTTTCTAGTTGGTCTTCTCTGGTTTTGCCGAAGCTCAGACAGATAGAGAGGCAGCTGCTAACCAGCTTGTGTCATACTACCTTCTATTCTTAACTCTTCTAGTGGGCTTTTGAATGTTAAAGAGTAGAAAGCTGTATTTAAATTAGCATAAGGTTAACTGTGTCAGTATTGGGTTTGCAAAACATGCATAAAAACTGCAAACGTTCCATGCTCTGCCTAGACTTGGGAATGTTAACAGGAAAAAAAAAAGTCCAAAAAAAGCCTTCAGAAGTAAGAATGAAAAGTAGGAAAATGTAGAGTAGGTTTAATGTTTGGATTCAATCATCTTGAAGGTCTTTTCCAACCTAGATGATTCTATGATTCTATGAATCTGAATGTATGAGCTGTATGTACAGAGCATCTGAAAGGTGTGCTGGTGTTTTGTTCAATTCATGCAAGTTCTTTTTCACAAATTCAAGCTGAATTGAAAAACAAATGGAATTTAGCTATCGAAGCAACCCTGTACTTCTCGCAACTACAGGACATGCAGACAGGTCACCTTAGCATCCTTCTGGTCTGCAGAGATCAAAGCCAAACCTGCCTTGAATTCCAGACTATAACTTGGTGTTGTTGAGTTTATTTATGCCAAGACAATCTAAAATGAGCCATACTCTCTGAAGAGACTCTCAACTGTTAAAAGTTGCACTCACGTAAAAAGTCTTACATTGTTGAAATATAACTACTTGACATTTAAGATACTTTTTTATATATATATATATACATAAATCCCAAAGATCTTCAATTAAGAAGCACTTTCTTACACAGTTTTTGTGATATCTTTTCCTATCATTTCAGCTACAAAGGGAAAATGAGTGGTAGGTTTTATAACATCAAATCCTGAAAATGAGATGTTAATTGGATTTAGGGATTGCAGTCCAGAGCATTCAACCATCCTACTAGTTATCTAATCATTGGAAAGCCAGAGGATTTCTATCTAGGACCAATGTATTTGAAGAATGTATGCACTGTAGCTAACAAATCAAGGCCATTCTAGGTAATGGACTTAGTATCACTGTAGTCTATGTGGCATTAAAAATAACCGCTTGGTAGTCACATTAGTAAGTTATTAAAAATAGGGAAAAAAAAGGGACAAAAGTTAAATCATAGTTGATGACCATTAGGAAAGACTGACAGACTTCAGACAGCAGCCACAGTGATCTACCAAGCCTGTTTTCCTTCCTTTCCAATGAAAATGAAATAAAAAATTTTGTGTGAGGGCTGTCTCCAGCCCCACACCTGGGGTGGGCTCCACAGGGCCCTAGGTGGGGTTCCCACATGTGGGTCTGCACTGACCCAGGGACAAAGTGACCCACACAACCTGGCTACTTTGAGTATAAAGTGGACACAATGTCCTGGCACACAGTGTGTTTGTCCTTTGCAGCATCACCTGTTTTATCAGCCCGACAGCAAGGAGCTGCCATGGCTCATTTGTGGCAAAGTGCTGAGAGGGAACAGTGTTGAAGCACTATCCGTGACCACTACCCGTGGGCTTAGGGCATTCTGGAGCCTACAAGGGCTTTTCTTACGTGTAGAAGTATGAATCAAGGTATATATCCTGCGCTGAAATTGCCTGTCCTTGGCTTGACTCTGTTTTTTGGGAGAGGAAGGCATGGAACATCCTCTCCTACCCGTTGCTAGCGAGACGTCTCCAGTGGAGTAAGGAGCGCAGAGGGAGCTGCCCTGGTCAAGCCGGTATACCTGCCAGCTGCACGAGCTCTTGGGCTGAAAAACGTGCAGAAGAACCTTTGCCCTGTCAAACGTAAGTTTTAACTTTTATTAGAGCATCATGAGTTTGGAAGGGGGGTGTGTGAAAAGTGATTTACAGCAATGCCAACTTTGCCTGACGTCTCTGGGGCCTTCAGGGTTCCCACCGTACGGCAGGGTGGACAGCACGGCTCCCTCTGCCCGACGTTCTGAGTCCAAGCTAACTGCCGCTGAGCGAGGCTCCCATTTTAAATGTTACTTCACAAGGTAATTTAGATTTTTCCCAAGGAAATAAGTAGTTGGGTAAGCAGTGAGAGTATTTCAAGAGGCCACTGGCATTCCCAAACCTAGGCCAGACCCTGGCCCTCCACAGAGATCATGACACATCATGTTTTCTGTTAATGGGTTGAATTTTGTCTTAAAAGTTGATAGGGTTATTGGG
>WUAM01000107.1:26453809-26471030 GCA_024336885.1 Actenoides hombroni | reverse complement strand
CGGTCGTCGGGGAGTGCTGTTTGCTGGTGTGTTTGTTTGTTTGTGGTGTTTGTTTTAGCTTGGGGTGTGGGGGGTTGGGTGGGGGGGGGTGGGGGGGGGTGCGGCTGTTTCCCCTCCTCAGGAAGGTTGTTAGAGGACCTCTCAGATCCATTAGTAAGCACCTGCTCTTGCTTTCCAGTCTAAATGTAATATGGTTAATATGGTTCCTTAGGGGGTTTTATTCTTTTCCTTCCACAACTATTCTCTGTTCCTGGCACTAGGCTAACCAGTATATTCTTAGAAAGAAATCAGTACCCTGGCATAGCCTTTATTCTGTAGACTAAACAGCACTTGATATTATCTCTCGTATGACATGCTTTATGGTACCTCTGCACTTGTTGCAGCTGAATTCATCTTTCTCAGAGAAATGTGACACGGTCGTGTTGAGGGTGTGTGTTCATCTCCGCCTTCTGCAGTGAAACTTGCTGCTGGAAATACTGTGTCTGATGTCTGCTAGGAGCAGGTACACCCACTTCACGCCTTCATCCCATGGCCGATTCCTAGTCACCCTGTGATCATCTGTGACACCCGGAGTTCTCTCCACCTGAGTCATCTCTCATCTCCCTTAGAGAAGAAATTCCTCGTTAACCCTGAAGTGCACGCCCTGACATTCCGTTCTAATCAAACACCTCTTCCCATTTCTCCACCTGCCAGAGTCAGAGAGGTTTTAATATATGACAGTCTTCTTCCATGTTATCAATGTCCATTCATCTTCAGACTTTAAGAGCATGCTGACTTCATATGTTAATGTACTTAATGGAAATATTGCCAGCACTGGTCCTAAATTAGGCCCTTGAGAAACTCACAATAACTTGATTCTTGACTCTTTTCTTTCTCCTCCTCTTCCCTTGCCCATCAGTCAGTTCTTCTCCACCTTGTGTCCTCTGTTAGCCTTCATCTTCTCTTGCTTCATTAATATTCTCCCATTTAGGAGTGTATCAAGTGCTTTGCTAAGGTCCAAATGAGATTTACCACATTTTCTATTTTGAAAAATCCGTTATCTCACTTAAGCAAAGCTCTCAGATTATTTTGGCACCTCGTTCCCTTCATAAACCGAAGCTCCTTTCATCTTCTCTTTAACTGGAAATAATTTAATTATTCTTTCTCCTACCATGTGTAGAAAAACAGAAAAGAAAAATAGAGGTAGATCACATTTGGTTTCATCTGGGGCATATTTATATGTATATAAATGGAAAACGTGCATGTATGTATATGTGTGTTACATGTTTATATGCACACAGACAACATATACATGTAAATACAACAGCTTCCAAGATGTGCTGACCTTTTTAGTAAAGTAGCATTTTAACTTTTCCATACAATAAAGATCAACTAACACTCATTAAGACTTTCAGGTATTTTCCTCTTATTCTGCTCTACTTCTTCTGGGGCCAGGTGAAGTAACACACAATTAAAACCTGCTTGCATGTGCTTGGCTTGTTTTTGTTAGCAGCTAATCAAAATCATACCAGCAACTCCTCCCAGAAGAAAAGAAGGATGACAAAAAATGATACTCTTTGTTTTAAAATTTTTCATCAGTTTATTTTTTTGAAAGCGTTGGTGCAAAGAGGCACCTGTAGCCAAGATTTGGCACAATACTGTGTCTCCACCCGTTCATAAGCCCCTCCAGCAGTGCCCGTTTCAGCAGTATCACAAGCTACATCTGACTTCACCCAAGCCCAGCTTGGGTCGTAGCATAATATGGTGAATAGAGAGAAGTTCACCATGTTATGGAGGCTCCACACTATGGAGCTGGAGGCTCCACATAGGTCCAAAGCTAAGTGCTCACAAGGTATGGCAGGTCTGCATTTGTGTATAGTGTCCATCTAACTTCCCTGGAAGCATTTGAGATTGTGATTAATTTAGTATTATTCTAAACAGGTTATCCTCAGCTTTCAAGCAAATGAAATACATAAGTAGATTGTCAGGATGAGAAAGCAATATTGTAGTGAAATGAACAGATTAAAAAGATAAGACAAAGGTCTGATTACTCAATCAGCTATAATCTTGATGTCAGGCCTTGAGAAATATAGGTCAATATGTTGAATGTTAGGTACCTCAACAGTCCAGAGATTGAAATATATTTTTAAAATCATAATTCTAATTTTGAAGCAGTGGTTGGACTTCCAAAATGTTTTCAAGACAGCGTAAAATAATTCTCTTGTTATTTTGCTACTTCTGCTCACTCTGCGCTCTACTGCATTGTCCCCAGTTGAGGTGAAGGGCACTACACACACAATATAAAGAGGTTTTAATTTGCCAGCTCTTCCATATCAGGTGCCTTCTCTTTGGAAGTGGGAACCTTTCAGGTTCAGAACCTTTCAGAATCCAACACAAATCAGAGGTGTGAGCTCCACAACCCACCAGAGGAATGAAAATGAAACTCAACAAGGGCCCATCTTGGTTGGATACATGGCCAGCTCATCTGCCTCTCCTTAGCAGGCAGCAACCCCTGCAGAGCACAGGGAGCGAGTACGGGCACGAGTCCTCAGATGGTTCCATGTGGAGGCAGATGGCTCTTCAGGTGGCTCCAGGAGTTAGGGCCAGTGTGAGGGACATCATCTTTGGAGGTGAAAGCACATCCCAGCTGCTCAACGTCTTGCTTATCCTGGGGAAAGGTCTCAGACAAGGACTGTGCTGCCTGTCCCCCAGCCCACGTGGCAGCTCTGAGAGAGATTAGCAATGGGACGGTCTCTTAGCCCAAAGTTAGAGCTCACTTGCTGAGAGGGAGATCAAAGGAAAGCAAACGAAGATTGTGCACGCAGTCCTGGTGGAACTGTGTGGGTTTATAAACAGAGTAATAAGCATCAGAGCTGCTCTTGGCTCATTTTTGCTTTGAAAAGGTTATAATTCAAGCATACTTGACAAGTACACACAACTGGGCAGAAAGCCTATACTCAAATATTTATTTTTAGCCACATAGCCCTATCTCTGGGGTACTAAAAGGTTCACTTTACTGTAGGCATTGTGTTGCATAAACACAATGTGTTGGCTTAAACTCTACTGGAAACACAACAGTGAAAAAAAAATATTTAAAATTGAAAAAAATCAACAGTTGCCAGCAGCAAAAGGGCACAATCCACAGGGAAAAAAAAAAAAAAGAAAAAAAAGAAAAAAAAAGTATTTCTTGTTCCTTGGAGGCTACTACAAGATACTTGCAGTAATTACAAACAGCTCTGAACTGTATAGTGTTGACAACAGGGTAAGATGTTGTTTTCCAGCCAGAGGTAGAATTAATTAAGCTGATATAGATTGTCTTTATTGACTTTGCTTTTTTTTCCTTGTTAGTCAAAAAGACATCACAAAACAACTATTGGCTTTATTTCAGAATCTGCCTCAAAAACAAACAAAAAAACCAACCTAAACCAACCAACCAACCAAAACCAAAAGCAAAACACAAAACCAAACCAAACCAAACAAGAAACACAAAACCAAACCAAACAAGCAAAAACAAACAAAAAACCAACCAAACAAAAACTCCACAACCAACAAAAAAAAACAGACCAAAAAAAAGCCCAAAATCCCCAAAACAAAAACAGGAGAATAAAATCACTGAAGAGAAAATGCCTCTGAAATCTAGCCCTGAACTGTACGGTTTATGGTATACAGGGTATGGTATAAAATACAACTATACTTTAGAGAGTATCTGTATGTGCGGTGGAGGTGAGCAAAATTAATCAAACACAGCACAATTTATACATGGATCCGATCCCAGTTAGTGTAATCTTTCTGGTTCGTGTTGATCTCCTAGGTTTGCATGGCCAACACCTGGAATGCAGAGATAGGGCGACCAGCTCAGTCTCACGCTGCCCGGGACAAGACCCTTCGGCCTCGTAGGAGAGCTCTTAGGTGTTCCTCAGCTGACTGCCCCGCTTTTGACCTCTGTCCTGCTCCTCAGACACCTGCTGAAACATTTTCAGGACTGAGGGGCTGCGGGAAATTTAGACTGAAATTTAGAGGGAAATTTAGACTGGAGACAAGAAAATTTTTACAGTGAGGGTGGCGAGACCCTGGCCCAGGTTGCCCAGAAAGGTGGTCGCTGCTCCATCCCTGGCACCATTGCAGGGGAGGTTGGCCGGGGCTCTGAGCAGCCTGCTCTAGGTGCAGATGGCCCTGCTCACTGCAGGGGGTTGGACCACTTGACCTTCAAAGATCCCTTCACACTGCAACCGGTCATTACGAAGTCGGGTTAGGTTCGGTTCGGTTAGGTTGTGTTGGATTGGATTCGGCTCGGCTCGGCTCGGCTCGGCTCGGCTCGGCTCGGCTCGGCTCGGCTCCCCGCGTTCCCGCCAACCTGCTCGCGCTGAGACGCGGCTCGAGCCCCCGCCCCCTCCCCAAAGCCCCGGCCCGGGGCGGTGCATGCTCGGGGAGGCGGCGCATGCGCTGTCCTGCCGGCGCGCGCCCGCAAGGAGCCCATGATGGCGGCCCCCATGACCGGGAGCTGAGGGAGCGGGCGATGCGGCCGCGGGCTCCTGGGCGCAGGTAACGCTTCTCCCGGCGCGGGTCTCGCCGCCTGTCTCTGCTCCTTCTCCTCCTGCCATCGGGCACCGCTGGCCCTTCGCAGACGGTCGCTCTCCGCTTCCCGGCGCCAGCTCGGCAGCCGGCTCCCCCAGCGGCCCCGGGCTGCCCCACGGCCCGGGCTGCCCCACGGCCCGCGCCTTCCCGCTGTACCCGCTTCTCCCCCAGCGGCACACCCACCCCGGGGCTTCCGCTGATGGACTGCGGGAGCGGGGGGAAGTGGCGGTGCTTTCCGTTTCTGGTTTTTAATTCAAATTTGAGTCGCAGGGAAAAGAAAGAGACTTGACTGCCTGGCTCTCTTGCACGGTGGGTAAAACGTGCTGATCCTTACCAAGGGGTTTCTGTAGCTTAATTTAGTAAAGGCTTCCTCCCCCATCTGTGTATTCCACATTATTATTATTATTGTTATTGCTTCTTTTTCCAAAGCAGGGTGTCAGCCTTTGTTCCTCCCTCAGCCCACCCCCTTCCTGTCTTCTCAGCACGGCTCCCTGAGTTGGAGAACTTTAGCTTGTGGCCTGGCTCCTTCAGAGACCCCCACAGCCCTGGGCTGGGTGGCCCCTCACTGGGTGTGGAGGGGCACCCTTCTTGTCCCAGTCCCACTCACACAACCCTGGAAGGCACAATCCCTTGGCGCTGTATTGGTATTGGTGGCTCTCATTAGGAGTGATTGTTCCCTACTTGTCAGACAGGGGATACAATGTTAGCTCAGTTTTCCAAGTTAGTCTTCAGTTGTGAATGAATTGTTGAAGTCTTTGGTATCACCTGGACTGGGCACAGGGGAGGCTGCCTGTTGAATCCTGGGTTCTGTTTTGGGCCCCTCATTCTAAGAAAGACATTGAGGGGCTGGAGCATGTCCAGAGAAGAGCAGTGAAGCTGGGGAAGGGTTCAGAGCACAGGTCTTGTGAGGAGCAGCTGAGGGACCTGGGGTTGTTCAGCCTGGAGAAAAGGAGGCTCAGGGGCGACCTTCTTGCTTTTGACAACTCCCTGAAAGCAGGATGGAGCCAGGTGGACTTGGCCTCTTCTAAGGAACAAGTGCAGACCAAGAGGAAAGCACCTCACATAATGCCAGGGGAGGGTTAGGAACAATTTCTTCATTGCAAGGGTTGTCAAGGCCTGGCCCGGGCTATCCAGGGCAGTGGTGGAGTCCCCATCCCTGGAGGGGTTTCAGAGCCATGGAGATGTGGTGCTGAGGGACATGGTTCAGTGGGGACCTGGCAGTGCTGGGTTGACCGTTGGATTTGATGATCTTAAAGGTCTCTTCCAACCAAAACAATTCTATGATTGTATCTTTTACATGAGAAGGTGTAGGAGCAGGAGGGAGACCACAGTCCTGTTTCTCATCCTGGAATTCTGTTTAAATGAGTTGTTACAAATGAGGGAGATTTGGAGGGTTAGAAAAAAAAAATCCAAAGCACTGGTGTGAAGTCTGTAAATGAACAATGTTTCAACGAGCCTGCTTGGTAAATGAGAAAAAGTACTTTTCTGTAGTAGATAACAAGATGGGTAATGAGGACTTGTGTACATGCAGGTGGTAAATGTTAACAAAGTACAACTCCTGCTAGCTTACTGGGGACCTAATTTAGGTGGTAGAGCAATTAGTTCTACTGATAATGTTACTGTCATATGGGAAATAAAGAAATTAACCTGTTACACTGAGTTTCTCTGCACGGGGATTTTATTGTTGTAATTCTGTAAGGAAAATGATGAACTGGCTGGAGTAGCTGGTGTGGTGCAGTGCTCAAGGGTATAGAGGCCAGAATTTAAAAAAAAAAAAAAAAGCCCAACCACAGAGGATAGGAAATACTGATGTAAATAGGTTGGTGGTGGGTTTGGTGGTGGTTGTTGGGGTTTTTGTTTGTTTGGTTTTCAAAAAAGAATTGGGGGTAAAGATGAGAGAGAAATTGGAGTAGGTTTTTTTGATGGTGTATTTCCTACTGTAGGAAGTAAAATCAGTATTTATCTTCTTGAGACAAGTCCTGAACACGTGGACTGTTTGATCTTTCTCTTATCCAAGTAGATTTATTTTAGAAGACTCGCTCTAAAGCGCATGAGAGGTTCTACCTGGATTTGTAGTTGAAAGAGTTGGATTGCTTTACGTGCTTGCCTTGTTAAATTATATCTTGTCTGCACAGTGTAAGTTTCTCCTGTACTTCTTGCAGGAGACTGTACTGAGGAGGAAGCCCTTAGCAAAACAGTCAATTGAGAATGTCTGGTTGGAATCTAATTATAGTCATCCTCCCCCATTTCTTCTCAGTGATGACAAATACAGTAGTTTTACAGGGTAATTTCATCCAACTTCCTCTTCTCCCTGTTTCATTCTCAATTTTCACTAACACCCTGTTAGCCATCTTCTCTTCAGGCAGTGGAGTTTCTTGAGCCTTCAGTTGCCTGATCCTGCTTCTGTGGGAGATTCAATGCAGGAATTGTGTCTTATTAGAGGAGAAATCTAACCAAATGCTGTTGTGCAGTGCGAGGACCACAGTTAGTTCCCTTGGCTAAAAAAATAAATGCTTTTTATAATTCAAACACACAGGAATAAAATGCAAGTGCCATGGAAACAGCCAGGTAAGTGAAATCAAGCTCAAATAAGTTTCATAGCTACCAAACTGTTGCATAATCATAATAACCACTGAATCCCTGTGATATCTGAGAGACTGCAGTGTGTCTTCTTGTCCTTTTCAGATCTCAGAACTTTAAGAATGCAGTCGCTGTGTCAGAGAGTTGGCACTTGTTCCTCCTGTCTGAAGAGACAACTAAATGGCTTCCTGGGATTAAGGGAATGGCAGAGAAGGCTGGTTCCTGTGTGTGTCAGAACCATTTACAGTGAGACGGGGAAATGGGAGAAAAGCTATGGGCTGGAGACAAGAAAAAGAGTTGAAAATTGGTGGCTCCCTAGAATAAAGGATCAGTTCTGCAGAATTTCAGAAACTGATGTAAGCATTACGAGACATTGGGGAATTACACCTTTGGTATTTCTGTTTTCTCAGAATGAAATTAGTTGAAACTTACTGAGTGCAGTTGGCTTACAGTGATGGGATGTATAGTACATTTCTGGTGAAAACACTTTTATATGATAGTAGGTGATTAAGAACAGTTAATGAAATAGGTGGTGTTTTGGTTTCAGATGGGATGGAGTTAATTTTTTCCGTAGCAGGTGGTAACTGCACTGGGGCTAAACCATGATGGTGGAAAACAAATAATTTTAAAAAATCTTGAAGAAAAACACAGTGATAAGCAAAGTATGAACTTGGGTGGTCAAGTAATCAATTCTTTCTTCGTATATTATACCACGTTTAGGAATTAATTCTTTAAAGTATCAAAAGAAACATCTTCTAAATTCCTAACTTTTGTAAACCGTTTTCTCAAGGTCTTGTTCCCAATGGTTCTGAGAAATCTATTGTGTTACACACTGCGACTCTTTAAAATCTGTTAAGGGAAGATGAGGTTTTTAAGAATGTTTTCTGGTTTACAGTATCTTGGGAATAATGAGTGACTTCCAGCAGAAGCTTGTTTCCCTTCATGGTACTGTGTAGTGTATAATGTGTGTGTTTCAAGTGAAATGCCAGCTCGCCTAGTTACAACTTTCTAAACCTTTCTTTCTAGAAATCAAGACCAAAATTTTATGTGCTCTCTATGTTCCCATATCCTTCTGGAAAGCTTCACATGGGCCATGTTCGTGTCTACACCATCAGTGATGCAGTAGCACGGTTCCACAAGATGAGAGGGATGCAGGTAAGAAAAGATCAGCAGTAGGACTGGGAGGGTCTTTGATGTTCAATATCATAATTGGTCAGGTAATTAGTATTTTCTAGAAGGCTTAGTTGGAATATGCATCAGATGCATAGATAATGACCTGTGGAACTTTGAATATTGAAATTGGAGACTTCTTTAAAATGGGTGGTGTCCAGAACTCACTGTTGGTAACAACTGGTTAGAAGCCATCTCAAAAGTTACAGCAGATGCTGTATCAGCTGCCTACATCCATTGACGTGTGGCACAGACGTGCAGGCCACACCCCTGAGGACCTCCTCTCTGAGGGGAGGCTGAAGACCCTACTGCCATCTGGGTGGGATTGTTGGGGAGGAGAAGGTGTAGGTGGCAGGAGAAAACAGGCACCATGTTTGGTAGGGGGAAAACATTAAGAATCTGGGAAACAGTAGGAAGGAGCATATAAAGAGAATACCCAGGTTTGGGATAGGGAACCAAAGGAAAGAAATAGCTGTAGGCAAGAATCTATGATGAGACTCGAGCACTTTCTCTGGAGCAGCTCCAGAATACAGGAGTCAGAACCTCCAAAGAGTACAAAAGAAGATGGAACAGAGAAATAACCATTCATTGCTGGTTGTGGCACTAAGCTTGGTTTCCTTGCTCTGGGCGCTGTAGCAATGTAGCATTTCCTGGAGTTGTCACCATCCGTGAGGCTCCTGAAGGTATTGGCACTGAATTATGCAGCGTGCTGCCTTCCCAAATACTGCCTGTTTTGTGCCAATGATGAACATACCACACACTGAATATGTGCTGCTGCTTTGCAGAAATGCATTCTGGAAAAGAATAACTGTCTTAGACTTGAAAGGAGGAAAAAAACCCACCCAGTGGCTCTTGTAACACTTTCCTAACTTTCCTAACTCCTCTGAATGACCAGAACTTGGATCTTGCTTTTAAAAATTGAGCCAGACTCTTGAAGGGACTTCTGATTCTTGATTTTGATGTTAAGACCATTGGCAATGCCATTTCAGGATGTAGCTTGTCTCTCATCAAGGAGAGTGCAGACATCCACTGAATTTCTGCTCGGAAGGATGAAAACTTGCTTCCTCCTGTACTAGCTAAAACAAAGTGAAAATAACTGTCTGCAGCTGGTAGGATGCTGTAGGTGTTGGCTTTGGAAGACAAGGAGAGTAAGCACCTTTAGTAGAGACATCTGGATAAAATGACAAGATAATATAATTGCAGTCAAACCCAAAAGCCACTGTGAAAGCAAGTCTTAATTTCCACAATTGCCTGTTTTATTCCAGAAAAGTTCTCTAAGTCTGTTCAAGTTTTAAAATCTTGCATTTCACCTTATTTTTATATTTCATGTGAAAATGACTTTGAAGGATATTAACAGTGCCTGTACAACATACTGAATTGCTATAAATACGTGTATCTTCTGTTGTGCTAGCCACTGTGAACATCTATTTATGACTCAAGCTGGGCAGCCAAAGAATTTATTCTTCATGTGCAATTAAGAGACGTTAAAGACATCTCAGATGATTTTCTGAGTATGTCAGATTAAGGGCTATTGAGTTTGTGATAAACGTGGACTTGCTGGGATTTATATTTACCTTAAAATTAGCCATGCTAATTTATCCATCACCTAGAATTCAAGTCTTTAATTGATTTTTCTCCTCACAATTAATTTATCGGTCTCTGGATGTTTTCGCTGTCTGCTGTCACTGTTGTACATTCTGTTAAGGATTTCTTTATTGTGATGGTTGTAGGTTATGTCATGGTTATGTCTTACCATAAAATCTGATATTGCCAAGAAAAAATGGTTTTCCCCATATTCTCCCTGTAGTGGAATTACTGGAATTTTTCAGTACATAGAAAGAGAATGCTTTAGAAACAAACTGTTAGTATACATAATTTTGAAGTTATTCTATTGTGGTGGTTTGTTTTTTTTATTTCTTTCTGGAAATTCAGCTTTAATATTATGTCTGAAAGTTCAGGGACTGCTGATTTTTCCCAAGGCAAAATTCTCTGTAGAAGTGAATGCATTCCAGGTATTCAAGACAAGTTCAGGGTAAGATTTTTTTTTTTATTATTATTTTTTCTGAGTAGTAATGTTGTTTTAACATTGCTTCTGTCATCTCCAAACTTTAAGGGAAAAAAAGAAAAGGGGGGGTGTGGGGGGGTGTGTGGTAGTAATGAAAAATAATCTTAGGAACTGTATCTCTATGTATAGATGTATAACTGACACTGATTAGCTGTTATTCTGGAAAATACTGGCAAAAACATTCAGACATACAGTTTCTAGAGAAAATTTCAGACTACAATTTATGTATGTTTTCTGTAGGTGTGTTGTCCTATAAACAGTTCAGGAAAATATCAGGGAAAATATACATGGTGTGTATGTAGTTGCCTAGCATATATGGTTAAACCTACTGTATGTTGAATAAGGTGGAGATATTTTTCTTACAGAATGCCTTCATGAGAAATTTGTGAATGAGTTTCACATTGATTTTTACCTGAACAGGCCAGAATTGGCTGATTTGCTGCAATACTTCAGTCAGGATAAGCTTGGATGCCTTTAGAAAGAGATCAAGGCTCCTCTGGGGAATGGGAACTGCTCTTTGGAATGTGTTTGTGTCACTTCATATTGGAGGCAGTTTAAAATCTTAACTGGGAAAGTGTTAAATCGTTGGGATGCTGCTTTTTTGTTTCTCTAAAACGGAACATTAGTATTTCACTTTTCTAGCTGGAAAGGTATTGATTCAGTTTCAACTAAAATATTCTAAGGAGATAATATGCACTGAAATCTACTGATACTTGCCAGAAACCTCTACTTCATTAGCATCTCAAGTGGGGAAAATAAGCTTTAGTTGCTTTTTTTTTTTTTCCCCACCTCTTGTTTTTGGAAGAACTACTGCTTCAGCACACAGCCATAGACAGTACTGGTGCCTAATGACACTGAAAATGGGCAAAGCACGATGTGCAGTCCCTGCCTGGGTTTCCTCTGTGCCTTTACGTGCGCGTCCTGAATGCGGATGGAGAAGTTTTTTGTAAGAAGTGACGAGATTTTTCTACTCGTTGTTTGAGTGCCGTGTACAAATGAGAGGTATTCACGGTGGTTTGCACCGTGGCAGATTGCCAGCCTGCTTCTGCTGCTCGGGGAGAAAGTATTTACCACTGCTTTATCCCGCTGTCATTAGCTCCTCTTGATGAATTCCAGTGTGGGTAATTTGTGCCTCTGGGAGGACTGAGAATCATTCTCTTCGCAATCAGGAAGCAGAGCGATGCAGTTAACAGTTCCTGGGATAGCTTGTTAATAACATTTGGAGTGGAAATGGTTACTGCAGCCGGGCTGTCGCCCGTGAGAGTTGGGCAGGAGTGAGCACCATCATCGGACGGTTTGGGGTGAAATTCCTGCACAGGTCTCTTAATTTGTCCTCAAACAGCTCCTGCCAGATGGGTTTGGAATATGGTCAGTGATATTTCCACGATAGCCCGAAATGACTTAGAACATTTTAATTTTATCTCTTTTTTTTTTTTTACTTGGATGCTTTTTCACTGTTTTCCCCTTCAGCAGTGCATCCTAATACTCTTGAGATTGGAAAAGGGAGTGGGATTGAAGAAAGACCGGCAAGTTTTAATTAAAAAAAAACTAGTAATTCATCAACAGGATGAATTATTTCAATATAATTCAATTTTATGATCATTAGCTGCTATTATCCCCCATTTTTTGTGTGTCAAGCTGTTTGTCCTTTTGCCGGGTTATTTTGTCACGATATAAACCAAATATCTTACAGGCATCCTCTGAAGCGAATCTTATTGAAACTTAGTTTTCCAGCAGCAAGTGCTGAAGGTGTTAATGAGCTCAGTCTGTTTCACTTCTGAAAAGAAAAAAGAGAGAAGGAGATACTCCTTTAAAAGGAGTTATGTTAGGCAAGAATGTGGGAGATGAAGGAGGCGAGAGACACGGCTGTTTTCTCCGTGTTTGCGGCAGCGTGCGGACATGGAATAACTTCTGATGCTTTGCAACTTGTGAGGACAAGAAACAAAGGAGAGCGTCTTATCAGCAGAGTTACCTTTTGGTAGAAATCTGTGTGGGTTGATTGTTTTTCATTTTGAAAGTGCCTTATCGGAATGCTAATAGGCAGGGTTCTGTTGTAGAGAAGCATTGCAATCGTCCTTACTAGAATGTAAACACTAGTCAGAAAGGCCTGGTTTTCATCTCTTTCCAAGTGTGCCCTGTCTGCCTGGGTGTTTTTTTGGCTGCTGGTGGTTAATTTTCAGCTGTTGTGTGAAGGTGTTTATTACCTAGTACACTTGCAAAGCAACCTAGGCTGCGTTCAGGTGGAGGTCTTGTGTTTAAAATGTGTTGTATCTGTAATCTGTTCGTTTAGAAACCAGTTTTGCAACATGTTCAGCCTAATTGTAGGTGGCCAGTGGAAGGAGCAGGTGCCCTCTCCTTTCCCATCTCCAACTGCCTGTCCTCACTCTGTCTCTCCTGGGTGAGGTCGAGTCCGAGGAGGATGACAGAAGGTTGCTGCTGGAGCCAGGGGTGTTTTCTGGCAGCTGACACTCATGCCATAGATCACCTATTTTGTCAGTCTTGATTAGTTCCCATCAAGTGTGTCAGGCTAGAACTAGGGATGGGGCTGTAGACTGTGCTGTATTGATTCAAATTGCTAAACTGTCAGTGAGCTTTTGCATTTTTGGTCTTATCACATATTATCTGAATAACTATTTACAGGTGCTTTGGAAACTGATCCTCCTGTCTGAAAATTTTGAATGCATCAATCTGGATGCAAGAAAAATACATCTGCTCCCTGGTCATGGCTTTGAGACCTATTGGGCACGTCAGGAGAGCAAACAGGTTCTTTGTTTCCTTACAAATGTTAAGGAAAATTCACAGAATCATCTGTCCCAGTTATGTTGATAGAGGCATAGAACTGAGTGTTGGAAGATCATTGTCAGATCTGTTACATGGTACTTACTAATGTCAGGGTGATGGGGTGTTTGTTACATGAAAATCCTCTGAGGGGAAGAGCTGAGATTAGAAATGCATAAGTGGAGTTACCATCTCATCCTCTGATGAGATCATCCATGATCCCATGGTCCTGTTAAGCACTCTCGCCATCGTTAATGATGCAGCTTTGCCCATGCTGTGAAATGGTTCTTAAAGCAATGCTTTGAGAGAATTCAGAGTCTTTGGGATCTAAAAATGTTTCAAGATGCAACTGTTTTCCTTTTTCCTTTGAATAATCTGCCCTGAGAAGACCACTCAGTGTGGTAGTTACCAAGAACTTTGTTCCCTTCACATACTAATTAATCACTTCCTTGTGACTTCATGTTCTTGTGCAATGCAGAGTACAGTGAGGGGTAGACAATGCCTCTCATAGCTGATCCTGCCTGATTGTGTGAACTTCTGAGGATCTTCAACTGTCATTTGTGTTCAAGACTTAACCAGGAAGTGTTTACCTGTCCACTTCATCGTGAAGGACAGAAACACATGATTGCCTTTGGTGATAGTACTGGCTTCTGCTGCTGTTCACCATCCTGAGACTCGTGCAGGCCTTCTGTCTTAAAAGATGTGTTCACCAGTTGTTTTTCTTTCTCCTTGGTGCTTAGAGAAGATGCTGTCTGTACAGGGAAGCGATTCTTGCAAGAAGGGTTGCTGGTAAGAGAAATTGATCCCTTGGTTACGTAAGGTTTAGAGGCTGCTGGCAGGAGCAATCAAGTCAGCATTTGACAAAGTGGGTGACTTTTCTTCCTTCTGCTCACCTGTCATGCTGGAGGGAGCAGACGTTCTCAGCTGATTAGAGCCTCTGACCAAACCATCTGGCAGCTACAAGGAACGTAACCCTTTGGTCTTCAAAACTGCTTTTGTATTTTTGGTCTTCAAAACAGTCTTCTGCCTATTTTTAATTTGCTTCAAACAGTTCCTTTATTCCTTGTGCCAACTTCTGACATATTAGTTACGTATTTTTCTCCTCTTCCTGTCTCTCTTGGGAAACTTTGATACTTTTCTGAACTGTGTAGTTAATCTCAGCCTTGTGCTTTGAATAGAGTTCAGATGTTACACCAAGCTCTGCGTGGAGACCGTGGCATCTTACCTGTAGGTATGGAACATACACCCCAGCTGGGAGCAGCTGACCTGTTACTCAGACAAATGGGTTTCACAAACCTTTCAGATCTGTTCATGGTAGAGAAGTAAAAGAGACAATAAACTTGAAATAATTTTCCAAAGCACTGTGTGTGCTACGTTCATCTCTATAGCAACTACATAAATAGATCTATCCTGGAGATTAATTTGAGGGTATTTTTAATGTCCCTTGAAATTCAGGTTTCTGATTGAAACTGGAATTAGTATACTTTTCCAGACCTTTAATGGGGAGAATGCTGTTTGGTTGTTAAATTGAACTGTCTTTTGACTGTGATAACTGAATACACTGTATGCCATTTTTACTATACATGCTAGAGTTGGGAAGATGTATGTGAGCAGGTAACTCCTGCTAGTGCTGATGGCACAGCGATAAAATGTCTGCACGTGAGCTGGCTGGAGCATCACTCAGCCCTTATGGGGAGCCTGTAGCCACTAGTGAAGCTGGTTTGGTTTGGTTTTTTTCCCCTCACATCCTTTTGCTAGTGAGTGTGAGAAATGAGCCTGTGCCTTGCTTTTGGCTGCCAGGAGATCTTCAGAAGCCAAATGTTACAAAAAATTCGTTGTTTTTCTAACTGCACTTAATGTGCATTGGTTTGTAGTACAAGAAGGCATTTGCAGGAATGCAAATATAGGGCACGTGTCTAAGCAAAGGGCGTTTAAATAAGAGAAAATATGTATTACACATAAAAAAACCAAACTGCCTTATTTCATCATTTCTATGCAGAGACAGGTTGTTGACAATAGTAGTGGTCAAAAAGAGCTGAGCTGCAGAAACTAATATTTTAGTGTGCCCTTAAATAATTCTGTTGAGATCTGTAGTTTCTGTACAGTTTCAGTCCTTCCCCCCCCCCTCTTTTATACCAATAGTTTTGATGGCTGGTGGGGAGAGGAAGAGGAGAAGGGCTGGGGAGAGGTGTGTGATTCAGCAGGGGGTCGACAAGAGGTTTAGGCTTCCAGTGAGATTTTCCATGTAACACTGAGAATGTGAGGAAATGGGGAGCTAGGACTTGTATCTCCTATGTAATGTGAGGAACAGTAATGTCAGATAATCTGTGACACTGGCAGGCCAGTTTCTGTTAGATTTATACATGAAAAATGTATCTCCATCAAATATTTTGTACGGAAGAATCCATTGCAGTCAAAGGATTGGAAGGCTGTAGCAAAGAGGAATAGAAATAATTCAAACCAGTGACTGTAGTAGCTCTTATAGCTCCAAAAAGAACAGATGTTTCACACAGAGATTGCTGGTGAGGTGAGTGTTACCAGGCTTGTGTTCTTACTGCTGTTCGCTTGCGTGCCGCTGAAGAACAAGTTCATCATATAAATACATATTTTAAGGGGTAAAAATTTTTATGTACTACCTATAAAATGTTACTCAACTGTGTTTTGCTGCTGTTAAACTTTTGTAACTTGAATCATAATTAATGAATTTATAGCACATTTGTAGGTGTAAGAAATGGGGTTGGTTTTATCAGGTATCTAATATATCAGTGTGTTTAATGACAGCATCTTAAGTACTGGCCTTTCTTCCCCTGGTTAGTAAAGAGGTGTTGGTTGGTTGGGATTTTTTTGACCACTGTATTACTAGATGATTTTTTGAAATAATTTGCATGTTAATAGGAAATATTTCAACCAAAAATATCTATTCTATTTTGTAGCAAACTTCTTTTTCCACCTTTATTTCTGTGGTCATGAAATATGGTTTGTCAGCCTGCAGTCTGTATTTGCAAAAATAAAATTGGACTAAACCTGTTTCCCTGTCCTCTTCATTTTATCTGTTGGATTTGAGTTTATCACAGGGTATTTGTCTTTTTTTCTTAAAAAAAAAACCAAACAAAAAACAACAAACAAATAACAACAAAGAAACAACAAAATAACAAAACACAACTAGTAAGTTACATATCGGGTACAGTTGTGAAACTGTTGGTTCAATCAGTTTTGCTTTTCTTCTTTAGAATGAATATTTGCTCCTGTTTAGCAGTAGCATCACCTGCTAATTTTGACCACAGCACAAATTTACAAAGGACTGATTTTTGTCACTGTGAACCTGGTATTGAAATAGCCATGAGGATTTATTACAGGACAATTGAAACTCGTCTGACATCACACTGTAGATAGCAAATATGCTTCATATTAATCTTTTCAGACAAAGAAAATGTTGAAATGCAGACCCATGGTTGTTATTTGGAGGCCTGTGTGTGTTGCTGAAGCCATTCCAGGAAGTTAACATAAGATCATGGTTTTCCTTTCTGCTGATAGGTGATAAATCCAATGGGATGGGACGCGTTTGGTTTACCAGCAGAAAATGCTGCAGTGGAACATGGGCTTCACCCTGCAAGCTGGACACAAAGGTAGTTTTTTAATGAACTTAAGATAACATTTCCATTGCCAATACCTGTATTGTGCCCCCATAAAACCACAAAGCAGAGCAAACACCGTGCAGAAGTAGAAGAAATATGGTACAGAAAGAACCAGGGTTATTTGTCAATGTTTGATAGGACTGTGCAGATAATTCAGTTTTGGAAAATAAATGCATCGGGATGATTTTCAAGATTTTATTCTCAATTACTTTCAATATTCTACCTTTTCCCAATGTAAGAGTGACATTTCCCAAACACCCAAGTCAGTGAGTAAGAAATACATCAGAATTTCATTATAGCTAGCTAAATCTTAGTGTAGAATACACAGCTGAAAAGCATGCTATGTGGTTAGTTTTGTGAGCAGCTTTCAGTACCATGCAAAAAGGGAAGGAGACTTTTTTTGAGTAACACAGGATGTGGTGGTATTAATGTTTTGACT
>WUAM01000107.1:26425396-26453709 GCA_024336885.1 Actenoides hombroni | reverse complement strand
GGGGTGGGGGGGGGGGGGGTGTTCTTGGGGTTTTTTTTTTTAATAATTTTTGGGGCTGAGGCTTGGAAAGCTGTCGGCAGCCATTATTGCTGCTGATTTCTGTGGCAATTTTGGGCTTTAGACTGCAGTATTGTATGTTGTGTTCCCCTAATTCTGTAAAATGAGTAGAAAGTTAGTTATATAAGTAAACATCAATTTCTATAAAGGACTTGAAAATCAGTCTTCTGCAAGGAAGCTGTTTGTGGTGCTCTAGATGCACTGATCTAGCGGGAGCATCTTGTTGGACCTTAAACTGTTGCCTTCTTTGATGATGCTCTTTTAACATTTATTTTTTTTCCCATGCTTCTGGTTCCATGTGAAGATACTTGATACTTTTTCAACTAAAACATGACAGCAACTGATTTCACTTAGGGAGAATGTGTGAGTGCACTACACACAAATCCAGAGTTATGCTCATCTTAACATTTCCTTTAATGTATGGTTTAGGGAAGAAAAGGCCTGAGAACCAGTTACCATCAAGACACAAAAAGCTGTTTTGCTCTTTTGAGAGTTTGAACTCAAGTTGATTCTTACTTCTAGATATGGGGACTATTGTTCTGGATCAGAATTAAATGTGTGGTTTCATGGCTGTGACATTAGACACTGGGGGAGGATAGGTGTTTCTTCACCTGCTGTAATGCACTTCAGTAGAAAGTTAAAAGCCAGCAAGAAATTTTAAGTGTGTGAATGAATTTTTTATGAGGTCACTAGTTAATATTATGTAACTGTGGGCATTTTGATAACCTGTATTTAGTACATTTTCAAACTAAAGCGTTGCTGTATATTCTGATGTGTCTTAATTTTTTTCTTACCACCATATTCCCGTATTTCAAGGGTAGCTCCAAAGAAAATGGAGACTCCCTTTTTACCAGGTGACCCATGGAAAAGATGAGGGGTAATGGGTACAGGTTTCTCCTGGGGAGATTCTGATCGGATGTAAGAGGAAAACTTTTTGCAGTAAGGACAACCAACCATTGGAATGATCTCCCCAGGGGAGTGGTGGAGTCCCCAGCACTGGACACTTAAGATTCATCTGAATGGGGTGCTGGGCCAGTTTGTATAGAATGGGCTTCTCTCGAGAAAGGTTGGACCAGGTGATCCTTGAGGTCCCTTCCAACCTGGGATTCTATAATTCTGAGATTATTTGATGTTTTTAATATAATCCGTTTGGGGCAATGTCTAGCCTTACAGTTTCACAGTTGCTGCAGGGCATGTTTCCAGTGGGACGGGTGAGCTGATTGAACTCATCCTACAGCCAAACCATCACCAGAGCCAAAGCAAAATCCAGCCAGGGCAGCATTGCCAAGATTGAGCTGCGGTGGAATCGTGTCCTACTGCATCCTGAAGATTTCAGAGGGCCCTTTGGCTCGACTGCAGTAACGGTGATTAAAAATAATGAGAAGTGATGCTTCAGGATCAGTCCCCTCAAACTACAGTGCCATATTTGCTTTCAGTTATGCTCAAGTCAAGAGAAGAAAAATTGTTGTCTCGTATACATGGTCGGTGCATTTGAACCTGCATATACCAGGGACTTTCAAAATTATTATCAAAGATGAGTATTTTGACAGTTCCTTGAGCTTGACTGTGATAGAATAGTGTTTAGAGGTTAACCAGTGCTTTTGATTTCTCAGAACTTGATAAGGACCTGATTTTAAATATGATCACATGATAGGAGTATTTTAAGTTAATTTTTAAAATTTGTTTCTTTTGCAGTAATATTCAACACATGAGGAAACAGTTTGATGCACTAGGTCTGTCTTTTACATGGGAAAGGGTAAGACTTTATTTTTTAAGGGATGTTGCTGTATTTTATTGTATGATGGAACACTGAAAACCATGGAATTTCACCGTTTTATTTATAACAATATAGATGTCTTTGGAAGTGACTGGTTTAACTTGGTAAACTATAAAATTGAGCTCAAGCTTTTTATCAAATTTGTCTCACTTTTGACACGCTGGTATCATCTGATAAGGTTTGGGAGAATCTTTTGAGTGATTTCAGTTTTGCATTTGGATTTTTTTTCTCTGCTTTTTCAGCTCTTTTTAAGTAGGAACTTCTTGTGTTAGAAATAATAGTCAAAATAAATATTTATTAAAGAGCATGATATCTGTTTTGATGAGTGATTTCTTCAGTCCGTATGTTTTTATAACATACTTAGGGGTTTAAAGCTAGTAACCTGAAACGGTGGCTTGGTTATGTCATTCTGAATTTGAAGCATCAGCCTTGTAGGTGTTCATATCCTGACCATTTTGGAAAATGGGAATTGTATTTAAAACACTAATGCTTGAGAATCAGGTGTTCACCTTAAAAACCTTACCAAACATGGTCAGACATAAGCTACTGTCATTTTCAAGATAAAAAATAAATGAATTTTTGAAGCTATTGTAAGGTTATTGCATTTACCATCGAATCAAAGTCAGTCACTATTTTTATATTCTCAGCAATAACTGTTGCTTATCACCTTAATATGATTCTGAATAGAGTGATGGAGATGCTAATCTTGGATTTTTATAGCAGTATTGCAGATGTGAAAAGGAAATGGATTAGTTTTCTGGCAGTCTGAGACCTGCCATCTGTTTTCTTTCATCTTGAAGGTGAAGTTGTTTACTTGTATGTCTTACATTGAAGAAACCCACACTTCATCATATCATGTATATGGCAAGATTTTTTTCAGTATAAGCCTTTCTAGCAAGATTTTCGTTTTCTTCGTAGTTGGAAAGTTGCTCTGAAAAGAAAAGCTTTGTTGTGAAAGGTTCACTGCACGTATCCTTGACAATTATTTTCTTATCCTTAAAACTGTTGGTGTCTCAGATGTTCTGTGTGTGTAATACAGCGATACTTCAAAACAGTGAAATCCTGTGTGTGGGCTGTACTGGGGAACACACAAGAGCTGGGTGTTGCAGATTTGCCTTTCATGACAACTGAGACAATTCATCTCTGAATATGGCATTTTGTTTAACCCTTGGTTCTGAAGAACAGGTGGAGAATGGGCAGTACTGAAACCCGTGGCAGGAAGGGCAAGTACACAGAGGGGACAGGTCATTTGTCATCTCTGTGCCTGTTCTTTGAGCCTTGACTGAACTTCTCATGAACCGAGCAAGGTTTACTAGAACTTTCAGAAGTCTGAGTACTGGTGTAAAGGGCTTTGATACTCTACAACTAATACTTCAGAATGCTCTAGGGTCATAGAGTTTGTCTTTTTGAAAGGTAGGATTTTAAAACAGCTAAAAAGTTTTCCTCGAAACACAGTGAAATTTGGAATTTTCACTCCTTAGCTTATGAATTAAGTTGTATTTTGCCTTATTAACTCAGAATGAGAGTGAACTGAATGGCAACCATTAGAAATAGGTATATTGATTCCTTGCAAAAAACGTATGCTGCTTGGAATCTGTCAGTATGCCACGATCTCCAGCTGCCCGGCTGCTTGAGCTAGCCATGGGAGAAGCCCTTTGGAAGAGGGACAGCGAAGCCAGGCTGGCAGAGCCCGTGCCTCTGCAAAGCTCTTTGCACAGCACTGCACTGCCCTGTGCTGCTGCTTACCTTAAAACTGAGCTCTTTGAGGTAAGGGATATATATTTTTTTTAATTTATTTTGTACTTGTATGGCACTAAATCAGTGGCTTCCAAAATACCATGACAATGCAAAGAAACGCGCTAGTGTTAGTGACTCCAAAGACAAAAGAAACCCACTTTTTGTATGGGTTAGTTGGATTAACCAAAGCTCTGGTACAAAACAGGAGTTTGTTTTTAATTTCCTTGGTGGTGGTTAAATGTGGTATTAGAGTACAGTACTTAGCAACTGATGCTGGAGGGATCCCATTCTCCTACCTTAGATCCCTCTTTTAGTGCATGGTGAATTGCCTTCTTCAAGTGCTAACCTTTTATGTGAACTGGCTTTGTCCTCTGTGGCCAGCTTAGAGAACATGCCTAGATGATGTGAAGGAGGTTTTACTGTTCTACAAATGTTAAGGGAAAAGAAAAAAAAGTTGGAAAGTAATAAAAAGCACATTTTGAATACCTAGTGTATGCAGCTGTGCTGAAGAAACGGACTGCTTATTGAGTCATGTCTGCTGCTCAGAAAGTCCTGCCTAGGAAAATGGAGACCAGTTGTGGTTTTATTGCTTGGTAAAATTGTTATGAACAAATCCCAGTGCACCTGGGATACCAGATATTTCCTGTTATTTGTCTGCATTTTTCTCATTGTTCTCTGCGTCTTACAAATCAAAATGTAAAAGTATTTTTGTTATACCAGTGAAATTACATAACCAGTAAGGCACCACAAATAGTCTGTTATTAAAAGCCAATTAGATTATTTCAGAAAGCCAGGTTGCAAAGACACTTGAAAATCATTTTCCCAAACAGAAAATCTAAGCAAACTGAAAATGTAATTAAATGCGTAAAATAGCTCAGTAAGTACTTTGTTTTAGAGTGGTTTTGAATGCTAGTAGTAGATATGTTTTCCCTGAAAGGTGTAGGTATTAAGTGCCTCAAGTAATAAACGTTATGTTTTTAAAACACTGAAAATGGTGTGATTTGGGGGAGAGACTTTAAAAAAAAAACAAGAGAGAAAGAACATTTCTATTCTGAACATTTATCTGTCAGATCCAGGGTTAAAAAGATGCCATTTGGGACTGGATGAAATGTCACTAAGAGACGTTAAAAACACTTGGAAAATAAAAAATAAATAAATTCATTTTGGTTTTAAGATAACAGTAATTTGGGCATTCCTGCTGATCAGATTTCTCTAGAATACCATCCCAGACAGCAGAGTGAACTGTCTGCCACTTCTTAGCATAATTTTCAGGGGAATTAGGCAGTATCATTTTCAAAGATTTATTTAATCAGCACAAGGGATGGAGAGCATATATTTTTTTTTCTTTTTCATCTGGAGTGCCATGGGTCTGAGTGCGTGTTCCCAGTCAGCCAGCAGTCCACCACTGCATGATCCATCTGTAACTCTCCTCTAGGAGGTAGCTCATTCATTTTTAGTCTTTTCAATCTGTGCATTCCAAGTGACATAATTTTTTGCATAAGAGTGATGTTCCCCTTCTGCTCTATACATCAAAAAGATGAAATCTTTGGTAGGTTTCCTTTGTGCAGACATTTTCCTGTTTGGTTTGGAATTTGTCATTCTTGCCTGCTGCCTGAGCGTGTATAAAACCATCACAGTAGATACAACATTTACCTATTTATTTTTTTTATCCACATCAGTCAGCACTGCTTGTAATTAAATAAAAAAGGGAAGTGTTGAGACAAGGCTAGTTTATTCAGGAAAGATACTCGTGCTTTAAAACGTCGGCACTGCATGGTGTTGGTGTTTCTAGCTAATAAAGCATGAAATTAAAGGCCTTTGAAATACAAATATTAAAGTGAATTTAGAAACGTATCTTGGTCTAGCTCTAAATCTCTGAAAATCCAATAATTATACTTCCAGGTGAGGTGGTACCTGCCCTCTAATACCAAAATAGGCAAGTAATAGATTAAAGAGTGTTTAATCTTCCCAAATAGCTTTTGAAAAAATCCGTGTAAGCCTTTTCTCCTTATCACCTGTTTGTGTCGAGTGCAAGCTGTCTGTCTTCAGGATAGTGTAACTGTGCTAAAAATAAAATTATTAGTAATAAACTAGGAAACTATTTCTAGGTGCATGTAATCCACAGTCTGTGAATCTTACAACAGACACTTCTCTGCAGCCTGTAAATACCACCTTTACTTAAAGAAAATAGACATGCAAGTAGTTTGAGGATGTAACCTCCTGGAAAAAAAACAAAACAAAAAACCAGTTTTAGGGTCAGGGTTCCATTGTGCTACTTTCCAAACCCTCTTCTAAACCCTTTTCTGTATTTCTAAGATGAGTTCTGTCAATGCACTGCAAACCTGTGCAATACTCAACAGTCTAAACAGCAGTGTTAGCTTTCACCTGAATTTAAGTGTGATAGCAGCCTAATGGAAGCTTTTCACCAGACATCAGTTATTTAATCAGGATCAGTAACTGGAATACATGGGAAGTCATTTTCCACCATAAGTCTTAAGGTGCTAAATGGCAGGGAAAAAAAACCAGAGTGCATTTTGTGATTGCAGGCAGCTTGCTGGCTGCTCTCAGCAGCTCGTGTCACTGGGTAGCGAGGTCGTTTCTCTTTCTTCGTTAACTTCAAATGTTACTTCAACCCTTCATGGTTATAAGGCTAAATTACAAGCTTGAGTGATCTTTTTGCTGCCTGGTGACCTCATGGTAGCTGTTCGGTGATTGCTGCCTGCCTTTCTAAAAAGTGTCAGTTTAGAGAATGTGAGAGAGCAGGAACCTGGGATTCTGTTCCAGGAGTCATCTTGTCTGGTACCTCAAGCTTGTGGAGCTTGTGGCTTCATCTGAAGATGCCTGTTTGGATAGAGAAATGTCACTTCTCTCTGTTACCATTAACGCTCATCTGCTGTTCAGGACCAGAAGGACAAAGCTCAGTCCATTTTGATATTTTTTGATAACTCATCTCTGTCTTCCCTGTTTCTGTTGCTCACATAATCTTATATTGTACTGAAAGGGATTGTATCTTCTTTTGTGTGTCTGATATTCCAGTGATGAAACCCATTGCCTGTAGTGGCATCATGCTGGTGGAAGAACTGATGTCACTGTGTGGAGAAGCGGAGGGGGGGAAATTATAAATGGATGGTGTTTAGTTGGAGAGATGGAAATAAGACTTCTATCAAGTGCAGGGTTTCTTGAGTGCAGAGCACAGGGATTTAATCAAGCAACTGTTTGTTTGTGACTGACTCTTCCCATGCTGTGCTGAAAACTTGCCATTAAATGCCTCTTTCTGATCTTGAAAGCCTCTTCTGTGCACTTTTGAGGTACATCTATTCAAAGGTCATATTAATTGTTGCAAGCCACATTTCAGCGCTGGAAAGTAAAGTTGTCAAAAAAAGAATACAATTTTTATGCTAGAGTGTTTCAGATGTGGGTTGGGTAGCAGATGATCTCGATGAAGCCATGTGCAGGGGGAAGCTCAGCTGATAGGAAGGCCTGGGTGAAAGACATTTCATGTTTGGAGCTGTTTCAAGCAGCTGATAACTATTTGTAAATGGAATAGATTTTATCAGTGGCTCCTGTCAGCCCTGTAGCTCTAAAACGCTCTTGCTGATTTCAAGTTCAGGGGAGGAGTCACCTCCCACTTTGATAAATACAAATGTGGTCAAACTGAAAGTTTGTAGAAATGTTTTGTCTTTAAACAAGTGCAAGTTACACAGAAAAACTGCTGAGGAGGGAAGTGTGAGCTGTTTACTGTTCAATGAGAGATTAAATACTGAGTAGCACAACAAGTTTTCACTTACCCCATGTTCCATGCCTCACGTGCTGGATCCAACAGCCTCAGTTCCTCATTATTTGATTTCATTTCTACAGGAAATAACCACTTGCTTGCCAGAGTACTACAAATGGACACAATACCTCTTTCTTAAGCTTTTTGAAGCTGGGATAGTGTATCAAAAAGAGGTAGGTACAAATTTTGGCCTTTAATACTTTGCACTAATTCGAGTCTCTCGTGTCAGTGGTACATTTCTGGATCATCCATTCACATTCCTTAACTGGGTCATGCTTTACTGGTTTTAAATCACAGTAAAATAGAATTAGTTTTATATATAACTGAATTTTACATGTAAGTTTTATATACTACTAACAGGAATGGGTATTGCAGGAAGTCACATCAGGAATGTTCATTGTCAGTGATTTAATTGAAGTGCTGGACCAGAATATAGCTACTGTTTGTTTATTTTACAGCTTTAATATAGACTTTTCTAGATATTAACTTCCCTCTTGTGACATCATGTAAGATAATGTGACCATTAGGAGTCTGTTCAGCAGTGAGATTTACCTAACTGTATAACACAACTGTGATACTGTCTCAAAACTGAGAGGATTGGATGGATAATTGGAGGTGATGTGCCTAACCATCCAATTCCTGGACCCTATTTATTATCTCCAAAATATTACAGGAATATTAGATGTTATTTTTTCAAGTTAATGTCTGGCATTTAATACCACTTCTGGAATGACAGTTAGGAGTCTTTTGTAGTCTTCATAATGCATGATCAGCTAAATTGGGCCACGCTCTTGGGGAGTGAGTTTGATTTTTGCTCCCTCCCCAGTATTTTATGTCCTGTATTTCAGTTAACCCTCAAAAACCAAGGTTTGTAGAGTTGAACACCAACAGGTTTTTTTTCTTTACATTTTATTTAATGTATTTGTGTTGATGAGGAGAGATGATTCCAAAAGCCATTCACACAGATGAAAGAAGTTATGCGCAGAAAATATCAACTCTTTCACTTTATGGTTGACCGCTATAATATTTCTTTGTGATTCTGTCCTCTCTAGTTGGAGATCCTCAGTTATTCATCCCCCTCACTCTGACTCAACGCTTTTTGATTAGTGGTGGGCAGCTTTTAAGCACCAGCTGGTGCAGTTTGCAGAATAGTCAATTGGAACACTTACCTATTTAATATTCGAGTGTCAGCCTGTCCCGCTGCCGTGATCCATCAAGGCAAATGCCGCCAACTGCATTCTTGGGGTTTTTGAGCTCTAAGAAGATGAATATTCAAAACACCTTCTCTTGAGTCTGTGTCGCCGATTCAAATGGGTAGTATAAAAATGTAGAAAACTCGGGGGCCCAAGGAATGTTTCTGGATAATTCTTTTGGTGTCTGAAAAGTAAGATTCTGGGCTTGGAATAGTGGCTGAAAGTATTTTTTTTAAATTTTTTTATTTCTTCCTGCAACCTGTTTCTAGGCCTTGGTTAATTGGGATCCAGTGGATCAGACTGTGCTAGCTAATGAACAGGTGGATGACAACGGGTGCTCATGGCGTTCAGGAGCCAAAGTGGAACAGAAATACCTCAAACAGTGGTTTATCAAAACCACTGCTTATGCAAAGGTATGAGAGTACAGCTTTTGGAAATTACGGCAGCATGTGAGAGGTGACTTTTCATCCAGAAATATTCAGCAAGCTGAATGTCATCTTTGATATATATACATGTTTGTGGAATATATAATTATATAATATACAACATCTATCCTGGTGGATGTGTGTATATAAAAATTATCAACATCATCATCTTTCCACTGATTTTCCCCCAAAAGATGCCACCTCAGGAGACTACCATATCCTCCACCTACATGAAGGGCCGAAGTGCAAACAACCCCTTGTTCTTGAACATCTTAGTGACATCATCAATGAGAGCTGCTTCTACTTTTCATGTGGGGATGAACACTTAGATTGACCTCTACAGAACCTTTAAGCATTACTACAGAGGACAGTTGAGAACTCTACGGATCCCTGTAAATGTCTCCCAAAACTTTGTTCTGTGCATGACTGATACTCTGCAGGATCTCTGCTAGCTGATACCGTTGGGTTGATGAAGGATGCCATGGTGTTCCCAGCTCAAGTGCTTTGCCAAGCATTGCCTCCGTGTGTTCCCACTTCTTGTACAGTGACAGATGCCACCAAGTATCAGCAGGTGGTTTGGATTCTGCTTTTTACTCACACTCCACTGACTCCCAATTTTGTTGCTGTGGTTCTGGCACATTTTAAAGTGTCTCACTCTGCTTCTTTTGGCAAGGGCTTGAGACACTTGAGATACTTGGTTGGGGGGGGGGGGGGGTAGGGAGAAATACCTTTATTTTTCAAAACTTTCAAACAAGAATAGCAGATTGCCAGGCTCTGCCATTCTAAGTCAAATATCTGATATTAGCTGGATTTCATGCTTTGGAAGCTGAAGATAAGTAAATCCCCCTTGGTACTTATTCCTTTCTTTCAAGTTGCAAGAAGCTAGGTAACATAGCATGTTGTGTGTTACTTTCTGAAGAAGACTGTTTTGGCCATACAGCTCTGAATGGCTCCTGAACTGCAAGCCCCAACTGAAGACTGTCTCTGAGCCACCATTGGCCAAGTACTTCAATCTCCTGGAGTCTCTGTGCCCACACGGACACACCCAGGAAGGTTCACAATAGTGTGAAGCAAGATTGCAGAGCTTAAATGCTACAACTTTAGCTCCTCTTTCTGAATATCTTGACTAATTATCCTCAAAACCCAACTTTGCACACATTTCTTCATTCCTCACAGTAGTCATCCCAGTACTTTTCAAGGAGTGGCAAGAGACATGAGCCCTTCCTTCTAAATCTGTTTCTTTTGTAAATTTTTTTTCTTTGGATTCAGGCTGTTGACAGTTGATCTGAATGTATATCATCCTGAATAGCATAGCATTGAACACCATGGTTACAGCAATTGCTTTTCCTAGCCTATTCCTCAAGCCCTCTTCCTCACCTCTTTTTCCAAAGCCTTTGCCAGGAGACTGGGCTTTGAGAGGGAGACATTTATTTACCTTCATTATTTACAGAGCCTTTCATCTTGGAGAGGAGAGTCCGGATTTGACAGAGCGAGTCCTAATTGATGTGCAGGATGGAGACATCTCTTCAAGAAACTAAAGATCTTTAATCACTAATGACTTTAGGATGATAACATTAGTAGTGATAATACCTTCAATTGAGCAGTGGGGATGATTCCATGTCTCTTGATCCTGAAGACATTCATTTCCATAAAGAGACTTTCCTGGCTTCCATCATGGACCAGAACCACCACCAGTACAACTTCCTTTTCTTGAAATTCTTTGGTTTTCAGAGAGTTGAGATATTTGTGCTCATATATTTGGGAGGCACTAAGAGATTATCTGATAGTAATCTAATCCTTACACCTTTTGGGGAAGACTTGTATTTTTTCCCTCACTTTACCTACTTTTAGACTCAGAGGGTTAGTATTCTTTAACTGTGTTCTACTTCTGCTCATCTTTCTCCACTGAGGCCTTAATCTGGTTTTGGTATCTCCAGGGGAAAGCCATTTGATTCTGGCCACCTTTTGCTTGCACCTTCAATGGTGACTAATAATTCTGAAAAGTTTACAGAGATTCCAGACCAAATTTAAAATGCATTTAATCAAACTGCAATCACTTAATTGTTCATGCAGATTACCAGCTAGCAGTAATGGCCGAATCTGTGTGCATACAACTGACACTCTGCTCAGAGCATCCACGAACTTTGTTGTAACTATTCAACCTATTTATGCTGCCTGTTGATCATGTTTCTAATCATCTGTGTTCATCTCTTTCACCCATTCATCATTTATTCTCCTGTATCTCACAACCTTAGTAAAAATAAATGCTAGGAAGTAAATCCTTATCTGCAAAGCTTAAATTACTAGTCAAATAGATCCAGTAATGGGCTGTGAAGTCATCTCCTGTGTTACAGGAGTCAGTGTTTCATTCCTACACACGCTGTTCTTTAGGTTCCTGTTGTGTCCAGAGGAATCATCTATGGATTTGCTGTTTCTTTACTGTTCCTGCACCAGCTCATAGTTCTTTCTTGAAATAAAAAAAAGCCAACAAAGCAAGCGGTGTTGGCTCACATGGCAATTCACACTCAGCAATGAATTACTTTTTGCCCTTTGGGGAAAAAAACAAAAGTACTGACCATGCTTTAAAGGCTTAGCAGAAAGCATTTTGGTTATATAAAGTACTGATGACCCATTTTTAAAAAAAAAAGTAGATACGAAATGGTCTAGCAGCTTTTATGGAATTTTTTGAAGACATTTTAATTGTCTTTTTTCGTTTGACAGATTTCTTTGATAAAAGTATAATGCCTTAACTGATGGCATTATTATTCAAATTGTTGTCTGTGCATTTAAGATGTTTAAGCTAAAACATTTAGTTGCTATGGTTACCCAGCTGAATCTGTAGGCAGATTCATTGGTAAAAATCTATCTGTAAATGTTAGTATTTTCTGTATATACCTGTAAATTGCTGTTACAGCTTTTTATGCACAGTCAACTGAGTCTTCAAACCACAAACTGTAAGGTTGGTCTTTGCATAGTCCCTGCTCTTCCTAAATTAATTTTATACAATATTTTTTTCATATTTTACTTTATCTTCCAGTTATACAAGTGAGTTGTTAACCTTTTTTGGCCAAAATAAAATACAAGCAACTTTGAAACATCTGTAAATCACCTCCCTTTTTGTGCACATCAATAAGATAGTATATGTTTAATTTAAAGGCTGGGGAAAGTGTCAGGGCCTACAAAACTCTGCTGCTTTAATTTACAGTTGCCATACAGATTAGTACTACTCTTAGTTATTTTTTCTGTGCAGACTACTCTTTCTTAGTTATTTTTTTGTGCAGACATTTAGGGCCAGATCTTTCTCCTGTTCTGTGGAGCGCAGGAACTTCGATGTTTAGCTTGATGCTGACTGTGAAGCAAAAACAGCAAACAATCTATCAGTTCTTCTGCAGCTTTTCTTTGGGTTTGTGCTGCATCTGACAGCCCCTTTGTCTGCTCTGAATAGATTGGGAATTACTGCATGTAATCACATTTTGCTTGGGGCTTTTTAATATTTCTGAGGTATTAAGCAGAATGGTACTGAAATGTAATGAGGCTGAAGTGCTGCGTTTTAGGGTGATACGAGTCTTGACAGTACTTTGGATTTCATAGTGTGAGGTAACACCTCATCACAGAGAAGAGCATAAGTGCTGGCTCTTCAGCTCCTCATGCTTTATGTGATTTTTCTTTTTTTTTTCTTTTTTTTTTTTTTCTTCTGCCCCCCCCGTTCACTTCCTGCACTTGAGGTCTAGCTCCTAGTTATCTTCTTCCAGCAGAATGGGCCTGATAAACCTCCCTTTGATAATCTTCCTCTGGAGTCAGGCTGAGAGATCCCTCCTGGACAGAAACCAAGAGCACTGTCTCCACAGCTTGCTTAGCACTGTGTTAATAAATAATGTCCCCTGTTTTGTCAACTTGGCAAGACAGAAAAAGTTGTTTGTGGATATCCAGACCACGCTGGTCTTGTCAACTTTGTTTAAACGCAGCATCTCATTTGATGCTCCAGGAACATCCTTTTTGGTTCCTGTTGGCATAAGGTTAATCACAACAGTGCTACTAAAAATGATAACAGTGTTTTAATGAGCTTTTATATTTATGGAATCAGTTTCTCATTTATCCCAGAGATATGCTTCATTTTATTGAAAAGGGAATATCTTCTCTGGTAATTGCTACGGTGAGAACAGCTCAGGAGAGCAGATCTGGAGAATGCTGGCTTTGCTCTTAGCTTTTGAGGAATCCTTTCTTTGCCTTAATTCTACATAATCAAACCAAAGGTGTTTGACCATAAATTACAGGGTAAGGAAAGGGGAAAGCTGCTGACAGCTCAGACATTTACAAGAAAGAGTTAGAAATATGCACAGTATCTGTGTTATTGCTCCTTTTTAAAGTATTTTTTCAGTATCCTTTATGCATGGGAAGTAAGAGTCCAGAGTGACCTATCACAGAACAGTCAAACTGCTGAAGGTAAAAAACAACCCTAGAAGCAATTAATACAAGCAGAAGCTGCACTGCATAGTCCCAGTTAGAACTGTGCAATAGACTGCAATATAACAATGGTCAAACTAACTTTACTTTTCTGTACTTCAATTGTATTAAATTATTTCATATAATCTTTAGGTTATATTTGGTTACTCTTTTAGGAGCTTGATCAAATAAAGTTAAGAATTTCATTTCAATCCAAACAGATCTTGAATATTCCTTTGACTTTTCCACAGAAGCAAAGCTTTTAAACTGTATTTTAATTTAGTAGAAGACAATTTTATTTTGCTAATGGAATGAATGCTTTTGAAATGAAACCTTTTGCTGACCTTTTTATTTTAGCCTTGTTACGTTTCAAATCTGTCAAACTTCATTAAAGTGTCTTCACTAAAAAAGGGTAAATATTTGGCTTTATACCTTCTATTGAGATTTTTCACATTATTTTTTTAACTGTCATGGAGGAGCTGAAATACCCTCACTGAATATGGAATTAGTGACAGGCACTGATCATACTAAAAATTTTAGTTCCTGAAGTCAGAGACTGAATTATTTCAGTGCTCAGCAGTATCCTTCCTCTTTAAACTACAAGCAGGGGGAACTTTTGGAGTTGAGATACTCTTGGGAAATTACAAAGCACTTCTGTTCTTTGCTTTTTATGGACCTTTTTTTGTCTGAAGATTGCTAAACTAAAGTTGTCTTTCAGAATCTTCAGCAGACTAAACAGCTCGATATGTGAGAGCAGTTTTCTGCTTTCAGATGCCTTACTTCTAGTTCCAGACTTGGTCATTGCTGTCTGTGATGAATTTTTAGCAAACTCATCTTGATTTTGTGACTCTGATCATCTGAGCTGGTTGACTTTCATCTTTTAGCTATGCCAGAATTTTCTAGGTGTTCTGGGAGAGTAGAGCAGTCCTGTGAAACATCAGTTTATGTTGAATCTTCAGCTTCTCCAGCACTTAAGTCAAACTTTCCTAAAGGTATAAGAGCCCTGAAGTTGTTCTCATCCCCAAACACAGCTTTGATTTCTTCCGATTTTTCCTGCCTATCTGTAGATGTGGAGAACTGCCAAAATGTATTTATGCTTTACCTTGACTCGTGGTTAATTAAGATGAGTCATTTCCCCTGTAATTAGATGTTTGCATTTGAAGTTTTCTTGTCTTTTCCCAAGCCGTGAAAGAGGAAAGTAGACTCTGCTACCTAATGTTTCCAAGTTTCTCCCTAGTAAATCAGAAATGTGAAAATGGAGTTGAAAAACACTTCTTCCTACATTTTTTTTTTCCTCTCTTCATATGTTTTTACCAGCACCTTATCATTTTGCCCTTAGTTCTAATTAGCCCCAGAGTCTTAACCTGTATGCTCACAAGAACTAAACGTCCTCATTCTTTCTTGTGTTGCCTCAGGCCATGTTCGATGCTCTGTCCGACCTCCCCGAGTGGTACGGTATAAAAGAAATGCAAGCAAATTGGATAGGTGATTGCACTGGCTGCTCTCTTGACTTCTTACTAAAGGTAAGTCACGGCCTTCGGTGCCGCTGTCTTGGGCTAACCACAACCCATCAAATGTGTTATGGGAATGGATTTTAAGCTCTAAAAAACTGGAAACCTGCCAGGAGGTGCATTTTTGCATTTAAGTTGTTTTTATCAATTGTTTTTGAAAATGTTGTAGAAAAAAATCTCCTTCTAAGACCCCTATACACTGCACAGTTAATTGACTTAAGATATAAAGCCTGTTGAAAGTGCTGGGTGGTAATTCTTAAGCAGTCTTCTAAGTTTGTTACTCGTATATTATATCCACTTGTTTTAATGTTGTGCCACTTCTTATATTTTCATAGTATATTATATATTCAAGACAAGGTTGGACAAGGCTTTTGAGCAACCTACTGTAGTGGGAGGTGTCCCTGCCCATGGCAGGTGGGATGGAACTATATGATCTTTAAGGTCCCTTCCAATGCAAACCATTCTGTGATTATTTTATTCCTGTACATAAGTTGCACCATTGACTACATCAGAGAAGTGTGGTGGAATGCCTGTAGCTGAAAAAAAAATCTTAAGTTCTGTTTAGATTTCAGAGGTAAAATTGCTGTTTCTTGGAAGCAGGGCATGTGTATTACAAGAAAACAGAAGGATTCCAGGTTACTTAACCAGGGGTTGAATCTAGTTCAGTAGTACAATGTCATAAAGAAAAAAAAGAAAAGATAAACTCACACAAGACAGTGAAGAAATTTTTGCAAGGTCTTAAAATAAATTCTATCAGGGTTTATTCTGTGAACTCCCTGTATCAGGAATGTGTCTGGTTTTGATACTTAGTGCTGTGCATTTCTTTCTGCAGGGCAATATGGATTTTTTTAGATGCACAAAAAGGGAGGGGAATCTAAAGCCACTGCACTTCCAGTGGGAATCTATCCACTCTTTTTCAGGTTAATGGTAAAGCAACAGGAGAGAAGCTTGCAGCTTACACCTATACGCCTGAAGCCATTTATGGAGCTTCCCATTTATCTATCTTAGCAACACACAGGCTGCTGCATGGGAACAGCAGTCTCAAGGAAGTCTTTCAGAGGGATTTCATCCCTGGGAAAGGTGATATTTTTCCTTGTACCTGCGTTTTGTCATAGAGTAATAATTGTAAGAGAATGATCATGTGTCAAGCTCTGAGCAGGAGCTGTTTCTGTTGAGAGAAATTTATGTTAATTTAGAATCTGATAAGTCTGTGAGGTGTTCGAGAGAAAGATTTGACCCTTCCATTGTACATTATCTTATTATGATACAATGCATACATTGCTTTACATTTGCAACTGTAATGTCTCTTTACAGCTAGCATAATAATGCTGTGAGCACACAAGAGCCTTCATAAACTGGAGTTATTATTTTGGGTTTCAGCATAAAATCAAAATTATTGCTGGGTGGAAGAGAGAAGTTATTTTTAAAAGCAGCCTGTCCTACCCACTCTGCTTCCTGCTCATGAGGCTTTTTGGTTAGTTACTTTTAGAGTGAAATGGTTCCTTTTGTACTTTTTTTTCTCAAGAGAGAAGAAAAGCCATGTGCAGAGGCTTGAAGGGGAGAGATTTTTGCTAAAATATGGATATCTCAGGCACCTGAAATTTGAAGAAGTAGTGATCAGAAATAAATACATATAGCATTTGTGTTAAGAGTGATGAGATATAGTAGCCCTATTTTCTAAAATGCTGTTATGATTTTGTGTTGCAATACAAGGCTAAGACTCTCCTCAGCTTGGTTTTGAAGAAAGGTAAAAGGAAGCTCTGAGCAGCCCAGTTTTAATTATTTTAATTATCATCAACTTAAAGGCACTGGGAATGTTAGAAACTGGTCCAGATGAAGCTCTGGAGTTTGAATCCTCAAAGCTTGCAGGATTCAGATTTGATTTTCTGTTTGACAAGCCATCCAGCTACTCACTGTAAATCCACTTCAGTTCATCAGCATCCTCACCCTTGATCCCTCTCCCCTTCTCTCTCCCTTCCCTGTGGACATTGGGAGCCTCATCTCTAATTTGAATATTCTTTTTGGAAATGCATAGGTTATCTGGGGGGGGGTGGTGGTTTATACTGGTCAATATTTCTCACGCTTTGTAGTTCTTCTCTAAGAAAGCAAATGATACACATAGAATATGTGCTCCCCTTCAGTTTCAACTGAATAAATGTATCTTTTCTTTGCAAAATTTTGTAATAATGTATTCTAGTATATAATTCAGGGGTTACTACAGCCAATTTAATCAACTTCACAGCAGGCCTGCATTTTGGTCAAGGACTCAATTTAATTTCTTTATTTTTTTTTATCCAAATCTCCCTCTGATTTTATGCAGATGTTTCTTAGAAGTATGTTTTCTAAGAATGAAAAACTAACAATCCGACTTACTGAAGGTTTAGATATCTGAGCTTTATAGAAGTGTAATTAGGCTTTTCATTTTCTTTCTTAAACAAAATTGATATTTAAATTTCATGCAAGTTTAAGATAAACTGAATTCTAATATTAAGTCATGTTCTCAGCATATCTTCTGTCATCCTTACCACGATCATTACATTTGCTTTCAGACTCGCTAACTTCCGTGACAGCTGTGAACTTGCTTACGGATCAGGAGATTCCAGTAGTCATCGTGGCAAAACCCAACTTGGAGAATTTCCTCGATGCTAAAATAGGTGTGTGGTGTTTAATGCTAAGTGGAATTGTTTAGTTTTCAGTTGCTGTGGTGGAGCACAAGGTGCTGTGGCAGTAAATCTCTGAACACAGGGGCTCTCTTCTGGACATTTTCATTCCCGTTTCTTCTTAGTAAAGAGGGAAGAGTAGCTGTGTGGAATCTTTCTGGGGGAAGAGGTTTACAGGATAATAAATTTTAGTGGAAATATTACAAAATTAGCACATTTAATGAGTTGAATTTGAGGATCTGCATATTTTAAGAGGGTAGATCACCTACAGTACCTGTGTATTTGTCTGTCTCACCCTCCTCAAAACAGAACTGTACCATTCTTTGATATAAATATTTTGGTAACAATCCAAACTTTCAGCTTTTTTGTGTCTTATAAATCGTGTGCATCCTTATAGAGAAATGTTACAGACAGTAAATGTACAATTAATGTAAAATAACAATGTACAATGAATGTAACAACCTCAATGGGAAATAGTTCTCCCTTGATCCCCCTTTTGCACTGCCTTCCTTACCCCTTAAGTCCCTTTTGTTGCCTCTCTGTTGATGATGATTCTTTTGTGCCCCAGAGCTGCTTCTTTCTTTTCTCCACCACTGCCAATATTGGCTGTTCCTGCCCAGCAGTTGGACTGAATAAAACAAGCTGCCTGGGCAAGAATGTCTCGGATGTCCCTCACAAGGCTGATGGAAACGATCCACTTACCCGACTTACAACATGCCCATATCTTGCACATCAGAAATGAGCCTGCTTTTGAGAACCAGAAGCTTTCCTCATCTAAGAGGAGCCAAATAATTGAGATACCTAATCTTATTTTTTTGTTAAAAGCTTCCAGCTTGCTCACTGGCACGTATCTTGGCCTTATGTCTGTTGGAAACGGCCCGGGAAGCGCTGGGTACCAGCTGTTGAGCTCTGCAAACAGACTTTAATAGCAGTATCTTTTCAAAAGAAGGAAGCCCAAAAAACAGGGTTTGCTTTTTTCCATTTGCAGAGCATCTTGTGAAGCCACCTGTTGCAGGGTGCTCTGACAAATTAAGATACATATATTATTCAGTAACGGGGCCTTGAAATGGCAGGAGGCTACATCTGCTGGAAAGGCAGAACAGCGATGCTGGATTTTGCTAATAAGGAGTTCTTTGTCAAGGGGGAGTTTTGCTTGGTTTTCTTTAGTTGTCTGCTTCCAAACTTCTGTATATTGGCAGTATTAATGTAGAGCAGGCGTTTCGTTGCCTAAACAAAGACGACGGTTACGCTGTTTTTGAATGAACTAGTTTTTATGTCAGTAATTTGAATGTGCTCAGCCATATCCCAAGAGTTTTTGTCTGTAGTTTTCACCAGCTTAATTTTAGCATTGGCTTGTTGGAGTAAGTTTCTTCGCCTTTTAAAGATGGCAGCAATCCTTCAAGATTGTTCAAAATACTAAATAAATTATCTCTGAAAGGAAAAAAAAAATGCAGAAAGATGTATCTCTGTGGAAACAGGATCTGTGTGGATCTCAGTGTTATTTTGGAATACCAGTGATAATAAAGGTAAGAAATTTCTAAAGTTAAAGACCTAGGACGGTCTCAAATAACTAAATGCAAAGGAAAGGATAAGATCAGGAGCCTTAAGTACTGTGACTTCTGTATCCAACTAGAGCAGTAGTGGGAACTGCTTGCAGTAGTTCTGTCTGGAATAGAAAATTGCTTTTATTTGAGTTGTTTTCCTGAGTTTATAAACAAATCATGTCTTTCATAATAAATTAAAGGGATAATGTTGTTAGTGTGTGTTGTGTTGTGGTACATTTTAATAAACTACAAAATTAGAAATAGATTAAATTTACTATTGAAACAAGAGGACTGTTTTGGCTGTTTCATTTTTTCTCATATTAGCAAATATAATTTAAACTTGTATTATTTATATATGATTTAGATAATAGAACTGTATTGAAAACTGTTTTATTTATCTAAATTTTGTAGTTTTATTTTTGGGCTTTTTCTCAACCATCAAATTTTCAGCCTTTTCCAAGGATGGACATTTAGATGACAGAGAAACTGAGAAAAATGTGTTTGTAATTATTGCTGCTTGAATTTCCCTGCTTAAAGAACATGAGAATGTTTTTATTGTTCTTAGGTTTTTAAAATCCTTTGGGCAAACATAAGTCATTATAAAGAGAATGTTGTAGAAATAAAATGTTTTATCCTTAAACAGATGATTGGTATCCATGTTAGTGAATCCTGGAACTGATTTATTTGTTCTCACCTCCTAGGAATTCCCAGTACTAGTGCAGAAGATGCTGCAATAGCCAAGAATCTGGGCATTTCTTTCACTGAAGTCATTGAGACGTTGCCAAATGGTTTGGAGAAAGTCATTAATTCTGCAGAGGTGGGTAGACATGTGTGGAGTTTTTTCCAGTGTACAATAACAATACAAACTAAACATTTTCTCAAGAGTGCTAAATACTTTGTGATTAAAGGGATATTTTCTTTGTTTTAAGAACCAAGCCAAGCTTAAGCTACCAAATTTCTAGGAATAATTTAATGATAAAATACGTCGGCTCTTCTGTAGCAATAAAATGAGTTTTTCCCTTCCCTACATGAGAGGAAGGTACAGTATTGGTCTGATTTTCGTAATGGAAAATGAATAATTCAACCCATGTTAAAAGTTGATTCTTATTTCATCATCTTTTTTGGGGGGGTTTTTTTAAGTTAATATTAACATACTAGTCCTTTTTCCACATATTCACTGCAACGTGGTGCAAGCCTTTATGGCAATATACCTGCCTGAAATGACATAGGAATCTTATCTTTTAGAAAGATGCATATGGTGTTATAGCTCTTGAAAAAACGCATTTGATAGCAGAATATGAGCTTTGTCTGCTACATGACAGAGTCAAAGTGGTTAAGATGTATGTGAAAGCAAGAATAGAAAAAACTAAAATGAACACAGGAGAAAGAAAGCTGCTTTACCTTTGGCATTTCCTCTCTCTCTGCCTTGTGTTGGTGATATTCTGGAAGTTTCTGGGTATAGCAGGTGATGAGCATACCAGCAGTAAACGCAAATACCTGCCAACAAAAGCTCAAGGGGTCTACAAGACCCTTTCTCAGCCTTGTTTTATTCAGATCAAGAACAGGATTCTTTGAGCAAGAGGGTTTGAATGACAAGCTGACATGTGAATAGTCTCTTGGGTAGGAGGATGTTAAGCAGTGGGAATGGGGAAATTAACATACGGCTCGTAAACTTTGACTCTCAGAAATTGCATTTGTGACTTTTTCTGCCTGTTCTTGTATTTTCCCTGACAGCAAGTATAAATTTTCCTCCTTCTACTTCTGATTTTTTTTTTAATCAGATCACAGGCATGACTCGGCAGGAGGCTTTTGAAGCTATTACCCAGCAGGCCAAAAAAAAAAGACTAGGTGGTGACCTAACAAGTGACAAACTAAGAGACTGGTTAATCTCCCGGCAGCGCTACTGGGGAACTCCCATTCCCGTCATTCACTGCCAGGCCTGCGGCGCTGTCCCCGTGCCCTATGAAGACTTGCCTGTGGTGTTGCCCAGTGTCACCACCTTCACGGGGAAGGGAGCCTCACCTTTAGAAACTGCCCCAGAGTGGGTGAACTGTTCCTGTCCCAGGTAAGCCAGGGCTGCGTTTACCGCAGACTGGGAGAGATCCCTTTGTACCTACACCAGGAAGTGTTGACCACCGACTCCTCTGAGATAGGACACTGCTCCAGAATGATGTTTAATCTGACACAGCATAGGCTTTTTTTCTTATATACTCTGTAAAACTCCTTTTTTGTTTTTTTGGTTTTTGCACCACAGACACCCAATGCTCTTTCATCATAAACAAGCTGAAGCAAAGCTCCCTTAAAGTTGGAGGAGAGAAAAAGTGAAAAACACAATTAATTTCTCCCTGTGTCCCAGTTTTTAATAATTTTTCTCACCTCATTTACTACAAAATTTTTCATTATCTTTCACCACTAGAGTTCATGTGATTATTGAATTGCATCCTTTTGTTAAGGAAGCTAACATCATGTTTCATTTTCTTAGCAAAAGCCCAACAATAAAGTGTTTCATCAGCTTTATCATTCTTTATCATGAAGAATTGTATTCACTGTACATCACAGACGACAGTGTGTAATTCAGATTGAAGGAGATAGGAAGTATGTGCATCTTGTTGATGCTGTAATTTTTATTGTTTGTAGTCCAGCTGTTTCAGAAATAAGCCATCCTTAATTAAGTAGTGAGAGATGTGTCATGCAAATAAGTTTTCTGGTCTTGAGGGCCCCTTAGGTGCTCTGTACACAGAAGTTTGCATAGAGGTTCTGCAGAAGGAACTGGCAGAACATGAGGTGTCCCAGAGAAGTTTTTCATCAGCAGTGCAATGCAATAAAGTCTGGTGTTATTTTAACATTTGAAGGGTAGAGTATCTATCGGTGTGATTTTCATTTCTAATTAGGTAGCTTATGCCCAGCAGTTCTGTAGTTCTCTAGAACATGTATTTTGGCCTTAGGTGGTAACATGTATTTTATGTAAAACACACATTTACTTTCACGTTTCTGCATGGAAAAATCCTTCCAGGATATGCCTGTTTAAATTGCCTACAGTAAGGTATTTTAAAGTGTGTCTCTTGCAGGGCAGCCTTACTAAACATGATCCACAGGTTTAGTAAAATGCCTTGGTTTACAATTTCTAATTTGAACTGAAAATTTTTCCTGATGTGACTGAAAGTCATTGTCTGCACTCCTGGCTTCCTCCAGACCTTAATTAACCAATGATTTTGTTGTTTACCGGGCAGCAATGTACTTTTGATGTATAGCAAATCCACACGGCTTCTCGGTAGTTATTGTGGCTGCACTACTTAATCAAGGCCAGTTGTTTGTTCAGAAATAAAAGCTTACAGGATTAATTTTTTAGCCTAAAATGTGGCAGTTTGCCATAATTAATGTTTTTCTTAATTCTCACCTTTATTTGGCTTTGTAATTCTCACCTGTTTGACAGCTGTCTTCAGTATTGCTTGCTTGTATGTCTGCTACAGTTGGAAATCCTTTGAGATACTACTTCTGTGTATGTAGTTTTCCTTGCTCTGAGAAGTTATGTCATCCCTTTAGCCCTCTCCAGTAGTATCTGAGTGACAATGTCAGCAATCAGAAATGGGAAGAGGTGCCCAAGTTACACAGTGTTACCCAAGTCCAGGTAGTTGTGTTAGTTGTCTGAAGATGATCTAATGAGATTACAGGGTTGTGCCTGTAATCCAAGTATTGATATAAATTGTATAAATTCTCGTGCTGTCTTAGTGAGCCATGTCTGTTTAGAGTGCAGGCAACATCAGAGGCATGAAGCAGATCTAAGTATGGTTCAGTGACTGAAGTATTCTTGCTTTGGACAGAAAAGCCACTCTGTTTCCACGTCATACAGTAGTATTCTACACTGGCCAAGTCTCTGCTTATATGTAACATTTAATAAAATGGTTATTCTATATTAAAAAGCAGGTAGAAATAAAATTTCTTTACTACTTTATTTCCATTGAAAGAAAAACTTGCTGGAGGAGGAGCAGGACCCAGGGCAGAAACAGAGGGAAGGAAAATGCTGAGCAGTGATACTCTGATTTGCCTCAGCAAGCCAGGCTGAAGGGTTGTATAGCCAGTATTTATATACAAGTATGCCACGGGTTCCCAAGCTTTACTGGCAGTAGAACAATCCCATTGTTTTATTAGTAAGAGTTTTAAGAAGGGATCATTTACAACAAATGGGAGTTTATGAAATGTGATTACTGGCTCCTGCAAACAATTGATATTCAGGGAGAAATTAGCAGAAAGTAACCTGAACTTCTAACATTTATTACAAGACTGTTCCTCGGGGCTGCCAATATAATTCCAAGTGAATTTCTAAGTGAAAATTCTAATTTCTAAGTGAAAATTGATTTGCCGTAATCACAAATGAGAATTGTCTACAAGGTCTAGAAGAGATTTTCTACATCTCAGGGAAAGCTGAAATTGAACTAAGTTAATTTTTCTAGAGATGATAAATGGAATCTGCAAAGACCTTTTTGTACAGACCATCAGTGAGAGGCAGCCACCTGCTCCTTCTGCTAAACGTTTATGAAATGCTTTGTCTGCTGGTACCTAATGAGTGTGACATATATTCAGTACGTCTTCGCTTTAGGGCACAGTACGCTTGTCTGTGCTTCAGGATTTGCTTGGTTTCTTTTCAAATGGCCATTCTAGAGAATTGCAGGAACATACAATGGGAGAGCTCTCGGGTGTGGTGCTGTTGCTGGATGTTACAGCTCTTCAGGCTTCTTTTGGACAGCATTTTGTTAGGTTTGGGAGGGAGAGGGCAGGAGAGTCGGCACTGTTACCAGTGTGGACTGTTCCTGAATGTGTCACTCTTCAGACTCAATTTTCAATTTAAACATCATCTTGGCCACTAAGAGTGGTTTGGTTGGTTTGCTTTTCTTCCTCCAAGCTTGTCACTTAACTAAAACTAGCTTTTCTCCATGTCCCTTGCTCAGGTGTAAGGCAGCGGCGCGGCGAGAAGTCGATACCATGGATACCTTTGTTGATTCGGCTTGGTACTACCTGAGGTACACTGACCCTCACAACACGGAGAGGTGAGGGCTCTGCAACTGGGCAGCCTGCTCTGCATGACCCTGCTGGAGTGGGGGGGTGGGTTGGACTAGGTGATCTTCAGAGGTCCCCTCCAACCCCCACCAGTCTGTGATCGAGGACAAGGTCACCTCACAGAATCAAGGCTGTTGATTTTTGGAACCTTGTGAAAAAGTTCATTTTGATTTGTTCCACTAAAGGCACAAATCCCAGATCCACAATTTGCTTCTGGGCTCATCTGTGAGGGGGCAAAAAAGGATTGCTCTTACAAAAAACAAACAGACTGACAAACCAAGTAGAATTGTTAGAAGGGGGCCATAAAGCATACATTAAAGAACACCTCCTATACACGTGGTTTTTTGCAGACAGGAGCCCCTTACAGGAGATAGACTACTTAATGAAGCAGTAAGCAAGGCTAGGAAACCAGAAAGGTGACCTCTAATGACATAGTAGATATGCTGTAAATGCTGTAAATTCCTTGAGCATCCTTCAGTTGGAGCATGGTGACCCATTTGACTCTGCAATGTTTAACTGCTTCATTGCCCCCTGATGGCAATGGTACAAACCTCCTGTTAAAAAATTCAGCTGTTTATGAGTGGGCATGTCTTTTGTCTTCCACTCTAATATATTTGTATGTAAAACTTGATAAATACTAAAAAATTTAAAAGCTAGCCACAGGGTGTTTATGAAAAAAAACCCCACAACGTTTAAAGCAAGACAAATATTTTCATCACTTTCACTTTTTGTATGTGAAATCTTAGTGGCTTGCCTAAAACATAGGAGGATATTATTCTTCTGGATCTGCATCTCAGCAGACATTACATTCTTGTCTCCAGTTTAATAAGCATATCACCTCTTAAAAATTAAAAAAATCTGATAGCAAAATAAAAGTTTTATTACACATGGCTTGCTTTCAGTAAGCAGTGGTGTCCAGTCAGTGATAAGCTACTTGAGTAGAGCTGGTCTTTCCACATTACTTTTTTTTTCTGTAATTGTCTTTTTTTCAGGCCCTTTAATGGTGATCTAGCAGACTACTGGCTGCCAGTGGATTTGTACATTGGAGGAAAGGAGCATGCTGTTATGCACCTATTCTACGCGAGGTTTTTCAGCCATTTTTGCCATGATCTGAAGATGACAAAACACAAGTAAGCCTTACGTAGTTCTATAAAAATCTTCAATATTTCATTTGGCTTGCAAGAGGGTTAGTGGGCATTGGTATGATGGTAGAACATCACATTGACTAAGCCTGAATTTTCCATTTTCTTGCTTCTCAGTCTTGGCCAACTACTTTTTGGGGTTTTTTTTCTCAGTCGGTTGCATTTTCTATGCATACATATATAGGGGCTTTATTACAGGAGTATTTGCTGGCTGGGAGCAAGGGATAAAATGGTGCTGGAGATTTTTCAGCCTGCAAAAACTGGAATGAACCAGTAACTTCAGGCATTCTGAGTAGTGCTGTTATTTCTAATTAGGTCACTTCCTGCCAGTAACACCATTAATTTCACCATTAATGGAACCACGCATGTGTAGAAAACTAAGCACTCCTACAGTTTACTGCATGCAGTATTGGAGCTGAATGGAGCAAACCACTCCTTGCTAAGCAAAAGCAGTGTATCTATCTGCTGTCAATTTATTTCTTATTTAATTACTTATTATATAATTACTTTTAATGATGCTTGTTGCTGATGATGCTATAGCCTAATTCATTATCCTCTGCTTTGGTTAGAGGTAGTTTGAGGCAGGAAGGTGAGTCATCTGATATTCTTGGTTAGGTTCCCAGCCTGACATCCCCATTACCACTGAAATTCTGCCCTTCTGTACCCTAAAATGCCATCATAGGAATGCCTCACTGGGAGGACACTAGTGTCAGAGCAGTGAAATACTGCCTCGTGCTCTGTCCTGTGCTCCCATCAGCAGCAATGTTTGAGCCCATAGTCGTAGAATCACAGAATCATTTTGTTTGGAAGAGACCTTTAAGTTCAAGTCCAACCATTACCACAGCACTGCCAGGTCACCACTAAACTCCATCCCTCAGCACCACATCTCTGTGGCTTTGAAACCCTCCCCTGAGTCAACGTCAGTGATCCCATGAGAACTGCTCGGTAATTTCTCAGCTGACAACTCATATGTGTTTGTTCTTTACTAGTATCTGCCCTCAACTGAAGGTAAAAGAGGAACCTATGTACACATTGCACTGAACTCTGTGCTCAGTCTTCTGTGAGGACCACTCAAGGGCTGGGCTGAGAGACTTGAAAAGAGTGATTATAAACAATGAGATTATTGTTAAAAAGCTTAAAGCCGTGGTGTTGAAGCCACAGCTCCGAGGGAAAACATTAAAATGTTAAAAAACACTGCCCTCTTGTGCCTTTTCAGTCTTTGGCTAGTAGCTGAGTTCTTCTTCACTGATTAAATTGGGAAAATTCTGCTCTATGTCAGTTAATGACAGCTGCCACCATTTTAAGTGTTATTTAGTATTGAAATTTTTGTTTTTTCCCTTATTAATCGGTAGTAATTTTTCATTTTGATCAGTTTTCTTCATGGAAATTTTCGTTGTTTGGCTCCAATCCCCCGACTTGCAAATCCATGGAAATATTTCCTGATAGTCTTTAATCCTGTCCTGCTGGCTATTAATATGCTAATGAGGTTGAAAACAAAAGTTTTACATTCCAGAGTTTAGCTTTTCAATGTAATCTATTCAAATATAACATGCTATTATTACAGAAATACTACAGGTGTCACCTATAAAATAGGCATTGACCTTTTGAGGCATCCAAAAGGTGTCAATAGAGTTTAAATTCCCCCTGAAGATGGGTCATGACCTTTTATGGTTTTTTCTAATGCACTGAACTGGAGATGGTGGAAAATGTTGCTCATTTCCTCAGTAATGACAAGGGAGAATAACTGGCACCCTCTGGGTATTAGTACATGGGCTAACAGATTAAGCCCAAATTGATGCCATTTTGGTTGAGCAATCTGGTCTGTTAAACGCGTCGGTTCTCAAACCAGCCAGTCAGCCCTCCAGCTGTGGCCACCACTGGGAGAGGGGTCAGGTGGACACCTGGGGCCAGCAGCCTCCTCATCTCTTCCAACTCAGTCCACCGTGAGCTGACGCAACCTGCTCAACGGTGTTACCGCAAGTGACACAGAATTTGGCTTTTCCCCAGACTTCAGTAATGGGTTCTGTCTGATGAGTAACTGGAAGTGGGACCTCGCACCTTCTCCCTGAAGGGTTATAAACCAATAAAAAGGTTTATTGTTGCCACTAGGTCAGCAGATTTGAGTGTGATAGAGAGCAGTTCTGCTGAGTGAGGAGGCACTATTTTCATGTAGCTGCATTACAGAATAAAAGATACGTGTGTGACAGAAATAGCTAAATTCTGTGAGGGAAAGACCTTAGAGCTTCTTTGAATTCATTAGGGACTTTAGCACTGATGTTGATTTGAAGTTAAAGTGCTCAGCTATTGACTGTGTAACACGCTGAACGTTCAATATCCTTTGATCTTTTGCTGCCTAAAATGATGCTTCCACATCCTCCAGTCGCTTCTGTTCTGACCTTCCACAGGGTGCCAAGTTGTCACAGATAGATCTAACAGTACGTTTCACCAGCACCTGAACTCAGCTGATGGTGACTGACTCAGGTCTTTTCTTCACTCTAGCATCGGGCTCTCTTGGCCTTTCTAAAGGTGCAGGATGCAAATACCCGCATGGAGCTCCCCTGCACAGGCTGTCCCTTCTTCTGAGTCCACTGTTTATCACCACTGCACACTCCCCTGAGTCACAGAATCACAGAATAGCTTCATCTGGAAGAGACCTTCAAGATCATCAAGTCCAATCTTATTCCTAGCCATAACAAAAACCACTAAACCATGTCCCTAAGCACAGCATCTACCCAGCTCTTAAACACTTCCAGGGATGGTGACTCCACCACCTCCCTGGGCAGGCCATTCCAGTGCCTGACAACCCTTTCTATAAAGAAATGCTTCCTGAGATCCAGCCTGAACCTCCCCTGGTTCCACTTCAGGCCATTTCCTCTTGTTCTGTCCCTTGTCACCAGGGAGAACAGACCAACTCCCACCTCGCTACAACTTCCCTTCAGGTAGCTGTAGAGGGCAATAAGGTCTCCCCTCAGCCTTCTTTTCTCAAGGCTAAAC
>WUAM01000107.1:26402769-26425080 GCA_024336885.1 Actenoides hombroni | reverse complement strand
GAAGGAGATCAGGTTTGTTAAACAGGACCTGCCCTTCATAAACCCATGTTGACTGGGCCTGATCACCTGGTTGTCCTTTATGTGCTGCATAATAGTACCCAGGATGATCTGCTCTGTCAGCTTTCCTGGAGTCATTCCAGTCAGGTCATTTGTAATGGGATTTAAAGTCCTGCTACTAAAGGAGCATGAGGACATGGCACTGAGCAGGAGTTCCTGATCTGCTTGGCCCTCCATCCATTGCATGCTTCTATGTAGAGAGGTTGGTCTATCATAGAGATGAACCTGTGCATGGACATAACTGAAAGGAAAAAGATGGAATACAGGCTTTGTGGCCAGCACAGCTGATCCATCTCGGAGGTGTCAGGCAGAGTTCACAGGTGGTGTCTCTGATGTACAACCTGATTGTCCCAGCTCACGGAGAGGGCTTGGATTAGGTGACCTTTAAAGGTCACTTCCCACCCAAACCATTCCACGATTCTATGACCAGAAACTGCACAGAAATAAGGCCACAGGCAAACAAACAAACTTCACAGGCAGGTGAAGGTGTATCTTGTTCATGAGTTTGTTGTCGTGTGGTTTTTATTCTAGCAAATTCAAGTGTAACTCTACCTGTGACCATGAGATGGAGCCACCACAATGCTGCCAGAAATCCCTGCACACCAGAAAGCCAGTGCTGGGCCGGGTTTGTTGGTGGGGCGGGTTCTGCCTGTCTCCTTTTGGACATGTCTTCATTCTCCTGCGGTCTCCCACCAGGAACACGTGGGTTGTTGGTTGGTTTTTTTTCTTACCCATACTTGGTAATGTATTTTGGATTGCATTTTTGCAGCCTCTGTCAGCATAAACAAAAATAGGAAATGCTAGTTCCTGCATTCAGCCCTCACTAGCTTGGTGTGTGATCTGAACTAACTCTTGGTCACAAAAAACGTGTTCCTTGAAAAATCACTTCCAGGGGAGAGCCCTGTCTGAGTGGGATGATCTGGCTCCCTCGTGAGCTTTATTTAAGATAGCAGCAAATGTAGCTATTCTATTAACTGTCTGAGGTCTTAAACGGAGAGATAGAGGGGAAAAAAGTCTTTTTACTTTTCCTTGATGTAATGTATTCAGTTTGTAGAAGAAACTTATCCTGAAGCATTTTTCCACTGTTTGTCAGTGATAGGATTACAAGGGTTTTGTTGCCGATTTTCATCTAATTCACTTGTCTAATTGGAGATAACGATTTCAGATTTCAGATAATCATTGCCTCCTATTTTTAAAATACTTTCTTGTTTGTACTGTCAAAATTTGACTTCGGTTCTCCTTAAGTTCCTTTAGTTTATTTCTAAACAACAGGGTTTTTCAGGCAACCTGAGAAATATTGTCTAGAAAATATTTGTTAATGATGCTTGAATTGCTGCTCTTCCTTGGCATTGTTGATAAAACCAGAGACTTACCCTGCCAGGTGATGCTCCGCTATGTGCTAGGACTTGCACAATGTTTAGAAGTATGCCAGCTATGCAAGGAAGGAAGCTCGTGTTCAAACACGATTATGTTGCAGATAAAGTATGAAGCCTTTCACTTTCTCCTGGTTTAAGGCTTTTTTTCAAATATCTCCTTAATTCAGAGTCATCAAAAGGATTTAAAGACTAGTACTTGGAAGAGAGCTGCTTTAATACAGTTAAAACATGCATAGTTGCTATGTAATAAACAATGTTTTAACTGTGTTGTTAAATAAATTACTGTGGTTTAAGTCACAAGATAAGTAGTCATATATTTTCTATTTCCCAATAATATAAAACACTAACTCCTTAAAAGTGAGTAGTGTTTTGGATTATGACTTCTTTATTGTACATGTGAAGTAAGACGCAAAGTCTCGTTTTACTCTTTCTTTTTTAGGTGGATTTATTCTAGCTGGTTTAGCAGATACATGGGGCTTCTTTAGGTGGAAGCGTGGAGGATTCAGCCTGCCTTGTGCTGGGCGCACACATGAGTGCTTCTGGTAGAGAAACTATTTTCTCCCTTTGTAGCAAGAAATGTGCAGCAAAGATGTTGATTTGTTTCAAATACCTCACTCCTCAGGGAGAATCTTGAACCACATATTTGTAAGAGAATGAGGCCAGGTACTTGAATGCTTTTACACGTAGGGGTTTAGCTTGAAGTTAGTGAAATTAGTGTTGGCCAAGAAACTGGTGTGCGTTATCCATATGCTAACTTGGAAAGTGACGTTAAGAGTAACTCAGTACTGGATCAGGATGTGAGAATGTGTACAGAGTACAAATAAATACTTGTCCTTGCCAGCCAGCATGAATAAATGCACAAAGCACCCTCTCCAAGGTGACAAGCATTTATGTACCATCACCTTGAAATTCTGGTTTCGTTAAATGGCTGTGCCCGAGAGGATAAACCTCAGGTGCTGAGACAGAAGTATGTTTTTGACAGCTCTTTTCAACAGATGAGTTTCTTTTTCCTTCCATCCTTAGGGAGCCTTTCCATAAGCTCTTGGTTCAAGGTCTTATCAAGAACCAGACGTTCAGACTAACAACAACGGGCCAGTGTTTGAAGAGAGAGGAGGTTGATCTCACTGGTAAGAGCCTGCGTGGGAAAATCAACACAGGGGCATCCAGCAAGTCAGGGGCTGCTTTGGTGGACGAGACTCAACACTGGGGAAATTTGGAAGAGAAAAGGAATCTTCATAGCATTTAAACTGGAGAGCAACTTCTAGTGAGTTCTGGATTCATAAGCACTGCTGAGCGCACAGAGACTCGACTAACCCAGAAGCTTTTGATTTGTATCCAACCACAGAAACAGTGCTAGGATATTATTTTAGCTCCAGTATAGCCCAATAGAGCTCAAATCCATCTCGTTAGGAGTGCTCAGCAGCTTGCTGACTGGAGTTAGGCATCCCAGCAAACAGCAAAAAAATTGCTCTTTCTCGAATTCTTTCCAGTCCTGGCTTGGGCACCTGTAGCAACAAGAGTGGTTTGGTCATATTCACCTCCCTTGCACACTTCTCTTGCGTGTCCTTGTTTTCACTGTTCTCCTGTGTACCAATCCCTTAAGTCAGTTAAAAACCAAACGAACAAATAAACAAAGCCCTTATATTTCCTGTTGTCTTCTACCCTAGTTTCTTCCCCATAAAGCTAGGGTGTTTCTGTAGCAGGTGGTTTTGCTCACTTGCACCTTTATCAGTATAAATGCCCTTTTCCATCTCTTAGTTTATGAAACAGAAGGTACATTCCCATTAGGAAAACTTACTGTGATTGAAGCCTATGAATCTGGTGTTTGTAAAAGCCAAGTGCAGGTCAGAATTGGACCAAAGCACTACACCCGTCCAGGAGGTTTTAAACGTGCTTAAGTCTTAGCTTGATGCTAAATGCTTAATTTTAACCAAATGCTTAAATTTAAGCTTTAAAACTATGGTTAAATCTCAGGGGCTGTCAAGCTGGCATGTAGGATGAGTGCCAGACACAGCTTCCAAATGGGAGGAGAATACCTTCTGTCATGAGGTAATGGAAGCATTGGGATATTACTTTTGTTAAGACATTGAAGTAGGAAAAGCTTGGGATTGAAGAGGGTGTTTACAGTGAGTGGGTTTCCTCTTTAAGCTGTTTGGAAACCAAAAAACTCCACTATAGAAATAATTGTTTTTTCTGCTTAGGGAACAAAATCAGTTGCTGTTAAAAATGAGCAAAATTTGTTTTAATATCTTATCTATGTTTTAATATTTAGGAACTGAACCGGTTCACCTGAAAACTGGCAAGAAGCTCCAAGTTACTTGGGAAAAAATGAGTAAATCAAAGCACAATGGAATAGACCCTGAAGACTTAGTGAAGGAGTATGGCATTGACACTCTGCGTCTGTACATGCTGTTTGCTGCTCCTCCAGAACAAGATATTTTGTGGGACACTAAAAGTGAGTTGTGTTTTCTGTTATTTATTGTTTTGGTTTTGGTTTTCCCAATGTGTTATATTTTAAACAAAAAAACAGGGGATGAAAAGTACTCCTAAGTGGTATTTTCTTCTGCAAACTCTGGACCTCGTTCTCTTATTAGCTGTGATTGATAGACTAAAAATTATTATTTTAAGATTGCTTTGTTTGCTATAATCTGTTTTTTATTAAATCTTATCAGATGACAAATAAATCTTTGCCATATTTTTTATTTCCATTGATTTACACACAATGGCTTTCATAAGCTGGACTATGAAATACTTATTGGAAGAATCTCATTAGAAGATAATTGGAGTTCCAGTAACTAATATTTGTATACACATTACATTTTTATGAGCTTATTTCTTGACTAGGTTAAGACTTGCCCTCCTAGGCACGTATTTACTGCCATCGTGTAATTTGTCATGCTGACAGGTCTTAATTTCTTTTATTTACTGTGGTTCATACATTTTAATGTAGTCTCACACATACATTTAAATTTTCCCTTCTTGTTGCATAAGGCTTTAATAAAAGACTCCACACCTGGTTTTAAAAGTAGCACAGTAGCATCTCTGTAGCCACAAAAGCATATGTAATTTCTAAAATCAAATTTTAGAAGAAACCTCTCAATTTAAAACTTAGGTGTCCTGTATTTATGTATCTTTGTATTATGCCATGAGTTTGATAAGTAGGAGCATGTAGAACTGTTTTGCTGTCCTTACAACATGAGATGAGCATTCTAACATTGACATAACATTGGGTTATTTTACAGATTTAGCAGCTATTCTTGCCATATATCTCTAAAAGTCATTGCAGAAAAATACTGTTGTTTTATCTTACTAATTTCTTTCCATTAAGGCAATCCAACATTATTTCTAAAGGTATTTCTAATTGCATTGTCAAGTTAAATTTAAAATACAGGTGTGTTTTTTTTTTAAAGTGTTTAACATTCAGTTTCCTTTCTGCTTTTTTAAAGTTTTGGATTCATTCATTGTAACTGAAATTTGTTTCTGCAATTTGTCATTAATCTCAGCTGATGCTATGCCAGGTGTTCAGAGGTGGCAGATACGCCTCTGGACGCTTGTAACCAAACTGATTGAAGCAAGGGCTTCAGGAACCATGCCCAGTCCTGAGCTGCTGAATAAGGAGGAGAAGGCTGAAGCCAGAAAGATCTGGGAGCAGAAGAATCTGGTGATTTCTGAGGTGAGAACAAACACTTACATATTTTGCAAATGACCGAATAAGTTGCTGCATATGCTAAAAACACATGCTCAACTTACAGAGCCAAAGGCTTTTTCCACAGATGGGTAGCTCATAATTTTAAAGTGGGTTAGTCTTTGTATAAGTGATTTTATTTACCTACACATTTGATGGACAGAACTTCTTGGTAAAGTAGTAAGATTTAGACTGGCAAAACTCTGCTGTGTGTCTGATTTAAAGGATTTAATGCTATGTCATTAAAATGTTATCACTCTGAGTGTGGAGTAACTCCATTTCCAGTAGCAAAGCTACAGGTGAGTTATGCAGGTTATTACTAACAAAAGCTTTTGATCCCTTTACTTCACCCCTCACCATGAAGCTGTTTTGTACAAAATGAAAAAAAAGTTGTTGGTGAAAACGTATTGGGGTATTCAAAAAAAAAAACCCATCACAAAACAAAACAAAAAAACCCCTGAAATGATTGTTCATCTGTTGTGTCATGCTGTAATTAGTGTCAATTCAATTATCCAAGACTCAGAAGGAGGAGGTATAAATACCACCAAAATTAACTGAAAATATTTTTCTATGAATAACAATTGGTCCTGATTTAAACCCTGTGATGGGGAACCTTCCAAGTCTTTTATCAGACTTTAGAATCATAATCTTGCAATCTAAGGACAAACTTTCACCAGCAGAGCTGGGTTTACAAGCATGAAGGCCTCTTGTAGGGGCATAGGGTAGATATTTTATTAAAGGAAATAGGGGGTGATTACTGATAGACAGGTTCTCTCAGGTGCTGATGGATGCCTTTAAAACCCTGAACCAGATGGGAAGCCAGTTAATTTTTGCACGGTTTTTGTTGTCCCATACACGCCTGTGATTGCATATAGGTGTTTGCATGCCAAAGGGGTTTTCATGTCAAAGATAAGATAGGCACATTTCATAAATTGAAATTGATGATCAGTAATCCTTTTTCATTTAAAAACCCGATGTTTGGTGTTTGAGAATGTTAAGTGATAGATCTTTTCTTCTTGTGCCAGGTGACAGAGTACTTCACAAAGGATCATTTGTTCAACGCAGCTATTTCCCGTCTGATGAGCCTCACTAATGTGCTCCATGTAAGTACACTGTTAATACCCATATTTTCCTCTCAGACCCTATTCCTTTTAAGTCTTTATACTAAACAGGAGCTGGCTGAACTATAGGTCCAGCTTTCCATAAGTTTTTTACTGTCACAAACATTGCTGCTATGTCAGGTGCCTCGTTGAATTACCAGAATATGCTGCTCTTGAATTCAGTATCACCGTAACCTGAAATACATGGTTTTGAAGAAGACCTCAATGGTGTTAGAGCCACTAGGTTCTGATGGGCTTGTCTGCAAGAGTTGCCACTTGAATTCTCCAGAGCTTTTCATAAGATTTCACTTTATTGTGAATAACACTGCCCTAGGCAAAGGCATTGATTTTAGGTTTTATTACTGCATTTTCTTAATTAAGCTACTTTCCTCAGAGTACTAACAATTTATTTTCTTTTCCATCTGTCTTTGTCCATAGCAAGCTGCTCGGCCTCTTATTCTCCACAGCACTGAATTTGAAGATGCTTTGGCTACACTCTGTGTTTTGCTTGCACCTATGGCTCCGCACATTACATCAGAGATGTGGAAAGGTAATTATAGCAATAAACTTTTTACTGATGTTCCAGGAAAAACCACCACAAAAGTTTGCTAAAATGCCTTTAACACAGCACATGTTACCCATGAATTCTGCATCTGTCATCTCGCCTTCTGTCATAATTCCTAAACAAACTTGAAACTTGGGGGTGTTCCCAGATGCATCTCTGCTTTTAGTTTTCTTCCCCTTGCTTGCAAAGGTAGATTTCTTGAGGCAGAGAAAGGGAGAAGGAAGAAAAATTCAAGACTGGACTTGCATGAGGAATTTGGATGTCAGCTGCTATAGCTGCTCCTGTGTGTGGATGGCAGCATGATGAGATGAACGTGAGGATGGAAACAGCTCTTTTCAAAACAGTCTTTTCAGTGTTCGTGCTACAAATATTTTCTTTCAGGAATTCAGGTGAAGAGAAGTACACTAAAAAGGCTAAATGAAATTCCTACTCTTGTAGTATTCCCCAGGGGCTGAGGGACGTTATGCTGCGAGTTAACCTCTTGTGGGGAGGGGGGATAGCAGACAGGAAATCTTTTTTAAGATCTGTCACAGTTGTAAACCTTGAGGTCTTAGCCAAGTGGGCTAAGTTTACAGTTCAAGCCTGTGAAATAAGGGATATGCGTGCCAGACGTCAGGAGTTGCTTTTAAGGTTTAGTGGGAGAAGGCCCAAGACATGTGGGAAGATAGGAGAATATTTTAGTTTAAGACTGGCCACAAATTGTTGTGTGGCTTTGGAGCCAAAGTTAGCTTTTTTGGAGGCTGGTTTAAAAGTTGTATTTTCAACAGTTGCCCTAAAACTTTGTGCATTCAAGTGTTTGCAGAGCAGAGCTACTAAATTGCTTAGATTTTGGAGTTGTGCATGGCTCTGTAATGATGTTAACTGCCAAAGATAGGCTGCTCTTGGTCAGAGCAGTAACACAGGGACAGAGACTCTGGAGAAGATGTTTGAGGGAGAGCAGGGTTTTTACTGTGTTTTCACCTCCAATGTGTTAGTGTCTTAATACAAGCTTAATTGTGTAGAATAAAGAGTGGCGTCAGACATGATCCATCTGGAGAAGGCACTTCTGGTCAATGTTCTCTTACACTATGAAGTACCATCTCATTAAAATTATATATCCACGGAAGTAATTGCCGTGGCTTTTTTGCATGGGTTGAGATGGAGGTGGAAGATGTCCTGGCTAATTACTTAAACATACAGTGCCTTGTGAACTTGGAATTCAAATACATGTTAGGGAATACAGAATTATCAGATATGTTTGATAAAATGACAAAGAACACTGGGATGTCTTAACTGAAGTACTTGTCAAATGTAAAGCTTAATTCTCTAACGTTTTGGATGTTGGAGGAGGAAGTCTTTCTTATTACTACTACAATCCCTGGAGAACAAGAATGATAAACATCTTGTGGAGCTCTCTGATGTAAGAATGAGAAGGAAGCATACAAAAAGGGGGGGGGGGGGGATTGTCCTCAGCTTCTGTCGCTGTTTAAAGATAAAATTTTGCTTGTGTGGTCCAAAGACTGTGTGATGTTCTGTCCTGGGATTAGGATTTCTGGTGAAAAATGTCCAGCTAGATCTAGAGAATTCAAGTTTATTTTTTGAATCCCACTAAGTCTTGTTGCTGTGCTGATGTAACCAATTTCTTAAACTTTAGTGTGTATAGGTGATGATGCTTTCTTATTCTAAGTCATTTCAGTATAAAAAGCAAGCTTCCTAAATGCTCTCTTTAGTTCTCTATGTGCTTTAGCTTTCCATACACACCCTCTTTATGTACCTTGGCTTTGCATCTGGGTGTGGGGACCCCCCCACATACTTTGATGGAAGCCTCTGCCTGCTATTGCAATGCCAATAAGCACCATATTTATAATTAAATATGGACATTTCATTCAAAAAATCTTTCATGCAGCCTTTACATTTTGGTTTAGTGAGTAAAATAAGGAGTGTTTTTCTTTCTACAGGGGAAAACGAAACTGGGAAATTGGGAAGCCCTGTAGTTACTATCAAGCAGATGGTTTTGTAGTGAGTTGGAATGCTGGGAGGAACAGTGACTTAACTCTGAGCCACATACACTTCCTTGTGGACTTCAGCTTTTTTGGGGGGGTTTTTGAAGAAAAAGGATTTTACTTTCTTATTAGTGTTTATCATTAGGAACTGTTTGAGATAATGAGATTTAATTTTACTAGAAGAAAAAAGCATCCTCATTAATTCTGGCTGTTTACGTCATGCTTCACAGGATGAATAATACTTTTGCTGTTGCATTATAATCTCTCCTGTTATACTTTTCTGATCACTGATTATGGTCAAGAAACATTTAAGAAGAAATCACAATAGAATTTAAAACTACTCGTGAAATAATGACAACCTACGATAAGACCCTGACTTAATGTATTCTATTAATTCTGTCAAAGATTTAAACCCCTAAACTATAGAACTTTCTGGCTGAGCACCTGGAGTGAGGCCTTGTGGAAGTAATAAAATAACTTTTGACAGCTGGAAGCTCTTCTGCAGGTGCAAATAATAATTTTTCAGTTTAAGTGACAGGTGTTCTTGAAATGGGGAAAAAGAAAAACAGCCAACCTTTTTTACTTTTCTAGGTTTGGAATTAAAAAAGCTAGGCAGAAGAGGCTAGCAGCTGTAAATGTTAAAATCTTGAGGGCTCTGATGTCCAAAAATATCTGAGATTGTTAGCTGTATTCAGTAATTATATAAAATACTTTCCTTTACTCAAAAAAACATTTAACTGCAAAACATGACATGATAAATTTTAAGTGTTTAATGAATATTCTTAAATAATTACATTCTGAATGTATTTATATAAAGAGTAAAAAAATGCTTTTTTTCATTTTAATTGATTTCCATTATCAATCTAAAAGCTATGTGACACAGATCACAATGAAGTCAGGGTTTTCTAATACAATAGCTTGTAAACATTAATACTTGGCTAAGTGTACAAGTGTCTGTAGGCATCCTAGTGGTTAGCAGAAAGTTCTTTACAACTGGATTTAACTGCGAATCAATAGCAGCTTAATGATTACCAACTAATGGAAATATTAGGAAAATTACAAAGAATATTTTACTGTTAATTAAAGATGCTTTACTTGACATTGGAAGTAATGACTGGCACCAGTGATATCAGTAATTTCGATTGTAGCAACGCTCTCCTGCTTTGTGAGAGCAGTGTCAGTTCATCTGAAATTTTAGCTTTTTAGTCCACTAAGTTTTCTTTGTTAGTTTAGTGGTGAAACTTTGAGGGCTCAGAACTGCAGTTTGATGTCCCAGGGAGGCTTTTGATGTAAGCATAACTTAAGTAGACTAGATTTAAGTATAATTAAAGTAAAATGAGATTCGAGGTACAACAACTTTTGTTCTTCTGTAGCTGAAGAATTATTTTTATTTTATATTTATTTTATTCGTGACCATCTTTTTTTCATGCATCAGGTAGAAACAAATTGTTTGGTCTCCTTGTGAGTTGGCCAAAGTCAGTACTGGCAGTAAATATTTCCAGTCTGAGTGAATGAAAAGCTGCTGGAATGCTGTTTAACCCAGTGCTGTGGTATTTTGTGTGTGAAGGAGTTCTTTCTGCTGCTTGGAGGGGGAACAGCTTTTCAGCATTTTGGTGTGTCAGGCCAATGCTCCGCACCGTGCAGAGAATACGCCGCTTTATCGCTTCATCACAGCAAGGGACTGTAGCCCCTCAGTGTGGGAAGAGTTCATCCGGCTGATATCTTGGCAGTTTATGAACACTAACAGGATGAGGAAATCTGTTTCCTTCCTGAAGCCTTGTGTCTGAGGAATATACAGACACTATTTGAGACGTTTGGGCTTTTTTTCGTTTGTTTGTAGTAGTTCAGTACTTTGCTGTCCAGACAAGGATATGAAACTGCTTATTGTGAGTTGTTACATTTTTATTAGAGATGGCACATGAAAGATAAATCCTGATGATAAACACATCTTAAGAAATGTAATTATTGGAGTTTGTGATGGTATAATTGTCTTGGCAACACTTTAACTGTCACTGCATTGGCTTTTTTGCAAGGATATCTTTGTCTGGATTCCGTCCTTGCCCAAGAAAGCTTCTGTAAAGAATGGAGCTGAGGAGAAGCTAATTGATATTCCAGATTTTAACTGAAAATCTGAATGCAGAAATCCCCCTCAAATGCAAGAAGAAAACACAGTTTAGAACTTGAAAATTTTTGTTTTATCTCTAAGAACACTAACACAGTGAAGGATAGCAAGTCTGTACAGATGGAGGAAAGCAGATCATTTTTAGAAGGTTGAAAGGATTCACACAGAGTTTGCTGAATGGGAAACACATTCTAGAGTTTGGTTTTGGTACCCCACCTTTTCACAGCCCGCCCTGGAGCTCCACGACTGTCACTGGGGAACGTGTAGAGTGAATCCCCTAGAACTGTACTGAGTAAATGTGGATTTTCCTAACTTTACCCAATTCTGTGCTCCGACACCATGGCACAGGACAGGCTTTTCTCAGAGCTGTCTGGAAACAGCTGTTATTGTGTTGCTGCCATTTTTGAGATTTCAGACAGTTTCACATGTGACTGACAGACACACTCCTGGGCTGCAGAAAGGTATTTCAGATAGGCAGCTTGCCTCGATCTCTCAAGGAGGAAGTGTCATTAAATAGTGAAAAAACATATCGGGGACAAAGTAACGTGCAAACAGTCCTGTCCTTGGAAGAGGCTGGAGTGGCAAGTGAGATACTGCCCTGGAATGCATCTCCACTTACCCTTACATACCCTGCTCTGGAGTTTTTAAAAAACTTTATCTGTTTATCTGCTAGTGCTCTGGAGTTTTACTTAACACAGGTTTCGATTGGTTTGATTTAGTTAAATCCAAAAGTTATCAGCATTTCAGATAACGCCACCCTCACAGTTACTATGCTGGACTGTTGCTGGAATTTTACAGATTATTTTTTTTTTATGTTTTTTTCCTGCAAGAGCAGAATTACCTTGCTGCATGACACAGAAAACATGATTATACAATTTGTATTTTGTTACACAATTGCTCCCGCATCTTCGTCCTTAAATCTCTTTAAAATGAAACTCTGCTCTCCCTCACCCAGTAGAAGTGTTAACACTTCCCCTCAGGTGCTGAAATACATCAAGTTAGTAAACGATTGCTGTGAGTGGAAACTTCATTACACTGGTCCTGTCCCCTCCTTCCCTCACCTCACTCATTTATAGCAATACATGTTTAGCTTGGTGTTTTAACTTCTGCTCCAATGCTGTGAGTTACTGGTAAGTAACTGTTCTAGTCTTAATGTTACTTGTAGGATGTCGTACCCAGTAGATAAACTGGGGCGAGTTGGTTGTGGGGGCCCAGTTGCTGCTTGGGTATTGGTCAGTGGGTGGTGAGCAATTGCATTGTGCCTCACTTGTCTTTTCTTGGGCTTTATTTCTCCCTCTTTTTGCTATGTTCCTTTTCATAACTATTACTAATACTTTTGTTCCTGTTATTTTTATAATTAAGTTATTAAGCCACAAGTTTTACTCTTTTCCAGTTCTTGTCCCTGTCTCTCTGCAGGGAGGAGTGAGCGAGCGAGCAGCCGTGGGGGGCTCAGTTGCTGACTGAGCACCATAAAACCAAAATACATAAAAACTCCCAAAAACCAAAACCAGGAAGCAAAATGCACGCTGCTTCATAAAGTGCACTTCACTAGGCACTTTCCAGTACAAGAAGATAGTAAAAGAGATTTTGAGTGGTTTAACAATGAAAGTCTGAAATGGTTGGCTTTTAACTTCTCAAGCAGTGCTTTCGTGTAGGGCCCCAGAATCCAGTGGGAAGACTGGAGGAGAGCTCTGCCTGGGTCCTGACCAGTGGACCATCGCCAGTCTGGAGCGGAGCAGAGAAGTTTCTGCTCTTGTCTGTGTGCTGCACTTTGAAAACATAAACCAAATCATCACATTTTCTGTGTTCTACAGCTTGCAGAATGTGAATTAAGGCAGGAAGTAGAACAGGCGGCATAATGAAAACCTTCATTTTGGTTTCCTGTCAAACTTTTTTCTTTTCTTTTCTTTTCTGAAACTAGTTCTGTTGACTTTGCGGTTTTTGTTTTAATGTGGATGAGCTCATAGCTCATTTTGTAGCAAGAAAATGAACCAAAAGATCAGCATTGTGCTTAGTCACACTTTATCTGCTTCAGAATACGTGTTAATTTTTTTATTTTATTAGTAGGCTTGTTAGGACTGACAGCCTCCCCAGGGATTGAAACTGATCCTGCTATTGCTTTTCCAGAAGCACAGAGATGTAGGGGTTGGAAGGGACCTCTGGAGATCTAGTTCAAGGTAGAAGCTTTTGACTTATATCAGAGAGTGGTTTTTAAATAGTTTGAAGAATCCACTTCAACAGGAAAATGAGGAGTGGCCAGTATGTATGTGTCTGCCACAAGGCATGTGACCAGCTGGGAAGAAATGAGCTCATCTGGAGGTTCAGGAGCCAAAAAGGGAAGAATCTAGCAGCTGTGGTCTTTAAAGTCAATGTGATAATGAATCACCAATGCAAAGATGTTTGGGGTTGTTTTTTTTTCCTTCTTGAGTTCTGTCCTCTGCTCTTTAGTTTCTGAGCTGCTGCTGCAAGAGGAAAAAAAATACACAAAACCAGATCCATTGAAGTGTTTGAATCAATTACCTAGTAAGATTGTGGCCTCTTGTTGTTGTTATTCTTAGCAAATGTGCATGTTCTTGCTTGCCATTAGAAATGGGTCCTGTCAATCCACCCCGGTGCCCATTTCTGGGTTGTTCTACCAAAGAGCTTTGTCAGCAGCGCTGACACTGATCTGATGGATTTTTCTGGAGGAAGTGGCATTCTCTGGATGTCCCTGTCTGCTGGTACTCACTGTGTTATGCTAAACAGCACAGCAGGGTAAATTCATGTATGTATTACACACGGGCTGGTTTTGCTCCTCTGTCTGCCCTTGTGCTGCATTTGGAACAGCTTTGGGTACCTCAGGTCTCAGTAGGGAATCTTGCGTGGATGGATTTTCTTTATGCTCCTTCTGGAGTTCCCTAAACCAGATGAGGTTTCACACACGTTTTGCAGTTCTGAATGAGGCACATGCTCATCAGAAGCTTTAGTCTGTACTCTTATTCATGCACAGAGAATGTTTTTCATTTAAACATCCCCTGGTTTTGTGAGAATCACAAGAGCAATCTTCATCAATACAGATCATACTTGACAGCCTCTTGTTAAGTGAAAACTTTTTATTTTGGCCTACAGCAACATCAGTCCCACTCAGAAGCTTTTATTCTGTTAAAGGATGGAGCTTCAGAATGAATTGAATCCTATTCTCTTATTACTGAAATCAGGAATGAATTGTCTTGGGGAGAGCAAAGCCAAGTTAATGAAAGGAGCTTGCTTATGGCTGTTGAGGAGTCTTTAAAATAAAATCAAAAGGTGAAGTGTTTCAGAACATACATGTTGTAAGGAGAGGAAGCTATGCAAGGTATCCTCGTGTAGCACCTTCAATTTGTGAGAAAATTGGTACTTTGCAAAACATGAGAAGATTTTGCAAGTAGCTTGACTTGCAAATTTAGAAGCTACCCAGCATATTACAGATGGTAGATTAATAAGCCATAATTGTTTATTGTTTTGACAGCATTGTTAGTAAAATTTTAATCAAACAGGTGGTTTTGTTGGGGGGGGGGGGGGGGACCCCCGCAGCATTATGACGGACTTGGAGAAGCAGCGGTTGGCTTGTGTGGCAGTATTACACTTTAAAATAATAAACAGTGGTCTTCCGTGGTTTTGGCAAAGTTTTGAAGTGTTAACCCAAATCTGAAATGTGCCCCCATCATTCCTGTCAGCATCCCTACGTGTGGTATGAAGCCAGAGCTGCAGAGATGTGTATCTTTCTGTGTATCGTGTGCTGTGAGCTAATCTAAATGTTGTTCTTTGCCCCTAAAGGACTTGCTTTTCAAGTCAACTTTAAATAACTTATGTACAAACAAATTGCACAGATGGAAGGTTCTGCTTGCAGTACAGCTGAACATCTGTCTGGTTTCATGTTCCAGGTTTGGCGCATGTGCAGAATAAACTTTGTCCTCACCATCGCTGGGATGCTGATGTGCTGGATCAGTCCTGGCCCAAAGTAGACCCCGAGTACCTTCAGCCGGCAGATGTTGTGGAAATGTCTGTTCTGGTGAGAGCTTTTGCATTCCTTTTTCAGTGAAGGCCAACTGATGTATTATGAGCTCAGGGGATGACAACGTTTCTGCTCTTGGGGAAATCTGTTCCTTCTTAGGTGGCTCAGATAGAATAGAAGCTGCAATTACCATTGTACTGAGTAATTAAAATGCTTTCCTAAAGGAAAAAAAAAATGTAGTCAGTCTGGAAGGCAGATGATCTAACTATAAATCTTTCCGAGTGCCTTCTTATTAGTACCTGTGGAGATGTGACCAATGAACAGCTGTGGTCAAGGTCAGGACAGTCAAAACTACAATCAAAACCCAGGTCCCTCCAGATTTTTTTTGCCTGGTTGCACATTTATGAACGTGGCCCTGTACAAAAATGTGTAATTAGGTGACTTATGGTACCTGTAGTCCTGTGGTTGCCTAATACAACCTACTGTAAGCAGGGTTAAGTTCCTGTGATTTTTGCTAAGTGTTGTTTCCCATGGGCTTGGGCTGAGCTTCTGGCATATTTCAGTCAAGTGTATTTGCAGGAATGAGGTTGAGAAAAAACAGGGAGCCCAGTCCAAGCTGACCTGGAATGTTTCCAGGGATGGGGCATTGACCACCTCGCTGGGCAACCTGGGCCAGGGTCTCACCACCCTCAGTGTAAAAAACATCTTCCTTCTCTCTAGTGTAAATCTCTCCCCTCTTTTAGTTGAAAACCATCACCCCTTGTCTCCTGTCACAACAGGCCCTGCTAAAAAGACTTTCTTCATCTTCCAGTTCAGTTGAACAGAATGAGAAATGCTGCTAAAACACTGTTTTTTCTAACATTCAGCATACATCCTTGGAGGCCCCAAATTATGTATTTTTGGAGTAAATTTTCCATTGGCATCTTTCTTTCTTTGATAAGCATTGATTTATATCAGTAGAAAGGTCATATATCCACAGAAATCTTCACTGGGGTGCAATTGCTTTGCTCCATCTTAAAATAAACCTTCAAGTGAAATCCCAGTGCTCAGTTTATAAGGAAGTCATGAATGAGAAATTGTATAATTACAGAAACTTCTTTGCAACTGTGGTTAAAGCAAACGTGTCATTAAATATATCTTTAAAATAAAAACTTCAGCAGTACAGGGAAAATCCTGTGTTTTTAAGACTGTGCAGCTGAATGTGAACACGCCTAAACATTCCACTGATACCTTTCTGGTGACGCTAAAACTTCCTTCTCAAAAAAGGAAACCAGAAAAAATAATAAAAATTAATTTTGCTCTAAACAACCAGTATGAAATTTATTTTTCTTCTTCTCCTGGTTGACTTTGACAAAGCCATAGCCTTGTGTAGAAGTCTCATAGCAAGAGAAAAAGCAGCCCCTGTGTTCTCAGCCATGTATTCACGGAAGAGCAAGATGTACGTAAAGACCTTCCTTACCTTAGTCCTGAGAAAGCAGGGGACTGGAACATCAGGGAGACAAGTTCCCTCTTCAGAGTCTTAAAACCAGTGCCTGGGGGGTGTGCCTGGCTTGCTGTTGTCAGAAGAGGCATCGGGGAATGTGGAGGAGGAGGGAGAAATCATCAGAAATGTGAATATTTTAAAGTCTTGAGGACACTGTAGGTTTTGTGTGGGTGTAAAAATAAACTGCCCTTGTTAAGCCCGGGACCACTCGACACAGGGAGGGTGGCAAAGAGACAGTGTCTCTTCACAAGGCCACACAGTTGGATGGCATCTCTGGGCTACAACCCTGCTCTTCTCTAGACGTTGCACTGCCTCGGGCTGCCAGGGATTTGCCTGCTGAGACATTATGGGCTTATTTCTCTTGACATAAACTACTTCACCATTTCCTGTCTGTGCTGGAGTTATGGCTTTCCATATTTAACCCAGAGCGACTCACTCGCTGCACCCTTGGCTGATACAATACAGATTGCCTGCAAGAAAGACTTCTCAATCCCCAGGAGACATGTGGCATCTGCTAATATAAATGTTATTGCAAAGCTGAATATTTTTAACCGTAACGTATATTGTTAATGCTGTAAAGAGCCAGACCTGCACGTAGTGGGTGTTGCACCCTGCGCACACTCTCCTGACCAGCATTCCTCACATCTTCTAGGGGTGCAGAACTGGTAGCAGCCATGGGCTTGTAACTGATGTTTTTATAAAACTAAATAAAGCTGCTGTCACTTTTCTTCCTTTGGCGTATGAGGTAGGCCTAAAAGTGCACAGATACTTATTTTTTTACTTCTGAAAAGGATTATGCATGTGAAAGAAATACAATTTGTAGTCGAACTAAAAATTCCTCTCTGCAGTGTGTCAAGGTGCTTATTCCTCAGTCTCTTGTGATTTCAGTTTCATCCTTCATAACCTCTCTAGTTTCCTCTAGATCCAAAATAGTCTAAGATGTCAAATGTTTAAAAAAAAGAAGAAAAGAAAAGCAACAGCTTCCTTCCTCAAGGGGAGAAAAGACACATTTATTTCTCCTCTTGCAGTTTGCCATGACTGAGACAACTAAAACTTCCTATGGCCACTGCTTCAATTTTCTTTGAGTATCACGAGTTAGAGATTCCTTCTTTTGTTAGATGGGAGATGGACAGGAGGTACAGGGAATTCTATCCTCTGCTTAGAAAGTTTGGTGTTAGAGAAGAGAACATTAGATAACTTTCCCCAAACACACACTTGTGATGAGATGGATTGGGTTCAGGAAATGAAATCATAGAAATTAGTCTAGTAACTTCTGTTTTTTCTTGTTACCATGTCTCTTCCAGATCAATAACAAAGCTTGTGGCAAAGTTCTGGTGCCTCAGCAAGCAGCCCGCAATTTGGAAGAAGTCCATGATCTAGTTCTTCAAAGTGAACTTGGAGTCAAGCACCTCCAGGGACGAACCATTAGAAAGGCTTTTCTGTCTCCTCGCACCACCCTTATCAACTTCTTAGTGCAAGAATAGCAAAGGCTCTGCTGGGCTGTAAAAGGGAACTGGAGTCTTGCGAGACAAAACCAAATGGAAAATACCAGTTATGGTTCTTTAAATCTCATGTGATGGTGGAGAGGAAATGTTATTAAAAACAGGTTGCTGCTAAATCTTCATTTCAACGTGGAGCAATGCACAGCATTGAGGTTTGTTACCGAGTCAGGGTAAGGTGCTGTTTGGCCATATTCTCTGGGAGAATGAGAAGGAAGCGCAGAAGAACTAAATGATTGTAACAATGTCAGTGATGTAGAACACCAGGGTTTTGTGTCAGCCTCAGGGATGTATCCTCTTGGGAAGCTGGCTAAATGCAGAGACATAAATAGGACTCCAGGACTAAACAAATGCCCGCAGTGTGTGCTACACCAAGTGTCAGGTGTGCTACAGCCAGCCTGTGCTCATACATCTTGTGATTGGATACCCTGCCATTAACTAACATCTTAAGGTATAAGAAAATGTTACTGCAGGGTGTTGATCTACTAAAGGATTTGTTTAACAACAGCCTTGGGCAGAGCAGCTGGCCAGATGGGGTGGTGTGTTTCACGTAGGTTTCAGAGCCCAGCCAAGAAAGAGGTAAGATTATTTAGCCAAGCCTTGCCTTAGCTGGGATCCTCCTTCCATGCTGGCCTATTTCATTTGGCTCCTATGAGAAGTTCAACTTCAGCAAAGCACTGGCAGTTGTTTGTTCCCAGAAGGGAGTGGGAGCTACTTCCTATGGGAGAGCCATCTCGGAGACTTTCAGAGGATTCAAGAAAGGTAGGAATCAGCTACAGGAAATGCAGCAGCAGGGGAGACAGGTACCAGGCTGCTTCTTGTTCGTATCGTGCCCAAGTCATAAAACTTCAAATGTTCTCTTGTTTTTTCTGAGAGGTTCAGGACACGGAAATTGCCACCGTGTTTCTAAAAATCCATCAGACTACCCTACAGCACAAAGCCACACTTGTGCCTCATTCCAACTGTTTTGTTTGTACACTGTTATATCCACATGGAAATGTTTATTGTATTTACCAAATGCTTGACAAAAGGCTTCCAAAGAGACAATGACAGGGTTCGTTGTGTAAGTCTTTTCTTTACAGCCGTTAAACTAAGTAGCCCAATAAGCCAGCGATTTATGGACTATTGGGCCAGTTTTGCACTGCACAGTAACCACCAGGTAACAAAGGCAGGGGTCTGCCCAGCTGCCATGCAGACTTCTTGTGAGATTAAAAGGAAACCAACAAAAATCTCCCATGTAACAGTAAGTTGCAATACCAGTATTCCTTTTGGTGTGGGGCATTTTGAGTACCAAAGAACTAGAAATGAGACATTGGTCTCAGCGAACAGCTTTGGCTCTGCACATCCCTACTCCTGCAACAAAACTCTTCCCTTCTCTGCTTCCTTCTGGACCACACTTGTGCAGATTTTCTCCCCAGCAGTCCTTTGATGCCAGAAGGACTGAGAAATGGAGTATTTATAATGAAGACATGGTGGCTGCAGTTTCAAGACTCCAAAATTCTCAACCGCAAAGGAATGCATTCAGACAGTCAAACACAGGCCTGCAGTTGGAGTTAAAATAACTTGAATGCCAGTGTCTGTCCTGACATATATGTTGTTGTAAATAACTAACTCCTGTTCAGCAGCCCTGAGGAACACTGTGAAAGAGCCACAAAAGCTGTACCACAGCACAAGCCTTGGTGGTTATTTTTCTGTATAAAAGTTTAACACAGCCTCTGGAACCATTTTAATGGCATTTTTCTTGAAGGGCGGGGGGGGGGGGTAAAGGGATGTTTGATGTAAATAAAAGAAGATGTTTATAATGTACAAGGCTGAAGAAAGATGTTGTAAGCGGTGCCTTCAACCAAAAGCAGCGGTCACTGCGGAGCTGAGCAGCAGCCCACAGGGTTTGCTGCTGTCAGTGCTGGTGGGTATTTGCTCTTCCCAGAGGAAGTGAATTCCAGATGTCAGACGGTGATTCAGGCAGAAATCGAAATAAGGAATGGGCTGGTGGAGGGTGAAAAGGGAAAGGTAGTGAAGAGCAATCGCTCAAGAAGTGGGCAGAAGTCACACCAGCCTGTTTACACAAAGTTGCAGTGCAGGGGGTTCTAGAGGGTACAAAAGAGGTGGTGAAAAAGTGATGAAGAGATGATGCAGAAAGTCTGACAGAGCCTGATCCCCCAGTGAGTGTGTGTTTGAAAAGGGCAGCAGCGGACGTTTTGTGCAAGGTTGACCTGCTCTGAAGCATGAGGGCCATTAGTCTGATGATTGTGACTGTCACGTTTGGTCTGTGCCTGGATGGGACTGATGCTTGACACACAGGCTCCAGCTGGTGCCAAATGCAGTTAAATATGTCAAAATCCAATTGAATCTGTTCAGAAACTAGTCAGATGTGTTCAGAATCTATTTGAATTGGTCAAGTCAGAATCTGTCATAATCTACTTGGACCCCTTCAAATCCATCTCAATCCTGTCAAATCCAGATGAATCCTTTTTTTCCCCCCTGTCTGTAACCTGTCATCCCCTTTGTCTTTCTCTGTGTGTCTTTCCTTGCCATTCCCTGTCCATGTGCCATTCCCTGCCTTTCCATGCTGTTTCCTGCAGCATGGCCTGAGTGCTGGTGGGGCCAAGCTGCTGGGTGCCCAGTGCCTGGGCCCCATCCACCCTCAGATTTCTCCTCCTCGGTTGAACAGTGACCCAAGGGGACATTTGTGGCTCAAACCCTCCAGCTGCCTTTGGCTTCCCAGCAAACATGGGCTGGCTGGATATTCTCCCCAGCACCAGTATCTCCCTCACCAAGGTACTCACAATGTGGTGAACAGAAATGGTCACCATTCTCTCAAGACAACTTCTATTCACACCTTCTTCCTAACCAGCCCTCCTCAAGGCCCACAGCCCTGGGCCAATGTGCAACTGGGACAGCTCCTGAACTGGGGTGCCAGCAAGGACTGTGCTTTGCCACCAGGCCCCACGTCTCCTCTTCTGTCCCATGGTCAGCTCAGCTGATGTACTGATGTTTATACACCAAACACCTTTTGACAGGAGGGAGACACTGGATGGGAAAAGGTGAGTCTCCTGCTTCTCAGTCACTGGGAGACACTCAGTCCTTAGAGTATCTACTTCAAAGCCCACTGACCTCACTCTGCCAGCTGCAAAACTCTCCCAAACAGCCCAACACTTTGTAGCAGACTAACAGCCACAAACCAGAAGGGTCTCACAACCTCCACCAGTTCCCAGCCAGCTGCAACAAGCAGAGAATTAGATGACAATGGCCAGATAGCTCAAGGACAGTAGATCCAACCCTTACCTGTTAGGATGCCAATCACTCAGCAAAATCTCTGTTTGTCCCTGTTCCCATCAAACAGGGACATCATTGTGTTCTATTTCATGGGTCTCATCAGACGTTCTGTAGCTGTGAGGCATTTACACAACTGATTATATAAACCAACACTTGGAATTTCCCCAGGCAGGGATTCTTCTTCCTTGTAATTAGTACAGGAATCATTTGTACAGGTTAAATTGTACATCCACGGATTTCATTGTAAATAAAGGGCAGCCTTTCCATTTCCACTGCCCTAACGGTGCTTAACTTTAGAGAGTCTACCTTAGAGGAGTAAGAGCTGAAAGAAGATAAGACATGTTCACGTGCTCGAGTGCCTTTCCCAAAACTACAGGTTGGAGAATGTTTCTAGACAAGAGTAGTGAAATCATACCCCAAGGGCAGGAAAACTGCTTTTAGTGTTTCCTGGGCTTTCAGAAGAGGCAGAAAACAACAGACCGCAATGCAAAACATCTTCTGGATTATCTTAATGTTTAGATTATGTGGATTCTGTCTGAAAAGTTGCCCTGTACCTGACACACTTCAGCTGGACTGCTGTGTGAACAGGGAGCATTCCAGCTGAGACAGCTCACACCCTCCAGTCCATTCAAAACCACCCCAACCAACTCCCCTCCTGCCCCAATCCTGATCAGAGTGACCCAAAGCTACCGCACCCACCCTGACAACCCAGAGTGACCTGCCCCTCTCTGACTTCACGTTGCTTCCTTAGTAGGCTCGCCCGTGGGTTTCACTCCCCAAGCAGACTGGAGTGCTCCCAACCTGCTTTTCCATGACAACAGAACTCTCAGCCTGGCAGCTTAGAGGCTGCAGGTGAAGGACACCCATCTGTTACAGAAGACCCGAGGAGGCCGTAAGGAAGCAGCGCGGCCCCAGCCCCCCCAGCTGCAATCTCAGCTCCGGCCGCACGCACCCGGCCCCGGTCCCGCTCCCCCCCACGCCCCACGCGCATCTGCCGCGCCTCGGCAAAGCTGCTCCGTGCCGCAGCGGCTCTTGGCCAGAGACCTGCGGAGAACCCTTCTCAGGGGACGCTGATCACGGACACGTTTGCTTTACCCTCACGGGACACTGTGTGTTCCCCACAGCCCATCACCCCCAAAGCACTGGGACAGCTGGGAAGGACTATGGGCTCTGCTCGGGAGCACAGCAGGCTC
>WUAM01000107.1:26367812-26388908 GCA_024336885.1 Actenoides hombroni | reverse complement strand
GGGTGTCCCCCAGGTGTCCAGGGCTCGGTGTCCCCCCCATCGTCCCCCCCGCGGTCCCCGCTCAGGGGGCGTGGAGCAGGCGTCGCTTGGGCGCGGTGGCGGTGTAGGGGTGCCAGCGCCACTCCACCTCGGCCGCATCCCCCTGCTCCAGGGTGCCCAGGCGCAGCAGGTAGGCTGAGGGGACGGAGAGGAGACGCGGTGGGGACGAGAGGGGACGCGGTGGGGAGGGGGAGGGGGCGCGGGGGGGAGGAGAGGGGGGGGGGGGGGGGGGAAGTGGAAAAGTAGAAAGGAAAAATCAATAAAAAATCTATTTTTTTTTTTCCCTTTCAGGCCAGGTTTGCTAAGAGTGAGAGATGAAGGCTCATATATGTTGCTTAAAATACTTCCCAATATTATATCTGGAAGAAGTGAAGACTTATTTCTAGAATAATTCCAATTGCTACTGAGATTTAATCGGCTTTCAAGTGAGATTTAGGAGATAGGAGGCAAAACGTAAACTCCACAGCCATTGGCCACAGTGCCGTTTTTTCAGTTGTCGGCCTTGCCAGAGGACAGCTATAAATATTTATAGTTATTACCTAGTTAGGTAAGGTAGCACATTATAGTTTTTCCCAGGCAACACAGTCAGTTTATTTGAAAAGCCCTTTCTTTTTGTGACTTTGTTTTGCACAGGCGATTTCTGCCCCCTGTGGGATTTACTTTGGGGCATTTTAGAGTGGTTTTAGGTGCTTGTCAGCATCTCTGTTGTGTGCTGTGCCTCTGCTCGGCTCCTGTGCCATCTGCTGCTTCTTGCTGCTCATCCCTATTTGGCGTTTCCTCACTGGAAAGGAGGAAATCAGAGCACAATGATGATTTTTTTTCTGGAGCAGCCGCTCTTTGGCACGGAGGAGGGGAAAATGCAGCACTGGCAGTGCAATAAATACACTGGTTCTGCAGAAAGCCTGTTGAATGGTGCGGAAAGAAGGTTCTGAGCAGCAAAATCAACAGGTTTTCCACTTAAAACTTTCTGCTTGGGAATTTGAGAGGTAGCATTGGCTCTGGTGTCAGACAATTGCACAGCAGCTCAAGCTGCTGCTGAACGTACCCATTCCAGGGAGAACACGTCCCTATGAAGAGCTATGTTTTCTTATCTTTGTCTTGTCAAAAAAAATTATTTTTTTTTTGGTTAGTAATACCTGCATGATTTATCTCTTGCTTTCTTAAAACATTTCTTTCAAAAAATAAGAATAATCTGCTTGGTTCAAGAAAAACTAGCAAGTTTTACCAGCGTGGTGCCAGCCTGTGTACTGGGGCGGGCCGGCAGCCAAGCTAGTGTTTCAGTTCAGGTTGGCTTTGGACCAGACAGAGCGACTAACGATTCTTCTCGGCTTCTCTCCAGGTTTGTGTCAGTCTGGGCTCCGGCTGTGAGCGCAGCGGGGCCGGGAGCAGTGCTGAGGTGGCTTTCAGGGTGCTGGTGGAACGTTCGCTTTGGGAAAATGAAATCTCTGCTTCTCAGCAGCTACTGCAAAGGGCTCCCAAGTGTTTTTATCCCTGTGGTGTGAAAAATGACGGAGGCTGGAGCTATCGGCTGCAGGAAGAAATTGTTACCCCCCACCCCTGGGAGTGCCAGCGTGATGCTGATGGAGTGGGGTGTTACTTTTCAGCGCTGTCGTAAGGACTTTGGCTTTCTTCCCAACTTTCACCAGACCTTTCCAATTACTGTGGAGCTTGCGGCGCCCCAGAAGCAGCCAAGTTTTGTTAACCACAGCATAACTAAGAATCTCCAGCGAGATGATGCTCTTCCTCTTCTTGGGCCAGGAGGAGCAAGACGTGACTGACAGTGCCTGCCCCAGGGGTGAATGGAACCCAGCAGTGGTGGAAGGAGGTGAAGCCACATCCACAGGGGCATCACGGAGCAGAAACAGAAGGACATCTTCTGTTTGTCCTTCACACTGTCCCTTTTGGGTTGACCTGTGTTTATTTGCTTAAAGGCAGATTCAAGTTGCTCACTTAGAGGTACTTAAAGGCTGATGCTGCTTTAAAACCATCTATTGCAATCACAGGGTAATGCCTGAAGTAAGTAAAGTGGCTTGATGTGTCATTTCCCTTGGACAAGGACTTTCCCTCCCTGGCTACTAATGTGGTTTAGGGTGTTCTCACTGTGTTTTTCCCTGCAAGGTGGAGGGAGCAGGTACTGCTCACTCACCCCTCAAGGGTGTGAAACTCGGTTGTCACTTCCTATGCCGTTATCAAAATAGTTTCACATGAAAATGTAGTGAGATCTGAGAGGCTATAGGTGAACACACAACACCCTTTGTGAACCTGCAGTGCTGAAATCTTCTTGCAGACCACCACTGCACATCTACCCTGTTGCTGCTGCTCCCAGACTTGATCAGGCACAGTTGTGCCTGGAGGGCCCCAGAGGCTTCCTCAGGAGGTGGAAATCCTCACCCTGTGCTTTCTGCCCAGCTTGGGTTTTGTATTGGAGCTCCACACTAGGGTGGGTGCTGGTGGAAGCTGTAGAACCATAGAATGATTTGTCCTGTCGCAACAGGACTGCTAAAAAGATCATCCCCATCTTTCTTTTGTGCTTGGCTGTGCCAGCAAGAGACTGAGCTGAACAGCCGAGCACAGTTGTCTTCTGGAGCTGCTTCCTCATCTGGAGCTGGCTTTTTTCTGGCCTTGTCCTGCAAGAGGAACATCTGGGCAGGATACATGGTCCATAGGTAGCACCTACCTTGGATCTCTGTTTAGATGTGACTGACAGAGGGGTGAGAAGTTGATGTCAGGTAGTCCAGCTCTGTTTCTGTGGGATATCCTTTGGGCCTTCAGCAGAAGCGGCTATGGCCTGAAATCAATGGAGGTTTAAAGGGTTAAGTGAAGAGCTGTGTTTTCCTCAGCAGAAACTATTGGTCTGTGAACATCCCTGAGCACCCTGTCACCCTGGCTTTTGAGAGGGTCCTCACATGGTTTTATATGTATATAAAGGTTGTGGGGCGGGGTGGGAGGAGGAAGGAGATGTTGCTGTAGCCAGACAGGGCTTTGGCCGTGGAGGTTTGATGACAGTCGTGGCCACTGTTATCTCTCGGGGCAGGTGACACCAGTGTCACCTACATCTTGCAGCTTCAATGAACCACCTGGTCCTAAGCTGTCGAGCCACCATGCTGAATTAAAGGGGTGGTCACCTGCTGCCCAGCCAGGTCCTGCTTCTGACCCCTGTCTCCATCTCTCTCTTTCAGGCACCTGCGTGAAGTGCAGCAAGGGGGTGTACGGAGCAAACCAGGCTTGCCAGGCCATGGGCAACCTCTACCATGATGGCTGCTTCACCTGCGGAGCGTGCAGTGAGTACCCCCTGCCTGACCTGCTGCCAGGGCCGGGCCCTAGGGCAAACTCTTCAGGTTTAACATCTTTCTGGTGAAAAGGAGGAAAACCAGGAGGTGGTTATTGAATAATCTGCCAGCTGGGGTGTGCTGCAGCCGCGTCTTGGTGGCAGCGGCTGCTGTTTGGTTTAGAGTGGGTCCTTGCAACGCATGTCGAAAAGATACTTTGGGTTGTGCTGGCCGGCTTCTGCTACAAGGGACGCGTGTTTTCATTCCTCTCCCTCTCAGCTACAGCCACGTTTTCTTACTTCCTAGAATATTTTTTCAAAGTGGCAGTGAATACTCTTTAGCCAGCGTGTTGAGGGTTTTTATTTGTCATGTCAGACTTCGCAGCTGGTCTGCGGACCCCGGGGAGAGCCAGCGAGTCAGGGCTGTGCCGAGGGCACAGGCAGGGAGCCAGGGTCTCTGTCCAGGGCAGTGGTGGGGTCCCCATCCCTGGAGGGGTTTCAAGGCCGTGTTGAGGGACATGGTTTAGTGGTGGCCCAGCAGTGCTGGGGGAATGGTTGGACTTGGTGGTCAAGGCCTCTTCCAGCCAAAATGATTCTGTTATTCTGTGAGCATTGGCAGCAGGCTCTGTCAGTACCAGAGACCTTTCGTGGCAGAAAAAAAAAATAATAATCCTTCTGGTATATATGAGTTTGGTTTGCCCAGGTGAGTCTTAGGGGTTTTCTTCTGCGTTGTGTTTAGAGCTATAAACAACTCTGGACTGCATCTGTTTTATTTGGAGCTGTAAAGTGGGAATAGATATAGAAAGGTGTGTATGCTTTTTAATAATAGCTGGACTATGAACCTTCCTTTCCCAGCTGTCTGACGCCAGCTGCCTGGCCTCACCTATGTTTTCAGTAGAGCACTTTGCTGTCATCTGACCGAGGACAGGAAAACTGAAAAGAAAAAGTGGTGTTTGCCTGTGGTGGCAGTTTCCTAAAGGCTCAGAAGTCAGCAGTTCACTCTTTCGTCCTCTCTTATAAATTAATCTGAAATCTTCTCCTGCAGAGAGGATTCCTGCCTGCAGCTGAGGCTTTGCTTCAGGGACCTCTCGCCTTCCATGGCCTGGCAGCTTCCAGACTGCCCTTGCACGCAAAGCTCCTGTTGAAAATAATCCAGCAGCAGCTTTGAGCTGTCTTAAATTTCTCAGATTACTACTGTGCAACTGGTGCCTTAGAAAGAATCACTTTTGATCCCCCTTTTCAAACAGGTTTTACCATCTTTATTTGGAGACCAGTGCTGGGGAGGTCCTTGTGGTTGCAGAGGTATCAGTGTTAACTTCTGTTCATGGTTGGTTGGTTGGTTGGTTGATTCGTTAAAAAATAGCTTAATCCCGTTTCCAATGAGGTGGGTCAGGGAGAGCTGAAAGAATAGCTGTTTACTGCTTATTCTAAAAGGCAGCTTTTTCCAAAGATGTCCCATGCAAGCCAAAAAGTGTGGGTGTCAGGACAGACGGTGTTGTCTGTCTAGCTGCAAAGCACATCTTGAGCAGCCTGTGTAGAAACTCTGGTTTCTAGCTGAAAAGTAAGTTGTACTTTTAAGGTCAAGGGGAGTTCGTCTTGGACACCATCCAGTACAAACTCATCTTTGAGAAGTCAAGGTTGCTCATGATTTCAATCCTAAACTTTGTGCTCTGGTGGAACACTGAACATCACTGCTCCAATAAATAAAATATACAAAATTACCTATTAAGGTAAAGCATATTGTCCTCCAGATATTTATATCTGCTGCCCTGCTGTTTGCCTTCTAGTGAGGATTTCTAATTCTGCTCGTAGTTGGATTTGTGTCCAAATGTGTGTTGGTTTCCCAGATGCAGACAATTGAGAGGGTCTAAGGGAGGAGGGGGGAGGTAATACCTCATAGTGCCAATTTTCCTTCCCCGTGCCCCACGGTCTCCTGATACACATAAGTTCAGAGCTAAATGACAGAGCACCTTGTTGAGCAGAGCTGCGCGTACGTTACAGGGTTCAGTTGTCAGGAAAAAAAAAATGTTCTGCTTTATCTGAGCCACTGGCATGTAATGCAGAAAATTTGGTTTAGAGGTCAGAACAACAGATTGAGAATGATTACTTTGGCATAACTGTCTCATTTATCTTCTTGTTTGTTACAGGGAAGGGATACAAACAGGGCAGCTTTTTGCAGAGGGGGAGGGGAAAAAGCTTTGGTCTCTTTCTGCCGGATTAGTAATAAATTATATTTGCTTTACAGGAGGGCCCTGCAAGTAGGTTAAAAAAAAAAAAAAAGTCCTCGAAACTCATGCAGCTATTTCCTGCAAGCTCAAGGTGTCTGTTTCCGTCTTGGGGTTTGTTTTGGGGAGTTTTTTTCAGTTTGTTGGACAAACAGTTGTGGTTACCAAATGGTTTGTTATCCATTAACCATTTCGGTTAAATCACCTGTTTATACCTCCTCAGAACACAAAAGATGCAGGTGTTTCCAGATGTTGATTTGTTATTTAGGTAATGAGGAGACCTTAGAAACACCACCAGTTTCACCAGACAGTGTTGGTCTAGGTGATTGTGGGGGTTTGGTGCTTTCTTCGGGATTCAGTCAGGCTTAACTCAGGTTGCCTGGAAAACTGGCCTTTCCAGCACTGCTGGCAGTGTAATTTGGAGCAGAAGGGTCTTGTACTTGAGCCCCTTGGTCCTCAGAGGAAATCTGAAAGCTAAAAACGTGCAAGGGAAGTGTCAAAGGTGCCTGTGAAGGAAATCAGTAGGCGAGGAAGGAAGTTGGACAGAAAGAACTGATTGCAAGGTGGGTTGAAGGAGGGTCTGATGTTGTGCTACAGCAGAAGGGCCAAAACGAGGAGCAGATTTTGGTCTCTCACTGCAAAGAGGTGAGAACCTCACATGCTTGCCAGGTTATGGAATTTGACCTTTGTCATGTCAACATTACTGTGTTGCTTTCTTTTCCTTTTTTTTTTCTCCTGTAAGCTCAGATGAATGTTGCTGTCTGTGTAGGGGTGACGGGCTGCTGTTCCAGCAGCCAAGTTTGGAATCACACAAGCTGCCCAGCTCTTGCCACCCTCCTGGTATATATATATTTTTACTTAGTATTTCACAGTGTGGTTGTGTTTAGAGGTCATTTACTGAACGAGGTAGCTGCGAGTGTGGCTCAATCCCAGGCAGCAGCAGGGGAGCCAGCCTTGCCAAGGGAATTTCCTCGCAGCACATGGATGTGTATGGTTTCTAGCCGAGGCAGAATTTACTGCCTGTAATTGGTTGTAAACCCACAATGCCAATTAATGTGTGTGAGAAACGTGCAGATCTTCCAAGTGGAGAGGGCAGAGTAGTGCTGGTAATCCTTCCTCAGCATCCCTTTAATAAAATTGTCATGCCGGAGTCCACATTGTGAATCATGTATTTTGGGTTGGTTTTTTTAGCAAAAGTATCGTCAGAAAAGGTTCAGATGTGCCTGACTTCACAGTTGTGGAGACAGGGAAGGCATCAGTGCGTGTTTCCGCTCTGGTCTAAATTGCTGCTTTGTTCTTGCTAACTTTTTCTGTTCATCCTCTCATCTCATTGGTGAGAAATCCCCACTGTTTGGTACAAGAAGTGCTTGCCGTAGATAAGAAGTGCCGGGGCGGCAGCTTTGATGGCAGGGTGACAGTCCTGGTTCCTCTCCTGGTTAGATCTGAGGGCAGTAGGTAGTGCTTTGGGGTCTGAGCTGAAGGGGCTTTGGCATGGTCCAGGCGTCCTCCATGTGGTTTTGATGCAGAGTGCCATTCGTCAAGGACACAGAGGTTGCCTCCCACTCCTTCCTCCTCTGAGCCTTCACACATTTCAAGGACAGTTGGTGGGTGATGGGGTGAGAGGCCACCTCCAACAGCCACTGGATTTTGGTGCATTTTGGGGTGCACGGTCTCTGGAGTGCTGCAGAGAGCACCTGGGCACTGGGTTGAAAATCAGTACCTCAGCAGGAACTCTGTGGATGTTTGTCCCAGGGTGACTTTATCTTACCTCCAAATTTTGAAGCTTCTAGGGGTTTTCTCTAAAAAGAAGAACATCAGAATATCTCTTGCAACAGTTTGCCGTCAGCGAAGGAGAGGTGGTGCTCAGCTGTGGGGCCTGCTGTGGTTTCGCAGTGTTCCCCTCAGAGGACCTGTTCCTGCCTTCACCTCTGGTGGCTTTGCTGTCAGACGTGGCTGACCTTCTCTGATGTGAGCCAGAGGCACCGGGTCTTTTTCTCAGAGTTGTTTTTTCGCCGCCTCAAAGCTGCGGTGGGAGCGCAGAGGCTGGTTTTGGCAATTTTACACAAGTGTTGTTACAACAAGCAAAGATGGCTGAGTTGAAATGCTGAAGAATTTGAGTTGTCTGAATTTTTTTTTCTGGTGGGATATTAGCTAAATTCAGGGTGAAGTGGACATGAAATGCAGTCAGGATCCAGCAGCTTAGAGCATGTAGTAGAGCGATTTATCCAGAAAGCAGCAAGCCATGCATTGATGTTCCTGGGTTTACCGAAGGATATCATCTCTGTAGTCAGCATAATGTGTATTTCAAGTAGGCAGCAATCAAGATGCGATTCCTTATATGCCATTTAAGTTCTCAGTCCTTTCTTTCGGTGAAATTGGAACAGCATCTCTGTGTTCAAGCAAAACTTGTGCCCACCTCTGCAGGCACCCACTCCAAAGTATCGCTTTTGAGAGAAATTTGTTCAATTTAAGGCCCTGCCCCACAGCAGGGAGCTCAGTGCAGGGACAGAAGCTGCTGCTTCTGTGCACGGTGGGGCAGTCCCGGTGCTCTTTGTTTTACTGGTGTGGCTGCGGCCAGAACGTGTGTTTCCCAGCTCCACCGGGACGGTCCCCAGCGCAGCCCGGGGAAGTGAAGCTTTTCCTGCATCTTGCTTTGCCATGTGTCCGTTGAGGAGATGCTTCCTCACCTCAAAGGGACGCTGGGAGAAGTCCACCCTGATGTGGGCAGGGAGAGGCTGAGCCGGGGAGGAAGAAATTGGCTCCCAGGGCAGCTGCACCGGCACCTGATTCCTCCTGGGTTTGGCAAATTTCCTTTTGCACTTCTGCCAGGGGCTTAAAGAGGGTGTGGAGAGGAGCTAAAATAGTCACCATGACCACCTCTTCCCTAAAGAAAGCAGTTAAATCCTCCCCGCTTCCCTCAAAGTGCTCCTGTGTCAGCAGGTCTTCTTCATGGGCCCACGTAACAGCAACAGCCAAATTATAAGTCCTTTGTAAGGGGTTTATCCCTCTGCTGAACGACTTTGCAGCAGAAGCCCAGACACAGCGTGCTGGCTGGGGCACCTTCTCTGAAGGTCTGTTGCCATCAATCTTGACCTGCTAATGTCATGGGGTTAAAAATACACCGGGTGCAGAATGTCTGGTAAGTTCTTTTTTTGTCACTCTGGAAGAATGACGTGGTGGCAGCGATTCAAACAGCTGCTGCTTGTGCACCGGCCAGGGCCTTCCTCCAAAGAAGCATCACCTCGTTGCATGGCTCCACGGGTATGTTTTTCCTCACCATCACCACCAGCTTGTCCTTAGGAGAGAGTGGAAGCATACAGGTGGAAAGTTGCACAGAACTGGAGCCTGCACAACCGTGTCATTTAAAATCAAACTGAAATGGGTTTTTCTTGTTTTTCATTTTTAGGAATGCCAAATCCCAGTGTGGGTTATGGGCCACAAAGCTAGTGTGTCCAAGGTTAGATACTTCTTATTTAGGCTCCGGGTCCTGTTTGGTGTTGCAACTTCAGCAAAGCGTCAGGGTGGGTGAAACAAATCACAGCAGTTTGCTTTTGGATTTGCCGGGTTTTCTTTGGTGTCCCATCCAGTGTCCGCATTGGTGCAAGGATGGGCTGGTGCCCGGGGTCATCTCTGCCCTCTGGGCAACCTGTATGTGCCCAGCAGGGATTAGAGAAGAATGGGAGATGACGAGTGCGTCAGGTTGGTGAGGTTCTGGCTCCTACACAGCTGAGCAACGCCTGCAGCTTAACCACAAAGCATGTGCAAACACTGCCACATCCTCCACCTGCCTTGCTGCCTGAGACCTGGGCACTAAGGGCTCCTGGTGAAAGGTTGGTCTGGCTGAATCCACTGGCAAAACTTCCGAGCTTCGGTGGAGCATCTCCATTTCCCAGGAGCCGTGGGAGTTGTTTCCAGCCTCAGAGTGCCCTCTGGTGTACTCTGGAGTAGGTCAAGGTTGTAGTGTAGTGAAGTGGTTTTACTTGACTTCCCCCTTTTCTTAAAGCTTTGCAGCCAGCGTGGTTATTTGTCCATGGCTGCCAAGTGGGTGCATACCATAAAGCACCAAGGTGTGACCTCCAGACCTGTCCCGTGTGTCATCCCGGCAGGCAGCAGTCACTTTTTAAATGATACTTGCTACATGCAGCATATCAAGCGGGAGGTTTGTGGGCTCTGGTGTCTCAGTTGTGATTTCCTTCCAGCGATGCCTGGCAGGTCCCTAAATCCAGCCTGGGCACTGCCTCCAGGCACATCCTTGGGGCTCCTCGGCCAAGCAGCATGAGCTGACCTGCTCCAGTGCCGGGCTGCATTTCAAACCCCTGGCTGAGCAAGGAAACCGGGCTGCAGAGACATTAAACAACCCAAGCCTGGCCCTTTTCTCCGTGGAGAAGGCAGGGCCCGCAGAAGCAGCGGTGGCAGCGGGAGCGTGCATTGCCATAGTTACGCGGAAGTGAAAACAGACCCTGCGTGTGACGCAGGAACACAAAAGCTGCAGCAAAGATAAATCTTCCCCATATGCAGAGTACTTTCTTGGAAAAACTTTGTCATCTTGTCTCAGTAATGACATTCTGGTTTGGGGGGGGGGGGAATAAAAAATTCGTTTTAAAATGGTTTCAAACTTTTGCTGGCAGCTGTAGTAATGCATGTGCTGGTAGGGAGCTGGTGTTGAGCACTTTGGTGTTGCTTTCTGCTGGGGGTAGACTGAGGGGTCAGGATTGTGGTGGCTTATCTGGCAGCTGCTGGTTGCAGGCACCTTCTAGCAGAACAGCAGGGTTGTGACATTTCGAGGAACAATACGAAGTCTAGAGTACTCTCTGCATGCCCGTTCTCCTTTCCTTCTTCCTCCACTCCTGAGGTGTCAAGAGTATCCTCACTTGTTCTTGCCAGGTTATTTTGTGTTGACATCTGCCAGGAGGTGGTATGGGTTGCAAAGCTACCTCCTCCTGCCTGGAGGTGGGACTGCTGTCTCAATCCAGTGGATTTGTGTTCTTCAGTGGAAGAGGAGATGGGGTTAGTCAGACTGGAGGGTGGGAAAAGCCATGCTGGGGCTGGGTGCTCTTCTCCAGCTGGGTAGCATCCGTGCTCAGGTGTCCTCATAGAATCATTTTGCTTGGGAAAGACCTTTCAGATCATCGAGTCCAGCTGTTAACCCAGAACTACCAGGTCACTGCTAACCCATGTCCCTCAGCACCACATCTCCACAGCTTTGAAACCCCTCCAGAGATGGGGACTCCAAAACTGCCCTGGGCAGCCTGGGACAGGCCTTGACAACCCTTTTGGGGAAGAAATTGTTCCTCCTGTGCCACCCAAACCTCCCCTGGCACAACGTGAGGCTGTTTTGTCTTGTCCTGTCACTTGTTTTCTGGGAGAACAGACTGACTCCCACCTGGCTCCAACCTCCTTTCAGGGAGTTGCTCCCTTCTCGGCAGCCAGTTTTTGATCACATTTTCTCCCCACTCTCTGCTGACCTTTCTCTTCTCTCTGTATTTATTCCTCAGGTCGAAAACTGAGAGGAAAAGCATTTTATTTTGTCAATGGCAAGGTGTTCTGTGAAGAAGACTTCCTGGTAAGCACACAGCTGACCCTCGCACTGGCACGTCTCTGCCTCCCCAACAGACACGCAGCCTTTCTGCCTATCAGCTAGCCCAGCATCCTGCCTGGTCCTTCTGCTCCACCATTTACCCAGCCATGGTGCCTGCCCACATCTGATGCTGGAAGTAGCAAAGTGAGAGGCCACAGTTTTGTGGTGCAGAGCCCCTAGTTGAGGCTGTAGCCTCTTGTGATGGCTCCTTCAAAGCATGTCTCTGTGGCCATGCTGTGGAGACAGCAGCTACAGGATTTCCCTTTCCAATAAGCTGGGTTTGCTTGGGCATCTTAATGGGTATCTTTCTGCTGCCCTCAATGGATTTTGTGTAAAGGTATCTGAGCATGAAGCAGCCCCACGGTCCTCTCCTTGGCTGGTGGAGGTAAAAAGCCATATACCCTGCCCCTGATCCTAATAGACCTTCACTGAGACTTGAAAAAGTTCTATTTGCCTACTTACTGGGGAAGCCTAGTGATTTTTGTCACAGGGAAGAGAGTTAATCTTTGCTCTCATCAGTATATTCTACACAGGCTGAAAAGGGAAAGATTAGTCAAATGGATCTAAAATATTTCATTTTCCCAGTTTGTATTTCCACCATTCAGACAGGGCCAAAGCCACAGACAGATGAGGTGTTGTGCCTGAGCTGTGCGTTGGAGATGCGACGGGCAGTGCCTTACCCTTAGGGCTCAGCAGAAACGTTCCTCTGGCCCAGAGTTGATTGTTACACTAACGGGGAGCTGAGACAATACTGCTTACCTTGGAGAAGCTTCTGTAGACCTGTAATGGTGTAACCAAGGAACAATTTGGCTTTCCAAGCCTATGTATACAGATATTGTGATATTAATATATGATAAATATAAATAAGTGGCTTGTAAATTCACATGGTCAAATAAGCATTTAAGTCTTATCAGTAAATGCCTTAGTTGCATGGGCGTTTATGGTATTTGCTTATATACTTAATTAAAATTAACTTTAGGACCTGAAAGTTACAGGAACTCACACTCCTGAACACTGCAAGTCTGGAGTCTTTATAGAATATGCTCTGGGTACCCATCCACAGCTTGATATAATGGAAAAAAAGCCCTGGCAAGTTTAGCTTGTGTAAGGAGTACAGACAAAAGCCATGCCAGTAGCACCCCACAATATACTGTTGTTTATGCTCGAGTAGCCTCGTGAAATTTTAAGCCAATTCTCTTTTTTGTGCTTTGCAGTATTCTGGTTTCCAGCAGTCAGCTGACAGGTGTTTCATTTGTGGTCATTTGATAATGGACATGGTAAGTGATCATTGCTTTTGGAGGAAAAAATCCCACAGCCTGTTAGAAGAATGCATCAGAAGCAAAATATATTCATATCCAGCACTGCCTCTTGGCAGCTGGTAGCCTGCCTGGCGTGAGATTGGTAGCAGAAGGAAAATCCACTGAGCCTTTTGTTGATTTTTGTGTTCTTTCTGCTGCTGGCACCCTGCTGTGTGTGGTGCAGAGACTTTGCCTTGCCTGTTTCCCATGCAGGTTGAAAAGCAGAGCCTTCAGCTCTCCCATCATCTCAGGTGGTGGCTCAGGGGGCCGTCCAGCTGGCACCGCTCGCTTGTGCGCGGTTCAGAGGTAGATGGGCGTAACTGTGTCGCCGGTGGTGTAAAGCTACAGCTGGGGCAAAGAAACTAGGAACTTCTCGGTGGTGAAGTCAGAGCACATATCCCAGGGTTTTCCTGTGCTTATCGTTAGTAAGCTCTGGAAAGCATTAGAATTGGAAAAGCTGTTTTATATTCGGAAGTCTGATCACTGGGCTGCTGGACCGTGGTATTCCAGGTGGCAATAGCTGCCCCAAAGCCAGCAGGTGAACTCTGGCTGTTGTGTTGAGTGCAGCTTCCGTAGCCTGTGTTAATTAGAAAGCCAGGCTAGTGAGTACAAAGCCCTACAGTATGTAAGCAATAGCAAAAACCTACCAATAGTATTTGTTTCACCTTCTCATGGAGAATATAAAGATGTATTTCCCTTTGTTGGCCTGGTATGTCTTGCCTTCTGATCCTGCTAAGTCTTCTCTACCTGTTGGCTTCAGAAATTATTTTTGTTCCTTTAAATTCTGTCCCTTCTGTCTTTTGTGATGCTAAATACCTTGAGTGACACTCCAAATTGTTTTCTTACCCATGCTAATAATTCATTCCAGGTGATACATTATGATTCCAGTGGCCCTTTCCACCCTTGTTAACATGTTTTTCAGACGAGGTGCCTGAAAAAAGACAGGGCTCCGCTGATGAATATGCAGCAAAGCGTGGTGTGAAGCTGCGTGTTTGTTGTTTTCACCATTACTGGCTGTTCACACACGTTTTTTTCTGCCTATTTGTTTGTTGCAGATCCTGCAGGCACTGGGGAAATCGTATCACCCAGGCTGCTTCCGCTGCGTGGTCTGCAACGAGTGTCTGGATGGTGTGCCGTTCACTGTGGACTCTGAAAACAAAATCTACTGTGTCAGAGATTACCACAAGTAAGGACAAAAGAAACACCAGAGATGCTTCAGTCCATGAGCCTCTAATTTAGCTTTTTCTGCTAGTTAGTAAGTGCAGGTTGGTAAAATAGGGGACAGGGTTAGAAGCTGGAAGTTTGAGGATGGATCTAGGCCCAAGACATCCCCTACATCTCTCCTCTTGTCCTGTCATTGACTCCTGTGTAACTCTGAGGAAGTTGCTTCACCCCTGGGCTTCAGCTGCAACTTCTGTAAAGCAGAGATAGTGAGAAGTTGTGCTTGTGAAGTGTTGGGTGATGTAAGAAATTACTCCGCTATCACGTAAGACTGAGTGCCTGTGGAAATCAATGTAAATTACTTTCAGAGTAGCTGAGGGGCTGAGTTTGACTTCTAAAGAATCACCATTGAACCTGCAAAGCAAAATTTTTAGCCAGCTCTAAACTAAACAACTGATAAATCCACACAAAAAAAAAATCACTTCTCATTCAGACAGCAAAATGAAATGGCTCTGCTCTTTGCTGGTAGTTATTTTAGAGCTGTGTATATTTTGAGTGTGCTCCTGGCTTGCTTTGCGCCTTGCTCTGTTTTCTGAGTAGGCAGAGTTGCTCGGGCAGCCCCTGGAGCTGTCCTGTGTTGTGCCAAGATTGGAGTCGGCCAAGCATTAGTTGCAATCAATGCTAAAATGAATTTATGATCTGGGGATGCAAAGCTTTCCTGTGGATAAGTTATTTACAACTGCAGCTTTTCATCTTACCACGGAGAACATATGGGCCTCTCTTTTTATGTCAATCTATAACTTGCCTTCAATTTCTCATTGCTCTTCCAGAGTTTTAGCTCCAAAGTGTGCAGCATGTGGACTTCCCATTCTGCCCTCTGAGGTGAGAGCCTTTTATTCCCTATCCCCTTGGGGGAGGGAGGGGGGGACGGAGTGTGTCTCGGGTCTTGCTCTCTAACACCTGACTTTGTGTCAAGATGAACGTCCTTGTGGATGAGGAGAGATGATCGCTCCCTCTGGAGCACAGCCTTTTGATCTAAGCTCATACGCTGTTCTTGAGATGTGACCTTTCTTTTGCGTGGTAATGAAGCTTATTCTTGCTGGGCCAGGCTGCTTTCTTCAGCTCCTGCAAGATTATACTGCTGCTGGGTTTGTGTTTGGGATACCTTTCCTTCATGTCAGTAAATGCTGGTGGCACTGATGAAGGACCTCTGTGTGGCACCCCTGGGACTAGCTTGTTTTAACACTTGAAGGAGCTGAATCTTGGGCAAAACCAATTTAAGATGCTGATAAATGTGATATATTGAAATTACCAAATCATTGATGTGTGATTTGAGATAGATGTGACAGAAATTTACACATTTCTGGTGTCACATTTCAGAGGACATCTGCAGCCAGTCAATGATGAAGCTTTACTGTAAAAACAACTGCAGGTGGCAGGATTGATTTGTGGTGTCCAAGAGCAGCCCAAATGCATCTCCTCACCATGGAGTGCATGTGTCTGATCCTGCTGTAAACCTGTGTCATTTCTCTTTTGCTTGAATGCTTGCAGGGGTCTGATGAAACCATTCGAGTTGTGTCCATGGACAAGGACTACCACGTGGAATGTTACCACTGTGAGGTAGGGCAGCAGTTTTCTTGGGGACCGGGCACTTCATGGTGATAAATGCTGTTATTTGTAAGACGGAAGTAAATCTCCTTCCTTCGAATGGCAGTAGATGAGCAATTCAAACCTTGCTTTGTGTGACCCTGCAGAAGTCAGCAGCTGAGAAATTTCCAGTTTGAGGGAAGAAGATTTTTGCAGCAACGTGTCTTGGCTGCCATTTCATTTGCTGTCTATAAAGTTATGGGCAAAGAGTTAACTATCGTTATTAAACTTGGCAGTTTATTTGTTAATGAAGGACTGGCGGTGACTTAGTAAGGCTTTATTGCTGCCTTTCAGAAGCCTTGAGCTCCAGATCACGTTAGCGTATCTGATTTCTGAGGCAGATTGTTCAGAACTGCTTGGGTGATGCCTGATTCTGTGTGGTGTGAGTCACCGTCACTTGCACGGGAAGCGAATGTGTCACTGGGGCTGGAGAAAGGATGCGGCTGCACCAAAAAATCCCGAGAGATGCCAGCTCTTAAAAAATGTTTGATCTCTGCAGGGCTTCCCAGAGAGCCTTCGTACTTTTGTGCTGTGAATTAAAATAAATAGATGTCTTCTCTCATCTTCTCTCCTGGCTTGTGTCAGCACTAGTGTGGCCAGCGGGACTAGGGCAGGGATTGTCCCTCTGGACTTAGCACTGGTGAGGCTGCCTCTCAAATCCTGGGTTCAGTTTTGGGCCCCTTGCTCCTAGAACAACATTGAGGGGCTGGAGCATGTCCAGAGAACAGCAGTGATGCTGGGGAAGGGTCTAGAGAACAAGTCTTGTGAGGAGTGGCTGAGAGACCTGGGGTTGTTCATCCTGGAGAAGAGGAGGCTCAGGGGAGACCACCTAGGTCTTGACAACTCCCTGAAAGGAGGTAGGAGCCAGGTGGGGATCAGTCTGTTAACCAAGGAACAAGTGGCAGAGCAAGAGGAAATGTCCTCAAGTTGTGCCAAGGGAAGGTGAGATACGATATTAGGAAGAATTTCTTTAATGAATGGGTTATCAGGCATTGGAACAGCTTGCCCAGGGCAGTGGTGGAGACCCCATCCCTGGAGGTACTTAAGAGTCACGTAGACATATTACTCAGGGATATGGTTTACTCGAGGACTAGTCAGTGTTAGGTTAGCCATGGGACTTGATCGTCCAGGTCTTTTCTAATCTAGGCAATTCTGTGGTTCTGTGACACTCTAATTGCACGGCCTGTCTTTGCAGGACTGTGGGATGGAGCTGAACGACGAAGACGGACACCGCTGCTACCCGCTAGATGAACATTTGCTTTGTCACTCCTGTCACCTGAAACACATAGAGAATGGCACGACTCCAGCCACTGTGTACCAGCACCACTTCTAGCCAGCGAGGCCAATGTTGGAGAGCCAGGACAGGAGACTTGTTACATGATCTCCCTCTCCCCACCCTCAGCTGATTTCCTGTGCATGTTTTTTGCCAGTCGGAATGTTCCTGTAAAAGGATATGAGAGATTTTTGCTGGATTCCCAGAGTTTGTATGCTTGTGAAGTTCCAGCTGCATCAAGCCATGTCTACTTGGCCAAGAATGTGGTGTGTTACCTAAACTGATTGATTTATGTGCCTTTTTCTGCTGTCTGGAGATTCCTCTTGACTCATTCTGGAAGATTCTTCAGTGAAAGCAGAATTTGCTGTCGTGCCTTTGAACTCAGATCTCACCATGCACAGTTAAAAAGCCAGAGGCTGGCTCGCCTGCCTGCCTGCTGGGGACATCCCGTCAGTCTACTGAGCATTTCCTGACAAGCACATTTCATCAGATTCCCTGAAGGACATCGACCTATTAATACCAGTTTTTAGACACTCTCTCTCTCTCTCTTTTTATTAATTCTTCAGGAAAAGAAAAGAACTGGGTCTGTGCAAAATGGTGCACTCAGATCTCCCAGTTAATTCCCCAAACTCCAGTATCCAGTCTGGCCGTAAGAGCACCAACGCTCTGGGCACAAACTGGGTGTGCTGGCAGGCAGCCGGAGGCTGACATCCCATTGCAAACACAACAGAAAACTGGAACAAGCTGGGCTAAGCTACCACAATGACTTGGGGCTTGCACATCCACGTGATACACGGGGGCCAGTCTGCTGTGTCAGAGCCTGAACAACAACGCATCGTATTTGGAAAGGAAAGGTTGGGATGCTGAAAGTGTGAGCATGGGGCAAATCCATCGTCGTTCTTGCTTGCAGAACTCACTTTGGAAAAAAAAAGCTCTCCATCCACAGGCACTTGCCTGAGTTTTCCAGTTTGTCCCCACAGCTCAGCCCCCAGTCTAGCCGCTCCTTTCTGTGGTGTTTACCCAGCACAAAGCTATTTCATAATGGTGCTTATTTAGAGCTCTGGGAACAAACTTGAGGGTGTTAGGAAGGCTTTGTGACACGGGGATTTAGAGCCCGGCACCACAACCTGCACTCAGATGAATATGTTGGTATGAACAGATTTGCTCCCATGAATAATAACAGCCTGTCTGAGCAAGGGGTTAGAGAGCTTGGCCCTTACTATCTGTTCTGCTGGGAAAGCAGAAAGGCAAATTGTTTTTTTTTTTTGTTTCTTTTTTTTTTTTGACCCCCCTCCCTGCTTTAAAGTCAAAGAAATCTGCTCCCCCAGTGTGTGTTACATATGTGATAGGTGGGCATGTCCTGTGGGTGCCAACGCTGTGCAGCCCCTCGTGCACCAAGGTACAAAGCCTTTGTTTAAGAAAAAGCTCTCCAGGTAAAGCCTCAGCTGCAGCAGGGATCTCTGCTCCCCTTTCCAGTGTACTGTGTGGAAAACTATGGAAACGGTGTTGCTCTGAGAGACCAGCTGCTCTGTGGCTCATGCTTTTCTGAGCTCTTGATTTTCAGAGAAACCCCTCGCCTGCATTTTCTGGCCTTCATTTCGGAAAGCTCTGAAAACACTAGTGGAACAGGTATTTTCTTTCTAAGCTGTGGTTTAAACTACTGTTTCCCTCTTAAAGCTTTCACTACGCCCCCAAAATATGCAGGGAAGAGGGGATAGGGAGAAGGACGATTTTCCTGCATGGAAAGCCTCCAGCAGCGGGCTGTTTGTGCCTGGCTGTCTTACAGGAGCCCCATTTCCATCACCGGAAAGTTTGGCCTCTGCTCCCGCACAGTGTCTCATTACTCCTGTCAGCCATCCCATAGGAGATGGAGGCTGCCCTACTTTTGGTTTTGAGGTCTTGTATAAATTATTAAGTGCCATCCCTCTCCTTTCTCCTGTATTTACGAAGAGCTAGAAACGACAATGTGAAGCTGTTGAAAACAGCGTGTGAACTTGTGGGCTTGAAGCTGAAGCATGCCCTGCATTGCCCTGCCCCCCTGCATTGCCCTGCCCCCCTGCTTTGCCCTACTCCCCTGCACATGCTAATGTTATCTTTGGGAGTTTGGGGTTCCTCTAAGCTGATTGTTCTTTCTCCTAGACTGTGGGTGTCCCAAGTCCCTGCTGAGTTCCCCCAAAGGGAAATGGGGCAGGCAGGTCAGAATTTCAGGAAACCTGTCAGGTTCTGCCTGTCTCCTGGCTGAGATTGGGTTCTGCTGTTCACGGGAGCCTTGACTTTTATTTATGAAGATGCTATGAAAAGTTAGTCTTGATTCTTCCTGCAGCATGCTCTTCTGACTGGTTTTAGGGTAATGGACCTTGGAAGTCCCATTGTGCTGGTAATGAGTAACTCTCATGCAAATACTTACTCAAGTGAATCCCCTGAAACTTGCTTTCAGGAACCAGAACTTAACTGATATTTTTTGTTCAGCTCATGCTGTTAAATTTCTATTGTTTAGATTACAGAAACTCATTTAAATAGGTTGGGGTGGGGTTTTTTTGCATAAAAGCTGGGGAAAAGCCATATAGAAGGAGCAGACCTTTTTTTTTTGTGTAATTTAAAGTGTGAGTAACACTCGTGATCAAAGTGGGCTGCTAAAAGGAAAAAATGGAAATATCTTCCTGTGCTTTCTCCTTGTGCTGATTTTTAGCACTAGGCAAATCTTTGACATTCCTGAATTTCAGTATTCGGGTCTGTTTGTAAGTGCTGCTGTGACCTTCACCTCTTTCCCATGAATTCACAGCCCTGGGGAGAATAGCAGGCACAGGCTTCCTGGTCAATTTAGTCCCTGCCCTGAACATTTTACCGCTTTATTATTTCGGCAGCAGCAAAACTGGGTCCTCACTTAAAGGAAACTTGACACACGCTCTCCATCCTTACTTGAATGCTTTGATCTGCTCCTCCAAATCACCTGAATATTGGGCTGCTGCTGGTTGATGCACAAGATGGATTCCCACTGAAACCAGTAAGGCTGTGCACGTACATGAGAGTCAATGTGTGTGCGTAGGTCAGTGCTGGACCAAGGGCAGGGTGGTTTTATTACAGGCACGACATACCTGAGGATGAACCTGTTGCAGTGTAAAAGCTGCCTTGAAATGGTTTCTGGAGTGGACTGACAACTTTTCTCTTTGATAAACAAAACTAGGTACTGAAGCAATGGGGGTGCTTAGAGAAGGGAGGCTCTGACTAAAAAGTAGAGTAGCTGTAGGCAGAAGTTGATTACAGAGAGGAGGGGAGAAGGCGGCACAGGGGGGATTTGCTTTTTTTATGGTATTCCTGGACATTTATTAGACCTGCTGGTCTGGACCATGCATCTCCCACGTCGGCCTCGACTGCGAGATCTGTGCTCACTATTGGTGCTGTCATGTTGGTGCTGCCTGCCAGAGACCTGCCTCTCACACCTCTGGGCCTGTGCCAAGTGTCCGTAGCTGCATTTTGATCAAACTTCTGTGCAGGAATGTGAGAATGAGTTGACCCAGACTTCATGGCTGGGGAGACGTCTCTGGAGTCAGTACCTGCAGGCAGGGAAGGGCCATGGCCAGACACGTCCCTTTTCCCCGTCCTCAGAGGCCGAGCGCCTGCCTCCCTGGGAGGGAATGGGACTGCATTTATGCGGTCAGTTTTCTGTTTTGTTTCTGCGCCCTGCCGTGAGCTGGCTGTGGCGGCACGAGGGGTACGGGCCGGAGCTGACATCATCCTGCCATGAGCCAGATCCTGGAGCTGCTCACCCACCCCTTTCACAAAGAGAAGTAAAATGAAGCTTTTCTGAGCAATAAAAATCCTCACCCCACTTTCTTCTAGGGCAGCCAGAAGCTTGTTACATCAGTAGCCCACTAAGACAAGATGAGAGATGGGAGGAGACTGTCTCCACGTGGAAATACGTAGCGTAAGCCCCCGAAGGCAGATGATGAGGGTGCCCGTGGCCCCGACAGAGGGATGACCGCGATGCCCAGGGCCGTGCGCACTGACCCTTATCCCTGCGCAGCAGGTCTGCGGTGCTTGGCCAGACAGGGACCCCGGCACACACACTCAGGCTGTGGCTTTTGTATCTGGAGAGCAAAGCCAGGGCCTGGCTCACGATACTGAATGGTACTAATTCCTTTGTTTATGTTTCCTTCGAAGCTCAACTCCAGGAGAGAGTACTGTAGGATTTGTGCTGATGTAACTAACCTTAGCCACCTGTGAACACAGCCCTCTTTTATTCTGCGCTGTTAGATATTTATAAAGAATGAATGCCGGCAGCAAGGGGTGAAGCCACGGGCCTTCACTGTGATTTCAGTGATTAAAGACAGTATCTTAAAGCAATGCTCAGCGTCACGTCTTTCCTAAAGTTATCATCGCCCAGCGTCCACAATGAGGGAGTTATGCTGTAAAATGATGCTTTCACAGAATCATTGCATCGTTTTTGTTGGAAAAGCCCTTTAGGATCACCAAGTCCAATCATTCCCCCAGCATTGCCAGGTCCCCACTAAACCATGTCCCTCAGCACCTCATCTCCATGGCTTTGAAACCCCTCCAGGGGTGGGGACTCCACCACTGCCCTGGGCAGCCTGGGCCAGGCCTTGACA
>WUAM01000107.1:26356758-26367370 GCA_024336885.1 Actenoides hombroni | reverse complement strand
GAGGCCCGCGCGCCCGTCGGCCGCTGGGAGCGGGCCGTTAGGGCGGGGGTGTCCGCTACCGCTCGCGGATCCCCGGCCTGCCCGGGAGGTGCGGCGGGGCCGGCGCGGCGGCTGCCATGGGCCCGACTCCCCCGCGCCCCCGCCTCGGCCGCGGCCCGTGTGGCTGGTACGGGGGCTCCCGCAGCGGGGCCTGCTCAGGCCGCTCAGCGAAACCGCCCTTTAACGGGGAGGGTGGCGAACCGGGTTTGGTTGGAACCGCTTTCCTGGGATAGTAAGTTTTAAAATGCTGCCTGTCTTGTACAATAAAGGCTGTGTCACCGGGTGCGGGGTGCTGGAATCGGGTGTCAGTCCAGGGTCCCAGCTCCCCGTGGGGTCTGTCTGCGTCTTTGTGTCCTGCTCTTGCGTGCTGAAACATCTTCAGCAGACTGCGAGCTGCGGAAGCTCAGGATGCGTCAGTCCTTGGTGTGTGTTGATTTTCCATAACAGCATGTTAAACATCTGGGAGTGAACAATTATGGTTTTTAATTCCTAGGTTTCTAATGAAGCTGAGCCATGAGACTGTGACCATCGAACTGAAGAACGGGACACAGGTGCATGGAACCATCACAGGTACATACGGTGGGGTGGAGAGCCTGCAGCCAAGGATTGCCCCTGACCTTTCTGTTCACAACTGGGCTGAGCTTTTCTGTCCGGTACTCCTTCTCCTGGGCACTTCTCTGTCACGTGCAGGAGATGTTCTTTATAATACACACCTTGAGGTGCAGGCATGAGGTGTGTTTGCTGCAGAAGAGCTGGGGCATTGGCATGAGTTGCTGGGAGCAGAGTATCAAACTGATAGTGGATATATAGCTAAGTTTTTATAAGGTGTTTAGTACAACTGCTTTTTACTTAACTGCTTATTGTAATTTCACAATTGCAGAGCCTTACAGCTAGATCACCAGTAGAGGGACTTCTGTTTTTAATGGCAGTGCAGCTAAACAGCAAGTGTGAAATGCTGATGTGGTGTTAAATCATAGATGGTTGGGGTTATAAAGCTCATCTAGTCCAGCCCCCCTGCAGTGAGCAGGTTAAATTTTGCATGAGGGCAGTTTTAATCTAAACAATCAATTATTTCTGTGGAGGATTTTTTTTTGTCCCAGTTAAAATGAACTTAGGTGGAAATTTATCTTTGCATATATCTGCACAGATTTCCTGAAAAGGGTTTGAAAATGTGGCTTGGTGGGGGATACAGGGCAAAAAAGGAATCCCCGTGTTGGGACCCTGGTCCCCTGCTGCTGCCTAAGGTCTGTCACAAGTTTGTGGGTGTTGCTGTCTAGTAAGTGCTTCAGGGCATCACTGAACTGGAAGTTGCAGGAAAAGCCTTTGTGGTTCATTGTATTGTTCTCATATGTATTAAAAAAATGTGTGGACTGTTTTGTTTAATAGTATCAATAAGGGATATTGTTCTGAGAGTATTCAGGTTGGTGTTAAGAGACAATCAGATGTGTTGGTGGAGCACGTTGTATCTAGCAGAGCAAATCCTTACTGTGAAGCTGATGAACACGGTTGATCTTCTTTCCTTCACCCACCCACCCCAAGCTGCCTCTAGAAGTTCTTTTGCCCAGACACTGTTCAAAGGAAAACAGGTTGACACTTGGCAGAGTTGTTTTCCAGGGGATTGCTTTGATGCTTTTTTGGCCAGTAGCACTCTGTTGAGATTTGGCAAAGTCCAGACCTGGCATGATTTTGCAGGCAGGTTCATCAGCTGTGATTAGACCCGAGTGCAGCAGCGTGGTACCCGATTGCAGCACGCTCTGTCAAACCCAGCCAGGTGGGAAGCCAACAAAAGCCTTGTGTCCTGACCTTGGTGCTCCTGCAGGCTTGGTTGTGAAGCAAAGGCTCTCCCATTTTTCTGCTAAGAATCTGCTAATTTGGTGCCCTGTCAGTGAATCAGCAGGTGTTTGGAAATTGCAGTTTCCATTTTTTATTAACATTTTTTGATCTGGAAAAGTTTCTCATTTTGATCTTCATAGTTTAATATCAAATCCCATGCAAGGCTTGTGATGTGCAAAACAAAAAGTAAGGTAGGACTTCTGTCTTGTTTGTTTTTCAAACGCCTTTCAGGGCTGTCATTCAATACGTGCACCCAGCTGAGACTTTTTTCCAGTTTGGGATGACATGTAGTACAGCAGGCACAGTATGGATTCTATATTGTTCTTGTCTGCTGGCCGTTCATGGGGTTTGTGATGCTGGTGGCTGTTGCCTTACAGCAGTGTGTTTTACGTGCTTTCATAGAGTATATCTCATGAGTATTAGGTGGATTTTTATCAGAAAATAAATGCTGCTTTGGTAGTTGGATTTTTCAGATGTTTACAGAAAGAGGAAATAAGTTATTTTTCCTCCTCAAAGGCTTACTTGCTTCTTTTTAAAGGAGTAAGATGACTAGTCTTAGGTTTCTGTAATAAGTAGCAGTTTATTTGTTTTTCAAAGGAAATGTTTTGACCATTGACAAATTTGAGAGACAAAGACATGTTTCCTTCAGTTAGAGGCTGAATTAATGAGTGGCAGAGCAGGTGTTAATGAACAGGATAAATCATGTGCATACTTATAAATAGCCATCAAGGGACCATCTTCTGGGCTTTCATCCCTGACATTAGAGTCGTTTGTTTCAGGAGTGGATGTCAGTATGAACACGCACCTGAAAGCAGTGAAAATGACACTGAAGAACAGAGAACCTGTCCAGCTGGAGACACTGAGCATTCGAGGGAATAACATCCGCTACTTCATTCTGCCAGACAGTTTACCTCTGGATACTTTGCTGGTGGATGTCGAGCCAAAAGTCAAGTCCAAGAAAAGAGAAGCAGGTTGGTTTGCGCTTTCCCACTCTGTCTGCTCTGCCTTGTATGTGTTTTAGTGCTCTGGATCTGAGGATAGCTGATTTGACTGTCTTAATATCTGCATTTGGCAGATAGTTCTTTGATCTTTGAGGGTTTGATATGGAACAGGCTATGCCTGCCTTGCCCACCTTCTTGGCACCTCTTTCATGTGAAATTATGTGTTTGGCTTCTCATACATCTGTTTTTAAACTTTAAACTGGAGTAAATCCTAACCACAGAGTTCACACCAAAGAGATGTACATTTCCTCTTCTCTGCATGTATAGAACTCTCCTGATTGGTGTGTAATGATTCACTGAAATCTTAACCTGGTAGTGGATGAAAACAATCCACCAGAGAACTGAATCTGAGAGACTGGGGCTCTGAGGGAGCCTAGGCTGTGTGCCACTGAGCTGCTCTGGCTTTGGCTCCCTGGGGTGTTATACTCTGTGCTCTTTCTGGAACTCTTTTTTCAAAGGACAAACCCCTTTTTCCTAAAGCCTAACAGTATAGAGAGGAATTTGGTTTTAATCTGCCCTGTTAAAGATTAATATCCAGTAAACCCCAGAAAATCTATATGTTGTCTTCAGGCAGCATATTTTTTTTTGCCCAGTGTGGTTTTAAAATAACAAGTTGTAAGTGAAAGGTAATTGTGCTCTAAAATAATGTCACACTGTTTCTCCTGGTTTAAGAATTGGGCTCTGCAGTATTTGCTCCTTGCATGTGTTAGGAATTTGTGCTCACCTCATTGCAGTGGTGTAAGGAACCCTCAGGTGTGTGCATCACAACAGCTGCTGTCTTTATAGAGTAAGGATAAAGCTCCTGGAAGTGTTTTGTCCTCCTCATGCCTGTTAAAAATAATCTGACCATGTGGAGGAGTGACTGTGGTTGGATTGCTTTTTTTCTGAACCTTACGAGGTGACGTGAACAAGAACATCACTATTTCTTTTTAACTTGGAAGACAGAAGAAGCTTTTAACCTCTGTTTCGTGCCCCTTGCACCTTCCTTGTACAGAAGCACTCTGGGACCGCAGCTCTGTCGTGCTGTGCTTTGCCTGCTGCTGGAATGTGGGTGCTGGTGTCTCTCTTACCCAGCCACCCACTTCCACACACCAGTAAGGATCTTTCTGAGCCCTCCACTGACCAACTTCTTAGAAATTAATCGGTGATTTCACAAGTTTGTAGAGTGGCTTTGTAACCTGATGGGACAGATCATACTCCTTTAGGAAGAAGGGGTGTAATGACGTGTCGCATGGGGCTGGTGTGACCTCCAACAGTTGCTGTCTGAAACCTACTGAGTGTTGATGGACTTAATAATATATGACTTGATGCCTTATGACGAGGAAGCAGTGTGGTGTTTATGCTTGATATGGAATGTTTTAATCAAAGTGAAAGTATTCCTGGGTCTCACTTGAGTTCTTTTTGTTTCCTTTGCTAAGTTGCTGGAAGAGGCCGCGGCAGAGGCCGTGGCAGAGGCCGAGGTCGTGGAAGAGGAAGAGGAGGCCCGAGACGGTAACTTCTCACCACACAGCTGTAACCACGCTCTGGGCAATTTCAGCTATTTTTTTTTTTGTACAGGTCTTGTTTATGGCATCCATTTTTAATAAACTGAAATGTGAAAAGGTTGTCTTCCCTTTGTCAGTCAAGTCCAGGGAGGGAGGCATGTCCTGGCTCAGGAGGCAGTTGCAAGTGTCTCATTGGTGCTGGTTGTCGCTCTCCGGATTCCCCCCACCCCAAAAGCTGTACAAATGCCTCCTGCTTTTTGCCCCAGAGTGCCAGATTGGTGTTGCTGTGCTTTGACCATGGCTGATTGAAATTACCCCTCTTCTGTAAGGCACTTGCCCTCTGATGGTTACATAGTTAAGACACTGTATAAAGAACCCCCATCCCCTGAGCCTTGTTCCTCAGAGTAACTTCTGTAAAGTTCACAGATACAATTTTACTGTTTTCTATTACAATTTAAACATGTTGCTTTCTTTATAAAACCTTCACATAGGGGAATTAACCAGTCCTGTGGAGCTTAGTTGTTACATCTGAACAATTAAAGAGTACCTGGATATGAACTTTGTCAGAGCTAATTACATACTTGCATTTGGGTGGGGCTCATAAAGCAGCTTTCTTAAAGTGCATCCCTAGGAGACACAAAGTACAGCGTGGTGTGCAATTAAGTACGGGAGTTGGAAGTTTACTACTTCTGGAGGGGAGAGAACTTCTGGAGCTCATAGACGTGTGTGTGTATATATATAAACTGTATTGCTAGACATGAGTATAAAAGCAGCAGTGTTGACCACATTCATCTTTATTACCATCCTGCTGACTTTCCCCTTAGGAAAGGGATTATTCCGTTGGCATAGCAAGACTTGCAAGGCTTTCCCCCATTGATGAGAGACAGATGTTGTTTCAAGGGAGGTGTGCGTGCTGCAGCCTGGCTTTCCTGACGGGCTAAGGCTGTTGGTACTTTGGGGCAGGAACACACTTAGTTGGTCACTGGTGTTTCCACGCAGGCAGTGTACAACAGAGTGGAAAAGAATTGCCTAACATTGTGTGCTGGGCTGGTTGATTTGTGCTACCTACCTACTGTTTGGGGAGCGGCTCCTCTGGTTTCCCCTTGCTTACAGAGGCCTTTTTAAAGCTTCATCTTACTACAGAAGAACGGTTTGTTTTGTTTTTTCTCCAAGCCATTGTGGAACCTCCTAAGAGCACTTTTTTGGTCAAGGTAGCACCCACGATTCTCAACTCTATAAATAGCTGCTACAGTTATCTGTATCTACAGCTTGCTGCTGTCTTCCAGAAGTGCCCAGTCACTGACGAGGGGGGTGAGGTTCTTCCCAAATCCAGCTGTGGGCATTCATGCAATGGTGGAAACGCTTTCCCTCTTCAGTCTCTTCCTGATAAAAGTTCCTAGTGCCCCCAAAGGTATGCACATGGTGGATGCTGCCACCAGCAGCCCGATCACTGCCAGGGCGTAGCTGGGGTAGTCCTTGGTCACCAGCTGCCCCTGAAAGGGAGAGAAGTGGTGTTGGAACTGTGGGATCTGTGGTTTTCAGGGTCCTGGAGCAAAGCTGTGGCTGTGCATCTCAACAGGAATCTGAGGAGCACCTGCAGGCTCTGCAGCCTGTGCCTGTCCTCCTCCTCTTTGCCCAATTGCACCAGCTCAAAGGTGAGAACAAGAACAGAGCTGCTGACAAAAAGACTTCGGAAAGCTTTGCTAAAGAGCAGATTTGGGCTTGATTAGTGTTTCTTAATGAGGTGCCTTGGCCCTGACCTCTGTCAGGCCTCTGTGGTGTTCTCCTGGAGCCTGCGGGCTCACGCTGACACCCAGTCAATGGGGGCAAGGGTCCCGCACTGGCCAGGACATGAAAACAATGATTGTAACTCATTTTGGGTAGGAACATTTCCACAAATAGGTTATGAAACCAGGGATTATTTCTCCAGGAGTAATTCCTCTGTGATAAATACACAGTTCAGCATTTGTACAATGGTTTGGCCATGAAGGAAAATGTAACATGGAAATGGTAACTTACCTATTCCAGCGGCAGCTCAGTTCTGTTAAAATGCCACTAATTCTGCTCAAAATATGTCACAGTTTGGGTTGGAAGGGACCTTTAACGATGGTCTGGTCTAAATCTTTGAAAGTAATTTTTCTGTTTAAGGTGTATTTTGTTTTTAATATGATATTTGGGTCTTCAAAATGAGTAAAATTTTACTGTTTGAAGGAGTCAAGAATCTTAGAGGGAAATTTAGTGCATTTGGCAGAACCATTGTGTTACTGTCATGAAGTCACATTTTCCCTATTTTACTTTTCTACACTATCCAAGGATATCCCCTGACCCCAGCTACAAGCTTCCAGAAGGTTTTGTGGAACTTCATTAGAAAGTGCTGTGTCCTTGCTGAAATTAAGGAGAGTTTTTTTAAAAAAACAAACCCAAAACACCACAAAACCAAAACTCTTTTTACCTGTGTGGCATCCCAGGCTTGGTACTGCAGCGTTCCCATCAGGATGTAGTCGGTGAGGTAAAATATAAATAGGCTTATAATGAGCAAAGGACTGGCAAAAGCCCACATGATTTTCCAGTACCAGTGTGGCTTGCGGCCAATCATGGTATGAAGATCTTTCTCAAATCTGTGTTTAAAAAAAAAAAAGTAAAAAATTGTTTTTACAAAATTAGAATTTTAAGGAAAAAAAATAGTCTGCGGTGGTATCACCTCAGAGTTCTCCTGCTCTGAAGAAAGGAGGGTGGGAGCTTTTACCTTCGTATCCCGTAGATGTAGCAGACAGCAATAGTTTCCACCAGCACGATGAGCAGCAGCGAGAGGGTGGCTGCGTAGTCATTGAATATGTCAAACCAGTAATTTCCAGCCTCCATGGTGAAGATGAGGCCGATGATGCAGTTAATGAGACACACCACCCCTGGGGGGGTAAAACAGGGACCTGCTGTGACTAATGGCGGGGGGGAAATGTCCTGCTGCTTGGGACTGAAAAGCTGGTGGGATTTCTATGGATTTCTGTCAGGGAGTAACTTTCTTAGAGGAGAAAGGTGATTTTTTTTTTCCCTTTGGAAAAGACTTGTCTGTGTGTGTGTGGCTGTGCTGGTGTATCCCTGAGCTGCTGCTCCTCAAATCTGCAGTCAGCACCTCATCTCAGCATAGAATCACTTTGGTTGGAAAAGACCTTTAAGCCCATAGAGTCCAACTGTTACCCCAGCACTGCCAGGTCACCACTCAACCACCTCTCCAGAGTTTTGAAATCCCTCCAGGGATGGGGACTCCACCACTGCCCTGGGCAGCCTGATCTTCCCTGCTCCCCTGAGGTCAAGGAGGAACCCTCCAGAGCTGTGGGAGCCCAGATCTTTTGCTCCCTGCTCAGGATGGGTACTTACCCGAGATGACCTCCTTGGGGAAGCGGGCGGTGATGGCCCTGCTGTCGGTCAGCGGCGTGAGGATGGCAGCGGTGTTGCCCAGCATGCTGCCAATGCCCAGCATCAGCAGCATGGCGAAGTAGAGCACGGAGTACAGCTGGGGCACCTCCATGTTTTTGATCGCTTCAGAATAGACTATGAAGGCCAGCCCTGTCCCCTGGACAGCCTACCCGGGAGAAGTGGGGGGGGAAAAGTGAGTCAAGGGCAGCTTCTCAGCTTCAGAAAGGACGTGAGAATAGGGACTGACCCTCTGCTCTGACAAAATGCACCCAGGGAGATGATTCTGCACAGCAGAGGCAGGTAATATCTTTACCAGTTTATCCAAACTGCATGGGACTGGGCATAGTGCCCTCATAGCAAAAACATTGACACCAAACCCCTGCAACCTGCCCTGTCCCACAGCCAGTCTGACTCCATTGCCATCCAGCTCAGTTGCTAATCATACAACAGTTTTGGTTGGAAAAGATCTTTAACATCATTGAGTCCAACCATTCCCCCAGCACCGCCAGGTCCCCACTAAACAATGTCCCTCAGCACCACATCTCCATGGCTTTGAAACCCCTCCAGGGGTGGGGACTCCACCACTGCCCTGGGCAGCCTGGGCCAGGCCTTGACAAAAACCCTTTGGGGAAGAAATTGTTCCTCGTGTCCAACCTAAACCTCCCCTGGGGCAACTTGAGGCTGTTTCCTCTTGTCCTGTCACTTGTTTCCAAGGAGAGGGGACCGACCCCATCTGGCTCCAACCTCCTTTTAGGGAGTTGTAGACCCAGTGACCCATGCATGCCCCTTGCTGGGCTGAGCCGATGCCCCCTGCCCAATCCCAAGCTCCACCACAGCTCCTAGATGTGGGGCTGAGGGGTTGCCAGGGCTTGGTGGGAGGGAAGGAGAGGGTGAAGCTCAGGCTCCAGACCAAGGCAGACACTCACCGTATCTAGCTCAGCTTCCAAGCTGCAGTTCTTGAGCTGTGGTGCTAACTGGGCGTACTCCTGTGGGTAGGTGGCCATGAGGTAGTCTTTCATCTGGTTGAGGTTGTCTGCTGTTAAAGAGCCTTCCTCCAGGTCAAAAGCGTTCATCAGCAGAAGGATCACCCTGGGAAAGATGATGGGAATTTCATCCTTTCAGGCCAAGGTTTTACACCTCATCCCCTTCTCCGTCGGCTCTGCTGGCCCCAGGGCTCCAGTCTCCCCGGGTGGGAGCCGTGGCACTTCCAGCAGAATGCTGGGACAGGGAGACTTCGTGCTCATCTCGGCTCCCACGCTGCCTCTCCCAGGCAGGGATTTTGGGTGCCAGCTGGAGTCCAGTCCCCTTTGCCCTCCAGTCTCACGTCCACACCCCACCAATTTAATGAGCCTTTTGGCAATGAGCAGGGACTAGGGGCTTGGTTTCCTCTCTAGCCAGCAGATGGGTTGAAAACTGTAAAAATAGGAGTAAAAGTGTAACTGCCACAGGCCCTGTGCCAGGGACTGCATGTGAGCTTGCTGCCTCAGGGCACAATCCTGTGGGCAGCCGGGCACCTTCAGAGCACCCAGTATCAGATGGGAGATGAAGGGATCAAGAGCAGCCCTGCAGCAAAGGACTTGGGGGTGACAAGCTGGACATGAGCCAGCAACATGCAGTCACAGCCCAGAAACCAATTGCCTCCTTGGCTGCATCCCCAGCAGCATGGGCAGCAGGTTGAGGGAGTTTTGGTTGTTCAGCCTGGAGAAGAGATGGCTCTGGGGAGACCTTCTTGTGGCCTTTCATCACTTAAAGGGGCCTGTCAGAAAGATGGGGACAGACTTGTTAGCAGGGTCTGCTGCAAGAGGACAAGGGGTGATGGTTTTAAACTAAAAGAGGGAAATTTAGACAGGAGAGAAGAAATTTTTTACAGTGAGGGTGGTGAGACCCTGGCCTGGGTTGCTCAGAGAGGTGGTTGATGCCCTGTCCCTGGAACCATTCCAGGTGAGGTTACAAAGGGCTCTGAGCAATCCACTCCAGTTGCAGATGTCCCTGCTCACTGCAGGGGGGTTGGACTAGATGGCCTTGAAAGGTCCCTTCTGACCCAAAGCAGTCTGTGGTTCTGTGATTCCATGATCACTGTTCCTTAACAGCCCTGGCACAGGGCTTAGCCTTAAAGGTGGGGATCTGAGCATCACTGCATTTTATTAATCAGCCCACACAACCCCCACAAAGCATATTCCAGGACCAGGGCACAAGGGAAGGTGCCTCTGTGACTTGCCTAGGCAAATTCATCCTCACTGTCTGGCCTGTGCCTGGAAGTGACACGCAGGTGTCAAAAGGCAAAGCAGCTCTGACCTTTCCTCTCAGCCTCCATTGCTTTAAACAGCATCATTAGCTCTATTAGAGCACTATTGGTGCTGGGCTCAGGGCAGTGCTGGCAGCACTGCCTGCTGTTATTTATTTACCTCCCCTCTTACCTTCCTGTGGGAGGTTGTCACCTCCCCCTCTACTCTGCCCTAGTGAGGCCATATCTGGAGTATTCTGTCCAGTTCTGGGGTCCCCAGCTCAAGAGAGCTGCTGGAGGCTCTGAAGATGCTGAGGGGTCCAGAGCATCTCTGTGCTAGAGAAAGGCTGAGAGCCCTGGGGCTGTTCAGCTGGAGCAGAGCAGCCTGAGAGGGGAGCTGAGCAATGTTGATCAATAGCTAAAAGGTCCCCAGGGGAAAGAGGATGGGGAATGACTCTTGTTAGTGGTGTCAGTGACAGGGTAAGGGAAAATGGGCACAAATTGGAACACAGGAAGTTCCATCTGAACATGAAGAAAAACTTCTGTGCTGTGAGGGTGCCAGAGCCTGGCCCAGGCTGCCCAGAGAGGTTGTGGAGTCTCCTTCTCTGGAGAGACTC
>WUAM01000107.1:26336499-26350950 GCA_024336885.1 Actenoides hombroni | reverse complement strand
AGGTTTTGTCTTCTCCCTAAATTCCCCCCAAAGCCAGGGACCAACCCCCTACCTTGCTCTGCACTCTGTTTGAACACAGGTCTTGCTCCCAATGCTGCTTCTCATAGAATCATGGTTTGGGTTGGAAGGGATCTTTTAAGGTCATCTTGTCCAATCCACCTGCAGTGAGCAGGGCCATCTGCAACTAGGGCAGGTTGCTCAGAACCCTGGCCATCCTCACCTGGAATGGTTCCAGGGATGGGGCATTGACCACCTCTCTGGGCAACCTGGGCCAGTGTCTCACCAGCTGTCCCAGTGTTTCACCACCCACCTTTTCCTAAAAGGCAGAAGCAAAAAAATGCCTCATACAAGTGACTCTAGGCAGCCGTTTGAACCAGCTTTGCATCCACTGGGAACCAGCACAACTCCTCTGAGCTCCCTGTTCATTTACACCTGGCATTGCTTCCTATGGTGCCAACCACCTGCAAAATCCAGCCCCCAGCACCTTCACCTCTGCGCAGCATCCTGCCTGGTGCACAGGGGCCTCCCACCTACTATAAACCCATCCCAGTGTTGTTTCAGCCCAGCCCAATCTGCTTCCAGACGGACTAACTGCACCTATGAGGTTTGAACCCTCCTGCTCTGCTCAGGTCTTGGAGAAGAGCAAGGAGAAGGCAGGAACTTGCTGATAAATGACAAGGCAAGATGTTGTAAAGCCTGCAAATATCCTGTCTATGGGCATCATCAGAGATAAGGGCCCTATTGCTCTGCTGGGCTGGACAGGGACTGGCTCTGTGCTTTTGCACAAGGAAGATGCCGACCGAGCAGTTGCTGGCATCCCCCCTAAGCCCAGTGCCCGGCTTGTAAGTTCCTGAAACAATGTTTTGGCTGCGTGGGGTTTGCAGACCCCTGGAAAGCCACCGAATCCCTTTGAAGAGGGGGGCAAAACACACGTAAGAAAAGCAAAGGCTGCTGCTGTCAGGAGTTTTAGTTCCGCAGCAGGGAGAGCTGCCTCTCCCCTGGGAGATTGAACAACAGAGGAGAAAAACAGGGGAAAAACTATTCTTACAAAACCAAACTTTTCAGAAAAGACTTGCCTTTACTTATCTTTTTTTTTTTTTCTTTTATAAAAACATGCTTTTCAGAAAATACTTGGGTTTACTTCATCTTTTTTTCAGGTTAATCAAGTGTTTTGGCAGAAGCAGCCAGAAGCAGATCAACGCACAACTGAGTCCAGTGCTGTGACAAGGGCTGCAACACGAGAAGCGGTGTAAAACTGGGATGTCTTAAAAAAAGACAGGCTTTTTATAAGGATTCTTCCAAACTTGGTCATTAACCAGTGGTATGAGATGATTAGTGTTGGGTTTTAATTAATCTAATTAACTGACTTCTGATTTCTAAGGAAGAACGTCTGTGGGTGGTAGATGATAAGAGACATCATCTTCAGTTCAGAACTAGGAGAAGGATAAAGCTTCAAAGAGTTTGGGTTTCTTTTGAGCCCAAACCAATTTGTTCCCCATTTTCAAAGCTTCCCGGGAGGCTTTAGCTGCAGAACTCCTGTTAAGGAGTTTCAGCCAACTTCAAGGCAGATTTGCAGCCCAGGTATCACCTCCTAAAGTAAGGCTTTGTATAAAAGACAACAAATCAATGACAGAAACTCCAAATGATACAGCTGATCCTTAAATCATCATAACTATCTCCTCTCCTCAGTATGTCCCAAGTCCCAATATGGGAACCTACAAGGAACTGAACTGTTTTCTGATGCCTTCAGACTGGCTCAATGGGGAAAGAAAGTAATAAATTAATACCCTGTGGACCTACATCTCATTCAGCCCCCATGCTTTTACGGCACTGTTTCATGGCCCTTTAGGAAATGAGTGCCATCGCATCGGGGCAGCTGGCAGGCAAAAGCTTTATGCTAAAGAATGCATAAAATAAAGCAGCAGCAGGAGAGGTTGCACACCAACAGAAAGCCAGAGCTCCTCTTCTGTCCCGGACCCTCCCGGGTGGACAGGGTGTTAGCAGGGCCAACATGCTTTGGGATTGCAAGCTTGCCTCGCTCCTCCTCGAGGGAAGAAATGTAAGCCACACTTACCTCCCCCATACATCTGGCACAAGTATGGAAACCTCCACACATTCCCCAGCCCCACGGCGTAGGAGATGCAGGCGAAAATGAACTGCAGGGGATTGTCCCAGAGCGGCCGGGCTTTCTCCATTGCCGGCTGGCGGGCAGAGCTTTCAGCAGAGCCCTGCTGCCTTCAGCCCTCCCGGTGCTCTGCCAGCCCAGCCTCAGACTCCACGCCAGCCTGGCTTGGAGGGGAGGGAAAGGCGGAGGAGACAGGCTTGCCAATTCCTATCAAGCTTTTTAATTACTAATCTTATTAACAGGCACATACTGAAGTAGGAATGCTGGTAAATAGATTATAGACACACACAGGACGATAAAATTGGTACTTTGGGTGAATAGCTGCTTGGCTTTTGACTGGCATTTCTGGGAAGGATGTGAGCCCAAGGGTTTTTATCGGCTCATATGCTGGTTTGGCACTGGGAGGGAATAAGACTGGGGCTGCACTTTGGGTTTGGAAACAGGACATTTCTTCCACACAGGGCCCACTCGCTTCCCTAGGAGTGATGTTCTCATGAGTGAGGCGACAGCTTGGACTTGACAGAGCAAGGAAGAGGTTCCCACACCATTAGGACTGGGCTTACTGGCTGTCAGAGTTCACTTTTTTCCCCGGTGTCCCTTGCCCTAAACAGATCCTCAGGCATCCCATCACTAAGGTGCTTAGGGTGGTGAGACCCTGGCCCAGGTTGCCCAGAGAGGTGGTAGAAGCCCCATCCCTGGAACCATTCCAGGCGAGGTTGGCCAGGTTTCTGAGCAACCTACTCTAGCTGAAGATACACCTGTTCAATGCAGGGGGGTGGACTAAACGGCCCCTAAAGGTCTGTTCCAAACCATTCCATGATTCTGTGTGTGAGTGCACAAAATAGCCCAGGGTCTTTTCTTCACGCTCAAATCCCACTGCTGTAGATGAACTTAGTTCTGAGGGGCTGTCATTTAAAAATACTTGTAAGCAGCAGGGACCAAATAGATATACAAAAGATTTCCATTGGGGAAAGATGCCTGTGGCCCATTGGGGAGGCAGCAGGACCTAGGAGACCTTGGGTCATCTGAATGCACAAGATACCAGGGCTGAACACAAACCTTGTGTGCTTGGGCCCCTGCCAAGGTACACATTGAGCTCAACCATGTCGGACAGGTCTCCCCATGCAGGAGGCTGCCCTCAGCATCTGCTGTGATATAAAAGGGGCTGAACAAGCCCAAGGACTCAGTTTCCTTCCTCTGTCTGTGTTTTTTTGGGAGCAGGACTGGGCACCTCTCAGGTCTGTTTTACAAATAGGACTTGCTCAGCTGTAGTCACTCCTCCAGCGCCAGGAACTTGCTCCCTGCCAGCACCATGTGTGCAGCTCCAGAATCCCATCAGGCACTGGCAGAGACAAGGCTTCCAGCTGGGGGGCAGGATGAGAACCCCTACCCCAGGGCTTTGGGCATGAGCCCAAGCTGCAGAGTATGTTGTGCAGCATTGCTGAGACCAGCAGAACCACTGCCATGGGCTTGCTGAGCAGCTACCTGTAGCAGCAGTCACAAAGTGAAATGCCACTTCTTTTGCATGCTAGAAAAGGTGACAGCAAGAGGTTTATGCACCTCCTGTACATGAACCCACGTGTTTTTGTGCTGCTGGAAATCGGAAAGCATCAGAGTTCACCAAAACCTTCCAGAAGGAGGGAGCTTTGAGGGAGCTCAAGGCCCTTCTGCAACATCCTTGCAGTTCTTGTCTTGCTCACAGCACTGTAACACGCCAGCTAGCCCTGGAAATGTGTCTTGTGGGTAACCCTGAGCTCTGCTGGAAGAGGACTTTAGAACCCTCCACAATTAAACCAAAGCGCACACACTGAGAAGCTACAGAGGTGTTAGCTGCCCCACAGCACAAAAACTTTTGCAAATTATTAAAAAGTTACATGTCAGTCACTGCCAGGGGGATTGATTATAAACAATGCTCATAAAGAACTTACATCATTTAATAACTCAGACAGGACAGCCTTAAAAAGCAGCCCACTGCCAGCACTCAGGATGCTTCTGTGTGAATAGATTATTGCTACTGATGAGCATAATCAAGTTAAACATTTCCTTGGCTCTGTACCTCCTCCCCATTACCTTTCAAACTCGTTTACTAATGGGCTGGGGAGACGGCACAGGCAGAGAGGTGTGGTGTCCTCAGCTCAGGTCAGATCAGGAAGTTCAGGTGCAGTGAAATGAATCCTCACCTCTCCCACAAACATCAATATCAGCCTCAGAAGCAGCGCAGATCACAAACTATTATTAGTCTTTTTTAAAGGTGGTCACACATAGGCACCCAGCAAAGCACCCATCATCCAGGGGCTCCTTCAGAGACAGGCTTTAAATATTTAAACAGATAACCCTCAGGAATTCTTGCTGTAGGACCTCAGATTATCTATGTGCTCTTTGTGGAGCTATTCAAGATTTTTATCTCCTTTGAACTTCCTTCTTTTGGGTTGAGGGAGGACTTATCTTTAAGGACAGAGATAAGCCTTTAATAGACACATGCAAGTACTTTTGATCACTTCACTGGTCATGTGTGTGTCCCCCCCCATCCCCCAAGAAATTTGAGTGTGTGGGGGAGTGGATGAGAAGGGTAGGGGCTCATCTCCACAGCAGGCCAGGGACAGCCCCAGAACTGCCCTGTGTAAACCTACTCAGCAGAGAAGCCCATTTCTCACTGAAGCCAAACTAGGAGTGCTTAAGATGAAGGTACTGACTATAATTCCTGGGCTTGTGTCTCCTGATGCCCATATAGTAAGAAGACAAGCATCTCTCCCCTAGGCTGAAAATGCAGACAACAAGGGAGTCTGAGGTCCTAGCAACAGGTTGAGGACCATGATTCAAGGCTGTGAGAGACACTTAAAAGTTCTGTTGTGGAAAGAGATAGAAACAGAGGAGGAAGGAATAATAAGCAGCAGGAGAAGTCTGGTATAAGACAACTCCCAGGTAACTCCACAAGGTAGCCTAGACTTTATTGTGCTATATCAAATGTGTAGGGCTATAACCCCTAGATTTAAAACTAAACCCTCCAGGCTTCCCTTGATTACCAAGGCATGGGAGTGGGACAAAGGGCCATCAGGGGCTGGCTCCAGTGCTCAGTACCTGCCACTCCTGGAGGCACTTGCTTCCAGATGGAAGGATGATGGCTGTTAGTATGGGAGCTGATTACCAAAGTGAAGCAATGGAAGAGTCTCTACAGCCTCTGCAAATGGTTGGTTAGGGAAGCAGATCAACAGCCAAGAGAGCAGCAGCTCCCACATATGCTGTTTCTGTTTGAATTCACTGTTCACAGCTGTTACTCTATGCTCCATGTTTCCTTTAAGAGGAAGACAGAATCCAGCTGCATTTTCAATTCTATGACAACATACAGACCAGGTCAACTGTTAGGCAACTGCTCTACATATAACAGGAGATCTCTAAGCAGTTATTAGGACTGCAGTTATTCCTTCCAGCTCATCACTACTACTTGTTGCTTAGTTCCAAACCGTAGCTGATGCCCTTAAGGTCTGTACCCTGAAGTCAAATCCAGCCTCTTAATCAGCCTTAAAACTGTTCTGCATTACCTCAGTCTCCCAAGAAAAGCATTCCTGACAGCAGTCCCTCTCTATTTTCTTGCTTTCCTTTAGCACCACAGCTCTATGCATCTCCTGGGCTTTTTTTTAGGGTACTCCCTCCATAAGTTACACTCAACACAGATCTGATGCACAGCACAGCACCCAACTCCCCCGGGCCTCAGAACTGGCCAGTGTAAAACAAAACAAAAAAACCAGCCTATTCAGTCAGTTCCTCTGCTTGGTCTTCTACCAGTTCCTACTTTCTGTCAGAGCTTGCCTGTGGTTTCGGGAAGTCTCTGGCCAGCTCCTTTGTTCACCAGCAGCTGTCAGTCATGAGCTGCCCTGTCAGTTTTGTTACAAAGAAAACCCCGACAAGTAGTCCTGGTGCTATCTTTTGAAGTTCAAATTTGTTTCAAATAAATTCAGGTGAAAACACAACTTCAGTTAGTGGCTGTATCTGAAAGGGTCCAGCACAGCCACTATAAGAGTGTGTACCTTACTGTCGTATGAACACGTTTCTAGCGAAGTGCTACTGACCACATTTTGCTGCAGGTGGGACATGTCCAGTGTGAAACAACATGTGGGTTTGGTTTTTTTCTTTCCTCCTCCTTTTTACTTCCACAGATGGAATTTTCACATACAATGCCACTTCGTGGCTACATGAGCAAAAGTAACAACTGAGTTTCCAGCTCAGAGACATCAAAAAACTTTTTCTCTCTCCTCCTTTTATTAAGAAAAATAAATTCCTTTCTTTGTAGAGAATTATCTCAGTTCTTCAGTAAGGTCCTCTTTGCTATTTTCTCAAGGAATGTTGATGGTTAACAGTTCAAAACATGACTATAGAAACTAATACCTGGCTACATTTTCTTTCTATGGCAGTTTCCGATACATCAGATGTTTTTGGTATTTTAGTCCTCTGGCTCATATCTGAGGATTAAAAACAGATAAGTAACCATTAAAACAGAATAGAAAATACCCAAGAGACATTTTGTCTCCAATTAAAAAAAAAAAAAGAAGCCCCAGTAATAAATTACTGTCACTACTGACACATTCCTGTCTAGGTTCACTGTATGACTTAGGGCAAAAACAAATATATACTTTTTAGACTGCTTTCTCCTCTTAAAATTGGCCAGTTTATCAAATAGGATGAGGGAATGACCAGGAGCCTAGCCACAAATCTCAAAATACAAAACTCTGTTTTAGAGACAGCTTCACATTTATAAAACCAAAATGGGAGCGGAACATGGAACAAGAACAAGGATTGTATTTGGACAAGAGGGAACAACATCACTCACTTGGAAAGCTTTTTACGCAGGTCCTTGATCTGTTCATTCTTCTTGGTGAGGATCTCTTTCATGTTGCGATAAGCAGCTGTCTGCTGAAATTTCTTCTCCAGTTCCTACATAATAACAACATCAAACACATTATTTACATAATATGAAAACCAGACTAATATGATTTTTAAAAATAATTACTCACTCTTCCTCCTCAAGTTTCCGAACAGTACTTTCTCCAACTTCCTCAATTTAAAGGAAGTCAGCTAGTAAATTAAAATGAGATTACTGGAAGTTAGAGAAACACAAACTTTATTTCCAATGAAATTAGACTAAAAATCTTCTGAAGACTAGGAATGCACTCTTCATTCAAGGATTTCTATGCAGACAAAAGGTGAAATTTTTAAGTATTCATCTGTTATAATTACACCATTACTTGTGGTTTTGCTCTTTTATGCATAACATTTCTTCCCACTGAAACAACCAAAATACACACACAGGCACAAGCATGACCCAGTGACCTCTGCTTCCTGTAGTGTATGCACGTGAAATCAGTCATCAGCTCAAGTGTGAGCCCTCATCTCTACACTGCAATAAAATGCTGACCTTTTGAGCTGTGGACAGCTGATCCTGAACCTTCAGCAAGTCATGTTTTGTGGTCACCAAGTCTTCTTCCATGAACTTTTGGTTTTCAGTAGCATCATTCAAAGTCTTCTCCAACTGGCACTTCAAAATTGCTACTTTATTCTCCAGTTCAGTGATGTCCTGGTTTGCATTAATCTTCAACAGAAGAAATATTTAAAATGACATTTAAAATATTTCTTCTCTTGCATTTGACAAGTGCAGAATTTCTCATGAAGTGGGTACACCTTAATTTTTAATAATTATGTTCATGTTATTCCTGTAAAGCCTAAATTATAACTGAAGAAAAAAATAGTCAAAACACTAATTGAAGTTGAAGCTCAACTTCAAACTCTCTAAAGTATAAAGATGCAGGATGAGGCTGAACCAGCAGCAGCATCTTGAACTAAAAATTCGAACTAAGGAAGCTCTGCTCCTTTTCCTGTATGGAAAGTGAGATCTGAGCATAGGAAACCACTTGATAATAGTACCTGTACAGAAGAAAAGCTTATTTTCAGACAGAGTCCAAGGGTGCAGTGCTGAAAAGCACTACCTTGTATAACATTCCAAGTCAGAATATAGACAGCAATCATTTTTCTAAATCGTGGCATAAGTCAATTATGTGAAAATACTAAATCCTCAAGTTAAACTGATCCGGCAGAGCAGTTACTCTCAAACCATCACTCACACTTGGAGTGTGGAACAACATTAACCATAAAAAATACAAAAACAAAACAAAAAACTAAACCACAGAAGCAAAGCCAAGTTAGAAATCTGCTGAGCTGCTGTGGTTCAGACATCATCTGTTTGCCTAAAGAGTTTGAATTCAACCACTTTAACCATCAACTGGGTTCACAGGATTTTATTGATACCCATCCCACAAAAATACAGAGTGAAACCAAATAAACTTCAGCGTTTTCTCCACACAACTAATACTTTAATTGATTAAATTAAGTAGTGCACTTCATCAACTAGCTAGTTTCAACATCACCTATATGCCTGCAAATAGAAAATGTAAAAGCTGGAGAAGAAAGTGACAGATTATAGAGAGCAAATTAGGCCATGAAAGCTGAAGATCCTCAGCAGTTCTGCCATTGAGGCCAGCTCATGTTTAACCAGAAAAGTAGGATGAGATTTGGTCCCAATCTTCTAAAACTACAAACACTATTATCCAGGATTTAATAAACCCCTCTAATATTTTAAACCTTTAATAATTCAAAGCTTAACAAAACACATAAAGAAAATATTTGCCATAAGTCAAATTCCCTATCAAATATTACTGAATGCAGATTTTGAAACTTACTAGATAAAATTACAAGGTATTAAGAAAGCCAAATACCTACCATAAACCAGTTAGAAAGCAAAATAAAAAGAAATCAGGATTAAAAAGTGAAAATTAAAGTGGAAATGTTTTATGATATTGAGCTTCAGTTCAAACCTGTAAATACTACAGGAATTTTTAAAAGTCAAATTCTCAAACTAATGGGATTAAATTGTTCTTATTGTGTTACAAGTTTGAACTGAAATGTTTTAATTTTAAGAAATAATCACACATAACAAGCTTTAGAAAACTGCAACTATTGACAAAACGAAGGTACAAACTTAAAAAAACCCAACAGCTAAGGTGACCTGAACAGATTTGTGTGTGTCAACCTGCATGACTTCTAGATTCTTACGGGCTTTTCTTTCTGCAGCAGAAACCCCACATCAGAATCCTCATTCACAAAAAAAAGATTAAGAATCCCAAGTACGAAAAATAAACAGTGAACCATTTTTGACAGTACACTGATATGGGTAGAACTACACAACATCAAACATTTGCCATTTGACCAATGACCACTGACATTTGCAGCAAAGCTTCATGTTTAAGAATATATATGTAAATATTTGGGGTTTTAAAGTCTGAAGTGAGAAGCAGCAAGTCTGGCTTGTCCATGCCAATATCAAGCGTGACAAATGCTTGAAAGAATTAGTGCTCTATTGGTGCTATAAAACCCAGGTTAGATATTATATCAGCAGGAACACAACAATACTAACTTGAACTTTGGTATGTGACAAAAGAAACACACTACACAGACAAGTTTTCAGATGTACAGGAAACCACTGTCAAATAGGAGGGGTGCTGAAACTCTTCATTACATTTACCTTCTGATCTCCTTGAATCACCTGTAAATCCTTCAGTGACTTCTCTAGCTTGGACTTCTCATCCAGTGCAGCTGTAGCCTGTGATACATTGAAAATGCAAAACCTCAGAACCATTTTAATTGAAGACATAAGAATAACCATCGGATTATTATAATATGTGAACAGCATTAAGTATTCAAGCTCACATGGAATTTACCTGTGTTTCTATGGTCCTGAGTCTGGCCTTCAGTTTTTCATTTTCTTCTTGAAGGCAAGCAACTGTCTTTGGGTTAATAAATGTGAAAATTATTTATAATGAAGTGAACACTTATGCTATTTTGAATTTTCAAAATATTTCAGGTAAGAAATTACACTTCATCGCTTGGAAAAGCAAACAAGATTCCAAATACTTATAAATACTTTTAAATGCTTAAAAAGGCCAAAGACAAATATTTCTGCACAGCCACACAGTTCAGGTGAATAAGCAGAATGGTCACTGACCATGATGGAACAAACAGGCAAGTTCTTACCTTATTTAGCAGCTCCGACCCGCCTTCATTTAATGGAGCCAGTTTGGGCTTAGTGAGATCTGTGCTGGGCTAAAAAAATAAAGTTAAAAAAAAATAAATCAAACTATTCATATTTCTAGAAGAAAAAAAAGTATTCCTTCAGCCTGTAAAATAACTATTGGCAATCAATTCAGCTTTCTTTTGTGAAGCAAATGACGAGTAAGGAAAACAGAAAAAACCACCATATTTGATTGATTGTAAGAGTAAAAAACATTTGCAGAGCTCCAAATAATCTTCTTAATTTAAAAATTCAAATATAATAATTGAAATAAGCTCAAGTCATATCTGTATCTTGGAATCTTTTCAGGTCTTGACTGTGTTGGGACAACCAATTGTCCCAGTCTCACCCCAGTTTCCAGGGAGAAGGGAAGCCAGGAACAGATGCTCCAACACACCCTGGTCTGGCTGACTTTGGGATGAGGATTATGAAGCAGAATCTGCAGTCCCCAGGTTTGCAGAATCTGTCACCTAGGAACAGCCGAGGCAATTCAGTGTGAGCCTTGGTGCTGAACTGCAAAATGCTACTCCTTGGAGGCTTGCAAAATTGTTTTGAAAAAGGATGGGTTTTTTGTTTTAATTTTTCAAGCACAAAAGAGTCTGTGCTAAGTATTTTAAAAATCCGTCATGACCCTACGACCCCATTTAATTACTATTTGATTAAAATAAAACCCTACCTTCTTGTTTGAAGATGTAAATTCTGATTTTTCAAACTCAGCAACCTGTTCCAACAATTCTCTTGAAAAGAAAAATAAAGGGAGGCATTTACTTACTAAAAGAGATATGCTACAACACATATTTTAGTAAGCTGATGCTATGCTCTTCATTGCATGCAAGATTCTAATTAGAAGTACAGAATTAAGTCCTATGGAAATATAATAAATGCAATGGATCAGGTCATGCAATGGTATGGTACATGAATTAGAACTGTAAGGTATAAAGAACATCCTTGATTAAAATATAATCTACTCAGATAACAAAGGCTTTTTAATGAAATCCTGTCACCTGCACTTCACTGATTAATTCAGCTAAGAATATAAACCACATCTTCCTGGCAAATTTGAAATTGTGTATCTTGCTACTTCAGAGATGGAAGACTTGAAACTAACTTATCACTAATACAGCAGTAAAAAGAGTTTTCTGTGGTTGTGAAAGAATGCAAATAGTCAACGCTCAGAAGTTTTCTTCTTATTAAAAAGTATTCTATATAATCTATTACATGTTACCGATTCTCCAAGTCAGAGACATCTGTCTGTAACTTTAGGTACCACTTCTCAGCCTGCGAGAAGAGCTGCCGCAGAAGTAGAACGTTGGTGTAGGTTGTATTTATGAGCTCTGACTCCACTTCACTGTGCACAACGGTCCGCAGCCCATCCAGCATGTCAGTCACCTCATCCACTGTGAAGGTCTCCTCAACAAGTCTAAAGAGAGCAGTTAAGGTGAGCCAGGTATGACAACGGGAACAATTTTGCATTGTTATGAGACCTCACTGCACAGGTACTGCTCACATCACGCGACATCCTTCTGCAAGCATCCGCTGCCAGTAGATGTTAGATGATCATGGCACTACTACTTAAAAGCTCTCTGGGAAACTTTGCTAATCGCAAACAGCACTTCAACTACAGTCTCCAATAAATGTAGACATCAGAAGCAACATACAAAACAATGGAATGCTGTCACTATCTTAATTCTTAAGAATTTGCACAACTTCATTTTAAAAGGACTTGTAACATCTACAAAATTATTGGGTCTTTCCTCCTCATTAAGAATGTACAAATGTAGATACAGAAAAGTCACTTCAAAGTATGTAAGACTGCAATTACTGAGAGCCTGTTTTGCATAGTTCTTGCTCAGAACCACACACACACACCCACACACCCCCGCCCCGGGTACCTGCTGTCCTTAAGGTCTTGAAAACAAGAATCCACTGTTTTGAGACACAGACCACGCTTGAAACGAGCAAAGCGCATGTAGTTGATGGCTTCATTCTGATGGTGCTCATTAAGGCCCAGCTCTGCCTGCAGATAAAAGCACAAATACACACTGAAGTAAAGAAAAAAAGAGCTTAACTATCGCAAAGACTTGCCTGGTGACTAGTTTCTGTGCTTGCTTTCATAGGGTTATCAGTTTAACTAGTATGGTAAAAGCAATCATGTTTTCATATGGGCAATCCTGATATACCTCACCTAAGTGTTCTCCCTCCAAAAGGAAGGGAAGCAAGTCCTCAAGTGATCAGTACCCTCAGTAAAGTCACAAAATCAGAGACAAAGACAATCAGAGGATCAGAACCAGAAGGACTGTAGAGGAGAGGAAGCTCTTGGATACATTTGTCTTTGTAGGACATGCACCTGTGTATAGTAAAGCTGAGCAATGTATCTCTTATAGATGTACTAACAAACACACAGCAAAGCCAAGTGGGTTTCTGTTAGTTTCTATGTGAAGACAGTCTATACTGCTCAGGAACAAATACTCCCAGGGCAAACTAAGAAGGAAGCTCTGGTGAAAAAGCAACACGGAATGAACAACACTGGAAACATGAGCACAGATCCCGGCTGCCTGGAAATTAAAGGCAGTCTGGGAAACAGCAACAGCAGTAAATAAAACAAGTTCCTGCAACATGGCTGCAGGTCTGGCGTGTTCCACGAAGCCCCACATCTTGCAAATGAAATAACATATGAAAACTCAATGCTCTCTTTGCCATTGATGGGTTTTCCTTAGGTGAAAGGTTTTTAATTTATTACAGATAGAAAGAAAATTATACACCAGCACCGAATCCTCACAATCTAGGGAGCAGCCTCAAAAGGATTTTAAACTAAGAAATAAGCTCAGGCCAAAGCCATTGGTCATCACAAAATCGTCACAAAGTCATATGGTTTGGGTTGGAAGGGACCTTAAAGACCGTCCGGTTCCAACACCTCCCACCAGACCAGGTTGATCTGGAACACATCCAGGGATGCAGCATCCACAAATTTCTTGGGCAACCTGTTCCATGGTCTCACCACACTCACAGAGAAAAGCTTCCTAATTTCTAACCTCAATCTCCTCTCTTCCAGTTTAAAGTCATTACTGCTATGTCCTATCACTACAAGCCCTTGTAAGAATTCCCTCTCCAGGTTTCTTGTAGATCCCCTTTAAGTACCGAGAGGCTGCAATGAGGTGTCCCCAGAGCCTTCTCTGCTCCAGGCTGAACAACCCCAGTTCTCTCAGCCTGGCCTCACAGCAGAGGGGTTCCAACTGCTGTGGCCGATCCTGGCGCCGCTCCAACAGCTCCCCGTCCTCGTGTTGAGGGCTCTGGATTAGGACGCATTGCTCCAAGGGCAGTTAAGCAACGGGGACACCGGATCCTGCCAACACCCCGGGCCCCACCAGTCCCCCCAGGGGGGGCGTCACCCCCGGCCCCCTCTCCCCGGCAGGCCTTGGCGAGGCCACCTTCCCGCCCGGCCTCAGAGCCGGCCCGCCCACCGGGGGAGCCCCCTCCTGGCCCCGGCGCTGCTCTGCCCGGCGGTGGGGAGCGGGGCCGGCCCGGCGGGGAGCCTGCTCCCGGCTGCGGGGCGCCGAAGCCCGGGCCCGGCCCCGCTACTCACCATGGCGGCGGCGGCGCCTCCGCTCGGCGGCTCAGGACGGGCCGGCGGTTGCCATGGAGCGCGACTGCTCGCGAGAGCCCTCGCCGCGCTCTTATTGGCGGCGGGCCGCGCACGTGACTCCCGAGCAACCAGCGGCAGGACAAGAGGGGGCGGCCTCGGGTCGCGCCAGGGGGGGATTGGGTTGGACACGAGGAGCGATGGCTTCCCCACAGGGGCTGCCAAGGCCCGGCCCAGGCTGCCCAGGGCACTGGTGGAGTCCCCACCCCTGGAGGGGTTTCAAAGCCGTGGAGCTGTGGTGCTGAGGGACATGGTTTAGTGGGGACCTGGCGGTGCTGGGGGAATGGTTGGACTCGATCTTAAAGGGCTTTTCCAAGCAAAACGATTCTGTGGTTCTGTGACGCGGGCACGCTGGGAGCAGCATCTGATCTGCCCTGTGCTGTGTAAGGCACCTGAGCAGAAAAATGATGGTACGAGATCTTCCCTTTGCTACCCAAAGAGCTCACCAGGACAGCTTCCCCCCCCCCCAGAAAAAAAAACCAAAACCGAAAGAGAAAATTGCCGTCTGTGTCTGAGACACCGTAACCATGCAAACCGCAGAGAGGACAGCCTGTGACAGGTCTAATCCGG
>WUAM01000107.1:26285729-26336260 GCA_024336885.1 Actenoides hombroni | reverse complement strand
AAGAAAGGAAAAAAAAAGGAAAAAAAAAGGAAAAAAAAAAAGAAGGAAAAAAAAGGCTCATTTGCCATTGAACTCACACAGTTACGATGATCTTCTCCTTTGTAATTTCAGCTCTCACAGCTGAAAGAAAATAACATTTTAAACCCCCCCCGGGGTTGCTCTGCACCCTCCAGCAGACGCTGCAGTGGCAGTTTGGAAACGGGTCCCAGGGAGAAATCAGGAGCTCGCTGGCCGTGGTCACCTCGGGGTCGTAGGTGTTGGGTCTCAGCCTCAATAGCCATGTCTTGTGCTGCCGTGGTGGGGACGAGGCTCTGCTGGTTTGAGATCTCAGCTCCCGAAGGAGTTGCTGAGGCAGGTGGAGCACAGCAGGTCTGACAGTGCCGCGTAGCTGGGCAGGACAAGGTCACATTCTGGCACAGTGATTGCTGAAACTGCGTGTCGTGTGTCATCGTCCCCCCAGAAAGCAAAAAGGGATCAAATTAATTTTAATTAATAAGCAGCCCCTCCTCATCTCAAGGGACGGTCTGCTTTTTGTCAATTTTTAGCATGCTGTGAAGTTCACTGTGGAAAAAACCCTGGCTGCTGGCTAGAACATCTGAAAGCTCCTTGTATCTAACCCCACATTCTTCTTCTTACTGATACAACCCATAACCAGTGCAGCAGCAGCAACAGCTGGGAGAGGAGCATTCCCCACTGTCCTCAGCAGACCTGTCTAATGTCACTTGTATATGCACAGGGCTGGCTGCTCTTAATTTCTACCTCTTGGTATTTACAGGTGGCAGGTCTGATTTGTAGGCACCATACAGCTGGTTTCTTCCCACCTGCTTGCAGGTTTTTCCTGGCATAAATTCTGTGCCCTGCTGTAGCATTTGTGTCCTTTGGCCACTTACTTTCCTTGGTTGTCAACTTCAAAAAGAAGTCAAATGAAAATATATCTTGAATTTTGTGTGTCAGAAATTCAACTGCTGTGTGCAGCGTACAGGTGGCATTGCTGAAAGCCAGGTACTACATTTGTAACTGTACTTGAGACGCAGGGAACAGCATAATTCTGTGTGTAGTTCTGTATCTTGATAGAGAACTTAAAATCCAAGAGCATGTATTTATGACTGGTTTTATTTCTGCGATCTGTTTTTAAGCAAACACTCCATGCCCACACTCGTGTTCTTTTATTGCAAAGATCTGCTGCCAACCTCGCTCCTAAGTAATTCATATTCATTAAAGTTGCTTTATGTAGATTTAAAAAATGAATTATTAGCCCCGTATCTGTGCTTTCAGAACACAGTCATTTCCAAATAGCTGAAAACAGCTGCATTCAGTTGTTTTGACCAGATTACGGAGCCCTGTAAATATTTGCTGCAAGTGTTCACTGTGGCACCAAGAGAGGATGAAGGGATCAAAGGCAGCTTGGGCCAGAGGGTGCTGCAGAGGCAGAGACAGGGCTGCAAACTCCTTTGCCATCCCCTAAAATAGCCAATTGCAGTAAATGGGCTTTGCTTATGGACTTGCTAATGCAGCTAACCCTGGTTAGGAGGTGAACACCATGCTGCAGCCCTTCCTGCTGCAAATAGCACTGGGGAAGGTGGCTTTAGTCAGGGGTGGTGAGAGGTTTGGCTCCACAAGGCAACTTCTTGATTCTGTGACCTGCTTTTGAGGGCGCTGGTGTCCAGAGGCAGGGTCTGTGATAGCTGAAGGTTCATGGGAATGCCAACAGGACCCACGTCACGCTGTCCCTGGGCTTCATCCCAAGGTACTGGCACAGGCAGGCTGGTGCAGACCAGGCTGGACGCTTAGAAGCGTGTGACTCACATTGAGCCCACCAGGCTCGGCTACTGTTTGTGATGGCAGAGTGGCTTGAAAAGCAATCTGCAGCAGGAAGAAACATTTTCTTGTTTACCTGGGCATAAAGATCTGTTTCACAGGCCAAAGCAATGAGCGCTGCGCTGAAGCTCACAGATAGGAAAGAGATGTTGGAGACAGAGGTTATCTGTTGCTGCAGAGGATGCAGATATCTTAATCCTGCAAACTACTCCTAAAGAAGGCAGGTACTTTTCCTTCTTAGCTGCCAGACAATTTAAGAGATATGTTTCATTTATTCCCATGAATCTTTCAGAAGATACGGTGCTTTCACATTACATCCTTTTATCATGAGTGCACTGAGGAGCTTACATCTTATAAAAAAACGAGATCATGGTGACTCAGATGTGTCAAGGGACTCAATCAGAACAGTGCTGTGGAGAAGCTGAAGATCTCATGTAGGCTAAAGGTAAATTCGTAAAATAGAAACAGCCAAATAATTCAAACCAGTGACATCTGTTTTCTGTGTGGTTTGTTTGTCTCCTGGACAGGCTCATTTCGGAAGGTTGAGGTTTAGAAAAAGAAGAAGAAAAAAAAGCATCACAAGTTTTATTTCAAAGCTGTTTCACATCACTTGTCCCCCTCACCCCTCTTTCCTCTCCAGGTTACAGAGCCTCCTTCAAGACTGAGTAAAGATCTGGCTGAAGATGGCAGTTGCAAGTGTAGTGAGTACACAGCTATGCTGCTGCATAACCTCTGTTTTTCTTGCCCCTCTCTTTGCCTCCATCAGTTTTCTGCCTCTCTCAAGCCAATGGTGCCCTCTCACCACAGGAGTAACACAAAACCTCCTTCCCCACCTCTTGCCACGTCGGGGCTTTTGCATTTTGTTAGGTATTTGAAAGCTGCCAAGCCAACAGTATTTTGAATGATCTGACAGAGATTATGCTCCCACCACTTGCCGTGTCAGTAGCTGAAGTTGGCTGGAGGTGGTGACCTGCTCTTCTGTAGAGAGTTTGTTACTCCACAGGACACTTTCATAAGCCATGCTTGAAGCAGTCTGAAATGTACTGTTTTGCTGGCAGCCTTTGCGCTTTCCCATCTAAAATGGAATATGTTGGGGATCTTCAACTGCATCTAGTGGAGAGTGGCAGGTTTACACTTCACTGAGCCACATCTCCACAGAAGTTTACCTGATGTCCCATTTTAGGTCACCCACACTGGCAAGACCACCCTGGATTACTACAGGAATGGCAGTGCGGTGATGTCCCTGTATAGCAACCTGGTGAATGACACAGACTTCACGTGTGACAGGAGGAAGGTAAAGCAATTCGCTCGAGTCTTCCTGCCTGCATTTTTCTGGCTCATCTTCTGCGTGGGCATGGTGGGAAACACCTTGGTCGTGCTCGTCTGTTGCAAATACCGCTTCAGGAGGAGTAGGATGAACTGGTACCTGCTGCACCTGACCATTGCAGACCTCCTCCTCCTCCTCACCCTCCCCTTCTGGGCCAATGCTGCCTCGGACAGATGGATCTTCAAGAACTTCATGTGCAAAGTTATCAACAGTATGTATAAGATCAACTTCTACGGCTGCAGCTTGTTTCTAACCTGCATCAGCTTTGACAGGTATATCACTATTGTCCAGGCGACGAAAGTTAGAACTTCTAAGCGAAGGTGGCTCCTGCACAGCAAACTCATGTGCTTGGCTGTCTGGCTGATGTCCGTGAGCCTGTGTATCCCAGAAATCATATACAGCCAAAGCACGCGGGTGGGTGACATAACAGTTTGCAAAACTACATACCCACCCAATGTCAGCATGATCTTCAAAGTTACTGTCCTGGCCTTGAAAGTCACAATTGGATTCTTCCTCACACTCTTTGTCATGGTTATTTGTTACGCCCTTATCATCAAGACCCTCCTGCGAGCTAGAAGATCCCAAAAGCAGAAGTCGCTGAAGATCATCGCCATGATTATCACTACTTTCCTCCTCTCTCAGTTCCCATACAATATTGCTTTGCTGGTCAAAGCCATCAACGCCTATGCCAGGGTAGAGTACAGCTGTCAGGCTGCTGACTGGCTAGACATTGGGCTGCAGGTCACCCAGAGCATTGCCTTCCTCCACAGCTGCCTCAACCCCTTCCTCTACGTCTTCGCTGGGGAGCGGTTCAGGACGGAACTGGGCAGGATGGTGGTAAGCAGTAGCGGCTGCTGCCGGGGCAGGGGCCAGGAGCAGTGCTCCATCCCCTGTGACAGCCAGGAGCAGAGCTCAAACTGGTCCTTTGCCACGCTGGGCAGGCGGGTGGTGAGGAGCTTCCCAACCCTCAGCACCCACTTGAACTCCTCTGTTACGCCTGCTCCTTGCTAAGTCCTCTTGTAAGTTAGTCCCCTCTCTTTTTCCCTCGGGAGGAAAAAAACTTCTTTGGAAATGGTTTGTATACCCCACAGGCTGTCTCAGAGGAGAGAGGAGGGCTGGAGGCTCCCCATCCTTGCTGTGCAGGCCCCAAACTGGGCTTGCTGGGTGAAAGGAAGGGAAATCTTGGGCATAGGGCAGCAAAGCAGAGCTATAGATGTTCTAAGCAGAACTGACAGAGAGGAACTCTCTTTGTGGCAGCTGTAAATATCTGGCCCATCTGCAGCTCAGACCACAGCCTGAAATAACATGCCTCGCAGGGAGGTGATAAACCCAACCATGGCACAGGCAGGGAAAGCAGCATGAACCACCCCTCCTGTTCGTAGGGAATAGCAGAAGGGGGCTCAGCCTTTGTTTGCTGCCCAGCTGGGGTCTCCAAGGGAAGAAACTGTTCCTAATGTCCAACCTCAACCCCCCCGGCACAGCTTGGGGATGTTCCCTCTTGTCTTACTGTTCATGTTCCTAAAATGGTCATTGCAGAATTAGATCCATCTTTCTCCTGTACTTGAGCTGTGTGATGTAAGGTGAAATGGGGGACAATTTATTTGCTATGGCTCCTGTTTTGATACTGGAAACCAATCACACCTTGCAATAAAAATTCAAGGATGTCAGAGACACCAAGTTTCTGTCCCAGAGATACTTGCCATGTGGTGCAAAGCCATAGTAAACCAGAACGCAAAAGCCAAACCCATAGTTCAACAGACCATTGGTTATGTGCTGATACCTTTGCTAATGGTGAGAAAAATGTAAAACCAGTAAGACTGAGAGAAATGAAGTACCAAACCTAACATTAATGACATCTGGATTGAGACTTTGGGTTGGTGGAAGTTCCCCAAAGCATTGTGCTGGAACACACCTCACAATTTCTGCAGGGCTTTTGGCAGGTTGGTGTTGGTGCTGGGAAAGGGCCCGGAGCCGCCAGGCACTGCTTGGCCATCGCCCCTCATCCTGCCCAACTCCAGCCTGCAGCTCCTGGTCTTCGGTCGTAAGTTCTCATTTGGCAAGTTGGGTTTTTCTGAAATAATCTGCTTTGCCTCCTGGTAATTAGTTCTCACAGGAAGAAAATGTTTGTGTTGTGCTTTCATCATTAAAGCATGTCGATAAACATCAGCTTTCTGCAAGGGCTGGCGCTGCTTTTCTAGCTACCAGGGTATCTCTGAGCAGATGGGCTTCTATTTTCATGTATGTTTAGCATTAATTTTTTTTTTTTTTGCTATTCCTTAAGGGAAAAAATAGCAACAACTACATTTACTTTACGTGTAAGAAGGGTTTTGGGTTTTTTTGCACTGTGTTGAGCTCAAAGCGAACAGAAGCTGACATTCTGTTAAATAAAGGCCCTGCCACCCACCATGAGGGGTTGACATGGTTGGTCCTTGTCCACATGTTCTTCCTGGGTTGGGATCCATACACGTGACCTGTTGCCAACGAGAGGACTTACCCCTCCCAGAAAAGGCTAAAGGAAAACTCTACAAACAGGGCTCACTCCACCTGTCTAACCCCTCAGGGTGGGGAAGCCACAGCTGAGGACCTGTTGGAGCAGGTGTTCGGTGAGGGGTGGGGTGCAGTTTTGGGAGGGAGGGCAGGTTTCTGAGGCCATGGGATGGGTAAGATGTTTCCCCACGGCAGCTGAGCTCCACCACCCCTTCCCAGGGCAGAGGGCGAGGGTGGTCCCAGCCAGAGGGTCCTCCCAGCCCCAAAAGAGCCCTCAAGTTATGCAAACAAACAAGTGTGCGAACCTTGGCTTCCGTGCTCCTGCCCCGTGGCCTCAAGCTCCTCTTCCCATCCCACCAGCCCGAGGAACATGAATTTTGGGGCCTTCTCAGAGAAGGAAAAAGCTGCTTCACTCCACAAAACTCCCCTAAGGAGACAGAAATGACTGATAAAAGGAGCAAAGACAATGTGGCTCAGTGGTCTCCCTGACCCCAGGAGCTCAGGGGAGCTTACCCATTACTATGAGCCCCAGGGCTATGGCTCTGTTGGACCGTACAGATGTGGCTTTCCTCCACCACTGTGACAAACAATTTTCTGTCTTCCTTCTTTAGTAAAATGTTTTCCTGCTTCGAAACAGAATACACACCCCTCTGATCGACCTTCCAGACAAAGCAATCTCTACAAGGTACAAAAGGGACACGTGTTCTCAAGGATAGAGAATTTTATTTTTTTTTCCTGAGGTTAAAAAAGGGAAAGAAAAGCATCAAGAAACATTCCAGTACACAACCGTCTACACCTCTGTAACTGCACAGACGCTGGTAATGAGCAAATCTCTTCTTCCCGCCCTCTGGAGTGTGAAATTCGATGTGGACGCGATTTGCGGTTCTTTGGCGGTTCAGACCAAAAGATGCTTCTGAACAAGTTACAATTTCAGCCATTGAGCACAATTAAAACTATAGTGCAATTTCCATTTAAAAAAAAAAAGGAGCAAAATCAGGCTGTTGCAGCTCTGCTATGCGGTGACACGGTACACTCTTGGGCAGTGAATGCATCTTTGAGATTGCTGGTGGAGCAACACCGAGTAACGCGGAGTAAAGGAACACTGCCATTTTCTTAGAGCACCCACCTTCTTCCCCTTTGCATGAACCCCTGCCTAACAAAAGTTACCCCCCACTGTTCCAGCACCCAGAAAAGACACCCAATTGCTTACAGCGATCACCACCTATACCCTCCTTGTCCCATCAGGATGACATCCCCTTAATTTCACAATCAATTTTGAGTATTTCTCCTAACTGCATCGCTGCAGATAATACAAGTCCCACTACAACAAATCACCCATATACCTGTAACTGAAGAGATTTGTCAGCGTGCTCGGCCCAGCCCACATGAAGCACTGTGTGAACTGAGGTATAAGGTGCCTGAAGGAAACAATCTCTTGCACAAACCTCCAGTTGTGTCGAGTCCTTTGCTGGGTTCCCACAGCTCCAGTGACAAACCGACGGGGTACCCACACTAAAGTTTGGTACTGATGATGGGTTTTTTACTGTCTTCTCTGCACAGTCTCTGAGGTGTGTCCCTCTGTTCTGGGACAATTTGGCTGAACAGTCGCTCTCCTGTCCACTTGAACCTTGCCAGCTGGAGTATTTCCTCTTTTAAAATTTTCCTCCTTCTTAAATCCTCTCCTTGGTTAGAAGCAAACTTTTTTACTATAGGTCCTGGCTTGCACTCTTAGTCCTCCTTCAGAGAGCAAAACAGCCATAAAACAATTTGCATGGGGCAGGAAAACCTGAAGGTGCCATAAAGGCTCAAATGCTAAATAAAAACAATCCAGTGTTTTTATTCCCCACCTCCCAAACACAGGCTTCAGCCACGTAGGAGTGGCAGGGAAACATCTGACTTGCCAGATGGAGTCAATAGTATTAACAGTTACACAGTCACTCACAAATATGTGCCACAGGATGAAAAAATATAAAGAATAGAGAGGAAATCCAGAGACAACTCTGCCAAATAATTCTGAACTGAGAGATTTCAAATGCTTCTGAGCACAGCAGTCGCATTTTGGCCTAAGATACTTGACAGTGTCCCTTTACCTTACATTTGGCATTTTAAGGAAGATATATCCTAGTAAGATTAGTACCCTAACTAAAATACCTTTAAAACCCACACCTAAAAGCTTAAAAGAAAACTACAGCAGACTTCAGTAACAGCTGAGTGAAATTGCTTTGCATATGGTACACAGTGCTCCGTGTTTCAGCAATAAATAATCTCTCCTTGCCTAATTAAATATAAAGCAGAGCTTCAACACTGAAATACGCTGTCCATCAGCTGATCTGTGTGCCATTTATTGCCTGTTTATTGCCAGCTTCAGTCTCTTGTCTCTTCTCAGTTTTCTGGTTTTGGTTTGTCATATTTTTTTTTTTATTATTTTTTCTGTTAATTGCCTGTAACTTCAATCTTTTGCCCATCTCATTTCCACACTCACACAGCCGGATAAGGGTTTAGCTGTTCTGTCAGGAGGGGAGGAACCCAGGTTGCACTTTTTGCTGACCCCTGTGCCCGGCCACGGCTAGGGAACGCACCACCAATGCTGTAAGGAGGCATTGGAAGGGCAGGGAAAGCTATTGATTGGTGGGCCCAATACCAAAATCCAGTTGCTTCATGAACAGCAGTCATTCTTCCACCACCTTTTCGAAGATCACTGTATTGATAGATTAACAACAACTGGAATGAACAATTACTAATCTGTAGCTTTATCTGTGGGATTCTTTTCTTCCCTATGATCAGAAATTTCCCTCTATGTCAGCTTCTACTGTCCAGCATTTGTCTTGTGATCTCCATCTTCTGGATCCCTTATGGGGATGGATTGTACTGGGGATACACAAACACAGGCTGGACTCCCCTGACTGCCTTCCCTAGTTGAGCTGACCCCTCCAATTCCCTGCCCTTGTTGTTACAAGCTTGGCCCTTTCACCTCCCCTAAATAATTTCCTTCAGCTTGTGCTTGCTCTTTTTCCTTTCTTCCCCTTCTGTTTTGTCTCCCACCATGACCCCTGTATACCAGCTACAGCTGCCACCAGGAGTTGACAGGGTTCCTGTATCAGGTCTGCTACTAATTGCTGCACCAAAACCTTCCAGGCCTGTGGTTTCCTTGGGATAACAGGAACATTAGAAATGAGGCACACCTAAAAAGATGAAGAGGCCTGACTGGGAGAGCTTTTCTCCTTTTTCTTGCCAAAATGTTCCTCCTTTCCAGTAGAAGATAGAAATTTTTAAGAGAAAGATCTGCTTTCAGGTATTTTGACAAAAAGTTGAAATTCTATACAGAAAGCAGAGGTTTTGAATGGAAATTCTGTATAAATGAGAACCCAGTCTTCCTTAAAAGGCACTGCTGATAGCCAGCTCTGTCCCCTGATCTGAGATGGAAAGGTAGCAGATGGCCAGAGCAACTGCAGGGGTTAGGACAGGGACAGGACACACTGACACTGGGTGGAGAGCTCATCAGGGCTGGACACACGTTCTGCTTTGGATGGACTTCTTGAGGCCAATTCCAACATCACTGCTACATTCCACATGGTCTAGTGAGACAGTGAGACTGCTGACCTCCTGGGAAACTGTGCTTTCTGTGAACACTGATGACTAAGGTGCTAGAGCAGGAGAAAGGAACGTTCCTCCTCCTGATGTCACACAGTGAGCAGTACTTTGTCCTAAAAATTATACTCCTGATTCTGCCACCAGTACTCACTGTAGGAGCTGGTTTCACTGGGCCAACATACAGAGCACGGTGGGAGAAAGTGAGAAAGGAGTTGCTGCTTCATGCTGTATTGTTTTGTAACTTGTTTTCAATACCAGAGCATTTGTAAAAGCCAGTTAAGACTTATCAAATCTTAGCCCAAAAGGTAACAAATCCCTATGTTTGCTCTTTATAAAACTTGGAAAAGATAAAAATTCTAGCTGGATTACAAGATATGCCTGTGAAACTGAAGTATTGCATAGTTGCTGTTCTGACTGCAAGAGCATTAGAGCAGAACAGAAATGGTTGAGTTTACTCCTCAGTGAATAAGTCAACAAAATCACGCAGTTTTCTTTAAATTTCCTTTTGAAGGATATTTTTGGAAGAAAAGCAATTCAATTTTCAGTAGACAATTTCAGTTTGTGTTGAGACACTCTCACACTTCTTTTTCTCCCCACTGAAAAACAATTTGGTTGGAACATGATTTGACCTGTTAAATCAAATACCCTGGGTTTAGAGCAATCTGTACACAGTACAGAACCATAGTGTTCCCAAAAAGGCTTCTTTAGTGTATCCTGGTTCTCTAAGTGCATTATAGCTATTGCATAGGTTCAAAGTCTTCAAATACAGTGGCAATTGTAATGCTTACGTGTACATAAATAACAGCATTTCTTAAAAACTGAATTTAAAATAACACAGTGTATTCAAGGCTATGGAAAATCACTTCCATCATAGATGACAGGTCGCTCGACAGCCAAGTGATAAAACACTCTTTTTGAGATAAACCTGTCAGGAAACAGAAAAGAGCAAGATGATCACGTTAAGTGAAGTCAGCTAGACAGGAAGCAATTTATACTCAAGCCAACAAAATAACAAACAAAAAAAGACTCGTGTTACAAAGTAGTACACAGTACACACACATGGGCTGTCAGGTCAGTAGTTAATAACATGACAATCTAAATTTTAAACCAGAAGAGGAGAAATTTAGACTAGATGGAAGAATTTTTTTTACACCAAGGGTGGCGAGACCCTGGCCCAGGTTGTCCACAGACGTGGTAGAAGCTCCATCCCTGGAACCATTCCAGGTGAGGTTGGCTGGGGCTCTAAGCAACCTGCTCTAGGTGCAGATGGCCCTGCTCACTGCAGAGGGCTGGATTAGATGGTCTTTAGAGTTCCCTTCTCACCCAAACCAGTCTACAATCCTTTGACAATCCTGACTAAACAGTATTGGAAAGAGTCACAAATGACTCTCTTGCTTCTGTTTACCTGCTCAGAGTTTGAGAGAGAAGAGTAGAATTCTGCTACAGGGGGAACAAAAAAAACCCCAAAACAAGAACCGAAACCAGGCAGAAGATTCTGGGGCAAGCTGGGATCAGTTTCTCATATATGCTTCTGAATGGCAGAACAATGATATGTCCCATCAGTTGCACCATCTGTAAAACCAGGCTTACTTCACCTTTTACACTCACCTAGAGAAGGTGTTGTCAAATATCAGCGTGTAGATTCCAGGGTTTCTGACTTTCACCTGCCCTCTGATAGTTTCCTTGTGAGAGTTGCAGCGGGTCATAGGAATAAGAACCTGGAATGCAATCAATATGAAAATTAAACTTGCTATTTGCCATATAAACTGACATTTGCTTTCACAAAAATATTTAGACTTGAACCATCTTGAAACTCCCCAAGTGCATATGTGCCTGTGAAACTATTTATTTGCACTCATTAGCGTTAGAAATTTACCCAAACTAAAGCCTCACAGTTCTCCTTCAGAGCATTAAGCTGCGGCTATAAATCTCTGCATTAGAGATAGAATCAAATCCTGATCTTTTTAATGTTAATCTAAGCAAGTTTACTAACACCAGCAGTGCTGTATTAAATATATACAAATATATCCAAGTGTAAGATTTAGCTAAGTATGTCTTTTCATGTAGGCTTTTATACTCCCTGTATTATAAAATAAGCTTTCTCAGCAAATCTTAATTGTTTATCTAAGTTTACAGCAAACCTGTGTGTAATCATCTCCCTTACTGTGAAAGCTCAGCAGAGACAGCTGTCAGAACGGCAGCTGATGTAGATCCAAGGATGACAAACCCCAAAGTTATATCAAATAGAGAGATCAAGATGGAAGCAAAATCTGTTCTTCATTCAGCCTCCCATTGAAGAAAAAAGATTTTACATGGAGTGGGGTACCCCGGAGTGCATTAATGCACGCTAAATATACGTTGTATTTCCCTAGGTCAGCCCAAAGCAGCTAACAAATTAAGTAATATTGAGGAGGGAAAGAAGAAGAACTTTGCAGGTTTGGACTTTTATTTTTGCTTAATAATAGTAGCTGAATTTCAGATGCAACCAGTGGAAGCTAAAGCACTTTTCAACTCAACTTCTGCAGGCAACATTAAATAATTAAAGATGTAGCTCTGCCTTCAGGAGAGCTGTAGCTTAATTGGAGAAACATGTCCCTAATGCAGCAGCAACTGGCACTATTGTGGACACTTTCTAGCTCCACTTGCTGATTCCTCCAGGCAGCTGGTGAGGAAGTAGTAAGGAATCAAAGGCCTTACTTTGCACTGATCCAGCGGTGTGTCTTCTGATTCTTGGTAGACAACACTGAAGGATATGCTCTTGGGGTCTGATGAAAAGATCCAGCTAATTGTTAGCCCCATCTCTGTGATGGTGATGGGAATGATACTGTAGGTGCTGGATTTAATGAACAGCTCTCTGTTACTTTCCCCAAAATTTAAGATCTCTTCCACTGTAAGGGGTAGTTTGATCCTATGAGGGAGAAAAATACAATTATGTGAAGACATCCTATGTCATTACTCAGAAACAATCATCATTGTTTTTTATTTTTCATCTGAGGCAGACTCCACAGCAACTTTGGGACAGGTCCGCAAGGCGCAGGAAAATTCAGCCTTGAATGAAAGCAGGAACTACAGAAAAGATGACTGATATCAAGAAGTTTCACTGCTCTGACAAACATGGGTGTCATTCAATTACTTATTTCATTTTGACTAGAAAAGTCCAGTGCTTAAATAAAGCTTTTTTAGAGTTACGATTAAAATAAAGAGTCTGCTGCCCTCTACTGTTCTTCTCGCACAAAAATTTGACCAGAAATTAGTCACCTAATTTACTCACCTTTCTAGGGGTGTTTCTGTGCCAGTTTCAGTGAGACAGGAGGTAGGGGCTATCAATAAATAAGAGTCACATGCACCAAAAGGCCAGGAATTCCCTCCCTGTGACAAAGGCCTGACTAGCACAGCACCCTCTGACTTTCCCTTCCCATTTCTTTCGCAGACTACTAGAGCTACACAGCCTCTTCTCCAAGCCCTCTTCCTGTTCCCAGCACCTCCTGCAAGAACAATTAAGGAGGAGGGTTCTCTAATATGATGTGGACCCAAATCTTTCCTTCTTATTCCCCACTTTCACTGAAGTTCTGGAGGACTGAAGAGAGATTCTGCTCATTGCTGTTGTTCTATTTACTTGAGCTGTACTTTCTGCTACTCCTCAGACCAAATGCGGGACACAAGTGATCAGCTTGTCCAGGGGTCTGCAAGACTTCCCGTTGCATAGCTGGTATCTGAGCTCAGCCTTTGCTCTTTCACAGAATCCCAGAATGGTGGGGGATGAAAGGGATCTCTGGACACCATCTGGTCCAACCCCCTTGTTCCAGCAGTGTCACCCAGAGCAGGGGGCCCAGGATCGCACTGTCCAGGTGGGTTTGGAATCTCTCCAGAGAAGGAGACTCCACAACCTCTCTGGGCAGAGTAACCTGGTAGTAATGAAATTGTTCTGCTTACATGATTTCTCCCGACTTCAACAAGCATATCTCAGCATCTTGAGCAACTTGCCACTCTTCTGATTCATCAAAGGTTGAAGAATTACACATGCTGTTTCTAGGACAAGGAAGAAAAGGAAAGAAAAATTCTCTGAGTAGTACATGACCAAATGCTGATGCTTTCCTAAAATAGAAACATTTTGATAGTTACGATGCCAAATTCTAGAATTCTTATTTTGAGCATTTTAGTGTCAAAACTGCAGCTCTGTTCTGCTGACCCCTGTGCACAAACGTGAAACTGTTCCTGTCCCGGTTTGATCAGCTAAGAGGAATACCTACGTCCAGAACACCTCTTCAACAGTCTGAAGATAAATTCTCTGAGGAGATGCTGCCAGGTTTTAAAGATTCCCAGGCAGGTGGAAATTAGATGGAGAGCAGACACAAGCAAAACAGCCTGGACTTGTATCTTAAAACACTTGTGAGGTGCTCTGTAGAGAGATACTTAGAACTTATTTACCCAGACAACAACACAGTAGAATTTTGAAAAGTACTTTTTCCAACTAAACAAGCCTGTACAGTCTGCCTTCTACCCAGACTGCAAGTCACACTGGTTTGTGCCAGAAATGGGTCTGCTGAGGGCAAGAGTCTAGGTCTGGTTTCTCAGCAGCAGGCTGGTGACACTGTGGCTGTTTTCAGTTGAGCATTTAGATTTATCACACTCACTCATTTTTCACTTAGAAGCACAACAAGTACAGAAAGTAAGTCAAGTTGCTCTTTTTTTTTTTCAAAACTATAGAATTTTTTGAAAGATAATATGTTTTACAGAATAGAATTTTTTGAAAATATTTGAACAATAGTGTAACAATATTTTGTATAAACATGGATACACATTAAACTATAAAACTACAACATAGTTTGCAAACCAAGTATTTGGATATTCAGATGGCCTTAGATCCTCTTCATCGCTAATTTATGTAGAAACAGATGTGAAAAAATAACTGAAATTTGCATTCAGTCTCTTTTCTTAAGAGAAAAGGAACAATTTGATTTAGCTACGCAATTCCTGTTCTTTTTCTTTTCTGTAAGCTGTTGTCTTTACAGGAGTATGGAATCCTACAGACATGGACCAGTTATGCCGTGTTCAGTTCAGTGAACCTTGTCACAAAAAGAGCACATCTTTCCTTACCTTTTCCCCACGTCCTCGTTCTTCTGATACCGAGCAATGGTGAGGCTGGCAGAGAGTATCACTTAGCTCTTATTAGAAAGTTAACTGTGAATGATCAGTGATCCAGTGTGGCCTGCAAGCTGATTATAATGGTGCCAGCACAGAACCGGGACTACTCCTCTGTGTTGCAGAGGGAGAGGATGGAGCTGTTTGTATTTACTAGGTTTGACGCAAACAGGCCAAAATTATTTTCTGCTGGTTTGCTGAACATGTGGCTGGGAAGTGTGTTCCCCTTATAGAGAGGTTGGTTCTTTTCACTGAATGGAACTAAAAACCTGAAGATGCCAAACAACCCCCAAAGAGTGCCTTCTCCATGGAGCAGTGTTTACTCACAGATCTGTCACGCTTTGATCCAGAGAGTCTGCCTCCATCTGACTTTCACTGTGGAGAGAATCTGATTCCTGTACTTGGCACAGCTCCTCATCAGTGATTATATCAAAAGCTCCATCATCTGGTGGTTTAGAGGCTTCGCTTGCAACTGTGCCATGAAAAGAAACATAATATTAGTTGTCTGGAGAACAAGCAAAACCCTTCAGGGGGAAGACTGGGCCACTCCTCTACCTTTACAGAAGCATTAGGTAACTATTAGAACCAACTGAAAACCTCAGTCTGACTGACACTCCTTTGATACACATGCACATTCCTGTCAATGCCAGTCAAAGTCAACAGTGGGATCAGTTCTACGCTGAAAACGCTCCCTGAACGTTCAGGTCCTTGGAGCAGGAGGTGACCATATGATTTCCTGGGGAATGCCTAAGAACACTCCTTTTTTCTCCACGGTATGCAAACAACGCACTAACCAAAAGCCCGCTCAGATGGCGACACAGGTGATTCCAGTGAAGCTGGGGATCCTTCCTGGTTGGCACTGGATCCAGAGTCATCTGTACTGTCCACAATGACTCTCGGCTTACTAAAACAAGCTCTGCAGCAACGCTCCTTTTTTCCACCAGGCTTGGTCACCATGTAGTTGTTGCAGCAGTAGTAGCAGAAAATGCGACCACACATTCTAGAAATGATTCAAAACCAGAGGTGTTAGAATGGGACCACATACAAGTGGAATGTTATCTATGTGACAGAGTTTGGGGCTTTTTTGTAATGGTTTTGTTCTCTGCAGAAGCCCAAATGCTACTTCCACACCAGAACTTTTAATACTAATTGTGCTGCTCTCTGAGATGAAGCAAGTTTTCTTGACAAACACAGGACAGAAATTCACATTCATACTTTACTTCCTTAATAAATAGGGAAAACAGAAAAAAAACATAAAAACACTAAAAAAACCCCCAAACCCACAATGTTTAATATACAGATATAAAACTATTAAATACTCACAAATACACAATACAAATAAATAATATGTATATGAAGTACATATGAAATGTGGCATAATAATAATATCAGACAGTAATAATAATATCACACGGGCCAAATCTCATACTCAGAACAAAACTCTATGTGATTGTAAGGACTGTAAGAACACATCTATATGTCTCTACTTAGTAATCATCTCCTTCCCTTTCCGACAGGGAAGAAACAATACTGGGGAAACACGTGTACATTGAGTCCTCCTGCCTTCTCCACTATGCATTCTCTCAGTATTTAACCTGTCAACTACTTGTTAATGAAGAGAAGCAGCCAGCAGGGATCACTGTTACTCCTGAAGTCTTAGTGGTTTTGTTTTCAATAACCATTTAAATCATGAGCAGGTGAAATCATGAGCAGGTGAAATCATGAGCAGGTGAAATCATGAGCAGGTGAAATCATGAGCAGGTTTCAGATATTTTAGCAGAAAGTAGTAATTTGGAAGTTGTTACCAGCAATGACTTCACTATTCATTAATCCTCATCAAATGTTCCCTGCGTTCACATGGAGCTGAAACAGTCCCCATACTACATACCTTACATGAGTAATCAGGTCATGAGGATAAAGCACAGTAAAGAGCCAAAACAAATATACCAACCACTAAGACTCTGAAATGTACCCACTTAAATATATGTAAATAAATCCAGATTGGGCAACTAATAACTCCAAGCAGGTTAACTGTATAGGAAATAATTTAATATTAACTTCTTTTTAAAGGATTACTCTGCAATCAGTAATTATCTCTGAACTGTGAACATTAAGAAGTATTTCATCCATGTAACTGATCATACTGACTTTCACTTTTGACAATGTAACAGAGCTGAGCAAGCTGACCTGCAGTGGTGCCGACGAACCATCCAGGAGAATTCCCTCTGGCAGTCCAGGCAGTGATTGACCTCCATGTCCCCCTGCCACCGCTGCTCTGCGCTCAGCTTCTGCTGGAACTCCAGAGCGTCTGATTTTTGCCACAAAGCATCCTTATCTCTGCAGAAACATGGGTAAAAGAAAGAAAACCACACAGAAGTTATCAATGCTGATTTCACCAACCTCAATTTGAATGCTGGTGAAAGCTTCACAGCAAAAATCCTTGGCTGTAACTTCTGAGGAGCTTTCAGAAATAAGGACAGATCAAGAAACCTACCGAAGCTCTTGGAAAGGGGAGCAGAAAAATACATGCCACGCAGAGAACTACATTTTTTGCCAAACAGTGAATTATGGAGCAGATAATATTGGCTGTTACATTTTTGATTGCATTATGAAAATGCAAAATTTCAACCGCTGATGAACTTGGCCATCCCTGTATCTTTAGTTCAGGAATACAAAACTGAACTGCCTAGGCAGTAACCCTCAAAAGCCTAAGCCAGGATTTTAGTTTCTGCTTGTTTATTTTGATGCCAACCTGATAAGTTCTATCAAACGTTCTTCAAGGAACTGTTTGGTTCTCGTCAAGTCGTCCAGTTCAGCAAGTAACTTCTGGTCGCTGCTATCTTTGTCTGCTGCCACCTTGCTGAGTTTCTCCCTGTAATCCAGGACTTTCTCTTTTGCTTCATCAGCTTCTTTTTGCATCCTGATCAAACACAAAGGCAGTTAAGAATTGTTTTTCGCTTGTGTGCATTCAAATCTTCCCCATGGAAGAAATGGGCTCCCCACCCTAATAAGCAGGTAATTTCAGTGAAACTGTGCTCTGTGTGCACATTTTGTACAGCTACCCAGAATCTCTCCAGTTTTCTGCATCACTGAAAGTGCACGCAGGAAACTTCCCACTGCACAGCCAGCAGGAAGAAGTGTCCTCAGGAAGCTTCTAAGAATGTAAGTCTTGTTTTGACAATAATGGTGATTTCCCTTCTGAGAGTCCTGGCAATCAATGAATTGAAAATGCTCCAGCAACACACCACCAAGGGCTGAGCTGCTCTGAACTCACTCAGCCAACCCAGCTGAATTCAAGTATTTTCCCCGAGTTAGATTTAGTACTGACAGCCTTCAGCACAGATCAAGAATCACCAGTCTGCCAACAAAGACAGATGATACCAACACAAAAATGTAAAAATTCATAGGCTTTGGTTAACCCCTTAGACCCTGTGTAAGCCCACGCCTCATGAAGACTTATTTTGGACTGCCAGATAATCCACACCACACAGGCCTGCACTGCAGACCTTGGAAACAGAGCCTGCATTAGATACGTAAGACTGATGAGAAACCTGACAAAGACATGCAGGATGTGGTCCCGCTCAAATAATTCCTACTGATTCCCTGAAACTTCATGGAGAGGAGAGAAAAAAAACAGTCAAAAAGCACAAATTTGCCATTCCTTATGAAAAGGGCCAGTATTGAGGTTTAAGTTTTGTGACTAACCTGTAAGGAAAAAGGAGGTTATATAATATACCTCATCAGCTCAGTTACAATACAATAAAACCTAAACCTTGCATTCCTGCATGCTGTGTCATTTACGTATTTCTCACCCAAAGTGTCAATCTGATGCTCCCAGGCAGTATTTGCCCTATACAAACCCTGTGGCATATCCTACTTCATAATCCACAGCCATTTGCAATACGCTTTGGTTACTGGCCCCTTGCTTTCTTACAATGTGTGAAGAACCCAAACTCCCACCTTTCTAAGAGTTGTCTCAGTGATGTCACCTCCTCTTCCTTCCGCAGCCGAACAGATTCAGACTCGGACAGCTGCTCTCTTGCTTCATCCAGCTTTCTGAGCAAACTCGTGTTTGCAGCCTAGGGAAATAAATTACTGTGTGTCCTTACACGTAAAAACACTTTACCAAGCACTGGACAATTACCAAGATAATGCCTTAGAAGAATCAGTTAAAAGCCAAATGACCAATTAAGATATTATTGTATAAGCAGACACTAATTAGTTGTGTACTAGTGATTGATTACTTCTGTCACACTGAATAAGGGATAGACTCTAAAGTAAGATAGTATTAAGCCTTTAATTCTTATTAGTCTGTGTCATTTGAGCTTTTGCCTCCTTTTCAAGGAAGATTTCTCAAAGATAATGGCAAAAGAATACACCCTAAAGTTTTTTTTAGCATCTTAAGAGTTTCAAAAGAAAAGAAAAGGAAAAAAAAAAGGAAAAGAAAAAAAGAAAAAAAAAAGGAAAAAGAGGAAAATGTTGTTTATTAAACCTATATGAAGGACAATGGGAAGAAAAGCTTCTTTCTCTGATAGACTCTCCAGAGATGTCTGCCAGGCTTGGAGCCCTCAGGGAACACACTTAACTGCTCTAATGGTGTACACATGGCAGGAAGGGCCAGGCTCAAAAACCTTAACCTTTTTCTTTCTGCATTCCTTACACCTCAGTACCACCCTCCCAACTCAAGTGTTCGATAAACGCATTGTAAAAATCCTATTTTTTTTCCATCTGGGTTATTTCCCAGCCAATTAATCCTCCGATTCAGTGCCCCCAGCAGCCTGCAAAGAGTGGGATCCACATGTGTGGCTACATGCAGTGGGCAGGCAGGACTTTAGACTCACATCTTAAACCTGCACCCCCATTTAGGAAGACTACACACAGCCAGGTCTCACACTAAACCTGACCAGCTTTCAAAGCAGGGCAAGTCCTAAGTGCCACTGGGCTTTTCACAGTCTCTGTTTCAGTGGGTAACTTTCATTGCTGAATATTTTGTCTGTAGCACCTGTATTGACCCAAGGGCATTCTCAGGCTGGCAGCCCATGATCAGGAACGCTGCCGGCGCTCTCAATTCCCACTCTAATTCCTGCTGACACAAACAGCGCTGCCTTTTAATCAGATCAAGCACCTACCTGTAACTCAGCAATCTCCTCCTCTGCAGCATGCTGCTGTCGCTTCTGCTCCTCAAGCTGCTCTCTTACTTTCCCACACTCCTCGCTGACAGCCTAGCAGAGAGATGGAGCCAGGCGTCAGCATCACTCCAGCAACCACCCCTTCATCTGGGAACTCCCAGTTGTGAATCGTGACTGCTCTTACTGGGACACATGCAGCACCATGCTCAGGCTCATGCACTACAGACACCCAACTCATGGATTCAAGGGAAGTCCCCTCCGTGGTGGCAGAGGAGCTGTGTTCTCCTGTGACTTGCGATGGGCTGTTACAGTTCTCAACAGAAACAAGCCCAGGTTGTGAAATGGTTTTGCTCTAAAGAGCCAGAGTCCAAATCATGCTGAGGTTTAAGAAGCCTTTATGGAAATGAAACAAATGGACACACACTATTTCCCCAAACTCGTGGGATTTCTGGATACCACCAGTGGCATCAGCTGCTAAGCAACCGCCAGTCTCAGACCTTCTTGCAGCCTTTCAGTACTTAAAGGGGGCCTACAAAAGAGATGAGGACCAACTTTTTAGCAGGGCCTGTCATGACAGGACAAGGGGTGATGGTTTTAAACTAAAAGAGGGGAGATTTAGACTGGAGAGATACAATTTTTTACACTGATGGTGGTGAGACCCTGACCCAGACAAACCTTAGGGCTTGGTGCAGTAATTGCTGCAGCAGATGGTAAAGCATGGGAAATCCTGCAATCCTCAGCTATAATATTCACATTAATTTACCTTGAATTTTGTCTGATAATTTAGAATCTCTGTGCTCATTTGAAATTTTATTGCAGACAGCTCTTCTTGACTGGTGTCTTGGAAACTCTGTGCCTGTTTCTTTACTGCCTCCAGCTGCAATTGCAGGCCTGGGACAGCTGCGGCACATGTCTGAGCCTCCTCTAATTTCTCTTGCAGGCTCTTGTTCTCCTGTCTGAGATTAGAGAGGTCAAGCTTCAGCTTCTCCTGCTGCTCTGCTGCCTGTTCTTCCAGTTCTTGGAGCCTTTCTGTGGCCTGTGCTAACTGCTCTTCTGCATCCACCTTTTCAGAGGTCAAGGCACAAATCTGAATGCCAAGTTCAGCCATATCTGTGTTGGTCCTGTGGAGGAGATCTTTGTTTTCTTCATTTTCTATTGTAGCAACATTCAAGTACTGCTTGACCTTGGAGAGCTCTTCCTTCAGGTTCAGCAAATTATTTTCCAGCTCAGCTTTTTGATGGGCTGCTGCCTCCTGCTCTTTTTGCAGCACTTCTTCTCTTTCTTTACATTGCACCAGTTCTTGCACGTGGTTTCTGTTGAGCGACTCATTTTGTTCTTTCAGCTGCTGGACAAGTGCCTTCTGCTCGTCCAAGACAGTCTCTGTGACTGCCAGCTCACCTCTCATCTTCTCTCTCTCATCAGTGGTCCGCTGAAGCTTGACTCGCAGGTCGAGGACTTCTGCTTGCAGCCTAGACACTTCACTGCGGTTGACCTCCAACTGCTCTTCACTCACAGTCAGCCTGGAGGTCAGCTCTTTTGCTTCCTTCTCCAGAGAAGCTGCCTGCTGCAGTTGGTGTTTTTCCAGGGATTGCTTTTCTGAGGTGAGGGATTCGATAAGCTTTGTTTGATGAAGGCATGTCTTTTCAACATTGAGCTTTTCTACCTCAAGAGTCTCTGCTTTCTTCCTATGTCTTTCAGCTTCCGCTCTTAGCTGCTCACTCTGGCTCTCCATGTCTTGCAGTTCTACCTCCTTCTCTGTGAGCTGTGATTGGAGACACTCTCTACTTTCCTTCAGGGTGCCTAAGCTTTTTTCCATTTGTAAACTGTGCTGTTTGGCACTCTTCAGCTGTGCTTCAAGGGAGGCATAGGACTCCTTGGTGGTCTCTTCTCTTTGCTTTAGTTCTTCACAATCTGAGTGCAGAGCCTCTAACCTCTCCTCCAGAATTTGGCATTGCCTCCTAGCATTCTGCAAGTCTTCATCCAGCTGTTTGTTCTCATCCCGAAGTTTCTTCTCTTTTTCATCAACTGATACTAGGGCATCATCTATCTCACTCTGAAGCTGTTTCTCAGAGGCTCTCAGCCTGGCTACTTCGGCTTCCAGGGAAGCTTTAGAAGCTTCCAAATTTTTCAGCTTCCCTTCCACCTTCTTCTTGGACTGCTGCAAATTCACATTTTCTGCTTGCAGCTTCCTGCTCTCCTCACCCATTTCACTTGCTGCAGAGTCTTGCTGCTCCATCTGCTCCTCCAGCTCCGTGACTTTCTGGGTGAGATGTTCCTTCTCAGACAAGAGTTTCCGGTTTTGCTCCTCAAGGCTACACACAGTCTGACTCACCTTTGTTAAGCGACTCTCCTGTAGTTCAAGTTGCTCTGCTTGTGACCGGGCCTCCTGCTTCAGTACTCCTTCCCTCCTACCATACTCCTCCTCAAGTTTCTCTTTTTCTTTCCTTGCTTCCTCAAGACTTTTTTCCAGTGACCCCACCTGAGCCAGTGACCGCATTACCTGGGTCTGGAGCTCAGCCATCTCCTTTCCTTTCAGGGTCAGGGCCTTCTGAAGTCCATCCATTTCCTTTGCCATAGTTTCCAGGCTCCCAAGCAGCTTTTCACTCTCTTCTTTGGAGTCAGCAGTGAGGCGATTGTATCTGGATTCCAGTTCTTTCTGTGCCTGTTCTTTCAGCTGCAGCTCCTCCTGTGCTGCTTTCAGCTGAGATGCATGTTCACTGTTGAGTCTCTGCATATCTGCCTTCTCCTTTTCTGTCTCCTGAAGCTTCTCTAACAGTGCCTGTATCCGCACAGCAGAGTCACAGTGGGCTGTGGCTTGCTGTCCCTTTTCCTCCAAGGCAGCATCAATTTTTGGAATGGGGTTGAGATTCTTTTGCTCTGTGGAACTCAGCTTGGCTTTGAGGTCATCAATGCAAAGATCCTTCATAGCAACCAAAGCCTTAGAGGCCTCCAGCTCCTGATTCAACACCTGCAGTTCTGAGGCACAGTCATCCTTGCTGGTCACCAGCTGCTCCAGCTTTGTTGAATACTCCTTCTGCTGCTCCACTGTATTCAGTTCCAGTGACTGCAGGCACTTCTGCAGATCATGAACAGTGTTCTGAGTGGAGTGTGATACCTCACACTGCTTCTGTAACTCTGTGATCATCTTTGTAAGCCGCGAGTTCTCCTCACTGTAGTTACTGCTCTTCTCCTTTTCTACCTGTACTTGCTCTTTCTGAAGGCTGACAGCTGCCTGGAGCTCCTGGTTTTCCATTTCAAGCTGGTGAATACGATCCTGAAGTTCCCTCTGCCTCAGCTCAGCCTGATCAAGTTCTACACGCATCTCTTCAAAGCCCTCAAGGTGTTCAACATTTAGTGTGTTATTTGCATCAGGGCTGGAAGGAAACTCTTGGGCCTAGATGAACAGAAAGGGAAAACCAGAAAGCTTAAGAAGTATTAAACACACATTTAAATGGTGTGCTCAAATGACAGCAAGTTCCAGTTCCTAAGTCACAGTGATGTTGTATGTTGTGTTCACAGCACAAGGTATCAACTAATAGGAACTGGGGCTTGTTTTCACAAAAGGTGAGAACATACCTATCTGCAGCCAGTCTTCTCAATGTACTGGGGTTTTGCCTCTACAAAATCTGCATGTTCAGTTGAATCAGGTACCAGACAATTCTCTTTACTTTTAAATTAAGAACTCTTTTTGGGGTTTACCATTTTAAGAGTCATAATCATCATAAAACTACCAAGCTCTCCAGAATGATGCCTTTAGTTAAGGATCTACCACGCCACATAAACATTAATTTGAAATTTGCTTACCTGCAAATAGTTGCTCACTAAACTGCTCATGCTGGAACTGCGACTTGGGGGCTTCCATAAATATGCTGAAGATCCAAGCGAGGACAGTGTCCTTCTGTTGACCACACAGAGAAACAATATATAAGAGAAGTTTAAGTACATACACAGATGTCTTTCTATTCTTACTATAAGATTTATCTAGTTGTAACTACCGCATACAAAAAGACATAATTGCACCTGGTGTCTGGGCCAACAGTCACTGAAGCTGACGGAAAACAAAGTGGGGATACCAAAGGCACCCATAAAAGATTAAGGGCTTGGCAGCCATGACTTCCCACGTGCACAAGAACCAGTGCAGCTTTGCTCTTAGAAACCGTACTGCTGAGTGGTGGTGGCTCAACCAGACGGTGGCAGCAAGCAACCCTAGAAACTCCCCCCGACACAAAGGGATCTGCCTCAGACCTGCTAGGTTTTGCTACCCCCGCTCCCAGGTGGGATCAGGCTGCAGTGACCACATACTGTCATCTGGACTACTGCTGCAACTGAGCTTGGCTGGTCAGTCACGACATGTCTCAGCTCTTAAACAGAAGGAGCTAAGAACATTTCCGGTGCCTGTGAAGAGGAAAAAGAGCTTTGGATTTGGGACCAAACCGCCGTTACTGGAAGTACGGCATCACAGAGCACCAACTCTGATTTCTGGTACACAGCACAGTGAAAGAAAGGCCAGTTTGGTCACAGACTAATTTTATGTATATGTGCACTAACACAAGTATTCCTACCTTCAAAAGCAGAAGTTTTACAGATTCTGTAGCAGGCAGGTATTTTATGGCCCCATTAATACAAAATGACAAAGTGGCTCTATCTTACCTGGCAAACGCTGGCCAAGCAGCATCTAAATCATAGCCTCTTGATGCCAAGTCAAACTGAACGTCAGTGAGCTCATAGAGTTGACCCACGATGTCAGAGCTCATTTTGGAATTCAGAAATGGACTTCTTGCATAGTACCAGTCACTGGACAACAAACAAACAAGACCCAAGCAATACTCACTCGTAAGTAAAAAGAAGCAGCCGTTTCACATGCAAAAACCTTCACAACATCGTTATTCACTCCATCCCAGAAAATTATTATATGCTATTCTAAGCACAGACTGAGAGACCCACCAACCAACATCCCATCCCTTTGATGTGAATGAAATTAAACAGCTTCAACGAATTCCACAAAAAAATCTTTAGAAGAGCCCCTGCACAAAATATGTTTTTTGCTTCAGTGCTTGAGTAAAACACTGGCAAGACAGTATTTGCTATACACTGGATAATCACCCAGTAAATACCTAAAGCACACGCTTAGTACAACAAAAACGAGGGACAGAAAGCAGCAGCCAGAGTGAACTACTGTGTGCAAAGAGCTGGCAGTTTCTAAAAGCCCTACCAGTGCCCCTCCAACCAACTACAAACGCTCTTTGGTGTTCCTCAGCTGGACCAAGCCATTCTTCCATGTGACAATCCACAGATAAATGCAAATGCTTTCTGAGGCTTCATGCAACATGTCCAAATTAATCCTCCCTTATGAGGTACAGCCAAGAAGATCAAACCCAGGATCTTCAATGCTTATAAAAATGTCACCTTTGACATACAGAAGCATCAGCACCACCCACTCCACAGATGTTTAGCTGTAGCAACTTTCAATCTTTGCCAGCCTAAGATAGGTATGAACCAGTGACCGAGGCCAAAAGGTCTATTATCCTTCCTATCCTATTACCAGCTCTCTAAGCCAACCATCTGGAAGGGTTTCAATTTCTTTCAATAGCTACTAGGTGATGTTGCTTGAGGAAACACACCCTTTGGTTGACAAGGTACTTTGCTACTCACCTGGTCACCTTGGTGTTCATAAAACATTGCTGCAAGGTGTCTGCCAGTCTTTGGTGGACCAGGGAGTAACGAAGAAATGCTCTTCCTTTTCCAAGAGATGTTCGTAGCTGGAAGGGAGAAACCACAAGAAAAGAAAATTCTAAATATCACTTGTAATCATGTAAAGACATGGCCAGAACAGGCTACATACCAACACAAAAACTTCACACTAAGCCACTAGTTGTAAAGGAAGGAGTAAGAACTGTCACTGAGAGACACCTTCTCCCAAAACTGCCATTGGGTGGAACCTTCTTCGAATGACAAACTTGTATCTACAGCTGGCTGTTGTCCACCATATAATAATGTAAAAGGCATCACAGGACCAATGAATCACCCAATATACTGAGCACGTGAGTAGGGGCCATGCGAAGGACAATTCCCAGTGTACAGCAAAATCTCCACATGCCCTGCAAAGCCAGCAATGACTGCTGAGGTTACTTAAGATGGATCTGGCCACAACTAGAAGAGCCCTTCTAGAACAGATCCAGTCACAGAACAAAGATGTACACGTACACAAATAGACATCCCTGAGGACACGGTAACCCCAGACGATGTAAAAAGCCTTTCTTAATACTTAGATGTTAAGTTAATAGAAACCTAATTCTTACTTCAGACGAGGAGCAGCTCCTTTTTATGAAGACAGCTGTTAACAGAAAGGGGGATCACAAAACTCAGCACCGCATTTTGTTACAGCTATTGACTTGGGGAGTTGATGGTTTGTTTTGTCTTTTAGATCTGAACTATATGTACTGCAGAATAGTGAAACACTAAACAGTCATGTTTCATTTCTCCTTTCCATCAAAATCAGTAATCAATGTGGGAATGGAAAATGGAAGTGATGAAAAGAATTTCTCACCAGTCAGTGAGAGGTCACTGCTCACCTAATGCCCTCAAGGACAAGGCTGGGCAGTTCCCAGAGTATTCCTGTCTGCTTCCTTGCTCCACCTCTCTAGCATATCATGCACCCAAATACTACAAGTGCTGCAGGCAAAGGAGAAGAGGAGGCATTATGCTGTTAAGTGTCTGACTGCTATTAAAAAGCAACTCCCATTACTCTTTCCACCTTGTTCACTTCCTTGTTCACTTGTCTGAAAGTCAACAAGTACTGTTCCGTGAGCAAACAAACGACATTTGGAAACCTTCATGTTCTATCCAGCCAGGTTCACCAATTGGCTGCTGATTTCCACCTGTAGCAAAGGGGAACAACCAACACGTTTTGCTGCCATCTGTCATTTCATTGCTGGCTCTGAGTGCACCAGCTCAGTTATCTGGAACGGGTGACCGACTTTTTTTTAGAATTCACATTCCTAAAGCACAAGTTGATGAAATTAAAAGAAGTCTTCCACTTTCAGTAAAGCTTTCTGTCCTGTTCATGTCAGCTTACCTGGGGGGAATAATGACAATCATCCTGAGCTATTACATCATGCTATTTCACATGGAGGAACAAAGTTGAGACAGCTGATGAAATGCTGCTCTCAGCCAGTCCTCCTCAATTCTACCGACCAGTTTAAAAAGTCTTAAGAAATGTCAAATATGGTGAATATTTCCTCTTCCAAGTCCTGCTGTAAGCTGTGCTGAAGATGGCTGTCTCTACCCTTGACTTCATTTTTCATTTATTTTTAGAGAAAATGGCAGGGCATAACCAAAGACAAACAGGTCTTCAAAATAAGTACAAGTCAGGCTATCTAATCCTATGTATCGCAGCGCCCGAGTAGAAAGAGTAACCTTGCATTTTTATACTTCATATGAGAATTAACAAATAAAATTCCCAACTTTTTCAGCCATATGTTAAAAGCTGCGTATTTTCTTTCGGTTTCTACTGAAAAGACATACCAAAACATAAACCACATATGCTTAACCGATACACTTACTTCTGTAATAGACTTGACAAAGCGGATTCCATCATTAGCTCCTTTGACTTTTGCCAGACAGTCGCAGAAATAATCCCAGTAGTCTTTTCTGTTCCCCAGCAATGTGTTTTTTTCTTTCTGGTCAAACTTACAACAAGGGAAACAAAAGACAATGAGTAAAACTTAAACCTATACTTATGTATAACTACTTGAAATTCTGTTCCTCTCCCAGTAACATGTGCTTTCATGACTCCTCTTTGCTTCAGCTGATGCATTCACCAATGAAAGAGCCGTTGCACTGCACTGACACACATCACATTTTACCTGTAGAAGGTACTCAAGCTTGTAGGAGAATTTTTGCAATCCAGCAGTTGCAGAAGCTACTTTACAGGTGGTAACAGATAATAATATTCTGGGTCTAGTTAAAATATAGACATCCACTGCTGAAACAAAGATTTGCAGCACATTCATCAGCTATTCAAGAGCAACAAAGTATGAACCAGTTGCCGAGAGCCCCGCAATCAAGCGTGGCAATAGCACACGTACCAGAAAAGCCTGCTCTAGCCAAGCCACCCTGAGTGCAGCGAGATGCGGAGAGGGTATGGACTGCAGCTTGGACCATTCGAATCCCACAGGACTCTTCAGCTTCTGCTGAAGCCTCTGCAACCCAATTAAAACGCCCTCACCTAGATTAGGGCTAGATTAGCACGTCTTTGTTGCCGTCAGTGGCAGGATTAGAGTTTGTGTAGACACAAGACTACACAAACCCAATTTCATCTGCCCAGCAGTGTCCCCTTTTACTTAAATTTTGAGGATGGCCAAAAAGTAGCATTCTAGATGAAACATCAGCCCACTGTGGTAGCTTTCCACACAGGAAAAATGGATTCGCAAAGCCAAATTGCTAAAAATTCTGTAAATTACTCACATCACTATATTTGCACTGTTATCAGCTTACTGGTATTTATTTTGCATTAAAACATCGTCAAGATCTCATTATCACAGTTTTTCCAAGAAAATTTAGCAGGATATATCTTTAAAGTCAAGCTCAAATCTTTGGGATCAATAGAAATATGTCCTAGAAATTCCACGAAGTGCCAGCACTGCCTTATGATTACATTTATTTCCTTTCACTTGAAATACATACAATATTTAGTACACATTTCAGTCCACTTATTGGGAGAAGAAAAAAAAACCCCAAACCAGAGACACTCAGATGGATCTTTATGATTATTTGAACTAAACTTCACATACTGAAGAGGCAGCAAGGGAAAACAAGGCCTAGCTTTGATGGTGGATTACAAACAACACACATCACATTTTACCTGTAGAAGGTACTCAAGCTTGTAGGAGAATTTTTGCAAGTTGACACTGTCATCTGTGATTGGTTCCCCTCCTTCTTTAAATTCTTTACTTAATTCAGTCACAGCATCTTTAAAACAAGACACCACAATGGTTAAGTATTGCCAGAGGTATAAAGCAGTATCCAGAAACAACTAAATCAATGGGGTTTCTGCCTGGACATTATGCCTGTGGATTCAGCTTCTTTCAGTTCAACTGTCTTAACAACAGTGCAAAAAGCTTATTGCTATGCTTGCAATTTAACAGCACCTATGAAAAAAAAAGGAGCTCAAGTTATGTCTATCTGTAATACCAACCACTTCTTGAAAAGAGCAAAACCTCCTCCTGACACTCAGCAGAAATGGGTAACAGCCAATTGCTAACTGGTTCTTCAGCAGAGCAAAGAGAAATAACATTTTGCTGTCTCATGTGCACATTAAGGTATTGCCACCGGACAAACAGAATTCTGATTAGAAAGGACAAAGCATGTAATCTGCTAAAGGGGATCAGTAACACGAGAACAGTCGTTCAGTCAGCACATTTATCTTCTCCATGCTTTATTCAGGAAGGTTCAGCTTGTGATGGTTACAAAACAGAAATGGGAAAAAATCGTTTACATAAAAATCAAACTACAGCAACTCCCCTGCCCTAAAACCTACAACCACAGTGGGTGAGGAAATCTCAAGTCCAATCAAGCTCTGCTGTCTCGGGATACTCTGGCCCCAAAAGAGTGTACTTCTCAGCATCAGAAATCACAGATTCCAATACTGCTTTCCACTTGCTTTTGTACTTCTTTCAGGTGCCTGAGTAAGCCTTAGGTCCCAGTCCTACTCCATCCTATTTGCAAATTCAAATCTCTTCTTGTTAGCAAGCATGTAGATCTCCTTTTTATGTTACAGGAAGATCCAGATTCCCAGCTTTGATGCATATCATACCTTATATTTAATAAAAATTTAAAGGAAAGATATCTGGATCTTGGTATAGGCAACTGATTAGGAGAGAGACAGAGCAGGAACACAATTGTGGACCCGCTGCCAATTTTGCCTGCAACAGAGCTGTGGAAAATGAGGTTGGCTTGTGCTAGTGAAGGACAAGTCACGGGCACGGGAAGCACGTTCCACTGCAGCAAGAAACAGATCCAGTTCTCCAGTACTTTTCCTCTGCATCTCCATTCCCAGTTAGGTTGGACCTCCTGATTATTTCTAATCGTGTATGTTTAAAATTGCAGGATTTGAGAATTTAGGATCCTATAAAAGGTACAGCGCTTCTCTCACGAAAACAATCAGTCACATCACTATGGAGCACACAGCACATCTCAAATTGTGTCGCTACAACTGCTGCACAGAAGCATCACACAACTGCAAACACAAACTGCTCCTCCACATTAGATAAACCAGAGAGGGTGAAACAGTCCAGCCCCCAGAAGGGGTCTGTCAGCATGGCACCATACCTTGCAAGTCCCTGATAATCCGCTGCAGTTGGCTTTCGCCACTAGCTGCTGCCATCTTGAACACCAAAGGAGCTCCCGTTCTGGGCTGTCAACCTCTGCATCCATCTAGATAAAAACAGCAGAGTTCATATCCTTGATGACCACTGGGCTGACGAAGGTTATTATTCTCTGTGACACCTGCAATTCTGGAAGAGTTAAAAATAAATAAGTCTTTATGTGAGCCAAAGAGAGGTGCTTTGGCATTTTAGATCCTGTTCAGTAATCAATTCCCATTAAGGCCACCTCTTTTCCAGGAACCTCCTTTGTATTTCCTTCCATATGTCACTTTCCCCTTCAGTTATAGCTTTCAAAACTCCTGAACAAACTTCAGAGAGCAATCTTCTCTTGCTGCAGTTACAACACAGTTAGTCTTACAGCCCAGCTCAGTCTGGCATTTCATGCAACTCATCTTGTGACCCCGCGGGAGGTTCTGATGACACGGGACATTCCCTCCCAAAACACTCTGCCAGATCTTCCCTACGGGCTGCAGAGGAAAGAGACAGGATGACTTTGCCATTTCACAGAGACTGTCAAGACACAGACTAGGCACAGGCCAAGGAGTCAGAAAAAGACGCATGTTTGATTCTCTGGCATCGGAGCATGTTTTTAACTCTAAAAGCTACTAAAAGATTTAGTGCTGGACACTATTTTTTATCACGAGGAACACCTCTCAGCACCCCCTGTTCCCAACACGTGTAAGTGGACACTGCTTTATTTTAAGCTCTGTTACAGCATCTGTGGCTGGATAAAGATACTTCACACCACCTCCCCTGCTTAGAACAATAAGTGAGTTATAGAAAAATCTTTTAGAAAATCTTTTATTTTATTTTTTTATTAATTTAGAAAATCTTTTCCTGAATTAAAATTCATTCATTAAAATAATGAAAAGCCTCAAACGTTTTACTAAAACAACTGTGCCTGGGGACCCAGTGGTTCAAACACTAACTTGGAAATAATCATTTAAAAAGAAGTTATGTGGAAACTGCATCGGGAACTTACTAAGCATCCTGATAAAAAGTGATTCAGAATTCTGCCTGCAATGGTACAGCCAAATTTTCAAGCAAGCACAACACTCAAAGTAATCTTTAGAATACTTGCCCTTAAACTTCAGTGCTTTTGTTATCATTCAAGCTGAATTACAGTGCTGTTAAGTTGCAATTGAAATCTTATAAGCTTTTGAAACGCAAATGTGATATTATAATGAATTATTGTATCTCTCTTTCTTTTCTTTCAGTCCAAAAATAACTAAATTGGCATGGCTGAAGTAGGTGTCTGAATGAATCAAATGGACCACCATCCTTTTACCCTATATACTGAGGTGTTGTTTGCAAAAGGTCCTGATGTGATCCTGTATTATTTTATTTTGAAATCAAGCAAACTCTTGCAAAGCCAGAGAGACAGAAACGTAGGAAGTGTAAGGAAAAGGCTGAAACTAGGCTTAGGAGTGTGATTCTCTTAATACTTGTATTGGTTACCTCTGTCTCCTAGGCATAACGTGTAAACTCTGAACTGAGCCTGCAGCTCAGCTGGAGGCACACAGCTGCACAGTCTACTCCTCTTCTTCGTCTCCTCCCCACCACCCCTTTCCTCAGCACAAGGAGCAAAGGTCTCACAGTTTCCCCTTCCTTACACCAGCTCAAACCCATGAGACGTGGATTTGCTCTTTCCAGAGGTCTTTCCACTGGGCTATTGCACAGGGAGAACATGCTAAAAACTTTTCTACCTGTCCTCTCCTCTGCAAATTAGGGAGAAAGGTCCTTCTCCCCTTGGTGGTCCTTCCAGGGGTGTCCATTGCCCAGAGAGGTGCAGAGCTCTCACTTTTCTCAGAAAGCTGACAATGTACCTTCACTGCTTTCACAAGGTTTCGAGATAGGAAGAGCTTCTGTAAACACCTGATCTAGTCCTTCCTGATCACAGAACATTTTGCCCAGAATTCTTTTAGAGCACAACACTGTCCCTCTGGCATTTCCTATCCTATTATGTATGCCTGTAAATATTTGCTCTGTGAAAGCAGCATGATACATGTGTCAAGCCCAAGTGACCTGCTGTGGGTCAGAAGCTTTTTAGGTGATGCATCATTACCTCTTATATAACAGCATTTGACTAAGGCCGACGGCATTAACTTGCACAAAACTGCAATGACATCAGTGCAGTCGCCCTAAGCATCTGGGAGAGGGCACAGCAGAGGAGGCAAGGCAGGGCATGGCATCAGTCCCTCCATGCCTGCTGGTGTCTGAAGGTGGCAGCTCCCTCTCCTGCTGGCATAAATACTAGTGTGGGGGTGACAATCTTCTTTACAGAGGAGGATATCCTGGAGATTAAAGAAAGAAGCAGAAAGGAAACAGCCCACTTACAGGAAAAGATTTACCTCGTGGAGTGAGACACACACCAAACAGTCAACAAAATCAAATGACTGTAATTAGATTGGTTAGTGGGGTAGCTACAGTGACCTACTTTTAATCGGATTTCATAACATTTCTCTTTGTGTTACTGCGGGCAGGTCTGCCTCTCCAGCAGCCACATTTCTTTTAATTCACTGATCAATTTTGGCCAACCTTGACAGAAGGTAGAGGTCTTCAAAATACTATGCTCCTCCATGTGCAATCAGAACAGGAAGCTGGGAAGAAGTCCATGAGTAGAGTTCCTCGTCACTGATAACAAAGGCTGCAGCGAGACCTCCGTTATAGCCTGACAGGAGAGAATTCCCTCCCCACCAAGTGCATTTCCAGTGCACATGAAGAGCAGAGCTCACGCTGAAGACTTGGTGTAATTCATTTTAAAAGTAAATTGGATCTGCAACAGAAATTGATTTTGAAACCAAGGTCCACTAGTTTCTACTGTTTATGGAAATATTTCACGGTAAGGTAACAACTCTGGTCTCCCCGCTCCAAACAAGAGCGCTTCATCACGTGGCCCCCACCGGTATCACAAGACTTTTAATGACTTGGTGCCCGCAATTCTGAACCTGTTCTAGCACTCTATATGAAACAAAACAGACAAGTGCAGACACTGAGCCAAATCCTACGCTCCTGAGTCACAGCAATTTTAACCGTGTCCTTCCCTCGCGTGACATGATTCGTCCCAAAAGAACAGCTACTGGCTGATAACTGCAAGGCACACTTTTGGAAGAACCCACCTGGTGATACAGGTAGCTACAAGACAACAAAACACTGACCACAAACCTCACAGCAAAGAAGGAGGAAGAGCTGGGAAAAGAAAGACTCTGCCTCTCAGGGCTGTAGCACCACTGATTTAGTTAAATAATTTCATTCCAGTAATTGTCTGGGGAAAAAAGTACTTTTTCTGTCACGGACACACGCGTGCTTCTACCAGGCAACACAACCCTCTGTGCTTTAACTCTACCTATAAAGATACGTGACTGATAAAACCGCACGCTGGACTACATTAAACAGGATGATTAAAGACAAAAGGCAAGCACAGTCTGAATGCCAGCCAAAGCTTCCATTCGGAGTTTTGAAGCTTGGCTCCATTCCGAGAAGTGAAATTTTCTGGCTAAATTAGTCTTCCCCCTTCACTTTCTACATCAACAAACCTTCGCATTTCAATTACAAAAACATGTTTTGGGAGGGATATTTTTCTTGTAGTGCTTCAAACGGGAAACCACACTGCAAACCTATGGTGGACTTCACATATGCTCATACACGCAACACTTGTTTCCAAGTGTTCAGGCACATAAACATTTAGTAATCAAACATATCTTGCAGAATAGATGTGTCCAGAAAAAACAAATTCATTGAGTATCATAGCACAGCAGAAGAGAGTAACTAGATGAAGTGCAAAAAACCAGTCACGTATTTTGTAAATGCCTGGCAGAAAAGTAGCATGTTTAGAGTTAGGAACTCCTTACAGTAAAGCCCTTTTGTGGGGCAGCCCTCGAGCTCTAGGGATGTTTGCATTTTACAGTGTAAGAACACAACCTAACGACTGTCACAAAATGCTGCTTGCTCCCCTGACATGAGTCAGCATCAGTAAAGTTTTATCAGAACCAGTAAAGTTTGGGATAATCCGTGTGCAATCTCTATTCCATGGACAACCAGCCTGTGTTTCCTCCTCCCCCCCCCCCCATTCCTTGTATCTGGAAACTGTTCTGGGAAAACGATCAAAACTAAGCAACAGGCACAAGTGCCAGGGTAAGAACTCCAGGAGATAAGAGTTAATTTTTAACCCAGCCTGGGGAAAGCTGGCAACACTACCTTTTTTTAATGCTGCGCCTACCAAACCGGCCCTGACTTAAACCCCTCTACAAAGTCCTGACGCACTCTGCCCAAGAGGCCGGATGCGTTAGAGCAGGGACACAGGTTCCTGCTTAGTCTCTGATACTCCTCACGCCAAGAGCTGTTGGACAACACGAACTCAAAGGAGCACTTCCCACAAACAGCACGGCAGGGATGAGCTTGTGCGTGTCTCACAAAGGCCACCCTGTCCTAGCGCAGCCTCGTGACGAGAGGACCTGCCCATTGGAGGAAGCAGCCAGAGAAAAGTGCTCTTCTGAGAACAGGAATTGCACTGGTATTGCTTTTAACAAACTCATCTGCCCTTTTTTTTTTTTTTTTTCCTCAGGACATGCAACACTGCCCCATGTCAGGACTCCTACACCTTGTTTCCTAACAGCTGTGAATTAACCTAACCATAACTCTCGCAGAGACTCACTGCTCCTCAGCCTCTCCCACCCTATTTTGCTCCCCTGGGGAAAGGGACCCCTCCTGCCTCAATGGAGAGTTGAAAAGTTTTGCTCAAAAGTTAAAAGTTTTTTTTTTTCCCCTCCGCACTCTCATTCTTCCAAGCCATTCTCCCCATGTCCCTAAGTATCCTTCCTGCCACAAAACCTGCTCTTCCTCTTCATAACTCACCCATCTATTTAAATGTCTTACACATTCCTCAAGCCAGGCATCAGACACCTGGATGCTATTCTGAGGAGCACCATATAGATACCTACAGAAACAGAATCACATAATCACAGAATGGTTTGAATTGGAAGGGATCTTAAAGATCATCTAGTTCCAGCCCCCCTGACATGGGCAGGGCCATGCTTCCACTAGAGCAGGTTGCTCAAAGCCCTGTCCAACCTGGCCTTGAACACTTCCAGGGATGGGGCATCCACAACTTCCCTCAGCAATCTGTTCCAGTGTCTCACCACCCTCACAGTGAAGAATTTCTTCCTAATACCTAATCTAAACAAAACACTAGAGGACTTCTAGCTGCACAAGAGGTGGGTGATTCACGACACTCAACTCGCTCATAGTACAAGGTTGGAGTCTTCAAAAAATCTCATGTTTTTCTGGTCTCCAAAGTTGATCTCTTCCTCAACAAGCTCAGCCTGACTAAAGCATCTCAGCCACCTCTGAGACTTTGGGATAGTTAAAAGTAATAACCATTGCACCCTAACTCTGAGCAAGGGCTTTCCTGAGCAGGATTTTTTACCTCTGTGTCTACTGTTCCACACTGTCCCTCCGAGACGAGGTTTCAGAAGCATTTGAGAAAGCTGCCTCCAGCTAATGGTTTTGGGAAGTCTGGTGGGTGGGCACAGAGCCTTGCCCCCTGTAGCACTCCAGCCGTCCTGCAGCCAGCCAACCGCAGCAGGGGCTCTCCAGGGCAGCTCCTGGCCTATATGTAGTTCCCCGTGAAGTAGCAACAAGCAATGCTGAAAATTACAGGTTTTGGCCACGCACACGTAGATCAAACAGGTGAGGTAAGCGCATGAAGCAAAAAAAACAGGCTGAGACAACCCAAACTGACAGGCCACTGAGTCACGCTACCCCAGAGCCAACACCAAAAATCATAGATCCTTCTGTTCTTCTACCCCGTAGCAGGAAGCGTGGAGTTATTTCTTCTGTCCCTCCTGTCTCATGGGTTTTCTGGTGAAGGTCACCATTTGGGGGGAAAGGAGAAATGTCAGAGTTACAAACCCCAGACTCTTTTACTTAAAAGAGAGGCCTGTACGGGACTGACTCCACTGGGCTGGCTGGGAACAGACAGGCTCACAGATGACGCAGGCCTGGCATGAGCCCAGTTATTCTGGGATATCCTGATCCAGCCTGTTCACTTTCAAACCTTAAACTGGCTTGCAGCAGCAGCAAGACCTTTCCTGCACCCATCCTCCTGCCCAGCAGTCAATTAAACGTCATGGTGGATGCACTCAGGGGTTAAACATTTCCACATATCTTTGCTGGGACCACTATATCATCAGCAACTGCAGAATAATGCAATGGACAAAAACATTACACCAAAGGAAAAGGGTGGACGAGTCCAGGCCCCATGCAGCAACAGCTTCCCAGCACTATGCCAAGCCCTGAGACTGAGATGCTGTACAGAAAAGGGAAAAGACCGACACCTCCTTCTGAATACATTGGGACAAAGTATTTAAAATTGCTATTATTAGGGCTTTTTTTGGACACCAACAACCACCACTCCCTGAACAAACTGGAATTGCTAACAGGAACATATGAAAAGAAAAGCGAACTAGATACAAACTGCTAAAACCAGTTTCTTTGCATTTGCAAAACCAGAGATAAAACCATAGCAATATAAATGAATAAAAATCATAATATGTAACAATAAAAATACTCCGGGCTCTTACAGTTCCCTTCAGCTTAATAAACTCAACAACATCTAAAAAATACTAGAAGGGTTCTGCGTTCACTTGACAAAGGGGCAATTGTTCATTTTTAAATGTGATCAACTAAGAAAAACAAAAAAAATCATTCGAGTTAAAAACAATTTTCAGCATTATTTCTCCTGGAGTCCAATGGGTGATTTCTGCAATTTTACACACACTTTTCTTTACGTCTTGAACAGTTTTCTCTCCCTAGTCATTCCGTTAGGTCTGAATCCCCCACAGACACAGCCTGGCCTCCAGGATGTCAGCACAAATCCCTGCTCCTTGAATCCCTACTCCTTTTACATAACCCTGCAGCAGTAGAGCAGGGACTGCCCATTCAATACACCCTTTCACCCTTATCAGATGGTGCACATAAAAGGCTCCTTTAGAGATGAAAATCAGGCTCCATAACTAACTAACTGTCTCTTCAGAAGAAGTGAAACCATGTTCGCTGTCAAATATATATATACTACAACAACAAAGGCAAAATTGACTGTCACTTCTTTTCCATCATGGCATCTTAGATACAACTTTTTAACTGCAGTGCAGCCTTGTAACTGTGAGTGTTTGGAAATACTGTTTGGAACATCTGGCACATTTCTGAAATTCAAGCACTCCCATGAGGAGGATCACTGTAGGGCTTCAGGAAATTGCCTTGTACACAGTAATATCTGGAAAACAAAACACACTACTGAAAGGCAGTTTATCTCCCCTGCTGCGTGTCCTGCAGCATCGCATCAAAACCGAAAACAAGAGAAACACCAACAGATAACAAACGTATGTGTCGTTGTGTTGCTGACAAGACAGAGTCTGTGTTTTAGCCTGGAAGTTTAATCCTAGCCTGCCTCCAGGGGTGCACAAAGCCAGAGCTGGACAAAACCAAACCAAGGCAAAGGCCTGGTACTCCTCCCTCTTTGGGTACCCCTGAAAAACTTCAAGTGACGTTGAACCAGGAGCATGACACCTACATTTGACCAACTCCGCACGCCAAGCAAACCTCTGCACAGGCAGAAATCAGCAGGAGACCGGGTGCCATGAAAACACCGAGGGGGAGAAAACACTGGAGCCCCGAGCTCAACAGGCAGCTGCAGCAGCAGCGACTTCATCAGCCTCCAAACCACAGCACAGCCCCTCCACAGCCCAACTCACCACTGCAGAACCTCAGCCCGAGGAGAATCCAGAGCCCAAAGGCAGCCGACGACCGTTTCACTAAAGCCTTGCTTTTATTTTTTAATTTTTTTTGTTTCCTCGCTTGCTCTGGATTACCGGGATCAACCTAAGCCGAAGGAGAGCCGGCTGCAAGCCCGGCATCTGCTCGGGAGACAGACCCAACCGCCCTGTACACCAGCAAAACTCTCCCCATCTGTCCACTGCAAATTTGCCGACACAAGGGCAAGCGGGATTAGGGCCGTGGCAAATATTTGCCTGTCAGCACTTTATAACGAGTGAGGGCAGGGGCACGGGCGGGTATTCGGTTTCTAGCAGGGCCCTGGGTGACTCTGTTACTCCGGCCGCTGCCAGTGACTAGTGGGGAGGACTCGGAGGACCCCCTCTAGGGTGGAAACCATGACACCTAAGGTGACTGGGCCTGGATGGTGGGCAGTGCCCGTCTAGGCGCTGGCCTGGCGGGACGGGTTGCTGCGGAGATCCGGGCCAGCACCTGTTCGGAGCCGGGCACCCCGCGGCGGGCTGAGGTAGCCCGGCCGTCCCTGCGCCCAGCCCCGGCTCCCCCCAGGGCCGCCCCGGCGCGGAGGGACCGCGGCGCAGCACTCTCCCCTGCTCCAACCCCGCCGGGGCTCCTCTCCTCGGAGCCCAACTCCGAGAGGCAACAAGTGGAAGCCGCTGAAGTTACTTCCCCCACCGCCTGCCTGTCTCCCTCCCCCTCTTCCTCCGGCAGCCGCCACCTCTTCCCTGCCGCCCCTCCGCGCTCCCGCAGCTGGGTCTGAAGGGGGTTTATCGCACGTTACCTGCGCGGCCGCCGCCATGTCGCGGAGAAACGGCCCCGGGGTGAAGCTCCGGCGCCTCTCGGCCGCCCTCGCCGCCGACTACAACTCCCGTGAGGCCGCTGGAGGTGCCTCCCCACCTCCGGGCCGTGGCTGCCGCCATGGGCTCCCGGCCCGACCGCGGCCGCGCCGTCCCCTCAGCGAGAAGGCGGCGGTAAAGCGCAGTGGTGAAAACAGAGGAGGTTTAAATGTCCTTAAGGGAAAAAAAGTCGCCGCTTTCCCCTAAAGCTGCAGGGTTGGGGTGGTTTCCTCTCAGAGGGATATGTTTCTGGTACCCTGAAGCAAGGTCGCCTGTCAAATACACTGAAAGTGTAACTATAGTGTAACATTATACCGACTGTTGCTTTTGGGACAGTTCAGTGTGGATTGGGTTGTGTTTTTTGCAGATCAGTTCATCGAGCTCTTTGCAGACAGCTGAAGCGAATGTGGAAGTCAGGCTTGATAAATGCACTACGCAGCAGTTTCCCCTTTCTGTCCTCACCCGTTGAAGAATGAAAAATCCTCTTCCTACAGCTGAAAGACGTAGGCAGGGATTAATAAGAGCCTCATAGGGTAAGAGACTGAGGGAAAGCAGCTGTGAAACTGGAACACCCTTAGGAACATGGGGCAGGATGTTCGTCAGGCTCCTACACCATCTCCCAGAACCAGGATCCTACCAGCAAGCTCTTTCCACTCTTCAATTTTTAACCCTTCTGTAACATGTATAATTCCCTGAAAGGACATTTCTTTGGCGGTGTCTGAAATAGGCTACACTGGTTTTGTACTTGGAAGTGTGTTGGAAAACTATGTTCCTTTGTGGGTTTTTTTCCACATTGCTTTGGTAAATAAACGATTTTAAATAAAACTTGTGACCAAACAGTTTGTCATCAGTTCTTGCTGCAATGCTTGTGGCTATTTTAGCATCGTAAACTTCAGCTTAGGCAGCTATTAGGTCAAAGCATCATATTTTCAAGACTCTTTATGAAATGTATGTAGTATGTAGTCACTGACATGTCTCTATCATCCTCATTTTTTCGTCCTCAGCTTAAGGATGACTAAAGTGACCTTAAGTTTTGGTGATTAATCTTCACTTACTGTATGGTTTTGAGTAACTCGAAAGCATTTTAATATCCTCAGAAGTGCAGGTTGTAGGGCTAGGCATGTTGTGGGCATGTGACTCATGAAATGCAATGGGATGTCTTACAATATTTAATTATTGACATTAATTATTGAGTTATTGCCTGTTTATACAGGCATCGGTTTCTTCAGAGGAAACCCACCTGGATGCGTTGCTATGTGACCTGCTCTAGGTGGTCCTGCTCTGGCAGGAGGGTTGGACTAGGTGATCTTTCGAGGTCCCTTCCAACCCCTAACGTTCTGTGATTCTGTGAAACCATGCTGTTTCCAGCTAGGTCCGTAGCTGACCGACACTTCCTTAGAATTTTCTCTGTTTTCTCATTTCTTAGCAACAAAAGAGGTTCAAGATTTTGCTTTTTAGAAGCTGGCCTAGAAAAAAACTCACAACATCATCTGCTCCATTTCTGTTGCTTTTCTTTATTTTTATACTGATAAAATTTATTAATTAACTTCTTCATAAACTATGATAAGCTGGATGGGAATTACCGTCAGTTTTACTAGCCCAGGAAAGGCAATGTCAGTCATCCCAGCAAAAGGAAAGCTTCATTGGGAAAAATCTTTTCACTAGTTGGTGGAATGTTACCTTGGCAGTTTTTGTATGCATGTAGCATTTGAGATATGCATAGTAAGCTTAAGTGATAATCGTTGTACACCATACTAACTTTAAGTCTAGTAAATAATATTGGCCACAAATCCACCTGTACTTGTTAAATATTTTACATACTTAAATTTACTGAGTATAACTCGATAAACAACTACCAGCTCAGAGCCATCAGAGTGATCTCTGACTCTTCTCCTGCGACAGTCATAAAGTAAAATTGTCCACCTGCCATTAATCATCTCATGCTGACAATGCTTTGGTGCCTCATTGACTAGAGCAAGTCTTTAATAAACCTTCTTTAAAAAGTTGTCTCAAAAAACCATTTAAAAATGTGTCCTGTGGCTGTTAGAGTCTGTGAATATTTCACAGAATCATACAACGTTTTGGGTTGGAAGGGACTTTTACAGGTCATTTAGTACAACCCAATTTCACAGTGGTATCTGAGTACATACACATAGAATGTGTTCATTCCATCTGTCTGACATTATTGCTACATGAGCTACATATTTTATTTTAATTTTTTAAAACAGTTAATTGATACCAAATAATAACTGGGGAGGGTTTTGATTCCACTAGGCACTTGAGGTATTTTATGAGAGTCGTGAGCTCCCAGTTTCCCTGGTCACCCTCCGTGGATTAACATACCATTGTAGCTGGGCTAAACAACAGGCTGCTGTTCATCACCAGAGACTTTCTGTGACTGCAGGGAGAAAGCTTTGGAAGCACTTTTTGCATTTGTTTGTGTTCTGTTTTGAATAGGTGGACAAATAATTGTCAGTAGGTATAAAGATGGAAGTAGGCAGCATAAAAAGAAACAGCAAAGCTCTGGAAAACCTCTATAAGCAAGTTTGGAATGTTAGACAAAGTGGCTGAGGGGTTTGGGAGAACAGTCTGCTCATATCAGGTCAGCTATTGCTGCTCAGAACTGGCTGCATTTTAAAGGAGGTCCCAAGATTTTGAGCTGGTTTGGTGCTGGTTCAACTGAACCAGCAATGATATGGGAGACTCGGGATGCAGAACCTATCTGGACTGTGCAGTTCAGATGAAGCAAAGTCTTTTGTGTACATATGGATGGGTGGCAAATGGATAAAGAGCATGCTAGTTCTTAGGAGATTAAGATCTGGTTAAGGAGACCATTGGCCTTCTTGGCCACGAGGGCACATTGCTCGCTCATGAACTTCGTGTCCACCAGGACTCCCAGGTCCTTCTCTGCAGAGCAGCCGTAATACTGTGACCACTCAATCTGACACTGCTCCCCTTCCACAAACAGACTGTGGTTTCCAAAAGCAATTAATTTCTCCTTTTTCACTTCACAAATTTCTTTCTCTCAGTTCTGCATTTGCTCAGATGACATAATACTTGATTGATCGCGTGAAATTGAAGATTCAAGGTCCCCCCTTGTGGTCACATCTGCAGTATCGTATCTGATTTTGGGGCCCTTAATTCAAGAAAGAGATTGACTGACCAATGTGAGCCCAGTGGGGGACCACCAAGATGGTTAGGGTGTGGGAGCCCATGACATGTGAGGACACTAGATTGGCTGGGGTTTGTTTAGCCCCAGGAAAAAAAATAAGGCTTAGGGGAGATCTGATGTCTCTGTTCCATTATGTGATGTGAGGACATAGAGAAGGCAAGGAAGAGGCAGTATCACCAAGTTGCAGTGAAAGAAATTTTGTTCATGTAAAAGGAAAAAAAAAAATCCCTCATGAGAGTTGCTAAGAATTGGAACAGGGATCCAGAGTAGTTATGCAGAGTTTGACCAGACAAGGCCCTGAGCAATATTGTCTAACTGGAAGATAGAACTGCTGTGAGCAGGGCGAAGGAAGAGTGGGTGACCTCTAGAAGGCTCTTCCAAGCTAAATTGATCTATGAACATTCACGATTACGTCTTCAGTCGAAAATAACTTTAATAGGTGGTTATCAAAGGCGGAGATCACTAGTCACAGTGTAGCATTGCACTCAGCTTCTGAATGTTTGTTAGTACCGCTTCGTTAGATCAAGAGGGGAAGCCTCCACACGCTGGTACTTCAGCAATGGCAGACAGCAGTACAATGTTAAGCACTCCCTTTACACGCTCAGAGATGCTGTAACACAATATACTCAAGCTACAAACAGATTTAAATAACTTGTTGAAAACTGGGCAGAGCGGGATCATTTTGATCTCTTGTGCTTCTGTTACACTTCTTGTTTTTTAGCTAAATGTAAAATGTATTGGCAGTAAAGATTTCTGGGTACTGGGGCTCTGAAATGATGTAGCTGCACAAGACCTTCTTCTACTCATCGTCTCAGCATTTTTCTCTTGCAGCGTTTTGCTGCTGCCTGTGAAGCAGTCCTGGCTTACCAGAACGGAAGAAGAATTTGGACTCTTTTGCCCTTCAGTAGGTTGTCTTTTCATAATTGATGGTATTAAGTCCACAGTCCAAAATCTCTTGAAATGCATGGAAGCAACCGCATCCATTTCAAGTGTGGTTCAAATCAAGAACCAAATGCTGATTTCCACCACAAACAAACAAATAACAACTTCTACCTTTCCATGGTCTGTCTGAATACAAGTTTGGGATTAACAAGTAACCTTTTTAATTTTTTAGGTTCTAGGCAGTAATTGTAGTAATGGGATACCAGGACTGGCCAATTCAGAAAGGCACATCTGATGATAAGGGGCAAGATGTGATCACTTTGTTCTGGCAGCTCAACTGAAGCACAAACTAGAAGCTATAAATGACAGAAATCCATCTCCCTGTGCCAAAAAAACCAATCATAAAAATAAGACTTACAGGCTAATTAAGTAATTTCTCAGCTTTCTCAGCTCTCCATCCCACTGCAAGCCCATTTTTTTAATTACTTTCCATACCCACCATGTTTGCAAAGGGAAAATTTGTGTGTCTATAGAAGTTAGAGACTGTCCATGGCTTTTAAAACCTTAAAGTTCATCCAGGACTTGTGCTAGTAGTTTGGTCTCACTTCAGTAGACGGATGCACCTTCATAGTGGAATTTGCCTTGATAGCAGATTCTGGGGCTGGACACTTGGCCATTACCACTGGGTAAGCACTGATGGCATAAACGTAACAAATGCCTCTTGAACTTGACTCCAACCAATACATAGAGCACAGGGTTGAGGCAGCAGTGGGAGAAAGCAATTTTACGGCTGATGTAAAAGGCAAGGTTGGAGTCTTTTTCATACTGACAGGTAGGTGGTGGAAAAGTAATCAGGAAGCTGAGGATGTTGTAAGGTGCCCAGCACAAGAAAAAAGCCACCACAATAATAAGGATGAGTTTCACAGTTCTGTGCTTTCTGCGAGATCTTGCTCTGAGCAGGATTATCAGTATCTTGAAGTAGCAGAATACGATAACCCCAAAGGAAAGGAGGAAGAGTACATTTCTCTGATAAATGTCCACCTTTTTCCATTTCCAGTCGGCATAATCACAGGTCTTGTCCCCTTCCAAGTTTTCTTGCACTGAGGTGTGAATCACCTCTGGAACCACAATTAATATGCTACCAGTCCAAACAACCAAGCTCACCAGGAATCCACAGCACTGTGTCTGGGATCTCAGAGTCAAGAGGGGGTTCACTACAGACAAGTACCGCAGAATAGTCATGAGAGTCAGAAAGAAAACACCACTGTAGTAGCCGATGGAGAAAACAGCGTTCACTGCTTTGCAAAGGAACTCACCAAAAATCCACCCAAAGGACTGGGCCACCGTCCAGAAGGGCAGCATGCAGGAGAAGACTAAATCAGAGACACAGAGATTCATGATGAAGACGTTGGTTAAAGATGTAAGGTTCTCATACTTGAAGAGGATCCATAGCACCAGAGAGTTTCCTAGCAGGCTGAGCAAAAATGCCAGAGTGTAGAGGACAGTAGTGAGATGGGTGTAAAATACAAAATAGTCACTCATTTCGCAGATGTTGCTGGTTTCATTTAAAGAGTATTCATAGGAGTAGTTCTCATACGGATTGAGTGGATAATGTTCGTCATCCATTTGTTTGTGCAAACCTCGCCCTGCTCTCCAGCAGCTGCTTCAAAGAACCGCAACAATCAAAACAGAATTTTGGTGAAAATCAACCCAGTAACTAAACTCCCGCTGTGGAGGCTTCTGTTTTAAAAGACAAAAAGAAGCAGTGAAACTACCTTATTTGTCCTGGTTTTAGGAGAGAAAGGAATCATTTCCTCTTACAACTAGAGTATGAACAGGTAGATACTAAAGATTTGCCGTCAAAGCAGCATCGTGATCTTAAACAATTAAGAAGTCAGAAACGAAGACATTTCTAAACCAACACGGTCAGTGAAAACTGCTAATTATTAAGCTTCTGCTACGTGAAGGTTGAGGGTGCATTGTTTTTTAACTTCAGTGTCCCAGGTGGCAAGACTTTCAAATCTGCTACTATTTTTTAGGTTTTCTGGAATGGCATCAAATTCCTAAAGACTTCAACGTATATATGGTTTTTTGTTATGGAGGTTCTGCATTGCAGAAGCTTAAAAAGCTGAGCAGTACCAGTATCAACAAGAATAAATAACAAGAATGGGGAAAAGTGTGTTTCTTATGGATTTTCTTCTTGAGGTTGGTTGATATGTAAACATCTCCAAGCTGTAGAGGAAGCACCTGTGTGCACTTTGCATCTCTGTGGCCTGCTGATTCTCAAGGATAGGACAGGAATGGAGTTCACATCACACCCCTCATCACAGCAGCCTCATTTCCTTATGAAATTAAGATAAAAATTAGATAGAGAAAAATTAGTCACGGCTCCAATCAACAGTTCAAAGAGCTTGGCACAGGAACACAGGCCAGGGACCATCTATCCGTTGGGATGCGGCTGCCCACTTTTGGAGACAGGGATGTGCAGGATTCAGTACTGTGACAGCAGCTGCCTCTGGCAGCTTATCACCAGAGGCACAGTCCTAAACAGAAAGTGTGCCTGTGGCCCTTCAGTCTGTACCATGCTGCCATCTTCAGGCATGTGAGACAAGTCCCTGTTGAGGCCTACACCCTCCCTGGTGTTACTGGACACTACAGATGCTGCTTAAGCAATACAGTGGTTAGGCTGAGGTCTTGACCATCACTGTGTTCTGTTTCAGCTCAGGTTGGAGGTATGGCTCCTCCCTAGCAGCTGTCCTAAGGGTGAAGAGAAGCCTCTTTGCAAAGAGTAAAGGATCTCCATGGATGAGATGACGGTGCCGACCACAATCTTCACCACTTACGCTGTGTGTCAAGCGCCCGGGCAGGACTACCCACCCACCAGGGCTGCTGCTGGGCTTCTCCTCCCCTCTGCTGCAACAGCTGCTGGCCCCTGCACAGGGACCAGAAAGACCTCAGCTGCCATCCCTGACTCTGCCTGGGAGTTATTCTGACCTGCACATGTCCAGTCCCTTGTCAGCACATATTATTCTACTCTTCACACCCCTGCTGAAGGGCAGGCAGTGGTTAGAAACCCAGGTATCTGCTGTGGAGCATCGCTTGCCCTCCTGCTCGTTGGCAGGAGCCAAGCAATGCTTGCAAAGCAGAAAGCACCGTCTTGCAAAGGTAAATCGGGGGGACAGGACTGGATGACCTTTGAAGGTTGCTTCCAACCCAAACCGTTCTATGATCCTATGATTCTGATTTTTGCAAGGAGATTGCATCAATCTCTCTGTCTGACATATAATTCTGTTTTGTCTTAGCAGCAACACTCCCACCAGGCACCAAACACTGGCACGTTTCTCACAGGCCAGACAGCAGTGACATCTCATAACACTTTCCCATCTGCTCCACAGAGAATTTAAATGCTCCATTATTCATCCATGAAAAGAGCATCACTTTGGATCTTAGTAGCTGGGTTTGTTGGCAGTTGAAACCAAGCAAATCCACTTCTTATTTTTATTACTAAAGCAGAACTTGTCTGCAGGTTTCTGCTGCCAGCAGAATGTTGCCACACCCCCACGCCTTGTCTCACTATGTGCAGACACACACATCTCTGCTGCCCTCTCTGCTGCTGCCACTTACTGAGTCACTGGACCCCCCAAATCACCCCTCTGCATTGCAGCTGGTGAAGAAGGTGATGCTCGAAAACCAAATCAAACAACAAAAGAAGAAAAAAAACCCCACATCGCCCACTGCTGATCAGTCATTTCCTTTGAGTCTTGCAGAAGATTATATACAGCAAAAAGGTCTCGTTGCTTCTGGTGTCTGTCTGTTTCTGGAGAGTACTAAAGGCAGAGGCTGTTCTTTGGGTGAAATTTGGGTTAAATTTCCAGAAAGGAGAGAAATGCAGGGTGGTCAGGTGAGTAACATGTTTTACAACAACAGGATTTTGAGAGAGAACAGGAGGGAGGCTTCATCGGGTTGATAGTCTGAAGGCAACTCAAATGGTGGTGGGGAAGAGCCCACATCCCAGTCAGACGTTGGGCAAACAGAACTGACTGTTGCCCAAAGCAAAGCTTTTTCATAATTAAAATGAGGTTTTCTACAGAAGAGAGAGCTGGAGGAATTTCCTTGTGTAAGGACATTTCCAGAACACAGCTGCTGTTTCCTAACTGTTGCTGATGAGCCAAAGCAAAATAAATTACATTTTTCATTAAAAAAACCCCACCTCACAGTTACATTTCAGAGCTCTGTTTATGTTAACAATGAGGCAATTAATAATTTGCACCAGAAAAAGTTGACCACAACTAAAAACATTCCTGCACTGTTCTAGCCACTACTTCCCCAAACCCTGGCACTTCCTCCTGGTGTAGCAAGTCAGCAGGCAGGGCAGAGGTGCAGCCCGGGCAGGGTGTGTCTGAAAAAGCTTCATCTGCAAAGGGGACCCCTCTCCTCAAATATTTTGCCCTGGTTCTTAAGAGTGGCTGCAGCAGCTGGGGCTTCTTCAGCTGCTGTGGTGGTGATCATGGTACAGGTGGCACCGGGCTGCATCAGGGCTGTGGCACTGGGTGAGACCCCCTTCCTGGCAGAGAGACTTGGTGCACACTTTCCTCTCAATAGGCTTTTCAGAGGAGAAATCCTTTGCCTTGGCTGCCCCTGGGAGCACAGCTGTTCCTTTCAGAGGTTTGGGCTGAAATATGAAATATAGCTGGCTGTGAAATACAGCTGGCTGAAATCCTCAGGCTGAGCCCAGCTGGTCCTAAGACCCTGCTAGAGCTGCCTTGCTTCCATGCTCCCAGCTCTTTTTCTCCTTTCCTCCTTTCCTTATACTGAGTGTCCACTGTTGTCACCAGAGGCAGCTTGAAGTGCTTCACCTTGATGCAGCCACAGCACTTTGCAGGAGACACCTGCACATTTCCATTTGCCGTTGCCGTGCACTTGGCACACACGTATTTCAGCTCCAAAGCATCGTCGAGCAGTTGGCTGGCAGCAGCAAGGCCACCCACAAAAGCTATTCTTTAGCAAAAAGTCAGCTGCAGCCCCCATTCCACAGCGGGAGGCAACACCAGGGGCTCTGTGTGTGAATCATGGGTGAACCGAGACAAAATCTTAATATTCCAGTTCCTGAGAAATTTCATAACATCTCCAGCCATCTGTCCTTTGGCAAGATCTTGCGGTAAGTGCAGCAAGGGCAGACAATACTTTAAGCAACAAAATTGGCACGTTCTTCCCCGAAACTGCTCCCTAGCTCCTAGATTGCACTATGTCAGCTCCAAGGCAGCTCCAGGCACTCGAGCCATCTGTCCTGGTCAATTCACCTGGCAGAGGGATATTCTTCTTCTCTAGTGGCAGTATTCTTGAATTGTCTCAAACAGCCACTTTTGTGTCTGACTTCTCCAGGCTTCTCAGCTGAAGGAAATTGGTAGCATTTTTTCTGACTTCAGTAGAGCCCTTCTGATTCCTAGCAGCTGGCAAACTGTCCTTTTTTATCATGTTCATGTTCTGTTGTCTTTTTGCTGGGAAAAAAACCAGGGAGCTCAGTCATTGAAATAATATACAAGTCAAAAATAATTCTGTGGAAATGAATGAAGCTGGAAAAAAGAGAAAGCTGTGCCAATAGAATTGGAGACATTTATCACTCTGCAAAAACATGATGTGTAAGAGCCAGGAGCACTGTGCTTCCCTGGTATAATGCAGTGCCTTAGGCTCCATGAACATTGTAGGAGATACCCTGAGATCTTGAAAAATTTTGGGGGTGTCTGCTTTCACATCCACCCTGACCCATGGACAACCCACCCTGCCCATGCCCTTCTTGATCCAGCTTAAGGATGTGAGGAGTGTGTCTGGTTAAGGATGCTTTTCTTTGCATTTATAGATGTTACTAATTTTTTAGATCTGTAAGTAGAGAAAATAAAACGGCTCGTGAGGCAGGAGATTTGTCTGGGTTTTGCAACAGGACTAGCTGATTTGACACAGGAGCTCCTCACAGGTCCTGCCTGCAGTGGCTCTGCAGAGGGGAGCAGGGTTCTGGCTGGGTGCAGTGGTGCTGGTTAGCAGTAGGCGGCGGGACTGAACAGGGCTAACCCTACCCTGCCCCGAAAGAAATCCCTTGGGACGGATCCGGAGAGCTGTAGCTCTCTTCAAAGGGAGGCTTAGCTAAGCATCTGCTCCTCAACAGGCAGGTACATTCACATCTACACCAGCTGTGGATAAGCAGAGCTGCTGGGAAGTCGGATGTGAGGCAGGTCTTGCACATGTCTGTAGGTGAGTCTGGGCTGTTTGTGCTCTTTGCTGGGTGCTGGTGGTGTATTGTTCATCAGTGCTCTTAGGACAAGATCTTTCTTTCATCTCCCTCTTCCCTCAGTCGCTCTCGATGGGCCCCTGCAGGACTCGACCTCCCATCCAGTCTGAAGCTCCATCACAGCAGTCTGGGACTGGCCACCTTGTGCTGCATCACCCTCTCCTTCCTGCTGCCTTCAAACTGCCAGGCTGGGAGCCTACTGGAACCTGTGGTCTTCCCTGGGCAGCCGAGTCCCTCCTGAAGTGAGAGGCTCTAAGCACTGGCTGCATCAGTGTGTGCTGCTCATGGTTCAGTTTGTGAAGCTTGACTAAAACTTTGTCAGCAGCAGGGTATTCTCAGGTACACCTGAAATGAAAACATTTGGGGTTTGTTCATAGTGAGAAAGTAAGAAAAATACTCGTCTGTTTGGGACCAGATGGTTCGATGGGGGAAGGTAGGAGGGCACTCAAGTCACCTGGTAGTTTTCTCATTTTTCAAAGTGCAAACATTGTAAAGCAAAACTGCAAGGGCAGAACACGATGAAAGGCAAGCCTTGCCTGTAGAAGTCGAAACTTCTGATGTTGACTTTTTGCAACATTTCCCCTTCTTTTTTTTTCTTTTTTTTTTTTTTCCCAGCTAAAGCTATTTACTGAACATCCCCCCCAGCTCCCGATTTCCCAGAGGCTGTTGGCAATGACTCAACTGCGCGTAGGGCAGATCGGGGCAGGGTTGTGGCTGGGCCCTGGCAGGTGCTGCTGACTCCATCCCCAACACCTCCGCCTGCCCCAGCCAGACCCTGGCACTCCTCTGGAGCACAGCTGCCTTCTTTGAGCAGGCAAAGACCACCCTTGTCCCATGGGAGATTCATTGTCTGGGATGTGCGTGCTCGCGCCTCGCTGCCTCAGTCCCCAGCTTGCCCTGGGGCGGGAGGAACACTGGGTTGTCCACCCACAGCTCTCCCAAAGCCACTTACTCGTGGTGTTTCCAAAGAGGAGTCTGAACTGAGAGGCACTATCTGCTAAGGCTGACGGACAAGAGTGTTGCGGTTTTGCTTGAATTTTAGATAAGAAGATTGCATGTTTTTTCATCACGCCGCCCCCACCGACAGCCACTTTCACACTTTATCTGATGAAAACCACCTAATGTGGTAACATGATGCTTGGGTTTCAATGTTCTCTTTCTCAAAGGCACCCTGATACTTTGCCCTGTCTTGGCTTCCACCCGAGTGCCTCCACATTGCTCATTAACAGTAATGACAGGTGTTCTCCAGCATCCTCATGAGGCAGGTGATGGAAGCAGGCAGAAGCTGGAGAAAAATCTAGTGGTAGGGGACTGCTCACAGGAGGGGCATTGGAACAGGATGATCTTCCCTCTGTACTCAGCACTGGTGAGGCCTCACCCTGAGTACTGTGTACAGTTCTGGGCCCCTCACTTCCAGAAGGACATTGAGGTGCTGGAGCGGGTCCAGAGGAGACAACGAGGCTGGGGAAGGGACTAGAAGGAAAGTCTTATGAGGAGAGGTTGAGGGAGCTGGGGTTGTTTAACCTGGAGAAGAGGAGACTCTGTGGGGACCTTGTTGCTGTCTACAACTATCTGAAGGGAGGTTTTAGTCCAGTGGGGGTCAGGCTCTTCTCCCAGGCAGCTAGTGACAGGAGGAGAGGGCATGGCCTGAAGCTGTGCCAGGGGAGGTTTCGGTTGGATATTGGGAAGCA